>CM052436.1:57510678-57567024 GCA_028533085.1 Varecia variegata
CCCTTCCTCCCTGGAAATGGGAACAAGAACACAGCCCAGGGCTGGGGCTAGGTTTGCTTCTCCTTTTGTTAACACAGACATTTTTTTGCCGAAATGAAAAGTGAACACATTATTGTATCTCATGTTCTAATTTGATAAGAAAAGCTTCTGTTTCTAAGAAGCAGATTTTCATGTTCTTGTCAACTAAAAATGTCTTAGTGGAAATCAATTTCAGTAACCCATTTCTCCATCTTTCCACCCACAGCAGCATTCGCTCTTCAAGGACTGTTGGGAGAGGCCACCACTTCTTACCTGCGACATCCTAGGCCACAAGCTGAGCTCCAGCCAGACCACAGCCAGGTGACCCCGCGGGAAGGGCCTTGGAAAGAGCAGAAGGAGCTATAAAACTCCTCCTAGGTTTTGGGGCTGCTTAAACCATGAGCTGAAGTGAACACAAATAATCTTAATAAAGCCATCCTCCTTCCCGCCAGAGCAGACGGCATGAGAGAACTGCTTGCTTTCGATATGCATGTCTTTGTAACTGGTAAGAACACACTGTGGAAGCAAAGGGAGTTGTAGAGTGAATGGAACATTACGTAACGTCTTGTATGTGTGCAGAACAAAAGAACAGGCTACGTGTAGGTAGGTGGACAGAAGCTTGAGTTTGAAGAAAGAGCCCATTCCTGCCTGAAGGACCAAGAATGCCTGCCTGCCAGCTTTCCCTCTTCCTTCCTTCAAAAAATATTTGTTGAGCTTCCAGTTTATGCCAGGTATTATATTAAGTGTTGGGATGCAGCTATGAACAGCATAGGTAAGTCTTTCTCCTCCCAGGGCATACAAGGGGGAGACAGGCATTTAACAAATAATCTTAAATTTTACGATAATGATGTATTATGAATTGCCTTGGCACCCTTGCCAAAAAACCAGTGACATTTCATATAGGGGTGGGGCTGTTTCTGGGTTCTCTCTTCTGCCCCCGTTTATCTTTCCTTGCACCAACTCCGCACTGCCTGTCTGCTGCTGCAGGAAGTCTCCAAATTTACTCCTCTTTTCCAAAATTGCTTTAGCTATTTTGGTTCTTTGTTTTCCTAAACAAATTTTAGGATAGGTTTTTAGATTCAATTAACCATGTAAGTCAAATGATATGAAGGAAAAGTCCATGGAGCTAAAGATTTTTCATAAATGAAGTTTTTGCCGTCGGTACGGACTCTAGTGTCAGACAGGCAATAGGCAAATGATGGACGAGGTAAAAGTTAACTTCTCTTTATTCTTTTTTAGTTTTTTTTTTTTTTTTTTACAAGAGACTCTGAGATTCTGTGATCCTTCCACAAATGATTTGAAGCTGGTGGTTGAATGTGGGTCAGAACTATTTATAGCTGCCCAAACCATCCTTGGTGTATTTTTGCTTCTTTCACTCTTTCTTACCCACAGACGTGTAAGTGAAGCTGGGGACACGGTACTGGCCTCTGAAGCAGAATGTGGGGAGGGCGGGAGCCTCACCCTGCAGGGTCACAGGCTCATAGACTCTGAGCCCATCACACATGGCTGATGCCCAGTTCCAGGGCCGAAATGCTCCTTCCAGGGATTTAGGGCACTGCAGTCATGTCTGGCAGATTCAAAGCGGAAAGAGGGTGAAGCAGCCCTAAATCTGGCCAGGCAGGGAGGCTGCCCCTTGTCCAGGGAGCACTGCTAGTCCTTGCCATGCTTGGAGCCGGCAGAAACCTCCTCACCCTCAATGGCGTCACCCTCTAGGTCTGCCCTGCTTTGCTTGGACTGTGCACTGCCCCCCTGCTGGGAGCGCGTGAGCTGGCAGTCAGAGCCCAGGGCTGCGCATCAGTACTATGTGCCAGGCTTGGAGGTCGTGCTCATCACCTCCACCCAAGTTCCATGGGCTACAGCTCAGTCGCCAGGCGTGTGAGAAATGCACTCCAGCTGCGTGCCCCAGGAGATCGCAGTAAACAGCAGTTTCTGCCACAGTGAGATCCTTCTGCCTCCGTGTAAAGATGGATCAGAGCACAGTCAGGGCACAGGGAAGGCCCTGTAGCTCTGGCACCGGGCCCGCAAGGACGGTAGGCTCCCCCCGAGGTGGGGTGGGTGGCTTGTGTGCTGAGGCACAGAGGTGTTCCACATACTCAAACTCTTCCCTGCTCCCTCCTCTCCTCCCCGCTTCACCACACCCAGGGCATCCTACCAGCTGGCTCAGGAACGAGTGGTGTCATTTGGGAGGACCAAGGAGGGTTACTTATCCCAAACAGCTTGGGCTACCCGACCTGCACTAGTGAGCACAAATCTTCTTTCTTCTCACAAGGACAAAAGGTGGTCATTCCGTGAGTCAGGAAGATGCTTTTATAGCCGGTAATTACATATTCATTGGGGAAATGTAATAAAAACCATTCCTCTCTTCATTTACTTAAATGTGATTTTTCTGTAGTCATTATGTAATTATGGCATTTTTCAGTAACATTATTAAGAATAAATGGGCTCCCACTTCTCAACTGTCACACAAATTCAAATGTGCAAAGTAGCTCATTAGACAGGAAGAGTGCAGAGGAAAGGGGCCATTTTCTGGGAGAAGACACTAGCAATGCTCAGGGCACATTTGTCAGGTTGTTTGGAATGAGTGGTTGCAGGTGTCTTCAGCGATGGGCCCACCTCTCAGCACCTGCCCTCACAGCCCTGCCCGGGAACTGACTCAGAGATTGCATCGCCTGTGCCTGGCTGGTGGCAGGAAAGGGACAAGCTGAGTGCATATTTTAGAACTTCTCCTGCTGTGTGTTCTTTCTCCCAGCTCTCCCTCTTTTTCTAGATGGCTGGAATGGAGATGGATATTCTGTTTCCCAGAATATAATTTTAAATGGCAAGGTGTGTTTCAAAAGAGCAGATATGGGATCACTTTGGATTGCCGGTGCCTAACACTTATACAGCTATTCCTAAGGTCCTTAAATTATTCACAAGGAACGTGACATGAATTGCTGTAAGGTTTGGGGACAGGAATACTGCATGCATCTGCTCAGGTTGTGCACTGCACAATTTGAGGGGCTGTGATACTCACACAGACTACACTGTGTACCTGCATGACTGTAGGTGGGTGGACCTACTGCAGAATCCTGGACAAAGCTAAAAAAATACAAGGAGGCAGCCAGGACCTCCAGACTGGTGCTGCCAGGCTTTCTCTAATATCATGATATATACGTGCTCCACACTTCTGCCAACACGAAGGCAATGGTGTTTGGCTGGAAGGACCTGGGAGGCATTGATTGAGTTTTATGGCCTGGGCAAAGCCACGCCATTGTCTTGGAGACAGGAGGGAAAATTCTCCTGAGAAATGAGGGACCTGGGGGGACAAGAGTTTTTGAGGAGGCCTGTTGCAGTAGGGGACTAGGAGACAGGGCTGAGACTGGATGCAGGGGCTTGCAGATTGGGTGCAGGTGTTAAACAACTCTCACGCAGAAGCTGATAACCACAGGCAAGAACTGGCTTCAATTGGCTTGTCAACTATCTCTGCCACCTTACATGAACTTTGGCTAATTATAATATCATTTATACTGTGGTTTTAAAGTTTCTCCACCATGACAGTTCCGAAACAACCACATAAAGTATGAAAATGGGAGGGAACGCAATTCTAGGAATTACTACCCAAATTCTTAGTAAAAACCAACCCCTTAGCCTTGAATACTCCTCCCTCAATTAGTAAGACTTCAAAAGAGCAGAAAGCACCTCCTCCCGGTGGAGCTGCTCTTTTTGAGCTGGCCTGCTCGCTCGCTCTCTCTCTCTCTCTCTCTTGTACTTTCTCTTTCAATCTTTCAATAAACTGCTTGCTTTGGCTTACGTGGTGCATCCTGAAATTCTTTTCTCCAGGTGATCACCAAGAACTCAGAAATGCCTCCACTCAGAGGCAACTAACAGACCTAGAGGCCCAACAGGAGGGCAAACTGAAGCATTTGATGCAGGAGCCGAGGTTTAGAGCTGGCAAACTGAGCTGGGTGCCACACTCCCAGGTCGGACAGTCTCAAGCAAGCTAGTGATCAGATTTTATTCTTTCACTTATGAACACTTCACATCCATTGTACCCTTTCCTCATGCCAGGCACTGTGCCAATGCATTGTATTATCTCATTTAATCCTCCCAGGGACCCTTTGAGGATGGTACTTCTAGGATCCCTGTTTTAGAGACGAGGAAACTGACACGTGGAGAGGGTCAGTAACTTGCCCAAGATCCCACAGCAGCTGTGCAGTGGAGCAGGATCTGAACTCAGCCTCTCTGGCCCCAGAGCCCCTTTTCCAATCATTATGCCCTTCTCCTGCACTCGAGGTTAACTGAACAACCATTAATGTTTGCTTTTGGAAAGTGAGATTACAGGAGGTGGCTATGAGATGGATAGACAGATCTGTCCCCAAACACCCTGATCTAGCCATCTTTCAACTCCTCGACATCCTTCTCTCCCTTCCTCTTCTTCTTTCTACCCTTCTCTCATGCTTTTTCATGTTACACCCCTCCCTTCCACCTAGGCTAGTCCTCAACCCCCTGCCTCTATTGGGAGTGGGGGGGGGGGTAGTTCCCAGATCCCCCACTTGTTTCTGTCCATCAACGCTAGGTCTTCCCATCCAGATTTGGTGCCAAGTTTACTGCCTTCAAGAAGCCTGTACAGGTTCACACCACTCATTTATTCATCCAGTACCTGTTGAGCACCTATTTTGTACCAGGGACCATTCCAAGTCCTGAGATACAAAAATGAATGAACTGTGTGTCCTACTCTTAAAGAGCTTGTTATAGCTGGGGAGACAGCAAATAGAATAGACATAGAAGAGACTAGATGTCCCTAGAACAGCTTAATGTGCTTGATGAATCACGCAGGGATCTGATTAGAAGGTCTAGGGGGCGCCTGATGTTCTGCCATTTCAACAAGCTGTCAGGTGCTGCTGCTGAGGGCCACCCCCTGTGTAGGAGGACCCCGAGCATTTCAGACGCTACGATAGCAATGAATGCCTGCTGCTGGAGAAGGGGAGCGCGGAGACTGGGAGCCTGAGAAGGAGCTGAGTGAGGCCTCAGCCAAGTCCTAACCGAAGCCGAGGGGATATGAGCTCTGTTACCTCTTGGAAATGAAATACATTCAAAACCACACCGAGGGGCATGGGTTGGCTGTGTTTCTGTTCCAGAATACGTCTTCCATCTCTTCTGCCTTAACTTGCTCTGCACAATTCAACTTGCTTCTGGGAAACGAGGAGGTTTGGGCTGGGAGTTGAGGTCAGGTCCCCTCTCACTCTGACATTTTTAGGAGTTATGATTCCCACCCAAAACAGAACAGCTCCATTTCTCGGCACATTCCTAGAGCTTGGTAGACAGAAGGGACCCAAGAAATGATACAATTCCATCCCTTCATTTTGCAAATGAGGAAGTAGGTCCCAAGAAGGGGTAATTTTCCAAGATGACACAGCGGGTCAGATCGGACCCAGACGCACAGCTGCCAGGCCTGGGCTCCTTCCATTGCAGCCCCTGCACTGCACAGCTCCAGCGACTCCATTTCCTTGTATTCCATGTGAAACGTCCCCCGTGAGCGGGGCTGCAGGGGTCCTGCCTTCCATGGGCCCCAGACGCCATTCAGAATGAGATGAATAACTCGCCTGGGAGGAATTAACAGAGCCCTTCCTTGAGGAGCTGTCAACAGTCAAAATAAAGTATCCCCAGCCTGCCAAATTCTCGTGGAGGGAAATTACAAAGTCCTAGTAATTATCATCTCAAGGAGTTCGGAGTAAACACAAAGTCTCTTTTTTAATCTCAAGTGATTGATGTGAGCGGTACAGCTTCCCTGGTGCTTTAAGTGTAACAAATGGAACTTGGGCGGGCAGTGCCTTCACTGAGGGGTGTGCCATTGCATGTCGCACAGATGCAGATGTGTATTTGCACCCACGCGAACAAGCACACAGGCTCACACAAGCACTCACACACGTGTAGGTCACACACATACACATGCACAATTGCACATAACCTCACATATACCTCGAGACTCAGAAATGCTCAGGGACAATGCTGTACCTGGCAGACGTGGTGCTGGCCACAGTGGAGGCACAACAAATGCCCATTGGGAACTCTGAAAAGCAAACCAGCACACCCTGTAAGCTGAAACCACATCCCTTTGAAAAATAAGCCCCACCTCTCCCCCAGAGGATTAGCTGGGTTTACCTCATCCACTGTTTTAATTAATACACGACACAGCTGGCAGGTGGAAGACTGAAGCTTGAGTTGCATGAACGCAGAATTTCAAATATGTCAACAAGCTTTAATGGTCATTGTGATCAGAATACTTTGGTTAAATAAACAGGTGCAGCAAGAAATGCCAATAAGCACAGTGTGCCAGGCACTCATCTACAGGGAGGCAACCGTCCTCCCCATCCTGCCCTTGGCCACTGTCCAGGCCAGCCCTGCTGTGACAAAGGGATTTGAAGTCCCTGCCCCTCCCCAGCTCATCCAGCCACAGGCCCACCCCCTGCTGGCCTCTGAGGCAGCCCCTGCCCTGAGTCAGCCCCACCATGCCCCTCTTCCCTGCAGGTGAATTCTATAGACGCTTGCTGAACTTCTGCTGGGAGTTGGGGGAAGCGCTGAGACCCAGAGGGCCTGGGACTTGTGAGCTGAAGCTTTTGCCCTTGAGCAGCCCCCAGTCAGGTTGAGAACACAGATCTAAGCCCGAGAAACTCGAATTCTTCTTGTGGGCTGAGGCCTTCTCTGTACTTCATCCTCCCATGGTGTCAGCCAGTGCCTGGCCAGTGCCCCCCAGGACTCAGAAACAAGAGTTATGTGAATGAATGTGACATTGATCAAGGACTCTGGGAGAGAGGGAGGTTGCATCTCCTGGAGAAGTGAGAAGGCTTAGCTTTGGGGGTCATTGGGCTGGGCCTTGGAGGATGGGAGGAATGTCACAAGAGAAGTTTGGGAGGGGAGAGAGGCAAAGGGAACACACACGGAGGTTGGACAGTGTCTGCACAAAAACGAATCCACACATTGACTCGGGCATGGAGGGCTGGATGTTGGGAGGAATGGGGAGGACGGAAAATTGTCACTGAAGTCAGAGGAGAAGGTGGGGTGCATCACACAGAGCCTTGAATGACACGTGGAGGGATTTGAGCCTCACTCTGTGGGGGAACTGGGAGCCAAGGGAAGCAGTTTCATGCAGACCAACACTGGCTCATCTTGGGCCTGTCATTGCCACTGAGTAGAAGGGATAGTGACAGCATGGAGGTGCAGGGGGTAGGTGGAGCACTCTGTGTCCAAGTAACAAGCATGTCCCATTCTATTAACACTAGGTTGGCATTGCAGTGGAGGTGACCCTTGGGGCAGATCCACTTTTTTTCCTATTTCTGTATTGTAATTTACATGAAAATGATTGAAAATAACTGCTCCAAATCAGTGTTGTCAAACTCAAGAACATGTCCGGGAAACCCTGGGAATCCTTGACTCCTCAGTTTGAGAAATACTGTCTTAGCTACTCTGCTATTTCCTTCTTGCTTAAAAAGACCACCAGAGAACTTCAGATATGGACTGCAGAGTTTTGGTCCAGGTCAAATTGATTTCACCAAATTGTGCTGATGCAATTATGTCACAGGCCAACATTGAGGGGTCTTATGAAGAGGTTAACATGTTTCCTGAAAAGATCTTGTTGAGAATTTGCTCATAACACGCCAGAGTACCCTCTTTTTAAAGACCTAAGTGAGAAAATTACTCCCAGGCCTTAGAACCAGGAAGAGTTGACCTTTCCTAAATAACTGGTTTCTTCTTACTATAACTATGCTCTTAGTCTGGAAACTGATCACATTTCCCTCTTTGCATTGGCTGGTAGGAAGCTCAGAGGCACAAGTTTAGCCCACCTTTAACAAAGTGTATAGGGCCTTATCATGCAGCTTAGAGGCTAATTTTACTTTAGCTTCTCAACTTTACTCTTCTTTCTCCTCCAGTTTTCTCACTTAATTTTTTAAAATCTTATGCCCAATTTATTTTTGTGAGCCACCAAGAATCATATAAATATGAGGTGGAACATAAACAAAAAGAAAATTAATTAAGAGTTGTGGGCATTAAACTGGGAGAAATTTTAAAGAAAATATGGTCCAGTTCCTTAAATTGCAGACAATACAATTAAGACTTGGAAAGGACTTTGAAACGTGTCAGGGTGCCTCAGTGAACTTGGTGGGGTACAGGGAGAGAGAGCCTGGACTCCACCTGGGCTTCCTGATCTGACCACCCCTTTCTGCGGTGCCATGGAACTGCAAAACTCCAGAAGAAGATTTTTCTAACTCTTCCATGTAGTCTCATTAAACCATCTGTTTGAAATAAACAACCCATCTTGCCCTTCTGGGATTCTCTTGGCATCACCAGCTGCGTTAACGTGCCCCAACACCCTCTATCCAAAGTCAAGGGAAGGTGTGATCTGCATCACCAGAGGGGATGGGGGCAGAATATGGACATTTAAAAAATAGCCTGTTTTAAATAATCCCATTTTGATGTGTACTGTAGACCCTGCAGTGAGCTAGTTGTCGGTGCTGATTAAGAATCAAAGCAGTGGATGCTCCATTTTGCTACCCAGAGGAAAGGCAGGGGGAAGGGTGTTTTATAACAATCCATGGGAGAGAGATTGAGAGAGAGATGGGGATGACAGCTTCTCTCCTCTGTTGACACCCAGGCAGCAGGGAATCAGCCCCTCTGCCTCATTTGGAAACCGTAAACAGCAGCATTATCATAAATTCATCAGGGAAGAGATCTCTAGCCTGACAAATGGGAGAGTCAGCATTAGCGGTCACAGCACTCTTAAAAACAAGAGACTGGATCTGCCTCAGAAGCTAGCTAACTGTCAGCCTTGGTCTAGGTGCTCTGGGGCTCTCCACCTCCCAGGCCTGAACAGTAGAATCTTTCTGGGCCTCACTGATTTTGATGGCAGTTGGTGAAATGTAGTCATTTGTCCTATTGCTGCAGCAGACATGAGACCACCTGGGCCTCTCCGCCTAGGGGACTGGGGTGACCAGCCCCTTGGCTGATGAGTGGGCCCAAGCTTGTGCTCTGGGCAACCTTGTTGCTCTCAACTTCCACTGTGGACTTAGAGCTGTGCTTGACAGCTGGGTGGGCTTGGAGGATTTGGGGATTCTGAGTCGTCCTGGAAAGTGCTCGTCTGCCTCTTCCAGCTTGAGTCAGCTCCTCGGAGATCCTTCCCTGACCTCCCTGACCACTTCTCATCGTACCAGCCACCTCTCCTTCTTGCCTTTTGTTAATAGTTGCAACTTTACATGAAATTTGTGAAATTGCTCATTTCATGTTTGTCTCTTCCAAGGCACGGTGAGCTCCAGGATGGCCCATGAGTTTGGGCTCTCACTCGCCAATGTGCTGAGCTCAGTGCCGGGCACATCAAAGATATGCAATAAATATTTTTCGGTTGAATGATTAAATAATTGAATGAGCTGGTCTCTAGAGCTTGTGGAGCATCTATTGAACTTGATCCCTTGAATTAGGCCTGTGCCCCGTGGGGCTGGGCTGGGGCGGGGAGCGCACTCGTTCCCTGTCATTAAGTCCTGGGCAGGGATTATTCCTAGGCAGACGGGCAGATGCCATGGCTGCAGTTCTGGGGGGAGAATGGGAGCCTCAGCTCGGAAGGTCCTGGGAGAGGCCCCGCCCGGAGCAGGGAGCTGTCTGAGCAGCTGGACATGCTGTGGGGCTCTGGTCCAAGTTTTCATTTTTCAAACATGATAATGAGACAAGTGAGTACAGCTTGTTTGAAGTTCGTATGTTTTAAAATCTGTTTTTTATGATTATAAAATTAATGAAAGGGAAAGAAACCCAAGTGGCCAATATGTATATGGAAACTTCTCTAATAATCATGGCAGTGCAGATTTAAGTGAAAATGAGGTACCATCTCTAACCATCAGCGTGGCAAAAAGTAGATGGGCCAACAGTGCCAGGATTGGGGAAGACGTGGGGAAGCCCTCACACACCATTGAGGGGAGGACAGCTGTGAGAGCCATTTGGGGGTATTTGGTGGATCCTAAAATGGTATACCCAAGGATTTGGGGATTCCATTGCTAGATATGTTCCCTAGTCTGCAGCAGTGGTTCTCCAACTGTCGTTTGCATTTGAATCACATTGGAGGGCTTGTTGAAACAGATTGCTGGGCTCTGACCCCAGGGCTTCTGATTCAGTCTGGGGTGGGGCCTGAGAATTTTCATTTCCACCAAGTTCTCAGGGGATGCCTATGCTGCTAGTCCTTCGATCACACTTTGAGAACCACTGTTCTAGTTAAACTCTTGCTTATGTGTGCAGGAAAACATGCCCAGTGATGTTTATTTCTTATAGCAAAAATTAGAAACAAATCCAAAGTCCATGAGTTGAGGAATAGATGAATATATTGCGACATACTATGTAGTGGCTTATTATGCAGCAGTTAAGTGAATGAAAGAAATATGTATATTTCATCATGAATAGCTCTAGAAAGATGTAAATTGTAATGCCCTGCAATGATACCATTTTATCAGTAAGTTCAAAAACAATTTAAGAAATCCAATTCTATGTAATCAATATATACAAGTATTAAAATGTGAACTGGATGCACATTTAATCTTTAAAAGCTGTTGTCTCCGGAGTAGAAGGGAAGAGACTAGAGCTGGGGAAGAATAGAGAAGCTTCTATTCGAATCTGTTGTTTTATTCTTTAAAAAATAGATCTAAATAAAATAGGTCTAAAAAAATAGGTCTTAATTTTAGGGAGTAGATACTGGTTTTTATTGTACTATTCTTTGTTTCTCTATATTCTTTAAGTGAATTTGTAAAAGGAGTAACACATGTTCATTTTAGAAAATTAGAAAATGGAGAAAAGCACAAAGACAGAAATTAGAAGCAACCCCAAACCCAGTGTAGACATTTGGTATTCTTTCCAGTTTGATATACTGACAAAATCCAAATAGGGAGCACACACACTATTTTCATTTTTACAACCTGCTTTTGTGGCTTAATATGATATTGTAAATATTAATAGTTTCCCATTCATTAAATTGCTTTGTGTTAATATCCTTTTAATTAGCTACATAATAATCAATCCTATGGTGGTACTTTTATTTAACTAATCCCCTACTGGTCTTTTGGAGTTCCAGTTTTCTACTGCTATAAATAACAAGGTGGTGAGTATCTTAACACAGTCAAGTGTGTGGAGGTTACTTCCTTCCCTGCCTGGAGGCAGCAGTGTCTTTGAGTTTTGGGTCACCAAGCAGGTGACCCTGTCTGTCCACTGGGCCTGGGATGGGCTGGCTTGGGGGAGTGAGTGAAATAGGTCTTGTGGAAGTGGTCCTTGGGGACCAGTTAAGTTCCTGGAACCCTGGAAGCCCTCAGGAATGCAGCTCACACAGTGTGCCACACGGACACCCCTCCCCCTCCCTCCATCCATTCAGGCCGGATAGGCTTTCAGGACCCTGGATGACCCTGGGGCAGGGGCCTGGGGCAGTCAGACATGACGAGGCCTGGTCTGGATGGGAGATGCAGGCACAGCCATAAACATCTCAAGTTGAGGCATGAAGTGGGAGAGAACCCCAGGAAGGGCGCAGGGGTTCCGAGGAGGGAGTGGTCAGCTCCCCGCAGGGAAGGCAGCTGGGAAGAGTCTGGAGAGGAGGTCACAGAAGAATGGGTAGGGCGCTTTTGTTGTTCTTATTGTTATTGGTTTTGTTTTGTTTTTATTACTAGCTTTATTGAGGTCTATTTTACAGATCATAAAATCAGCCATTATAAGTGCATAATTCAATGATTTTTAGTAACTTACTGAGTGGCACAACCATCACCATAAATCAGTTTTAGAGCATTTCATCCCCCCAGAAAGATCCCTCATACCCATTTACAGTTACTCCCTGTTCCCACACCCATCCCTGGGCACCCGCTAATCTGCTTTCTGTCTCTATAAATTCTCAGGCTTAGGTTACATTTTGAAGGATGGAAACTGGACCTTAAATTAAGATAATAGCAGGGAATGTAGAAATCTCTATAAATTTTCAGGCTTAGGTTACATTTTGAAGGATGGAAACTGGACCTTAAATTAAGATAATAGCAGGGAACATCCAAAGCCTGGGGACACAGGTGGTTGCTTCTTCCAGCAGAAAAGCAAGCAGCTCGCAGCCTCTGACTTCTGGAGTGAAATTCCAAACTCAGAAGCTTCGAACAGTCAAGAGCTCTGCACCCTCTAGAAGCACGGTTTCTACCTTTGGTCAGGTAAAGCATTTTTTTCCTTTTGTCTCTTTGGTGGTTGGATTCCTGTTCTTCCTGCAGTTCCTAAGCTCACTCAAGTGGATGCAGAGGTGTTGTTGGCTTTGAAAACACGTTTGGCTGTCAATTCTCTGGCCTGGCAGTCACGGACAAGCTGGGCTGGGGAGGCCCAGCAGAGTCGCGCTGTGAGGGCCTGGAGGTCTGCCAGGGAGTTGCAGAGGACAGGGTGGCAGAGTGACCTCAATAAGGGTCTCCACTCTCTCGGTGTTGTCTGACTTGGTTCTGCCACAATAGTCTGTCCTTCCAATTTCCCACCTTAGACCCAAGCACCCTGAAAAAGAGAGGTGTGAGCAGATCATCTGTGTTCAGTCTGTTTGCCTTTATATTAATATAATCAGGTATGCTTTAAGATACCCTGTACCAGATTCTTTAAAATTATGTTGAAAGTTCAAAAATAATGTAAGCTCGGTGCAGAAAAATAGCATGATAAATAAAAATCCAAAGTCAACTCTATGACCTCATCTGAAGATAACTGCTGATGCATTTGGGGTATGTACTTCCTGTCTTTTATTTTATTTATGTTTTAACTTGAGTGGCATTTTCTTGGCTTCCATTAAATCCCCACGGCGGTGGGAAGGCTATCTCAGCTCATCAGGGCACCAGCCTGGCTCCTGCTGGCCGGGCAGGCCTGGGTCCTGGGGCTCCCACTCTGCTCAGACACAGGCTGCTCTGGTGCTTTGAACCCGTTGATTAACCTTGATCTCGGTGTTCCCTTCTGACATGAGCCGGCTGCTCAGCTCTGGGGACAGAATCCCTCTGCCCGGAGCATGATCTGTTGTGTAAGGGAAGAGAGTCAACCTGAAGCGATTAACAGCTCTAAATTCTCTAAAGAGTATATGGGCAGCAGGTTACAACACATCTCAGGATAATTCAATTTTTATAGAAGCTATTTCCATTAATCATTTATTAATGACTCTCCCAGCTGAGGCAATTAAGTAGATCTAGGATTAAAAAAGAGCCCCATATTCATTTCACATCTGTCTAATTACCTTGAGGTTCATGGATCCTGGAAGAATGAAAAATGGACTCCATTCTTCTTCTTTGTGCTTTGCATTTTTCTCTAGGTTTGGCCTCAGCCCCAAAGGGAGACAGCCTGCGGGGGGAGGGGTAGATGGGGGGTGTGTGCATCTGGAACAGGTGACTGTGACACCCAGTGGTCCAGGCTCAGAGGGGAAGGGTGCTGACTCTGTGACATCTGAGGAAGCTTTTGGGGCTGGGGGCAGGAGCGGGGGAGGGGCTGCCTGCCGGAGGGGGAGCCCAGGGGGCCCAGCCTGTCTGCTGGGGTTGAGGGTGAGAGATGGGGAGACAGAACAGCAGCTCCCTGGGCTTGTCCCAAAGAGGGCTGGAGGGATCCCGCCCCTGAGCTGTAGAGCAGGGAACGGTGGGCCGAGAGATGTCGCAGGGCGTCTGAGGCCGGGTGTCGCTTTGGATACTGTATGTGTGTACTCCCACTTAATTCTCCTGCAAACTCTGGGAGTTAGTATCAACAACCAGTTTTGGACTTAAGGAAATGAGGGCTCAAAGAGGCCAAGTGACTTGCTTAAAGTCACACAATTGGTGAGTGCTGGGCGGGTTGGAGTCTGGGTGTCCTGTCCGCAGCATCTTGGCACTCCCCGCATGCAGGCTGCTGCCATAACGCACACAGCCCCGCCTGGCACACTTCTGTCTTGGAGGCCAAGAATGTTGCTCTGGGAATAAAACTCCCTCCTCTTCTTCTTTTTTTTAAAAGAGATAAAGTGCCCCCTTGTTTCAGGAAATAGAGATGGTAATTAAAGAATTTCCAGAGAATCTAGTAGAGGCAGTGAAGAGGAGTTCTTGCCCTAATGTCCTTCCTAGGGTGGGTCCTGCTCTCCAGTTGCCCTCCCACCTCAGGGCCTGGTTTCCAGGGAGGGCACGGTCAGCTTGTGTGACCTTCCTTGGCGAGCAGGCTGGGAGGCAGAGAGGGGAAAGCCCCGGTGTGGGTGTGGGCAGCAGGGGCACTGGACCCAGGAACCTATGAGGGCAGATGCCAGAGCCCGAGGGCAGTGGTGTGCATGGTGAGACCTGCAGGTAGAAGAGGGCTCCAAGGGGTCCTGAGCACTGCAGGAATCACGCTCTGATTCTCAGATGTCCATGCATGGTACTCATTACTCTCTCCTAGAGCCGATCTCCCTGGGATGCGAAAAACACCTGGGCCGCTAAACAAAGGGCAGCCCTCTTTTTAGAGAATTATTTTTGTAATGACGGGGGTTTCAGTGTTTCCCAGGCTGATTTCGAACTCCTGACCTCAAGCAACCCTCCTGCCTTGGCCTCCCAAGGTGCTGGGATCACAGGTGTGAGCCCCAGCACCCAGCTGGCCAGGGGAGACCTCTTTTAAAGACTAATCAAACCACCAGAACCTCTCAGGGCATGAAACCTTCCCAGGTCTCATACGCATTTCTGTCAGGGCTTCAGCAATGGAGAGTGTGGGCTCAGGTTGGGATAGTCTGAGTCTAGATACACAGTAGAGTGGAGTAGGGGGAGTAATAGTTTTTGTTTAAGAATTTTAACAAATATAACTCTAATGTTTCCTGGGACTAGGATATTTTTCAAGATAGACTAAAAAAGAAATATACGAATAAAACTTTTATGTGCTGTCTTTCATATTTGTGTACATTATTTAATAAAGTAGTTAAAAGTTATTTTATTAAATCATAACATGAATTATTTATCCTAGAGATAATTAATCTTCATCTTATTCCATTTTGTAAAGGTTTCACATTTTTTATCTCTATTTAAAATGTGCTAAGTGTGGGCCAGTTTTCTTTAGTGGAATTTATCTTTCTCTTTCATTAAATATATAGAAAAATTTGATCATAATGTTCAGTGAAATTAATGAAATTATTTCTGATTCTAATTTAATTAATTCCCAAAACTGAACACCAGAGTTCAAAGAAGTATTCCTTTTATCATATTCCTTATTTCCTAAAAAATTTATAATTGTGGCTTCAAATTACATCATTATTACACACTTTATAAATTAAGTAATCAGTCATAATATATTGAGCTATTATTTTGTTTTTATAACTTATAAAACAAATTAAGTAATTATATTGAACCCAAATCATGTAAATCCTGAACTATTTTTAGAACACCATCTTATGAGATTTATTCCAAAAATTAATTTCTGGTACGTTTTATAGTCTTCCTTGAAATGCCCATTAGCACATTTCTAAAGTCAGACTTTTTCTGACATAAAACCTGATTTGGTTGATAGTTTAATAGTAAGGACTAGTTTGGTAATTAAGTTATGTTACATACCTTTCATAAATTGAATTAATTAAATTTGCAGTTTCTATGTTTTATGAAAATATATTTATAGCAAGTGCTAATATAAAAGCATTTTATTAAAAATTGTGTATTGTAAACAGTTTAATTAAATTAATAGATTTAGATTCCCTAACTTTATCTGAAAACAATAGATTAAATCAAGTACCTCTAAGAGAAAGAATAAGGGGTCTGATTAAGAGTCATTTCATAAGTCTTAATAGAATTTTTTGGTGTTCTTTCCAGAAAATGACAAGGAGAATAACTCTAGAGACTGGATTAAAATTCTTTTGCAAGCCAAATGATTTCCAGCTTTTGGTTTTCATCAAAATTGAATAGTAGCTTACTACATGATTTTCAGGCATACAACTCAGTAGTTCGGAGAATTAAATGACATTGCTAGAACAAAACTCCTTCCATTCCCACCTACTGATATCACTAGAGTTTCTCAGTGCTAACATCTAAAAAACCCAGAAAAATAGATATAGAATTAACACTGGACCCTGACTCATTAGAGCAATAAATACATTATATTCATCAATTAATATGTGACCTCATTGGGGAAAAAAGCCAGCTTCATTTATCTCATTAAGGAAATGCATTTGTAATATAAATTTGTTTTTAAATTTTTATAATTATTAAATTTTATATGTCCATGTTTTTGGTCAATTACATGCTACTAATAATTTTAATGATAACTCAATCCAGAATAAAATATTTTAAAACTTTATGGCCATAAAGATGAAAATTTCAAATTTAAATGATTTAAATGTATATTCATGTTTTTATTACAGTGGCGTGTGCCAGGATGATGCATAAAATATATTCAAGCATAAAATTGCATTGTTATTAAGATAAGATTCTGTGTGAGAAGTGGAATGAAAAAATGAGCTCACAGAGGAAAAGCAAAGATAGAAATGTTTGAATGTTGAAGAGCTTGTTTATAGATGTATGCCTTTTAAAAATAGATGGTAGCATGCAGAGTATCAAATTCATAAAGACAGAAAGTAGAATGGTTGTTGCCAAGAGCTGGGGGAGGGGACAATAGGAAGTTATTATTTAAGTGGGTACAGAGTTTTAGTTTTGCAAGATAAAAACGTTCTGGAGATGGATGAGGTGATGGTTGCACAACAATGTGAATATACTTAATGCAACTGAACTGCACACTTAAAAATGCTTAATATGGTAAATTTTAGGTTATGTGTATTTCACCACAATTTAAAAAAATAGATAGTAGCAGGATTAAAGTGTTAGAATATTTAGATTTCATTGGATACATTCCAAAGAGTGACATAACAGTTTTGTTTTAAAATGTCAATATTTTCAATGCACCAGAAATCACATACTTTGCAACTATTTAACTTACAATGACAAATTTTAGGTGTCAACTTAAATGTGTGAGAGGGTCCATGGGTTTTGAAATTATTTTAGGGGGCTCTCCAGCAAAAATATGTGAAGGCTTTTGCTCTAAGATCTGGGGTTTCCCTGAAGTATTTCTGCAGTTTCACCAAACTGAAGTGTTTTCCACTAAAAATGAAGATCTAAACTGCCTGTGGGAGCATCACCACTCTTACTGGTTTTATATGTTGGAGCTTTTGGTAACATTTAATTTAAAGGGCAAGGGAGGAACAGAGGGAGAGAGGGAGAGAGAGAGAGAGAGAGAGAGGAGAAGAAGGAGCAGGAGGGGAGAGGGTGGGGGAGGAAGAGGAACATTATCTGTTTTAAAAATAAAAAGGGCTTTAAAACCATTGCTCTAGAGCAGGCTTCTGGATAGGGAGTAATAACACAACCAAGCATGTTTGACCTTGTCCAATATATAAACACTGTTAACTTCTATCTCGCTTCTCTTCTCTTCTCAGGCTAAACATGCCATTTCTGTCACCCCTGTGAGCTGGTCTGCAGGCTCCACTGTGCCCCTCTGTGCCAGTCACTCCCCTTTAGATTCTTCCCAGTCTGTCGGTGCTCACTTTCCAGGGCGGGGGTGGGGTGGGGGGGGGGAGGAATTCATTGTGGTCATGGTGGTTAGAACCATGAGTCCTACTGCAAGACCAGCTGCACTCCTTCCAGGCACTGAGCACCAGTGTTGGGCACAGAAGCACATTCCAGGGCAGCTGTAGCCAACCTGCAGGTTGAGTTCTAAGCTTAGCACATTAGGTTAGAATCCTGTATAGTACACATTCCCCTTGAAAATCTCACAGGAAGGCATAACACTGGAGTCAGGCACACTATCTCTCTGTAAATCCACCCCAGCCAGTTTTCACTCTAGCACTGGAACTGTTAGTTCTTCGAGCATCAGAGGAAGTAGTTGACATGTATTTGGGAACCATGCACCATGAAAAACACGTCTCTTTAGTAAGATCGTACTCTTTCAGCAAAATACTCATTCTTTGGCAGACATGTGGAAAGTGAGGCCAAGGAAGGAACAACAGATTTGTCTCATGCTCACTTCAAGGGTTGAAGGCAATGCCTTGGGCTCAATGACACTATTTGAATAATCTCTCTCACTCTCTCTTTCCCATCCCCCAGTAAATCTGTCGAATCCATAGGTTACATTTGTGTCTGATGCAGCTACACTCCTTCTGGAATCCTGACAACCAGACAGCTACTGCAGGGGACACTGAGTGTTCTCTTGGTCTGCACAAAGTATCTCTCCTCCTCTGCATGTGCCCCTTCTCCTCCTCCACCCATGTGTGTAGATCGCAGATGGCCACAGATTCTTTGCTGCTCCCTCCTGGACTTGCCCAGTGACTTCCCTTGACCAATAGAATGTGGCAGAAGTGGTGCTATGTGGGCTCCAAATCTAGGCCTCAAGAAGCCTTGTGGTATCTTGCTCTTGCTCCCTTGGAATTCTGCTGCCATGTGAATGCACCTGCTGGAGGAGCCAGGCCCTGCCTGAGAGCCTGGTCAGGGGTGAACACGTGTGTGAGGCCATCCTAGACCATCTAGGCCCAGCAGGCTGTCAGCTGACTGGAGCTGCATAAAGAAGCCCAGATGCAACCAGCAGAAAAACCGCTGCTGGTCCCAGTCCAAATTGTTGACTTGCCGAACTGTGAACCAGTAAATGTCATTTTAAGCCACTAAGTTGGGATGATTTGTTAGCTGTTGTAGAGATGGCTGTTTATGAAAATGTGCACTCCCCTTCCGTATTGTGGCTTGTCATTGGGAGGTGGCTACTCAACTGGGGCTACATTTCCTAACTCCCCCTGTATCAGATATGGCCACCGTATAACTGGCTCTCACCACTGAAATGTGAGCGGAAGCGGTATGTGATGCCTCCAGGCTGAGGCTTCAGGAGTTGATGGATGAGAGAGTCCTCCACTCTCTTGTTCCCCATCTATTGACTGGAAAGAGGACTTCTAGGTTCTAGGGGATGGTGAGACCACAGGATATGATAAGCCTGAGTTCCTGGTCACCATGTGGCAAATTGCCCACCAATAAGGAATGCCAGCATTGGTCTGTTATGGGAGTGATAAACTTCTATTATATTGACACTGGAAGTCTGGGGTGTTTATTAGAGCAGGTAACTGTGCAAGAGCTCACAGTTATAAATCTCCCGGTCAGGCACTGTTCCACGCACTTCACATTTATGAACCCACTTCACCCTCCCAACAGCTGCACACAGAAGGTGCTTTATCCTCACTCTGACACAGGAGGACACTGGAACTCAAAGGGACTAAGTAACTTTCCCAAGGGAACAAAGGGAACACCTAGAACAAAGTGGGGCTGGGATTTGATCTGGAAAACCTGAGAATCCTGTCACAGACTCACTGTGTCCTCCTGCCCCCTCTGGCTCCCAGTTGTCTCATCTGCAAGGTGGGTTGGGAGAAGGAGGCTAAAACCCATGAGCTTCCCTCTGCAGCTCTGACATCCTGGGTTTCTGTGGGTCTCAGGTTTCAGGTTGAGACACAAAGGAGAGTTGAGTCATGAAGGAAATTCACAGCAGGGCAGGAACGAAGGTCTTTGCTGCTGAAGTCCTTGGAGGGCCATCTTGGTCTCCAGATTCTTTGATGTGGTCAGCAGGACGACCGGGGAGCTGGGCTGACTTGGCAAATCCTGGGGCCTGCAGTGCCTATGGCTTAGAAGACAGGAGTTAAGGCATGTGACACCTACACGCTGGTGTCTCTCCAGGAAACACCAGGCCTGACATGCCTCCTCCTCAGAACTTCTGGAAAGTTTTCACTCGGTCATGGGCCCAGTGCTGCTGTTGCCTGGGGAGGCCCTGACCGAGGGGCTGCAGCATGAAGGCCGTGCCTTAGGTGAGGGAGCTGGAGACAGCAGCCCTGGAAGGCAAGCCCAGCAGACAATTACAATGCCCTTTCCCCTGCAGGTCACAAAGGAAAGCAAAAGCCCAGAAAGACTGAACGACTTAGTCCAGATTGCCCAGCTGGTTGAGGGCCTAGAACCCAGCTTTGGCTGCTGGTCCAGGGCTCTTGGCCTGCCCCATGTTGCGTGCTGGGTCTGGGCTGGGGTTAACAAATGATGCCTTTTGGCTGTGTTTTGTTTCAAGTTTCTGATGCAGAGAGGAATTTTGAAAATACAGCTGGGAGAAGCTTCTACTCTAAGGAAATCCCATACCTTGGCCATAGAGGACGGTTGGCCATGCAGGCCTGCAGACCCCAGGGCCTTGAACGCCCTGCTCCTCCCAGAAGGGTCTGCAGGAAACCCTATCAGACTGATGCCAGAGGGTGACAGCGGTAAGACCTCTGCCTTCTGTGTGGCTTCAGCTCAGACACTGATGTTTTGGAGAGGAAGCCTAGATTCTGCTCCTGGCATGGTGAGTCACCAGCTCCGTGATTTAGTGAGAAGCCTTGATTTCCTTATGGGGGTGCTGGGCTGGACTAAATACTCTCTAAGGTCACTGTGACCCTATTCCTGCAGAAATGGAAAAGGTGTTCTGAGAGATATATAAATACATACATATATATTTATCTCATTTTCTCTCTCTCTCTCTCTATATATATATATCAGCAAGCCTTGAAGCCCAATATTTCCAAAAGGTGCCTGACTAGGAAAAGAAGTGATGTTAGTATGGTCTGATGACACTTACTGTCTATACATTTCCTCACTCAAGTGTGTGGAGAAATTGTACAGGACAGGATGACGCTCAGGATGGAGGCGGCTGTATTCTTGACCCTTTGCTGCTTGGCGCCATCTTGGATTTTGCTTCTTTGACTTGATCCTGGTGCAGCCATGGCTGACTGCGCATCGAGGCCCATCTCTGTGCACGTTCATAGACAGGCTGCTTATGCAACAGTTGGCACGTGGTGGCGCCTTGTCATGGGGTTGCTATGCCTGGTGAGGCGTCTGACTGGACCAGCTCTGACTCACCTTGATTCCAAATGATCAGGCTGGGGAGCGTTGCCTCAGCCACGTTAGGCAGGACTCTTTCGGTCAAATGTGATGGAAACCCAACTCACGCTTGTTTAAACACAAAGGGGAATTTTTGGCTCCAGACATTGGGAAAGATGGGTGGAGTAGACATGAGGCATGACTGAATTGAGGTCTCAACGATGTTGTCAGTTGCAATTTGACAACAAATCTCACTCCCGTGCTGGATGGTTTTCTCTTTGTGTGTTGTCTTCATTGATTTCTACTACCCATGAGATTACCTGGGGTGGGGGCCCCGCTGCAGACAACCCAGTTTAAATCACCCCAGTTGGTGACCCTAAAGAAAAAGACCTCAGTGTGTGTAAGTCCTAAGGGAAAGCTCTGGTCAACTGCCCTGGGCCACATGCCCATCTCTGGGGCCCACGTCATATCCAGGCCAGGTTAGGGCATGGGGACTGCCACTGGCAGTTAGATAGAGTCCTGTGGAATGGGTCATGGGGGAGGAGTGGTTTTGTAAATGAAGGGGTGTCGTTATCACAGAACGGGTCGGAGGGACACTGTGGGAGCCGTCAAAACAATAGCAGAGTAGGGTCACTACTGTTAACAAAGATGTATTGTGTATTTCAAAATAGCTAGAAGAAAAGATTTGCAATGTTCCCAACATACAAAAATGATAATTGCTCAAAGTGGGGGATATTCTAAATACTCTTACTTGATCCTTACACATTCTACACATGTAACAAAATATCACATGTACCCTGTAAATATGTACAAATACTATGTATCAATAAAAAAATTTAAAAAAAATAGGTCTTCACTAAAAACATTGTATCAGCAACCAGTCATAAACAGAGAATTTGATCTAAAGGACTGTTATGCACAAGGTTGTTAACTAGGTGACTGAAAGGGTAAACAGAAGCAGCAGTTGCAGAAAGCAGCTACGTTCTATGGCTGAGGGAGCAAAGGGGACAATTTAGAAATGCAGAGGAGGGGCCCTGCGGAGCCAGAACTCAGGCTTGAGGGGGGGCCCTGCTCGCTGGGGCCGGGCTGCTGATCAGACAGGGCCCATGTGCCAGGACCGGACCTCTGAACAGTGGTACCTGCCAGCTGCCGAGAGCATCTCCTGGGAGCCAGGGGATCAAACTGGATCTGTGAAGCTGCAAATTGGTTCAGCCGCGGCTACAGTTTGGGTGAAGAATAGTTGCTGGACAGCACTCTCAGAAACAGGAAACTGGCAGGAAGCAGGCAGGGAACAAACAGGAAAAGCAAGTCCTGTCCCCCACCACCAGCCTTGCTGTGTCCCTCTAGAGCCCGGGCTGCAGAGCCCTAGTGGAACTGGATGCAGAGTCCCAGCCCCAGCATCGCCAAGTGGCATGCAGAGGAGCAGCTTTCGAGCACAGAGGTAAAATCCTAATAACTGACCCAGGTGTTCTCCTGCAGGTGTCTGGTTGGCGTGGCCTCTGTGGGACAGCCAGTCTCCCTCAGGAGGCTGTGAACTCCTTGAGGTCAGGGACATGCCTGACTTACCTGTGCCTGCTCTCAGGGCCTGGTGTCCTTCCCCAGGCAGAGCAGGCCCTAGTGAGTGGGCGTCATGCTGCAGTGAGTTGTATGGCAGGATCCCCCATTGGGCAGTGTGTCCTGGGCAACTCTGCCGCCCTCCCTACCCAGCCGTTTCCTGTCTGCCTTCCCTGGGGGTGTGATTCCCGGCTGTCCCTGGAGTCCCAAGTGGGGCCAAGGCGGGGATATTGAACACTGGACCTTGGGGCAAACTGGGGCAGGCTCTGCCCAGATCTGGTGAGTGTGCCCTGAACTCTCTTCTCATCCTCACCCCCTTTCTGATAAAGTCAGCAGTAGGTTCCTAGCTCCACTGTTTATAAGCTTTGCAGCTTTGGGCAGGTGACTGGACCATTCTGAGTCTCAGTTTACCCAGAATGCCCTCTTCAGTCCCTTAATCCCTGCACCAGGAGACAGGAAGAGACTCTTGGTCCTCTTTTTCCCACCCAATCCTCTCCCCATCCCCTGCTCCTTACAGGAGTGTATCATTTAGCATAATGCATCATAATTATGCTTGAAAAGGCAGGCGGCATTAGCAAGGCAGAGATCTGTTTAGCTTGGGGAAAAAATAAAGATCCAGGACAACTGGCACTTGCTGGGCAGAGCTCGGGGACAGCTGCAAAATGAAGAGGGCCCACAGTGTGGAAAGGGGGAGCAAAGGAGGAGAGAAGGCTGGGGGGCGGGGTGCTCTGCACCATGGGCACCTCGCCCTGGGCTCCCGGTGAATTCCAGAGCAGCATTTGAGCAGGAGTCCTCAGGCGAAGGCTGGAGCCACCCAGCCTCCAGCTGCTTCAGGGCAGTACAGCAGGGAGACAAGCCCAGTGGGGGCGAGGGACCCGCAGACATTTATGTACCACATGGGAAAATGGATTAGGCCAGTGCTCAGCACAGAGCAAAGGCTCCAGCAATAAATGGTGGCCTTCACTCCGTATGGCCGTGTCAGTCTGCCCTGGACTGTAGGTCTGTGTGCAGGTTTCCCTGCCTCACTTATCTCAAGTTCTTTCAAGACAGAGGCTGGGTCTGAGTTTTCTCCAGTGGTACTCAGAGAATGTGTGGGGTGTATCTGGAGACCACAGTCAAAGCTGGGTGAGCGTTAGGAGGGCCTGCTGGCAGCATGGCCTAGGCCACTGCAGAACCATGAAGTCTATGAGCTGAGGCAGAGGTGACATTTCCTGGCGAGGGGCACCAGTAGGCAGGCAGAGGAGATCAAAGCACAGGGCCCTCTTTTTCAGACAGACAAGGGATCAATGGAGAGCCCAGTGTCCCAAAGACAGGCTAATTGGATCCTGAAAACTGACAGGTATTCCTGGGCCCACATGGCATCCTTCCACCTTCCGAGCACCTGCTTCCTCAAGAATTTAATTTTCCTTTGTTGAATACAGCTCTCAGGTGAGGAGCGGTTTGGGCTGTTAGAGCTGTTTTGTTTCCCCTCTCTTCCTTCCTTCCCCTTCCTTTCCCTCCCTTCCTCCTTTTTAGTAATGAACCACTCTTGTGGGAAAATGCCAGTTCTGGGTGACTTTTAGGACTGGCTTATGGCATGACATTTCCCTTAGCAGGCCCTCACCACAGGGAGCACTGGTCTCCCTCCATCTGCCCAGCCGACCTGCCATCTGCTCTGCTCGGTCCCTGTGGGAGGTTTGCCTGGGCCACCTTTCTTTGGAGTTGGTGGGTGGAGGGCCAGCAGGTGAAGAGGTGTCTGAGCCCAGGCTTCTAATACTTTTCCTGAGGCCCTGACACACAGGGACATACCTCCCTTCCTTCCCTGCTTGATAACTGTCCCAGCTGTGCCACCCAAATTAAGAGACAGGCCTGCAGTCCTTGCAGAGAAGGATTGCTCTGGAGCTGGCCTGCTTGCCTCTGAAGCCTGCCTCTGTGTCCTAGATCCTGGGTGAGTCATTAAACCTCTTCAAGCCTCAGTTTTCTCACCTGTAAATTAACTACCCCAAAGAGAGATTGTGAGGCTTTAATGAGATGAGCAGGGTAAAATGTTCAGCACATGGCCTGGGGTATGGCAAGCATGATATGGCGCCATGCTCTTGGACTTCCCAGTCTCCAAAATGGAGCCAAATAAACTTCTGTTCTTCATAAATTACCCAGTCTTGAATATTCTGTTAAAGCAAAAGAAAATGAACTAAGACACAGTCTCACCCTAATCCCACAGTGAGCTTTAAAAGGAAAACTCACTGATGAAATTGAATCTTGCATTTATCACTACCCAATCCTATTTCCCTCTTTCCCTTTCCAAAATAAATTATTGTCATAAATTTGGTATTTTTTTCTTGTTCACTTTTAAAAAATATTTATAGCGTATATCTGTGTCCCTAAACATGTAAAGTATTATCTTCTGTGTTTTAAAAAATGTAAATTTGTATAATAAATGATATCTCACTTTATATATATTTCTGCCACTTTGCTTTTTTCACTCAATGTAGGGTTTAGGAGATCCATTCATGTTGAGACATACAGATATAATTCATTCATTTTTTTTCATTCATTCATTTCATTACTCTACTATTTTCTTGATGAACATTTAAATTGTTTAAAAATGTTTTCATTATTACAAGGCTGAGATCTCTCCACACTCTCATAGAAGAGTTTCTCTAGGGTTGATACCTTGGGAATTTGCTGGGTCATGAAATGTGGGCATTTTTCAATTTTAATAACTACAGAGCTGTCCCCCAAATGGCTGTGCTAATTTATACCCCTCCAGCAGTGTATGAATGTTCACATTTCCCTCATATTCTCACAAAGATTAGTATTGTCATACTTTTACAATTTTCCTAAAACATGGAGATTGAAATGGTATCAGAATACTTTGATTTGTTTTCTGTGAATGGCTGAGAATTGAGTGCTTCTGTGAGTTGAGCATCCTTCCATGTGTTCATTGACCACTTGGATTTCCTCTTCTGTGAATTGCCCCTTCGTATCTCTTGCCAGCTGTCCAGTGGGTTGACTGCATTTTTCTTATTGAGAGGTAGATCTTTTATATTCTGGAAATGACTTCTTTTCTATTTCATATTGCAAACAACTTCTAATTGGTCACAAAATATTTTAATTTTGATACAGTCACATGTATTAATTTTAAATGGACTGTTCTTTTTATGCTTTGAAAGTTTTCTCTTATCTGATGTCATAAAGATATTCTCACTTTTTCTAATAGCCTAAAAGTTATAAACATATTTTTTAATGAAAATATGTTGATTTTATTTTGTTTTTTAAAATTTTTTGTTTTTAAATTATTATGGGTACATAATAGCTGTATATTTTTATAGGGTACACATGATATTTTGATAAAGGCATACAATGTGAATTAATCACATTAGGGTGACTGGGGTATTCATCACCTCAGGCATTTATCATTTCTTTGTGTTAGGAACATTCCAATTCTACTCTTTCAGTTATTTTAAAGTGTATCTTAACTTATTGTTGATTATGGTCATTTTGTTGCTCTATCAAATATTATTCATTATATCTATCTATCTAACTATATTTTTGCACCCAATAACCATCCTCACTTTATCCCCCACTCCCCACTACCCTTCTCAGCCTTTGGTAACTGTCATTCTAGTTTCTGTCTCTATGAGATCAATAGTTTTTAATATTTAGCTCCCACATATGAGTGAGAACATGCGAGATTTGTCTTTCTGTGCTTGGCTTATTTTACTTAACATAATATTCTCCAGTTCCATCTATGGTGCTGCAAATGGCAGGATTTCATTCTTTTTGTGGCTATAAAATATTCCATTGTGTATATGTACCACAATTTCTTTATCCATTTATCCACTGGTGGACACTTAGGTTGATTCCAAATCTTGGCTACTGTGACTAGTTCTGCAATAAACATGGGAGTGCAGCTATCTTTTCAATATACTGAATTCCCCGCCTTTGGATATATACCTAGCAGTGGGATTGCTGGGTCATGTGGTAGTTCTACTTTTAATTTTTTGAGGAATCTCCATACTGTTCTGCATAGTGGTTGCACTAATTTACTTTTGTACCAACAGTGTACAAAGGTTTCCCTTTCTCCACGTCCTCACCAGCATTCATTATTAATACCTTGAACTTGGACATCCAACCTACAAAACAGTGAGAAAATAAATGTCTGTAATTTAAGCCACCAACTCTGTGGTATTTTGCTATGGCAGCCCTAGCAAACTAATACATTTACCTTTATTTATTTATTTATTTAATTTATTGGCCCTTCTTTTCTTCTGGGCTCATTTTCTTTTTTTCCTCCTAGATTATTTATTAGTTCTAGTTATTTCAGGGGTGAATCTCTGGGCCTTAAACTGTCTTAGTATACGTTGAAAAAATTCGTTTCGCCTCACTCTAACTGAATGCTAGTTTACTTGGGTATAGAATTCTAGGAGTGAGTCATAGTCCCTGGGAAATGTGGATCTCTAAGGCCCATCCCACCAACTCCACCCTCACAGGAAGGATTCTCTTTGGTCATTTCCTCAAAGGAACCTGCTGAAATAAATGAGAGCTTCTTTATAAGTCTATTGGTCTTCTAAGTCTGGACATACTGAAAGAGAAGCTGAGACGGACATGTTCGACACTATAATCCACTTGGAAGATATTTTTTCTGAGTACATTGAAGATACATTAATAAATCCATCATCTTACAGTGTCTGTGTTGATGAAGGAAACTGCTGTTTATCTGCTAGCCATTCTTTTGTAGGTAATTTTTATTTTCACTAAACTAGCTTTTATCATTTTTATCTTTGTAGATACAGATTTATGTCTATTTATCCCACTTTGGGCTTAGTGTGCTTATTCAATGTAAAGCCACATGTGTTTCCTAATCTCAGGCATTATCTCTTTAAACAGTAGGACCTCTTTCCCTGTCTCTGTATTTCATACTTCTCAGACTTCTACTGGGTATGGCATGAGTGGCTGCTCAGCCTCTCCTCCACTTCTCTTCATACCTCTCCTATTTTGTCTCTCTTTGTATCTCTGTGATTTCCCTTTTTCTCTCATCCTGTCCACCAATTCCTCCTTCAGCCGTCTAGTGATTGTTTAACCTGACCACTAATTTTTAAAAAATCAATTATTGCTCATTTCTGTCATTTTCTCTTTGGTACTTTTTAAATCCTTCTGTTTATTTCTTACAATACTCTGTTTTTACTTTATTGGTCTATTGATTCTCTAATTTCTTTGAATACTTCAAGCATGGCTATTTTAAAGTCCTTATCAGCTGTCTGTATAATTTTTAGTTTCTCTCTTATGTCTGTTGGTTGGATCTGCCGATTTTTGCTCATGGCTTTGGATTTCTTTACCTACTTTGTCATTTTGTGGGTGACGAGTTTTCTTCTGTGGGGGCCCTGCATTGCCTCAATTGTGGAGATGTACCAGTGGAATGGGATTGTGATTACGTCCACTGTCCCTAAAGAATAAGCAGTCACAGCTGTTGCCAAGGCCCACTTTGACAGAGCCAAGGGGATGGGTACCAAAGAGGCAGATCTCACAGAAATGATGCATGAGGGCATGTTCTGTGGGGAGTTGTGACTGGGTTTTGGAATGGTTCTGGAGCGGCCAGGATGGTAACCCAAATTTCCACCCCAAAGTGTTTGCAAGACGTCAGTATTAGCCTAAACAATCTCATCCAAAATATCAGTAACAACTAAAAAACTTCCATTAAGAGAGCTGATATTTGGTTGCTGCTGCTGTAATATATTAATACTTTTCTATGTATCTTATCAGCTACCAAAATTTAACATTCCCATTAGTGATGCTGAATATTCCTGTTGAACATTCCAAGAAGTAGATAAGTTTGGTGAAGTGTTTGCTTGGCAAGTTGAGCTCTGCAAATTGGCTCTTGGTGAATTGGTATCTTAGCTTTCTATGAACTGGCATTTGCTGGGTGGACCTGGACTCATCCTTCTGGATGGAGATGGGAGGCCTGGTGTCACTGAGTCAGAGTCCTTGGGGCTGAGAGGCCGACATTGTGTGCGGGAGTCGAGGTGTGAACAAGCCATGAATGGTCCTGCCAAGGCTCTGACTGGCTTCCTCATGCTGTCCCCCCAGATTCCCTCTGGTGAGAGTGTGTGGCATCAGCTTGGCTGAAGTGAACTCGCCGTTTAACTTCCAAAGGGTCTCGCTTGAGAAATTCACAACAGGAGATACGGGTGATGCTTGTCCTTGGTGCAGCTCTGGAGGGTTCAGAAGCCTAAGGGTTTCTTCTTTCTCAGAAAGAAAAGGGCTGAATGCTGAAGAATCCCAGTGAGGACTATTTGTAAATGTGTTAAGGACCTGAGTTAAGGACCTTAGCAAGACAGCTGGGGGCACCAGAAAAGGTCAGAGCTGAACAGTGCGTGAGGCAGCCTCACCCATTTGCCCCGGCTCATCCTTGCGGGTTGGAGTGGGGAAGGAGTGAAGCTGGACCACCTGCTGGTTTGCCAAATGCAACCCTGGAGCACTTGTGGGTGATGGGGTGGGGGGAGAAGGAAAGGTGTCCTGGAGCAGGAGGCTCAGGAAAAATCCAACATTTCAGAGCATATCCAATGTGTCACATCCAGTCCTTGCTAGAATGAAAGACTCTCAGTAATGTATGCAAAAAACCTGTGTCATTTTTGTTTATTTTGCAATCACAAAGTATTAGGTGAATGTATGGGAGTGAGGTAGCTGGGGTGTGGTTGTTGAGCAAAAGAAGATGTTTTGCCAGTTTTAGAGCATTGCTAAACTGGTCCATTTCTAAAAACAAAATACATATTTGTTGATTGACTTGATTGTTAATTACAGCTCTGCTTGCCAATCTGCACAGCTACTTGAGTACAGCGTAAGACATGCTTAATCATGGTTGACATTTTTTCTAAGGGTAGTGTTGGCAGAGTTTAGAAGTTTTTAAAATATTTTTTCTGAGTAAAGAGGCTTCTTCGGGCCGGGGATGGTGAATAATTTCCAGGGCAGAGCATCGACGAGCTTTGCACAGCACAGGCTTAAGGTGCACTGTGATAGGTGAAAAGAGGATTTTATTAAATTGCCATGTCTTAGGAATGGGAGCAGGTTTGGCCCTTGAGAGAGAGTCCCATGGAGGGGACTGGGGCCACTTGTGCCCTGGCCAGGCCTGCGATCCTGAAGTGGTGGCTTCCACACTTGGCATGTATTCCTACCTCCCAGTAGCGTCTCTTTTCATAGTGTCCCTCAGCTCCAGCACTAAGCGGAAAGATTCTACACGCCCCCAAACCCTTGAGAAAGAGAAAACTCTCTAGAACACCACCAGCAACACATATACGGGAAATGAGTCAGATTTTATTTTTAAAAATGCCAGTTCTGCAAAGTAATACACCACACTGGAAACACAGTGTTCTTAAATGTACAAGTTGCTGAATGAGTAGTTTTTGGAGTATCTTGGTGCCTGTGCAGTGGGATTTAGTGGGTTTTTTCCAAAATAGAGAGGAACCCTATGGACTCTTAGTTGGTATATTATGTATCTATTGCTACATAACAAATCACCCAACACTTAGAGGCTTAAAATAGCCATAATCATTTAATATCTCTCATGGCTTTTCTGGAGCAGCTTGGCTGGGAAGTGCTGGCTTGGGGTCTCTCCTGGGGTCAGAGTCACATGTCAGTTGGGGCTGCTGTCATCTGAAGGATTGTCTGATGCTGGAGGACCCTCTTCCAAGGCGGCTGACTTTCATGGCTGGAAAGTGGGTGCTGGCTGTTGGTGGGAGTCTCAGTTCCTCTCCAGCCCTCAGGGCTGCTTGAGTGTCTTCCCAGCATAGCGGCCTGCTTCCCCAGAGGGGGCATCCCATCGCCAAGGAGGAAGCTGCAGTGCCTGTTAGGGCCTCACCTTGGACATCATACACTATCCCTTTTGCCATATTCTGTTTGTCACCCAGACCGTCTCTGGCTCAATGTGAGGAGAGACCACACAGGGCTTGAACACCAGGAGGTTGGGATCCTTAGAGGCCACCTTGGAGGCTAGTACCATCTGAGGCTCATGAGTTCTACCTGTAATACACCCAGTCAGTGCCAACATTTAGTTCAACTGGGCCATGAAACTGGTTACCTCCTGATCCTAAAAGGGTCATATTTTCAATTCATAAGTCAGGACTCTGTGCCACCATGGACAAGCCCTTGTTTTGCTTCTCTGTGTTCATGCTGTTTCTCTGCACAACAGTAAATCTTTCTCACCCAAGTTTTATCTAGGTTGGAGTGCTTTGGTGCCTACAGGGGTTGCTTTGACAACTAGAGTACTTTGTTAGGGAACAGTCAAGGCCCAGCACCTGTTTGAGCTTCTCATACTAAATACAATCCCAGGTTGTTGTTATCTCATTAGATTCTAAATGTTCTGTTGCATGTGAGTCAATATTAAGGAGACATTTCTTAGGAAAAGAAACATCATCTTTGGCTAGCGAGCTTCTTAATTATAACGGTGGGTAGCAATTATGCTAATTTAAACTGAAAAGAAACTTACTGATGTTGGGTGCCTTACCACAGCACTGGGAAAGTTGGAGAACTGAGCTTAGAAAATGGGCCAGAACAGAAAGGCTGGCAGCACTCAGTTTGACAGCCACGCCACAGCCCAGAACCAGGCTGGGGAGGGTGTTGCTGTCACATCTGCTGGGAAGCACGGAGCCTCAGCTGGCATTCCTGAGCCGCTCCACTGCCACCACCACCTGGGCCACTGGGCACTCATCACTGCTGCCCTTGCTGCCGCCCCCAGCACAATGTCACAGCCACAGACTCTGCCATTACTGGAACGTTGTTTTCAATACCTACTGATGTTCATCATCAGATGCTGGCTCATGTCTGGGGCAGATAGGAATCTGATTGGCTGAGTCTAAACCGTGTGTGCACATGTTCTAGCTGCAGGGGAGACTGGAGAAACATACATCTGCCCTTCTTGGCTTCTATAGTGGGAGAAGGCTCTGCTTCCTATAAAGACTCATAAGGTAGTAAATTCACAAACACGAGAAGGGTTCCAGATACTGGGCCATCAAAACAACAACAAAACAGACAAATGTCTGGCACAATTAGTTTCCACCTGGAGAACAATACTTTGGCTTTTTTTTTTTTTTTAATACAGGGAGAGCATGTGAGAAGTTGATCTGGGCTGACTAATCTGTCAAAAGATCAAAGGAATGTCTATAAAAAATGTCCAATAAAAAATAATAACATCAAAGCAAGAAGAAATACTCATAACTCAATAATAAAAAGCCAAATAGCCCAATTAAAACATGGGCAAAGGATCTAAATATACATTTCTCCAAAGAAGATATACAAGTGTCTGATTAGCACATGAAAGATGCCCAATGTCATTGGCCATCGGGGAAATACAAATCAAAGCCACAATGAGATACCACTTCACACTGACTAGGAAGGCTATGATAAAAATGACAGATCATAAGAAGAGTTGTCAAGGATGTGGAGAAATTGTAACCCTCGTGCACTACTGGAGGGAATGTAAAATGGAGGAGCCACTTTGGAAAACAGTCTGGCTCTTCCTCAAAGGAGTAAACATAGAGTTACCACATGACCTGGCAATTCTATTCCTAGGCATATACCAAGAGAAATGAAAATGCCTGTCATTTTAGACAAAAACTTGTATATAAACATTTCTAGCAGCATTATTCATAATAGCCAAAAGGTGGCAACAACCCAAACGTCTATCAACTGATGAATGGATAAACAAAATATGTTATAGCCACACAATGGAATATTATTTGGCCATAAAAAGGAATGAAGTACTGATACGTGCTACTACATGGATAAAAATTGAGAGAAGTGACAGACACAAAAGGCCACATGTTCTATGATTCCATTTATATGGAATCATATATATGATTCCATATATATTCCATATATATTCCATTTATATGGAATATCCATAATAAGCATATCTATAGAGAGACAGTAGATTGGTGATTGCTTAGGGACAGGAGGGGGTCTGGGGGCTGAAGGTGGTAGCCAAAATGTACAAGGTTTCTTTCTGAGATGATGAAAATGTTCTAAAACTTTGTGGCAATGGTTGCATATAACTGTGAATATACTAAAAATCATTGATTTATACACTGTACATGGGTGAATTTTATGATATGTGAATTACATCTCAATGAAGAAGTTGTAAAAAAAGGAAGCAATAATTGCTTATTATAGAAGAGTAGAAAGAAAGAGAAAAATAAGATTTTTCTGAATGTAACCTTTTTGGAGCATATCCTTTCATTCCTTTTTTTTTTTTTATTTTTTTGAGACAGAGTCTCACTCTGTTGCCCGGGCTAGAGTGCCGTGGCATCCGCCTAGCTCACAGCAACCTCAAACTCCTGTGCTCAAGAGATCCTCCTGCCTCAGCCTCCCAAGTAGCTGGGACTACAGGCATGCGCCACCATGCCTGGCTAATTTTTTTTCTATGTATTTTTAGCTGTCCATATAATTTCTTTCTATTTTTTTAGTAGATACGGGGTCTCAATCTTGCTCAGGCTGGTCTTGAACTCCTGAGCTCAAACGATCCACCTGCCTAGGCCTCCCAGAGTACTAGGATCTTTCATTCCTTTTCTAGGCAAAGCTTTTCTAAAAATTGATTAAAATAGTTTTAAGGATAGTACATGTTTAATTTAATCTAGCTTTTTTGTTTAATGTAACTATTTCCCGTGTTTTTATTCTTCTTGATAAACATTGTTTTTAATGATTGTACAATATATTTCACCAAGCAGATGTATTATAGCTCCTTAAACATTCCCCACTGTTGGGCATTTAAATTATCTCCATTTTTTTGTTATTATAAATATGCTTTGATGAACATCTTTGTTATGAAGTTTATTTGAGATTTAAAAATTGTTCCTTGGGATAGATTCAAATATTGGGATTATTGCATTAAAGAGTTTGAATACTTTCAAGATTCTTAATACTCACTGCCAACTTTCTTTACAAAGGAGATATATTATACCTTTGCAAAGGAGATTTGCTCTCTTAAAAGATGTCATTTTAAGAGAAAAAAAATCCCATGCCCTATTCCCCCCAAATCCCTATGGCCTCAACTAGGTTCTCTTTTCCTCTCATGTCCTGCTGTTTTCTTCTCCCTCATCATTTCTCTTAGAAATGGATTTGCACTGTAATATATGCAGTCGATACTGGCGGGTTTTTCATCTAGGCTCCTGAATTGATTGCTATCTGATAACATTCAAGGCAACATATTGGATTTTTTTTCAAGGCATAAATGCACAAGGACAAATAGCACAGGTGAAGAGGCAACAGCAACAAAATTGGGAAGCTGAGCAGCAGCTGGACATGCGGTAATGGCCTTAGCAGACACAGTGAAGCTGGAGACTGAAGCAGGAGTCGGGTACTCAGGGTCAGAAGCACTTCTAAAAGTGAGAGCTAAAGTGGCATTCAAAAAAGGAGGATTGGTCACAGTCAGATGTCCCAAGATCACCTCTTCCACTCCACACAGCCAGACACCTGTCTGCTCCACAGCCCTGCTGAAGACTGTGGTTTTACCCTCTGGAAATGGTATGACGGCAGCAGTACTGTATTAAAAACAGGAAGAGCATGTGAAAGTTTAGATGGTGAATGTTGAGATACTCCAGCCTTCTTCCCTTACTTAGCTTCCAGAACATGGGCTGCCAGGTGTACGTACTCCAGGCAGGAAGCTTACGAATCTTCTACAGGGCCCAGGCCAAGAGAAAATCCCTGAAGATACTGACACCAGGAATTTTCCATAAAATGGCCCAGCCAGATCACCCTGCCGTGAAGCCCGCGGCCCACAGGCTGCAGACACACCCTTAGTCAGCAAGTGTGTGCAGCACCCTTCAGCAGGGTCGGACAGCGGAGGACTGTGCACTCTTCCATGAGGAAGTGTGGTATGTGTCACCGTGTATCCAAGTCCTTAGAGCTCTTGGTAAAGCTGTATATTTCACTGATGTCTTGGACATCAGTTAATTTCCACATTTTTGTCTTTTATGGTTGCCGTACGTGAAAGGAAACTCTCCTCCACATATTTCCTGATTACTAGATACGTTTACATGAAAGTTAATGCTTTTTGTGCTTTTGTATTCTACTACTTCATAGGGCTTTTTTATTAATTCTAAAAATTTTCAGATGAATCTTAGGTTTCGTGGCGTGACAATTACACCATTTGCAAATTAGGATAACTGTCTCCTCTCCCTTTTCTATAGCTATGCTTTTCATGTCTGGTTTATATGTTTGGTCCCACATTTTAGAATTGTTAATTAATAGTGGAGACAGCAGACATTGTTGCCTGTCCTTGGCCTTTAATAAGATTGCTTCTAAGTGTTTTGCCATTGGGTGTTATGTTTGAAGTTGGTTTAAAAAAGATATTCTTTATCATATAAAGAGAGTATACTTTTTCTTTTTTGCTTCTGTTTTTCAGGACTTGATACAAATTTTATCAAATGTCTTAACCATACTTACTGAGATGTGCACATAGTTTTTCCTTCGACTTACTGGTAAGTTCTACTGACTGAATTAACAATGTCCCTTGGGTAACCATCTTTTGAATGGATTGATTAGACATAGTGGCAGCATCATGAGAGGAGACTGGCCTTCTGAGCATCTGTCCTCAGCAGGCAGCACCCTGCAGGCCCACCCTTGCTGGTGACTTCTGCCTTTTCCTGCAGTCCCTGCAGCCCCCACAGGCTGGGGAGGTCATTCTAGTCTCTTACCACTCAAGCGTGGTCCGTAGCCCAGCAGCTGCAGCATCGCCGGGGAGCCTATTAGAAAGGCGGAAGCTCAGACCCACCCTAGACGTGCAGAGTCAGGATCTGACATTTAAGGAGCAGGAGACTTGTGTGTACGTTAGAGACTTAGAAACACTGTTTTCATACAGCGGTACTATGGCTTATCCTAATTTCTCTTCTGCCAACAGGTTAGCCCTCTGGTCTTGCCCAATAGCTATGAGAAGAAGTTCTAGGTTGTTCACCTGTGTGTGCATGTGTGCAAGAGAGAGGGAGACAGACAGACACAGGCAGAGGCAGCAGAGAGACCACGAGCAGGCCTGGGTTAGGACACACGGGCATGAGGCTTTTCAGGGTCCCTGGGCAATTATCCTGAGTGTGTGAGCCAAGCTCTCAGCGTCCAGGGCTCAGGGAAGTGAACGCCCCCCGAGCTAGTGTGGGGAGGAGAGCAGAGAGGGAGAAAGAGAAGGCAACAGTTTTTCCTAGAAAGGGTCACCTGGTGATTTGCTTTAACCAACTGCAGATGGTGATTCCTAAAGTGTCTGAATCATTGGGAAGGGGCTGCTGGCTGGTTAATTATCTCCAGACCTGACGGTTAACAGCTGCTGGAGGCAGGATTTCCTCTAGTTTTCTTGGGGCACTGAGCCGGTTAAAAAGAATTAGGCTCATGAAGACCCTATATGTTTCTTCTTTGGAAAGTGTCCCAGCCTCTGCGCTTGCTTCCTCGTTCCCAAAACAGAGACAGACATCCACACCTCTAACCCAGGCTTCGGGCAGGGACTGGGGAGAGTGTGGACAAGTTAGAACGTACAGCAGGAAGTTCACTGTGAGCTCCATAACGGTGAGTTGGTGCCGAATCAGAGATGTCCTTAACATGAATCGCAGGCGCAGGATGGTGTCACCATCATCTGACACAGAATCGATTTCCCATGTTTCTCCAGGGAGCTGGCAGGGAAAACGAAACCGGCAGAGCAGAGAGCACAGCCGTCTTCCCAGCTGACACTCTAGGCTCCTGTGAGAAAGAGCCTTGAAGCAGAACATCTTTTTAACTCTGGAATATAGATTGGGTCGACTTCAAAGAAGCTTGCATATCAAAAGCATTTTGAAATTAAGTTTTACAAGTGAGACCAGAAGCCGTCATTTAAGACAGTGTTAGAGAGAACACCTAGCAGTGCAGCTCCGATAGTAGCAGGAAGGGAAAGATCAGAGAGTGTGATTAATCAGCTGCTTCACCGACAGGCGAGGCACGCAGGCATAGGAAGAATGTTCCTGCTGAAGAGTCACACTCTCTCAGACCTGGGAAAGAATCTTGGAAGAAGCAGATGAGGGAGAGAGGAACATTCGTTGATCCTCTGCCAGTGGCCAGGCACCGTGCTAAGTAGCCATGCTTCCCCACCTCTATGGTGCTCATGAATTAGTTAAGAGAGAGCTGGGATTCAAGTTCGGATTATCAGGCTCTGGAGGTCACACTCAAACACACCACGCTGCCTTATACTCTCCCATAAAGCAGTGCTCCTCAACTGCAATGGGCCTGTCAATCAGGGAGGATCTTGTTTAAATGCAGATTCTGATTCAGAACAATTGGGGTGGGGCTTAAGATTCTGCATTTTTTTTTTTAAGAGATAGGGTCTTGCTCTGTCACCCAGGCTGAAGTGTAGTGACAGAATCATAGCTCACTGAATCCTTGAACTCCTGGGCTCAAGCGACCCTCCTACCTCAGCCTCCGGAGCATCTGGGATTATATACGTTAGCCACCACGCCCAGCGAGACTCTGCATTGCTAACATGTTCATGGGTGATGCTGACGCTGCTGGTTCATGGACCACAGTTACAAGGTAAAGACCTTACAGACAGGCTATTCCAGGGATCATAGCCTTGAATGTGCACTAGCTTTACCTGGGGGTGCCCGGGCACAGATACTTTTTAAAAGTTCTCTAGTTGACAGTAATGTTGCATGAGGACTGAGAATCAGGGATCTGAAGCACTGTTCTCAAAGTGTGGGATGGAGATGGTGTGTAGGTGGGGGTAGGGTATGATTTGTAACAGAATCATCTTTGGAGTTTTTTCAAGCTGTGAGGGTATGTTTATCTCTCTGCGGATATGTATTATTTCCACACTGTCTGTGTTACCCTGTTTTGAACTTCAGGTATGTTTCCTGAACTCACACCCTGCTGCCTACTTCCTCTTGACATTTGAGGAACACTGAAGTCATAAATAAAAGCCAGCTGGCTCTGGAAGAATCAGATATAATTCAAGAAGCCAGTAAGAACATTATAAAAAAATTGTAATTAGTGTCCTCAGAGAAATCAAGAGGTTATTGTATCTATAAAAGAAGAGTGTGCTACTATACAAAAAGTTGCTTGAGAACAAGAAACAGATCTAGAAAGTCAAAGCATGATCGGTGAAATTAAAAATTCAGGGACATAAGCTGAATAATGTAGTGAACGAGACTGAAAACCAAATTGGTAATTTGGAAAAGAAATCTCCAGAATATAGAGCAAAAGTACAAAGAGAGAAAATATCAGAGGAAAGTCAAGAGAAATAGAAAATAGATCAGAAGGCTCGATATCTGTTTAATAAGAGTTTTAATAGGAAATGGACATTAAACAGATAAAAGAAATATTTCCTCAACTGAAGAAAGCAGGAATCTTCAGACTGACACAGTCCACAGAATGTCAAGGATTTACGAACTGAAGGCTCTCTGGTGAAATGACAGAACTCTAAGGATAAGGACAAAAAGCAAGAGAGCTTACAGAGCAGGGAAAAACAGGTATCTTGAAAAATAACAAGATTCAGACTGACATGATATTTCTTTTCATCAGCTATACTGGATGCTGCAAGCCCATGGTGATGTCCTCAAAGTTCTAAGGAAAAATGATCTTAAGCATAGACTACAGAATTTTATAGCTGGTCAAAATGCCAACAAGAAGGAGACACCCAAAAAGTCATTTTCAGGTATGCAAAAATTACAACATTACTGTGTTCGTTTCCTGTGGATGCTGTAACAAATAACCACAAATTTGGTGGTGGAAAATAACAGAAATTTACTCCCTCACCATTCTGAAGGACAGGAGTCTGATGTCAGCATCACTGGGCAAAAATCCTGGCATTGGCAAGGCCATGCTTCTCTGGGGACTCTGGGGAGACCCCTTCCTTTCCTCTTCCAGCTTTTGCTAGCTGCTGGCATTCCTTGGTTTGTGGCCACTCCACTCCAATCTTTAAGGCCAGCATCTTCAAATCTCTCCCTGATCCGTCTTCAAATTGCCTTCTCCCCTATGTCTGTGTGAGAAATCTCCATCTACTTCTTTCTTAGAAAGACATTTATGATTGTATTTAAGTCCCACTTGAATGATGAAAGATTATCTCCCCATCTCAAAATGCTTAATCCCATCTGCAAAAAAAAACCCCTTTTGCCATGTAAATTAACATTCACAGGTTCCAGGGATTAGGATGTGATTATCTTTGGGAGGCCATTTTCCAGCCTACTAGAGTTACCATTCATACACCCTAAATGAAAACAGATTTTGAGAAAGTACTTTAACAAAAAGTAAAAAGGAATTCTAAAAGAGGATGACAGGGGAGACAAAAAAAAAAAAAAAAATAGGGCTGGAATTGACCCAGAAGAAGTGAAAATAGCTGAAAGGAAATGATAAAAGTTTTCATGTATTACAGTTCTCCAGAGAAACAGAACCAGTAGGGGAGAGAGAGAGAGAGACAAAAGGAGATTTATAATGGGAATTGGCTCATGTGGTTATGGAGGCTGAGAAGTCCCATGAAATGCCATCCGCAGGCTGAAGGCCCAGGAAAGCTGGTAGAATAATTCAGTCCGAGTCTGAAGCCCTGAGAATCAGGGCAGCTGATGGTGTAATGCTCAGTCTGACGCCACAAGGTCAAGCGGATGCTGCTGGTGTAAATCCTAAATTCCCAAGGCCAGAGAACCAGGGCTCTGATGTCCCCAGGCAGGAGAAGATGCATGTCCCAGCTCTAGAAGAGGGAGCAAGGTCACCCTTCCTTTGGCTTTTTGTTCTATTTGGTCCCTCAGTGGATTAGATGATGCCTGTTCACATTGATGGGGGTTATCTTTACTGGGTCTACTGATTCAAATGCTAATCTCTTCCAGAAACACCCTCACAACACACTCAGAGATAATGTTTGACCAGCCACCTGGGCATCGCTTAGCCCACCCAAACTGTCACATAAAATTAACCACCACACTCCATTAGACTCTAGAAGAGCCTCATTAGAATGACAAAGATATCATGACAGTGAATTCCATTTTCTTCTTCTCTCTAGGTCCAATCATATTATTGGGATCTTCAGTGAAAACTGTTCATTAGCCACAGTGCTGTTTATTGGTTTTCAACCTTTAGAGTTACCTTGTGCACCAAATGTAGAACACTTACTTATAGCTACGGAACAGGGTACAAATGTTATAAACCTTGAAAGTGTACAAAATGCTATTATACAGTGGGGAGTTCGTGAGAGAGAGGGAGGTATAAAAAAAGAGAAGTTCACAGATTCCCTCAGCTTTCAGTGGGGAGTTACTGTGTGCTGTGTGAAGTGGAGAAGTCCAGACAGATTTTTCGTTAGATTATTGAAAGTCAGAGGAGTAACGACTAGAAGGACTAGAAAGAGCAAGATAACTAGTGAAACTGGGAGGCGGAAGTGGTGTGAGGTGCTGACTCCCTCATCCTCCACGCAGAGCTTCAGCGGAGACTAAAGAGAAGCTAAACAATCAAAGTATAATGTGTGTTTAAAAAACATTTCTATTATATAAATTTCTATTATAACAGAAATTACCACAAGAAATAAAACCAGAAACTTTCAGCAGAGGTTTCCTGGGGAGAGTGGTAGTGGGTTTGGAAGAGGATTGGGTGGTGAAGATTGTACTTCTTGCTTTAGATCCTCCTGTGCTATGGGAATAGTTTTGACCATTTAATTAAAACCAAGCTTAACAATACAGATGAAAATAGCACTTTAACACATGAAGCAAGTTGCCCGAGGGGTTCCCAAGTCTCCTGCCCTTTGACCTGTGCCGGGACCCTTTCCTAAGGGCACAGAGGTGAGAGGTGAGGGAGTGAGCAGGTGGGTTTACGTCCTGTGGGGAAGGGAGAAGCAGGAGGCTCAGCTGGAGAAGAGAAGCCCCCTGGGCACTGAGAGCCTCATCCAACGCTGGAGGCAGCTGTGAGGCCAGAGGGCACAGATTTGCTTTTTGAGGCCCCAAAGGTTAGAATTAGGAGCAGGTGGTGGGACTTTTGGAAAGACTTCATTCAGCTCATTGTAAAGAGCGCAGTGACAGAATGGATGGTCTCGGGAGATAGTGAGTTCCCCGTCACTGGAAGTGTTCCAGACCAGTATTTGGGGAGAGTGCATGGAGAGGCAATGCAAAAAGACAGAAAGAACATGAAAATGGGAATCAGGTAACTAGGGGTTCTGATCCTTGTCAATGCTTTCTAGGGGCCATGTGACATTGAACAAGACAAATACATTAGCATCTGGGAGTCACAGTTTCCCTCATTTGAAAACAGGATTAATAACTGCTCACTGATAATGTTGTTCCAGAGGCTTAACTGAATACTCCATGGAAAAATTGGCCAATAAAGTGCCTGGAATTTAGCAAGAGTTGAATAGATGGCAGACGTCATTATGGAGAAGCTTGGATGGGGTGAGGGACGATAGGCCGGCTCACCAGGAGCTCCCTCCACCCTGCGCTCCCTGTGCCTGTGGAAGCAGAGGTGGGGCCCCGGCACTGAGCCCTGTCTGGAAGCCGGGGGACTCTGGGCACGGAGCCCTCCCTTCCATTCCTACTATGGGACCACAAGGCCAGAACTAGGCTGGCCACTTTTTTGCCAGCTGGAGCCTGAGGAGGCAGGAGACTGAGGAAGTTCTGGATCATACTGTGAATCAGGAGAAGGGCCCATCTGCTGGAAAGATGACAACACCGTCTGGGACACCTCTTCAAAGGAGCGTTGGAAGGCTTGGAAAATCACTGTAATTCTGACCTTTTCCCTGTGACTTCTAACCTTTAAAGCCTCCAGGCAATAGCTGCCCCACAAACAGGAAGCCAGTGTAGGGCACTGTTCCCCCACCCCTGAGTCAGATTTCCACGGCAGCCTGCTCTGATCCTGCGTCTGCCCCGCAGGCAGCGCGGAGGGACCCAGGGTGAGATGGCGCATTCTCAGCCACAGGCGTAATGGCGCGGCCCTGATGGATTCTCCAGCCCAGACCCCAGGCGGGTGCTATGCTCTCCCAGGGCCATGACCGGGAGCCATTTATAAACGCAGCTTCTGCATAATCACCCGCCCCAGTCCCTGAAAGGACAGGACCTGCCACGGAGCTGGTTTAATAATCAAATTGAGAAGGTGGCACAGTTGGGGGGGGTGTGCATCTGCAACTCGGGCCCTTTTTATTAGCAACAAAATACCACAAGGGGCCCCAAGAATGTTGTTGCTAAAATGATGAGGCCCTGGGAGTGGCTGGTAGAAGTTGGAGGTGATAACTAAAGGGGTGAGGCCTCGGAGAAAGGGGGTATGTGCTAGCCACAAGCAGAGCTCCAGAGCCATTACTGGGGGGAGGGGGTAAAAGGCAGGGAGAGTTGGGGAAACTATCTGACTCTAGCATTAGGGCTGAAGACCATGGGCTTTGGCTACTTTGACCTGTGGTGCCTCCCAACCACTCTGCTACCACTTTATTTTAGGCCCTCACCCTTTCTCTCCGGGGTGGACAACACCCTCCTAACTGGTCTCCTTGCCTCAGACTGGGCCTCCACCCCTTCTTGCAACTGCTCCAACTCCCCAGACCACTGTCCACTTGGATCTGATCCGATCACTCCCAGGGTTGCAGTCCTCCAATGTGTCCCACCTCCTTCAAGGAACTCAGGAAGTGTTCTTTGAATGAATGAATGAATGAATGAATGAACGAACTAATGAATAAAGAGGCTGGGTGCCGTGCTCATTGAAGCACTGAAAGGTGAGGGATCCAGGGCTCAGGCATCAGGGAGCCAGGATGTCCCACAAAGCTGGTAAGGACAAGTGGGGAGGAGGGAGAGGAGGCTGGAGGGGAGTCAGGCTGGGGTGTCCTCCCTCGCCCTGGGGCGGCAGGCATAGCCCAAGTGCTGGTCTCTTTGGCAGCTGGTGTGATGTGATCCACAAATTCCTAGGCTTGCACAGCTCTCTGGGCTGCTCTGAGACGTTCATAGTGATAGTGTTGTCACTGTCCAAGACAAAGAGTCTCAGAGAGAGAGAAAGAGAGAGGCTGCAGGAACCCGCCCGACACCCCGAGCAGACAGAATTAGAGGCACTGCACACGGCCAGCCCCGGTGCTGCTGCTCCTGCATAGCATAGAGGCCTCTCTCAAGCATGGATGTGAGCGCGGATCACGTGGGCTTGGTAAAGAGACACCAGCCGCTTCTTTTGAGCATATACCTCGGCAGACCTGCTGGAGCCCTCCCCTTTTGAGTCTTGGCACCTAGGCTCTGCTGTGTCCAGGCCGGGACGTTTCGCCAGGGGAGACTGAGCAAGCGCAGGAGGGCAGGAAAGGCTGGGCCGTCTCCCGGATCAGGGTCTTTCTGAGTCCTCCCCCAAATCCCAATTGGACTAACGATGCTTATTCTAGTGCCTATGAATGACACGATCCAGGCAGAGAGCCCTGGGGCAGGAGGCGCAGGTCTCCCTGTGCAGCTTTCCCAGTATTTGCAGTGTCCCTGTTTCCATATCAGTACCGTATTATGTAAGCATAATAGTTTGTTCTCCAAGATTTCTAAGGACTAACAAATGTAGAGAAATATCAAAAACCAGTAATCCAAGTACATTGATTAATGATATGCACAGTTGATATAAAATCAGTGAACATTGCATATGGAAGTTAAGTGATGGTTTAGAATAATAATTAGGCTAGAAATGCAAGATTGTATTACATGCCTATTAAATATTTGTTACATGAATAACTCATAACTGTTTTCAGTGGGCTGAAATGAAAGCCAAGGAAGCAGAGGAAATTCCCAGAGTGGAAACTGGTTGGTGTCCAGGCAGAAAGCACCTGGCAACGTTTGACTCTGGGGTTAGCAGGACAGTTGGTGGGGGCTGGGCAGCCGGGAAAGGAACACAGGCCAGAGAGCTCAACACCCAGGGGACTCAGGAGTGCTGCAAACAAGCTCATGGACAACTAACTGAAGCTTCAGTGAGGGGAAGTTAAAAGTTCTCGAAGTGGAGGAAGGAAAGTCAAGTTTGGCAGCAGGAGGTAATAATGGCTAATCTTTATTGAGTGATGACTATGTACTAGGCACTCTCTAAAGTGTTTTCCATGTATTAACTTGTTTCATCTCGTACAATTCTTTGAGGGAGGTGCTATTATTGTTATCACCACTTCTATTTATAGATGAAGAAACTGATGCTCTGAGAGCTGAAATAATTTCCTCCAGGTGACAGGCGGCTGCCCAGTGGTAGAGTTTGTGAACCTGACAGCCTAATGCCAAAGCCCAGGTGACTAACCATCGCACTGCCCTGCCTCTGCAAGGCACGAGGTCGGCATCAGAGCACTTGCATTGCCTTCAGTCTTGCTGCATATTATGTCATCCATTGGGTTGTTTTTTGTAGGGGGCAAACATTTGTAATATGTGTTTATTTGTGTATTTGTGTATTTGTGCTAAAATAATAAAGATTTCCTTTTGCAGAAAGCATACTTGACTGCAATTGTTTGCGAGAAGCTTGTCCTTGACCTCTGCAGCCAGAACCCAGAGGCACATCTCAGTTCCAGGTTGAATACCTGGGAGGGGAGGTTTTCCCTGTGACCAGCCCTTGTAGCCAGACCAATCAAGTGATGGCAGACTTCCAGATGCAAGGGACTCATCATCCCAGATGCATCTTACAATTTTTAAAAATCATATTTTGAGATTTTAAGATATTGTTCACTTGGCACACAGCGGTGCTCTGCCTGGAAGTGAGAGCAATGTGCAGACTCAGACGTATTCCTACATGGCTCACAAGAAGGAAGACTGCTTCTCTTTCCTTCTTTCATTCTTTTTCTTTTAAATTGCTACTTGGAGTACATATTTAGGGAAGATGGGTGCCAGATTTTCTCACTCAGTGTTTGAACATTGTTGCTTGAGTGCATATAACTCCAATCATAACTTTTATTAAGAAACATGCCAGGTGCCAGCGTGCTCAGTCCTCTGTCCTGCCACACCCCTGGCCTGGCTGAGCCCTGGTTATGATGCCTCACTTGAATCTGTACCAGTAGGGACCTGCTAACCGCTGTAACCAATGGTCCTCAAGTCTCAGGGGTTTAGTTCAGTGCAAGCTACTCCTCAGAACAGTTCCGTGCGGGTTGGGGATGAGGGCACTCCATGCACATCCACTAAGGACCTGGCCTCCGTCCTCTATGTGGCTTCCCCATCTTCCAGGGCCTCAGGTCTTCCCCTGGATTTTCTGCATTAGTCTGGCAGGCAAGGGAACAGCTACTGTGACAGGTGGCATGGGTGGTTTCAGGGGCTGGGCTGGAAATGGAGTATGTTATGTCCGCCCAAAATCCATTGGTGAGAACTAGTCATGTGGCCACAAGGTACGAGGGGCTGGGAAATATATTTGTTACGGGCTGCCTTGTGTCCCCTCCAATTTATATGTCGAAGCCCTAACCCCCAGTACCTCAGGGTGTGGTTGCATTTGGAGTTGTGACCTTTAAATGAGTGACTAAGTTAAAACGAGGCTCTGATCTGATTGGTGTCTGAGGAAGAGGAAATTTGGACACACAGGCTCTGGGGACTTGCCCACACACAGAGGAAAGGCCAGGGGGGCCCAGCGGGAAGGCGGCCACCTGCAAGCCAAGGAGGGAGGACGCGGAAGAAGCCAAACCTGCTGACACCTTGACCTTGGACTTTCAACCTCCGGAACTGTGAGAAAATGAATTTCTATTGTTTGAGGGACCAAGTCTGGGGTGTTTTCTTGTGGCAGCCACAGCAGGACAGGAGTGTGAACAGCCTGTCACACCCCATGGTTGGCACCCCTCCCCGGAGAGGGTAAGGAAAGTCCCCTCCAGTCACTGCATCTAGCCCCAAATTTAGGATCTTTAGGTGTGTTGGGTTAGTCAAAGGCCTTTAGATCCAGTCTCCTGACTTCTTTGGCAACATAATTCTCTCAAAAACTTAGGAAGCTTCTAATCTATTTGTTTCTAGTCAATTCTATGTGCCAGTAGCTGTACCAAGATTTTTTTTTTTTTTTAGTCATAATTCTCAACACTGCCTTATTTTTGTTTGCTTCCTCATGCGGTTCTTTCTCAGCTTAACGGTGGCTGCCTTGAGACTAGCAGGCGTGGGTAGAAAGAAGGTATAGTCCATGAGTTGATTTTTGCCCCAGAGCTGATTCACTGTTTAGCTGAGAAGAAAGTTGCTCAAATCTTAAAATTCAGACATTGAACCGTGTCTGAGAAAGCAACTTTCACTGTATTATACACAGGGGATTGTCTGTTACAACAGTTAGCAGATCCCCACTAATCCAGACATTAATTTTATCCGGGGAGGTAGAGAGAATCCAAAGGGGAAAGAGTTTTTTAGAAGAGGTCATTTTTTCCCATTGTTGCGGGTCTTGAATTTCTGATTCTCTCTCTTCTGTTTTATTCCTTCTTGCAAACTGGCCAGTTCTTTCCTGAGCTCATGTTTTTCTTGTAATATCTTGCTAAATGCAGCCAGCAACAAGCAACACATAACATGATATTCTTTTGTGCTTCTTTCCATCCTCTTCCCCTAGAACATGTGTCTTTGACTTCCAGGTTAGCACAGGCAACAGTTTGCACCAAATGTTTTGTCTGAGCATAACATGGATCTCCAGTGACCTCACCTGCCACATCTCTTTCCTCTTTGTGAGGTCTTCATGTTTCAGTTTTTGTCATGGAAGTGCCCTGCTTCAAGAAACAAATTCTTGCATTAGTCAAAGAATGCTCACTGCCGAAACAAACAGCTGCCAAATCTCAGTGAACATAACAATTGATACAGAATAAAAGTTTGTTCTTCCTCATGTCATAGTCTGATGTTGATTGACTCAGGGGTGGAGGTGGGAGAAGCAAGAGCTGTGCTCCGCCTTGTCACTCAGGGACCTTAGCTCCTTCCATGGTGTGGCTCGGGTATCTGTGGACACTGGAGCTCATTGCTGGATTCGGTATATGGTTGGCAGGTGAGGAAAGAGAGATCATGATGAAGCTCGTGGGAATTTTTTAGGGTAAGCTGCAAGGGCTTGTCCATTGGCAAGAACTATACACATGGCCCCACTAGAGGCAAGAGCTCTTAGAAATTCAGTCTGTTAGTAGCCCCAAAAGCAAAGGAAACACAAATACTAGTGAGCAGGAGTGTTCTCTGCAGACTCCCTCCTTCCCCCATGCTATGGGTGTTATGGACACAGAGGTACATCACCCAATTCTCCCTCGAATGAAGCACTTGTTGCCCCAGCTGCAGGGAGGGCTGTCTGCTGACAGCCTTGAATTGTCAGCCCCGTTAGGGATCATCTCAGCTGCAAAGAACCACCTTGCCCAAGGTCATGTCCTTCCTAGGGTGACCTGCATCTAATGACTGGGGGGAATAGAGTCCTAGTCATTTTGACCTAAAACATGACAGCTCTGACATGGGGTGTTTTATTTCCAGATCTCTGTGGGATTGGCCCATGCTGTTGTTGGGTTTGCTTTGCAGCTGGGCTTCTCCCTCTGTCCAATCCGGCTTCCCCTCCTTTACACAGGTATTAATTCCGAGAGCACTCACTCCATAAGAAACACCCTACACGCTAAACCCCAACCTCAGAGTCAGTTTCCCTGGAGCAGCTAACCTGAAACAATGGGTAAATATTGTTAATACTTCTATTAGGGTTCTTTTCTATTATTGCACTGTTTTATTTCTCTCTGCTATGGCTCTGGCACCTGGAACAGTGCCTGACACATAGTATGTGCTCACTAAAATATTTTTAAAAATGAATGTATGTTTAAATGTATTTGTAAACTTGTCACTCTCCTTTGCCAGGCCATAACCTCTTCAAGGGCAAGGTTATCTTTTCCTAGATAAGTGCCTGATACTTAATCATTACTCAAAAATGAAAAATAATTTTTTTTGGTGAATACATAAATAGTGTGAACAGTTAGAGAATGAAGAAAAGAATTTTCTTAGACCAGAGGCCAGTTTAGAATTTCTGTGTAGGAAAGAAGGACTTGGGTGGAACGCTGGTGGTAGGGGGTGTGCACATTTAGAGGTTATCTTGGGCTGAGGTTTTTTTTCTTAGTGCATTTTTATTTGGGATGGAGCATGTGAATTACTAGGGGGTATAGATTGCTCAAGCTGCCCTGGCTGTGCTGCCCCTCAAGTGGAAGGTCAGAAGCCCGTGGGGTGCGGGCATCCCTCTCTCCACCCCCGTGTCCTGAGCAGCTGCAGGCAGGGCCTGGCAGGAAGGGCTGAGGACAAGGGACTCGGGGAGGAGACGGGCTCCAGGGGCCATGAGCCTGCTCCTCAGGACACTTACAGGAAAACTGAGCAGACAAGCCAAATTCATCACGAAAAATTAAATGCCACTGGGACGGTAAACGAGACAATACAAATAGATTCGACACAGGTGCTGTTATAGGTGGGCTCAGGGGCCAGAAAGGAACTCGGCAGAGGCCTCTGCTCTGAACCAAAGCAATTTGTTACCCGTTCAGCTTTCAGCTCCACAGACGCACAAATAGAGATGAATGTCAAGAGAGAAAAGAGGATAAATAAAGGTTTTAGATGGAGCTGAAATAAATAGAATAAGTGATTGGTAAGAGAAAGACTAGAAAACCAAAGGACGCATGAGGAACTGGATGAATGAGAAGCTCTAGAGAGTGGAGAGAGGGAGGGAGGGAGGAGGGGGGACAGTGAAGATGGAAGGAGAGACCTTCCCGCAGGCGGCTGCCCCCCTCCCTTCAGCCAGCGCTGTTCCCCAGCCTTGTCTGGGCTTCCGGAAGGTGAGAGTGTGCGCCAGTGCCAGTCCTCTGCCCCCTGGAACCCTTTGGCAGCCTGCTTTGTGCTGTGGGAGGCCTACCCTTCCCTGTTCTACTTGACACTTCACTTCTGCCTGCCTTCCTCTACCTCTCCGACCCACCTCACCCGAAATGCCCACTGGGGACTCCCAAGTCGCTCCCCATGTCCTCGAATGGCAGACGTGTCATATCCCACTGTTGGAAGCAGGATCTGATGGGCCCAATCCTCTCCCAGAGGGGGAAATTAAATGGTGGGATTATAGGGAGGTGTATGAGAAAGTAAATAAATAAATAAAAAGCCCTATAAAATGAGACTTATTAATGGGGTCAGACTTTTGTTTCCTGTTGCTCTCAAAATAGTAATATACTTAAACGAGAAGAATGAAATAAAATAGTTTTGTATTTATTTCTTCAGATAGAAATGAGCACAGAGGCCTAAAATAAATTGACCAGAATAATGTTAAAACTTAGTTTAATGAGGGTTTGATGAGTGCTTTTTTTTTTTTTTTTTTGAGACAGAGTCTCACGCTGTTGCCCAGGCTAGAGTGAGTGCCGTGGCGTCAGCCTAGCTCACAGCAACCTCAAACTCCTGGACTCAAGGGATCCTCCTGCCTCAGCCTCCCGAGTAGCTGGGACTACAGGCATGTGCCACCATGCCTGGCTAATTTTTTCTATATATATTTTAGTTGGCCAGATAATTTCTTTCTATTTTTAGTAGAGACAGGGTCTCTCTCTTGCTCAGGCTGGTCTCAAACTCCTGACCTTGAGCAATCCACCCGCCTCAGCCTCCCAGATTGCTAGGATTACAGACGTGAGCCACCGCGCCCGGCCTGATGAATGCCTTTCCTGGCAGAATGGAAAGAGGATGGAGTAGGGTCAGGAGACCTCATGTCACTGATATGAAGTCACCTTGAGCAGCCCGTTCCCCTCCCTGGCCACAGCTTCTCCACCTTTCAAATGAAGGGATTGGTCAATAAATATCAATAATTTCCAGAGTCCTTCCAGTTTTGCCGTTCTAGCCTAGAATAAAGAAAGGGGATAAAAGCGTGATTCTAGCCTCAAGTGGGAACCTACATGGGCATCCTTGTGCCAATGCAGCCAACTGGTCAGCGCCGTGCTGCACCCATGCCAGACTGGGGACACACGAGGCTGGGCACCCCAAGTGAGTGGAGACGTGGAAATGCTCACAGACCCTAGAAGGTGTCCAGGCAGGCAGAGAACGCAGTTTTCCACCAAACTCTTTCCTCAGGACAGGAACACAGGACTCAGGCACAGGCGGTGGCATGGCCCAGTGCTGGGGTTCCCTGTGATTACTAGTTTGAGGACCTCTCCCTTGTGAGTGTAGTTCTATTTTTAGTATCAATGTATTGAGAATATACATACTTACAAAGCTACATGGAGCTCTAACACTTTCAAATACATTTGTATTACAACAGCATTTACATTAATTTGAAAAATAGGACATGTATCTATAAGAAATATTTATTCAGGCTTCAAATAATGCATAGAGATTCAGGAATTCTGAGTTTCCATAATTTCCCCAGTCTCCCAGGTTCTTGGCTGTGGGCTGGGAAGCAATGATCTAGGGCTGTGGTTCTCAAAGTGTGGATCCTGGGCCAGCAGCATCACCTTTACCTGGGAGCTTGTTAGAAATGCAAATTCTCAGGTCCTGCCCTAGATGTGCTGGATCAGAAACTCTGGGAGTGGGGCCAGTGATATGTGTTATTTTGGACAGGACTAAAGGAAAGCAACTTGGGATGGTGAAGTCCCTCAGGGCTAGCAGGGGCAATGCAAGGGAAGGGTGGTCCTAGGAACCCGGAGAGGGCTGCAGCTATGGGACAAGCCACCAGGCAGGAGCCGCGCCTTTGTTAGGGGAATGCAGTCAGCTTTCGGTAACCCTGCAGGAAGCTGAGAGAGTTAGTCCCCTAACCCCACTCTCCTCCTGCCACAGATCTCCTGCTGGTTCCTTCCAGTAGCTTGTGTGGTTTTATCCACACCAATTCTGCAATTCTCCGATGCTCTGACACCAACTGGGTGTATGTCCAACAATTCAGTTCAATCCTGGCACTAACTCTGGAGTTAGCATAGACCCCACAGGTTAAGGGCTCAGTCCCAGAAGAGTGCCCTCGCTTCAGATGCCATCCACGAGTTCCAGGTCCCAGGCTACCCACATTGCTGTCCAACTTGGCCACAAATTTGGGGGGTTTTCACTTGAGTTCAATAATTCGCTAGAGTGACTCACAGAACTCAGGCAAATACTGTATTTATGTTTACCGGTTTATTATAAAGGATATAAATGCAGGAATGGCCATATGGAAGTGATGCATTAGGCAATGTGCTGGGAGCATTCGGGAAGTGGTGCAGAGCTTCCACGCCCTCCCTGGGCACACCACTGCCACCATCCCAGCACATCGGTGTACACCAACCCGGAAGCTCCCTGAATCTCACTGTTAAAGAGTTTTTATAACCCAATCTCCAACCCCACTCTGCTCCCGTGAGGTCACGGGGTGGGGCTAAGGGTTCCCACCCTCTGATTACAGGTCAGGTCTTCTCTGCTGTCCCCATCCTAAAGCTATCTAGGGACCCCACCCTGGCTAACCTTATTAGCACGAACTCAGGCATGGTTGAAAGGAGCTGTTATGAGTAACCAAAGACACTCCTATCGCACAGGAAATTCCAAGTGTTTTAGGAGCTCTGTGCCAAGAACCTGGGACAAAGCCCCAATATAGTTTTTATGATACCACATAGCTGAACCCAATGGAACCTGCATGCAGTCAGCCACAGTCCAGGAATGGCCTCCCAAGGCCCAGGACAGGGCAGAGAAGGGTGGGGAAGGCATCCGGAGGGGCAAGTGAAAGCCCCCAGCACACCCCACCTCACATGCACCTGCCATCCAGGGGGTCCCCACACCTCCATCTTCCCATGGGCCAGAGGAGAGAGCAGGAAGTTCACTGTGGCCCAGCTGGGCGAGAATTCATGGTCTTGGCTCATCAGAGGCGGGCGGTGGCTCTCTAGCCGCACCTGAGCTCCAGCAGGGCCATAAGGCTGGTTGGGGCCAGGCTCCTGAGGCAGCTCGCTGCCCCCGGCTCCCCTCCTGCGCTGGTGGGGGGTTGAACTAGAGCTGTTTCCTTAGCTGAATGCCCATGACCTCTTTCTCCCCTGCTTCTCACCACCAGCCCTGCAGCCCATGTCTCTTTAGTTCCTGCCTGGGCGGCTGTCACGACCTCCTAACTGGTCCTCCAGGGTCCAGCCTCTCTCAGGCCAGCCAGGGAACCCCACAGCCTCCCTAGCAACCTCAGCTCCCAGCCTGCCATTGAGGCCCACCACCCCCTGTCCCTCATTTGTCAGTGTGCACCTCCTGCCACCACCACACACAGCCTGTGCCTCCCTGCTGCCTCTCCTGCCTGGTCCCTCTAGGTCCAGCTTCTCCTCCAGGACACCTTGCCCACTCTCTCAATCCCACCCTTTACACGCTCTCAGCCTTCCAGAACTCTGACAGTGACCTTGTCCTGTACGCATTTGTTTTCTCATGTGTTTTCCCACAGACATTTACGGGATTCTCACTGTGCCAGGCACTGGGCCAGGCACTCACGTATGGTGGACCCTTGTCCTGCCCTCACGGAGCTTGCCATCAGCCTAGCTGGGCAGACTCGTATTAACAAACAAGTCATACAGATAACTGTAACGCTGAGAGAGTGACAAGTGCTGCCGAGGAGCAGGATGTGGGCCAACAGAGTATATAACCGGTGGCGGAGTGGGAGGGGGCTTGCTAGAGTCCTGGAAGGCAGGAAACTCTTCCCCAGGGAAGTCACATTAAGCTGAAAGCCTGGGGAAGAGTAGGGAAAGTTAAGGAGGTGAGGAGGTGAGGGAAGGACAGTGTGTACAAAAGCCTCGTGTCATATCTGCAATGCCCCTGCCTTACCCTTCAACTGTTAACTGTGGCCTTTTTGAGGCCAGATCTGCTTCCAGTTTTGTCTAATATCAGCCCAGGGCCTGTTTCTTATAGGCACTCAAATCCTTAAGTTGAATTAAGTTGATTAAACTGAATTCCCACTTCCCTATTAGACCACTGCTGACCCCGGAACAGCCTCCCTTGCCCTCCTGAGTGTGGGCCCAGGGCACTTTCAGTGACTGCTGCCATCGTAAGCCACATCTGACTTTCAAGTGGCACCTGCAGCCTGAGCCCTTCTGAACCAGCAGCAGGTATTGTCTGTGGGCTGCCAGGGGTGCTGCAGGAGGGGCCAGGCACAGTGACCACAGTGACCAGCACTGTCTAGGTGCTGCCCTTGCAAACAGTGACCAGAGGAAGCTGGGGAAACAGCTCACCCCAGCATCAGAGCAGCTTCTGATACCCTGACAGGCGCGTGCCTCACCCTGGGCTGCAGGGTCAGACACAGAGTGCCAGAGTCCCAGAGATGCCAGGGAGGCACTTGAGATGGCCCAGCCCTGCTGTAAATCAGAACCATCGTGGTAATGGCATTTGGATCTGAGAGCTGGCAAGGCCACTGTCTGCCAAGGAGGCCTGCCTAAGCCAACCTGTGAAGTGGGACCCCATGTGAACCGCTTCTTGAATCTCCCTTGAATGTGGAAGGAAGGGGAAGTTGGAGCTGGTTTGTCCTGTTCTGGCTCTCTAGGGACACCACCAGGCACACCTGTCCCCAAAGCCCGCGGTGCCTGAGCCAGGTCTGGAATGGGCAGGGCCCCTCACACTAGAGGGGTTGAGGAAACAGTACATAGCCCGCGGGGCCTATCTTCAAGACAAGGATCCAACAGGTGGCCAGCACTCCCCAGTCTTGGCCAGCCCTGCCTCCCATTCTCTCCCTGTGACCTACTGCAGAGCCCACGGTTTAGCCTGTGTTCCAGGAATCCAGCACCATCGCTCACAAGCTCCCTTCAGGCCCTGCGCTGCAGCCAAGCTGGGCCCTGCCCTCCTTCGCAACACCTCCCTGCCCCTTTGCTCATGCGACCTGGAGTCTTCCCTCTCCACCCCAGCACAGTCTAATTCTAGCCAGCCCAAACTCCACCTTCTCGACAGGACCTCCCGGGGTCTCTACCCTTAGACCTGATGTGGCATTTCTTACTCTCTGGCTTGTCTCACGGCTTCTTGCACACTTGTCTGATCAGCCCCTTTGGGGTGAACTCTGTCCTCACCTGACCATCCCTCCTCTCTCCTCCACCTCCCCTGAACTCAGCCTGGTGCCTTGGCCATGCTGAAAACCAGTCAGTGTTGGGATAAGTGCTGGGGGCTCAGCACTTGGGGTCCGGCTGGCCCAGTGGGCCCATTAGCATTCAGGAAGGCTGCGTAGGGCAGTTACAGAGGTGCTGTCCCTGCAGTCTCAAAGTCCTTGTCATCTCCCAGAGGAGGTGGAACCTTCTCGCCCCTGGGAGAGCAGAGCTGGGATGATGTACGATGTTTTCTGGGCTGTCAGCCCTCCCAGCGGTCATTACTAATCCCTAGAAAGGCTGTGCTTAGGTCATTTTTCAGAAGAAAATGTATGACCCAGATCAAGGCTGACTCTTGGCAGAGGCAACGGCCACAGGAGCCAAGGGCATTTGTCAAGAGGCAAGCGGCACAAAAACCTTGTACTCCCCCAGCTCCCCGTCAGCTTCCCTTGCTTCCTCTGTGCCTTGGAATGTCCCCATCATGGGCAGATGCAGGGCCTCAAACCACCCCACTGAAGTCTGACGGGGGAGAGGGGAGCAGCCAGCCTGGATGCTGGTGGGTAGGCAGAAACCTGGCCCCCTCGGGCCACACTTTCTTTGTTGGGGGAGCTCTTTATCCTTATCGCTATAGCAGGGCATCTGAGTGACACGGGCACTTGTGATGGTGACAGCTTCTGTTCCCAATGTCTGCCATGCCCAGGCACTGTTCTAAGCACTGTATATTATAATAATAACGCATCTTAATCCTCACAAGAATATTGTGAAATGGTTTCTATTTTTATCCCTGTTTAATAGTTAGGGAATCCAGATACAAAAAGATTAAGTAACTTGTCTAAGATCTTAATAAGTAGGATTTGAACCCAGGACCATGAATTCCAAAGGTGGAACAGGTATTTATCCTGCTGTTTCTGTGTGATATTCAAAATTCCACTGCCATCAGCTGGGAAAATGCATGTGCATCCTTGAACAAGTCACCTCACCATCCTGTGCCTGCTTCCTGGTCAGTAGAAAGGAGGTGATCTTGGTAAGCAATGGCAGTGAGAATTCATTTTGCAAAGTGCTTAGAGGCCCAGGAGGAAGGAGAGCCAGAAGACATCTGCATAGAAGCAGTGTGGGCAAGGACATGTACCAGACCCTAAGGTACTGAGATCTTCCCAAGGCCATGTCGACAAGGTGAGTTGAGAGGGCTGGGCCATTGCCAGGGCTGTGCCTCGGTGCTGGCACATTGACAAATGAGGGCGTGACTTGTTCTGCCTGATGATATCACCTCTGCAGTCAGTCTTCCTCCATGCCTCCCAGGATTCAATGTTTAATTCCTTATGAGAAACTAAATTAGGCAATAAAATAAGGAAGTCCAAATTTCATCAGCATTTCCGAGAGGAGGGAATCACTCTTGTGGAAGAAACTCCCAGCCCCAGGTGGTTTTTCCCCAACATCTCACTGTTTTACTCGGCTGCTAACTACTAACCCAGGCCGCTGGCTCTTGTCCAATGCCCCAACCTCAGGCCTTGCATTCATTTTGAATTCCCACGTGAGGAAATCCTAGGTGCATCAGCGACAGCCAGTGATTCATCTGGGAAAGCATCTGACCTGCTCCTTTACCATCCTGCTGCCTGCAAGACCCAGATTTGGTCTGAGTTTGGTAATGCTTCCTTCTCCTGGATGGACAAACAGGCACAGCTAACTGATGGCTTTTCTAGGTGACTGCTTGATTCTAACAGAGGCTGATTCGTGGGAAGTTTAGAAAATGTGAACCATGGGAGATTTGGATTAAAAGTGACCCCCAAACAACTCATAGTTTGATCCCTGTTGACATTTGAATCTTTTCTACCATATTCCCAGCAAGTGGTTGTCAAGCCTTTCCTTGCATGCCTTCACTGATGGAGAGCTCACTACATCTCCAGGCCAGCCCAGTTAGAAAGGGCAGTTCTTTAGTGTTTTCACAGCCAGACCCTAACTGTTGCAGCAGAAACTCCCTACCATGGAGGGTAGAAGTAGGGAGCAGGGACCACTTGCTTAGCTAATCCTGCCAGAGGCTCAGCAATATCCCCTCAGCTGTCAGGTCTGACGGGGCTCTTGGAGGTGATCTGGTCCCACTGCCTGATCTTACAGAGATGGAAGCAACGCCTCTAGGAGTCAGTCATCTGCGGCAGGGGCTTCCTCTAATACATTGACAGCTAACGTTGGCTGAGCCCTTATTATGTTCCAGGAGTTTTGATAACTGCTTTATGCTGTATGATCTCATTTAATTCAAGCAGCTGTGAGGCACTTGTAACGTGGGTATTATTCACATGGCAGATGAAATGAGCGAGGTTCCAAAAGGTGAAATAATTTGTCCAAAGTCACAGCAGCTAATTAGCGGCAGAGCTGGGACTTGAACCCAGGCGTGTCTGGATCCATGTTTTCAACTACCCTGCTTGTCCTTAAGTGCTGTGCCTGGCTTTGCAGCGGGTACGAGTGTTGAATTTTCTTCTGTGGAAGAAATGGATTGGGACTTATAATTAGGGATTTAAAGATTCATGGTAGACTCTGAGTCCATGTAAAATTCTGAGGTTGGATCTGTGCAAATAAGAAAATTAGGGGAAATACATAATCAAATGATGGAAATCTGGTTTAACCACTTGTCTACACATCTAGCCAGTTCTTCCCAAGCTGTTCACATGTGTAGTTACAGTGTGAAGGCCTGGAGGGTACCTGCTATTCTCGTCAGGAGACTAATTTGTTTCATTTCCTGACTCATATGATCTCCAGGTGAGATCATGAGAACCTGGAGATGCCTAATATTTAGTTTACAAGCACGGAGCTCCAAAAACGATTAAAAACAAATTGGAGCGGAAATTACCATTTGGCTGGAAAAGAAGTTAACATGATCTTATTTAAAACAATGAAAAGAACTTTTTAGCAATTATTTTAAATTAATTTTCCCTAAGGTTAAAACTTCTGTTAAATCAAAGCTACAACTTGAGATTTAGCTGTGAGAATTGCTCTGTTATGGAGAGACCGCCTTTGGGTACTTGAATTTTTCAGTACTGAGTTAATTAAGATTTTAGAACATCCCAAGGCACTTGTCAAAGCTCTTATGTTTCCTCCTGCTCCCTCCCAGAAAAGGCAGGAGAGGAAGCTGGCTGAAGTTTCTATATTTCCGCTTGGTTTCTCAAA
>CM052436.1:57567524-57642152 GCA_028533085.1 Varecia variegata
TCTGCAGTCTGTGTCTGCAAGCCCCCTGCCTGCCCACACTCCGTCTTCAGTGATTTCCTTAAAGTTCTAGCTGAATTCCCCGTATGCCTGGCATCTCTTCCACCCGTGACCTGCCACATATTGTGAGCCAGTGCGCACATACTCTCTTTTCTTGGAAGGACCTGACTTTTCCTAGATTTCAGGCTACCTGGTTACCCTGTAACCTCAGCTCTCTGATGGGCTCAACAAAAGTTATGCTTTTGGAGTTTTGCTAGCTTTCTGTCCTGTCGTTGTTAGGGTCCAGCTCTTCGGCACAATGCAGCAGCACTCAGCCTCGCTAGGGCCCTATGCTTGGGTACCCATGTCATCTATGTGTTTCTTGGAGCAGGGACCAGGTCCTAGTTATTGACGTATCCTCAGCACTTGGCTTGAAGTAGGTGTCACTAACGCTTATGGGATGAAATGGGCTCGGCAGGGGGCAGTCATGTGGGCAGGGAGACAGCTGGAGTCATTGGCGAAAGGAAGGTGGCCCAGGGAGGACAAAAAAACCACTGGAGATGGAAACCTGTGCCTCAGATTCCTGTGTCCATGCCCTTCTACCTCTCTGAGGGGCCGTTCCCACTCATCCTGCCCACCAGGCCCTTCTCTAAAGGTAGGATCTGACTCAAGACCTTACCCTCAGGGGAAATGGATGACCCTCATTCAGAAGCTCTTCCAAAGTGTTGAGGGCCCAGAAATGTTTGATTTATTTCTCCACCAGGAGTCTTTTGAGCTCCTTCTTTGTGCCAGGCACTTTTAGGGCCTGCTTAATCCTGAGTCCATTCTTGGGTGTCTGAATGATTCCAACTTGTCTTCCTGTGAGTTGGGGTAATCTAACTCCTGTGATAAATAGCCTCGACATTTCAGCAGCTTAACACTATAGGCATTTATTTCCCATTCGCAGAAGAGTCCAGTGCAGACATTCCTGGGCTTTTTCTGTCTTGAACCCTTCCCTCTGCTAGGGCCTCAGCATCCTCTTCGTTCAGCTGGTGGAGAACAAAAGAGTGCAAGGAGAAGACACAGTTGCCTCTTAACCATAACAACACGTTGGTGAAATACACTGGCTCTATGATTATCTCACTGATGAAAATTAGCCACGTGTTCCCACCTAGCTGCAAGGGAGGCTGGGAAATACAGTCCTTAACAGAGAAACTGCTTTGCAGCCACAGCTCTACACTCTAGAAAGGGCACTTCAATCTTTGGTAATGTTAACTGTCTCTGCCACAGTCTTGGAGAGATTAGATAGACAAGGATGTTGATCACTTGGTCCCAGCAAGGATTAAGTCTTGAAAAGACCCGACAGAATACTTCACAAACAGCTTCAGCTAGAGGATATTTGGAGTGTGACCTTGGGTAATTTAGAGTGTGGAGTCCGGGAGACTTGGGGTGAGAGCTAGGGAGATTTGGGAGTGTGAGCTGACCGTTTCCCATGCGTAGGCTGGGGCATGGCTGGGGCTTAGTTTGCCATACTAAGTGCAAATTCCTCTATCTAGCACTTAAGTTTTTTCATAAGCTTATCCCAACATACTTACCTAGCCTTGTCCCATTACTCCTCTGCTTGTCCCCTGTGCTTGGGGTACAGAGGACTCCATCACCTTCCTTCCAGAGCAGATCCATATTCATTCATTCATTCACTCATTTATTAAACATTGTGTCACTGTGTACAGAGGAGCACAAAAGTGAACGAGTTAAGTCTCTCCCTCAGAAGTTACAGGGCTTATGTGCAATGACCTTTCAGAATGTGCCTTTGCTGGGAACTCGAAATGCTGATACAAGAAAAGCTCCTTCCTCGGGGAAATATCCTTTCATTGCCCTGCCTCTCTCTGAGTCAATACTTGCTGTGGACTCTCCAGCCTGGGCCTGCCGTCTGCACAACGGAGCAGTCCCACAGCTTTCCCGGCACCAGCCGTCCAGCGAGTGCCAGAGATAGGCCAAGGTCAGGGGTTTCACTGCCTCCTGAGGCACCTGGCAAAATGGTCTTCCTTTTATGGAACTAAACTCTGTTTCCCTTTTGTTCCTACTTTGCTCCTCGGGGGCCACACAGTACAACTCTGCCCCTTTGTCCTCCAGGGAGATCTTCAGACACTGATTGGTTCTTCTCTTCAGAAACGCCTCTCACTAGACAACACCTTCCTGCTCTGAGACGCTGCTCACCTCTGGTTTTAGTGCTTACGCCATGGAGGTCCTCCAGCTGCCACCCCCACCCCCATCCGCACATGCATCTGTGTGGACTCTGCTCTCAGGTCACCAGCGCTGTGCCAAGTGATAGCAAAGCACTACCTCAAAACACAGCTTGACTTGATCCGATAAATCCAACATCCTGTAGGAGAAGCTACAAGATTCCTCGCAGAGACAGAGACTTTGTCCTCTCACTCTGTTGATGACTTTACGGCTGATCTTGCATACATTCCTGCACATTCAGAGATGGGCTTGCAAAGGGTCAAATTGAGTTTTCTAAAAGTTATAAATTTGCTCTCCTTCCCTTGCCTTACCATTTTGAGCATTCTCCAAATGACACTCTTTCTGAGGAAGAAAAACTAAATTAGTCTGAAACTCCATGAAGTATACTTTAGTATTTATTTATTTTTAATCAGCTGAATTTCTTTAGAGTTGTAGTGGGCAATAAAAATATGGCATCTGTTTAATTGATTATAATTTACACCAGAAGATGTGTGTGAGCAGCATTGTAAAAGCTTTTGCCTTGCCTTTGGTTTCTCTTTGTGTCCCACTTGAGTAATTTCCTCCTACAGGCTTCTGTCCCTGGGCCCACAGGCCTGGTAAATAGCCGGCCCCAGAGAGACGGGGGAGCCAGCAATATCCTGGAAATCGGAGGCCACTAGGTTAAGCACAGAGCCGCTCTCTTTCCAGGAAGGAATGACTGAATCAGAACAACGACCTTGGCTTTCAATTAGTCCTTGTCCAACTTTCCCCACTGTTTTCCTCTCTGTGGCCCAGCCCCCTTGCCCCAAGCCATGGGGGAGCTGGAACTGCCCCAGCGCTCCCGACCCCCACCCCTGATTGCTGCAGAAGCCCATCCTGCCTTAGGCGTGCGCCTCAGCACCTCACGTCTCTACAAAGCCCAGCTGAGTCAAGTTTCCTCCCCAGCTCAGAGAAGAATGCCTGCCAGGAAGTTCAAATATTTAGAGAATGTGAAATACAGTATTTTAATGGAACCATTTTCACCTCCTTTAGAAAGAGGATGTAGAGTTAGTTGTTGGTCTATCTGCAAATTAGCCTTGTTCACACTAGAGCACTAGATTTCCACACAGCAAATTCTTGTTGCTTTTTTTTCCTGCAACAAAGAGATTTTGGCTGCGGTGATTGTCTCCACATGCACAGTCCAGTGAGAGGGGCTGCTGAAATGTAGGCAGTGCTGTCAGTAAAGGGACCTGCCTTTGGATGTTCTCCTGCAATTACGGTGCCAGCCATGTCACAGCAAAACGTCAAGCAGGGTGTCAAAATTTATTTCCACTGCCCGGTCTTAAAACGAAACCATGATGTTAGCAGTAGGATGGGAGAAACTCTAGAGCCTCTTTTGCTAGTTGGCTCCAACACAAGTCTATACAGTTTTTGATAAGATCTTACTTTTAATTGCTATTCCTCCCATGGTAAACACCAAACCCTCTCCAATCCGTGCAATAGAGATGTTGCCAAGAGTAAAATTTCATGAGTTTGCTTTGTCTGGGATGGGCTGTTAGATCAGTTCTCTTCTTTGTTGAAAGAGATGTATATTTACATCATATTAATAATAAAGATGCTTTCATTAAACAATTAAAATAATAAAGTGGAGAGCATAATTCACATCCCTGGGCTTCTGAGCTCCCAATATTTCACTACTTTGGAATTAAAAAAAAAAATTCCTTTTAATAGTATTGGCTTTTCCAGATGAAACTGGGCTATACAAACATACTTTGAGTATGTGTGATTTCACTTAAAACCTATGCCCTGGCTCAGAGACCTGATGTGAAACCCAGTCAATTCAGGGAAATGGATTATCCTCACTCCTGGATCACTTTAAGAAAAAGAATTCAGCCTTACTTGAAGCCAGAAAAAAATGCTTTTTTAGAACTGAAGCCTTCTGTGCAGTGTTTGATCCCTGTTAGCAGGGAGTGAATGTGGGGAGGGAGAAACCAAGTTACTAGAGCAAAGTTCAAGGTTCTTAGAGACTCGCCTTGTTGCCCCTTTCAGGGCTAACCGTCAGTCAGCACTTGCGGCTGAGCAATGGGCTAGGCGGGGGGAGTTCGAATGTATGTCCTGAGTGCGTATGGGTATATGCTTTGCAGATGATGAATAGATTGATAACATTTCTTTGACTTAGAAAATGCCTGTGACCTCAGCTGTACAAAAACCTGCTTTACCAGCTTGGGAGACAAATATGACCACATCTGTTTGTAATGTCCAAACTAATTCCTCTAGCCACCCCCACAGCCAGATTCCCAGGAAGTCTGTCCCTCTCAGGACTTCCCACCTTGTTTGTCCAAGAATTCTTGGGCTCTCTCAGTCTAAGGGGCTTGGTACGGGCTGAAGAAAGGAAGAGAAGACCCTGATACAGACCCGAAAGCTTCCACACCAACCGATAGGAGCGATGGGAGCGGGTGGGCAGTAAAGTTCTGTTCTTTTCTGACTCCACATCCAAGGCTTCTCCTGGCTGTTGGGGACCCTCGGGGAGAATCTGCTGGGAGTCCTTTCCAGCCAGCTCACCCCAGCCCCAATCACCCCAGCCCATCAGAGATCTTCTAATCATGTGAATCCTCAAAATGATGGAGTTAGGGTTGCTTTTTAGTTCTTCCTTCCTCCCAGGCTAGGTTCCTTGACCTCAGCAAGTTTACCAGGCTCTTCCCAGAGGAGGGCAGTGGGGTGGAGGAGGGACATGCTTACACTGGGTTTAGAAAATCTTCAAGTCTGAGAATAATTCTAGGTTTAAAGCCTCCCCACTCCCAAGGAGAATTCTTTGTCCACAGTAGGAAGATCTCACAAGACACAGGACAGCTGTGATGTTTCACTGTGTCACTCGCTAGAGAATTTGAGGCTGTGGCAAGTGCTAGCAAGGTGCAAAATTTATTCCCAAGAAAATTACCTTGACAGAGCGAGACTCTGTCCCTGAAAGAAAGAAAGAAAGAAAGAAAGAAAGAAAGAAAGAAAGAAGGAAGGAAGGAAGAAAAATTACCGTGACCTCAGATATCTGCCCCAAGTGGAAGAGACATTAGTCTTAGGGTCTGCTTGCTTAGGCATGCGCACCTGACTCAGAGTACACAGAACCTCGTCTCTGACCACTGCTTTCCTTTCCTCAAAATTTTATTTTAGAATTTTCAATCCTACAGGATAGTTTCAAGAATAGTACAATGATACACATTTATGATCCGTTACTTCAATAAAATATTAAGACTAGTACAATAAACACCCATATATTCATCAGCTAGATTGAACAATTTTAATGTGCTGCCATATTTGCACTCTTTCTTTCTTTCCCCTCCCAGCCACATACAGACAGACACACAGACACACATATATCCATTTATATATTAAAATGTGTATATGTATGCATATACATATATTCTAATTTTGTCTAACCATTTGAGAGTATGTTACAGATGTCATGATTCTTCACCTTTAAATGCTATGTATTGGCCGGGCACGGTGGCTCATGCCTGTAATCCTAGCACTTTGGGAGGCCGAGGCGGGTGGATCGCTCCAGATCAGGAGTTTGAGACCAGCCTGAGCAAGAGCGAGACCCCATCTCTACTAAAAATAGAAGGAAATTATCTGGCCAACTAAAAATATATATAGAAAAAATGAGCTGAGCATGGTGGTGCATGCCTGTAGTCCCAGCTACTCAGGAGGCTGAGGCAGTAGGATCGCTTAAGCCCAGGAGATTCAGTTTGCTGTGAGCTAGGCTGACGCCACGGCACTCACTCTAGACCAGGCAACAAAACGAGACTCTGTCTCAAAAAAAAAAAAAAAAAATGCTATGTATTGTCTGCAAATAGGACATTCTCCTACATAAACATGATACTGCTAACACTTTGAGAAAACTTAACATTGATACAAAACTATTATTAGGTATACAGTACATATTCAAGTTTTCCTAAGTCTATTATAGTTGAATTTTTAAAATATCTAGGATAAAATCAAGGATCATGTGCTGCATTTAGTTGTCATGTCTTTAGTATCTTTTAATCTAGAATAGTCCCCTGGCCTTTTTTTTTTTCATTCTTATGGCACTGACATTTTGAGAAGTCCAGGCAAGTTGTTTTGCAGGATTTTAATGTTTCCGATTGTTTCTTCATGACTTGTTTTATGGTAAACATGAGAAATAAAAATAAAATCCTAAGCCCCCCAACCAACTGAATGGACTTCCCCCCAAACACTGCACAGAAGGCTTTGGTTCTAAAAGAACATTTTTCTCTGGCTTCAAGACTGAACTCTTTTTCTTAAAGTGATCCAAGAGTGAGGATTATCCATTTCCCTGAATTGACTGGGTTTTGCCTCAGGTCTCTGAGCCAGGGCACAGGTTTTAAGTGAAATCACCCCTTTTGGCCAAGGGGACCCCAGAGAAACCTTAAAAACTGAGTTCCCAGTGATGATGGGATGAGAGGTTTGACATGCCTCATTATACCCCATCCCTCGCTAATCTCCGGTGGTCTTTCTTTCCTAAGAGTTAGACAGAAACCAGCCCAGCTGGACTCCCCTCCCTTTTTGCGGTTTCAACACAACTGACTAGCATTCCTTCCTGATAAGAGACCACTGACCATGGCCCATGGACTGGTTCTGGCTGGTTTACAGAGGCTGTGCACAGGATGCCTGTGTGCCCTCCATTTCACCTTTTGATATAGAGAACCAAATTTTAATGCATTTAAATGGTAAGTCTCTACCCCAAAGTGAACATGGGATATATGTAACAAAGCATGTTTGCTTACTACACATGTATGCATCCCCCCTTTGTGACTGTTCACGGCACCTTCCTGTAACCTGTTAAGTATTAATATGTATGCTTAGCCAACCCATTTGGCATAAATTCCTGTTCCACCCTGCCCTGGTTTCCATCTCTGCTGGAGGCTACGCTTCTCAGCCTGCGGGATAGCCAGCCTGCGGGCTGCAACCCTTTGTAAGAAATAAAGCTCTCCTCTCTAAATTTATGGATCTCATAATTTTAAGATGACAAACATTTTTGACAGGAATAGTACATAGATGGTATTGTTTATTTCCCACTGTATTTCATGGTGGCAGGGGTGCGGTTCAGGGAACCTGATGTCTGTTTGTCCCATTATAGGTGATGTCAAAGTTCAATCATTCAATTAAGGTGATGTTGTTTGATTGTTCAGTTAAAGTGATGTCAGCCAGATTTCTCCTCTATGACTAAAATTCATCTTCCAAACTAATCTCATAAACATGACACAAGATTGAACATTATTACAAACACACAAAAAAGACAAAGAAGTTTAAGATGAGGGATAAAGGAGAAAAGAGTCAGTGAATCTGAAGAAAGATTAATGGAAATCATCCAATATGAATATCATGGGAAAAAATCAGACAAAATGAACAGAGCCTTAGTAAATTGTAGGATGGTATCAAAAAACCCTAAGATACATGTAACTGTGGTCCCAAAAGGAGAAGATAGAGATAATGGATCATTGGAAAAAATAGTGACTGAAATTTTCCTAATTTTGATGAAATACATAAATTTAGGAAATAAGTTCAGAGAAATCTTCTTCCTCCCCCAACCCCTAGTACACAAAGAAAACCACACCTGGGCACATCAAACTGCTGAAAACTAAAGGCACAAAATTTTTGAAAGCAGCCAGAGAAAAATGACATATTATATGCAAATAATAACGGTGGACTTCTCATCAGAAACAATGGCATCCAGAAGGAAGTGGCATGGCATTTTTAAGGTGCTGAAAGGGACTTCTGGTTTCAGCTCCAACATGTAAAGAGCTTGGAAGTCATGACTTCCATCCTTACAATATGAAAAAGCTGAACAAACTGAAAATCAGCAACTTTTCATGGGCTCGTCAGAGAACTGAGGTATCAGGGCAAACTGCCACCATGAAATCTGTAGAGACATAGCCATTAACTAAAAAAAGAAAAAAAAAATAGCAAGGTTTATATATTAATAATTTGGAAAAGGAGAGCTTTATTTCTCATAAAGGGTTTACAGCCTGCAGTGGCCATTCCAGCAGGCTGGGAAACAGGGCTCCCGGCCACAAGCACATGTGCTTCAAGGGAGGCACAAAGAGAGCAGGATTTTATACTGAGCAGGGTGGCTAAATATACGTATTTAACAAGCAATAAAGGAGTCATGAGCATTTATGAAAAGAGAACCATGTGCCTGTGCAATGGGGCTTTCTGTCCTTTTATAGGATCATGTTTAAAACTAGCTATCCTCTTTGCCAAAAAGGTGAAACAAGGACACAAAAATCCTCTCTGTGCCTGTTCTGAAGACTATTAAAACCTCTTCATGGTTGGTGGTCTCTTGTCTGGCCCTTAGGAAATAAAGGCTGATGGTTAGCAAGGGAGGGGTAGAATGGTGCACGTCCAACCTCCCATCCCATCATAGCTGAGAACTCAGTTTTAAGGTGTTTCTGGGGTCCCCATTGGCCGAGAGAGGTCTGTTCAGTCAGTGGGGGGGGAGGGGACACCTTAGGTTCTTTTCAGTTCACACAGCCAAGATTTGTCTTCCTAGAGCAGAAGCCACGGGAGCCATAAACTGGTAGGACACTTAAATGGTAATTTTGATGAATTGCTAGAGGCTGAGGAAACTAGTGTGAGAGTGAGAAACTCCTGGGCGAGGCAGTCTTAGGGGGCCACACACATATGTAGGTTTTACCTCCAGGAACCCCACCAGGTTCTCATGGTGTAGAGCCACCCAAGATACCCTCATGGCTCTGGCAGGGAGAAGGGAGGAGTAACCATTGTGAAAAGGCATTCTCCATAACAAAGACCTACTCTCTAAGGAAAAGCACTTTACCAGAGCCTTATCCCATCTGGGGAAAGGCAATTCTCCTCCTCTGTCTCACCTAAGGGGCCAGTGGTGGTGAGAAAGCTAAGAAACATCTGTGAAAGTCACAGCCCAGGGAGGCAGACCACTAAAACACTGTGATTTAATCACATGATTGTAGAAGGCTTCCCCTCCCCTACAATTTACCACTGTAGGGGCCAAGGGAAAACTTCCTCTCCAGCCTCTGAAGGCTTCCTGAAAATCAACTGGCAAAAGTCAGATTAATAGGAGAAAAAGGCATACAAATTTATTTTCATGTGCATAGCATCACACGGGGGAATTGCAGGAGAAGGATTACCCAATAGCCCAGTGGGGTCCAGATGCTTACATAACTTTCTTCACAGAGAGGGGGGAAATAGGGAATGCTGATAATTCTTTTGAGGGGCAATGAATGATTATTAGGGAGAATAAATGGACCTGGGGAACAGAAATCAACCTGTAAATGATTCCCTTTGAAGTTTGAATGAGCCGAAGAGACATTAACTTGGGAGAAGTTTCATCCAGGTGTAGTGACAGTCCTCAGTCTTCTTTTCTGCCAGGGAGGGGATGGAAAGCAGTTATTCTCCTTGGTGGATCCAGTCTTTAAGCAGATAAGGGAAAAGCCTCTTCCAGCTTCTGCTGATCTCCGAGTGCCTTTAATTTAAAATGCTCATCATATCAGAGTGCTGCGTTTTGGGGTGAAATTATTATAGCTTCCTTCACCATCATTCCAAAATGATCCAGTATAATCACAGTTATCACAACTGAAAGAGTTGAGGACACAGATTCTTTCTGAGGAGGAGACAAAAATAAGGACATTATAGGGATTTGAAGGTTCTGACCCCTACAGCTACAGAAAACATTAAACATAGCCCAACTTCTAGCCTGATTAACATAAAACCTCACATGATGGCCTATTTACCTCAATTCCATTACTCAATACATCATGTCTGGCTTTCAGAAAAATATTATTAGCTATGCTAAAAGGCAAGAAAAAGCAAAGTCTGAAGAGGCAAGGCAAGCACCAGACCCAGATATGATACAGATGTTGGACTTATCAGACGGGGAATTTAAAGTAACTATGATTAATATGTTAAGCATCCTTATGGAACAAAGAAACAAGATGCAAGAACAAATAGACAATATAGGCTGAGAGATGGGAACTCTAAGAAAGAATGAAAAGGAGATGTTGGGTCGTAGTTGTCTGTTCTTGGTTCTTGGTGTGATCTTGGCCGAAGAATGACCAGAACGCCAAAGTAGGGCAAGCACGAGGTGAAGTTTATTGAGTAAAGTAAGACACATTCGCCACAGACAATAAATGGATGCCTTAACAGGAGGGCCCCGATTATGGTCTGGGGTCCTGTTTTATATTGCGTAAGCTGGCCCCTCCTCATGGTTCAAATGTCACCATCGAACCACTTTGATGGACAGTTGGGAGTTATATAACCTGAGTCTTACTGCGCATGCAGATCTCCCATGAGCCTCTCTGAAAGCCCATTTTGGGGGGTGAACCACAAGGTAGATTTAAGCTATGACATGATAATTAGCCTTAGGTTGTTCTAGGTCATCTTACAGACCCTATTGTTCCTGTGCTGTTTGGTCCACAGGCTAGGGAATCCTCTGCATTCTTTTGCAGTTGGCAGGCTAAGTTCTGATTGGCAGATTAATAGAGCTTTCCCTCCTCCCCAGGTGTGGCAATTGCTCAGGGTGCCTGCCTTTGGCCCCAGGAGGTTGGTGGTCCCCTACCTAACAGAAATACTAGAAATAAAAAGAAAACCCACTAACGTAAATGAAGAATGCCTTCGATAGGCTCATCAGTACACTGCACATGACTGGAGAAAGAATTAGAGAGCTTGAAGACAGGGCAATAGAAACTTCTCAGACAAAAGTGAAAAGAGAAAAAAAAAAATTTAAAAAGCAGAAACAGAACAGAACATCTAAGAACTGTGGGACAATTACAAAGGATGTAGCATATGTGTAATTGGAATACCAGAAAGGGAAGGAAGATAGAACAGAGCTGTGGAAATATTTGAAGTAATAATGGCTGAGAACTTTTTCAAATTAATGACAGACACTAAACCACAGTTCCAGAGATCTCAGAGAACACCAAGTATGATAAATACCAAACAATATACATCTAAACATATCATATTTAGACTACAGAAAACTGTTGAGGCCAAGGGAAAATTTCCCCTTTGCTCTCTGAAGGTTTGCTGAAAAATCAACTCACAGAAGGCAGATTAATTGGAGAAAAGGCATACAAATTTATTTAATGTCTACATGGGAGGCTTCAGAATGAATATGAAAGATACAGGGGAAATTGTCCATTTTTATGCTTAGGTTTGTAAAGGAAAATACAAGTCTCAGGACCAGCCCTGTAGGTCCTTATGCAAAACAGAAGGTCAAGCCTGGAGGCTGAGTTATGCAACACCCTCTTCCAAATGAATAGCTTTTACTAACATTATGCATTAGCCAGAACCACCCCCCAAGGTAAAAGGCCTCAGGCATCAATGAGAACTGACCACAAAGCTCATACATAAGGACATTCCTTGCTGGCCTCCCATAAACAAGGACATGCAAATTGTAGCTTTAGGTCTACAGGCTAAGTCTAGCTCCTGAAACTAAAGTCTGTTGATTCTGCACTAATAATGTTGATTATAAGTTTATCTTCCCAGGTGCAGAACAGAGACAAGACAAGATCAATCATTCTTCTACCTATCCATCTACATAACTGATGCTTCCTTCACTCCCTTTTTCTCTTTAAAAATTTACCTTACCTTATGTAAAGTGTAGAACCATTTGCATCACAGCCCATCCCCCTCCTTTTTTTCTTTCTGTGTGCCCTCTCCCTTTTAAATACTGAATTCCCAGATCCTGCTTTGGGACAAACAGTCACAGATGCATCTGTGGCTTGTGTTTCTCCCAGGCACATCCTCAAATTTTGGCATAAAAAACTTCCATTGATTGAGATCTTGGCCTCAATCCCTTATTTTGGGTTGTCAGGTTCTACAAAGTATGGTTAGCCATGTAGAAATATTACTGGACAAAAAAAGTATGATCTAATGCTAATAGACTGAGTGGTGGACCCCAGCAAGGTCTGTTTGTCTATATTCTTCTTGGCCTCTCTGAGCATGCATTTCCTCCTTCTGGGTATGGGGCAAGACCCACTCTGGAATGGGGATCTGTTAACCTACAGTCAAAAAAGTAGGTCAGATAATTTCTTTATGGTCAGTTTTTACACAGAAAGGCAGAGAGAAAGTTAGAGTAGTATTTTTAGGTTTTATGGCTGGCTTTGGGGAAAAGGGATTCTGTTTTCTATGACTGCCTTGGGGAAGGGAGATTCTAGTTTCTCTGGCTAGCCTTGGAAGAGAATGGAACTGAAAGGCAGGAGGGCAAGAGGAGGGCAAAGAAAAACTTCTGCTTCTGAGTGCTTCATTTGGGGGTGTTGTACTGGGGGAGGGCAGAGAATCTTAACTATGGAAGAGGAAGGAGAAGAATTTTAGTGGACGTCTCTTCAGAAGCCATATAAGGGAAAAGGCAGTTGAGTGAAATATCTGAAGTATTGAAAGAAAAAAACCACCAGCCTATAATTCTATATCCAGTGAAATTATCCTTCAAAAGTGAAGGAGAAATACAGTTTCTCACATAAACAAAAACTAAGGGAATTTATTATCAACAATGTGCTCTGAAGAAATGTTAAAAGAAGTTCTCTAGGGAGAATAAAAATGATATAGGTCAGATGTTCAGATCTACATAAAGAAAGGAAGAGCATCAGAGAAGAAACAAACGAAGGTAAAATCTTTTATTTTTCTTATTTTTAATTGACATAAAAATAACCATTTTTTTAAAGTAGCAATAGTAACAATGTATTGGCTGATGATACAATACAAATAAGTGAATGACAGCCATGTCATAGGGGATGGGAAAAAAGGATTAATACTTGATCAGAAGGTATCAGCACTACATGTGAAATGACATAGTGTTATTTGGAGGTATGCTTAGATTGGTTTAAAATGTATGCTGCAAACTGTAGAGTAACCACTAAAAATTTAATGAAGAAGCATACTTGACATTTGGGAAAAGAGATAAAATTAAATCATATAAATTGTTCATTACAACCATAAAGGCAAAAAAGAGAGAGAAAACATAACAAAGAACAAATGCAACAAGTAGAAAAAAATGTATAAATAGATAGACAAATATAGTGGATATTAATCAAACTATATCAATAATCACTTTAAATATGAATGATCTAAATATACCAATGAAAAGACAGAGTGTCAGACTGGATAAAAAAAACAAGACTCAACTATATGTTGTCTACAAGAAAACTTCTACTTTACATATAAAGACTCAGATATATTAAGAGCAAAAGGACGAAGAAAGATACACCTTGATAACACTAATCAATAGAAAGCTGGCAAGCTTTATTAATTTCAGACAAAGAACAGTTCAGAACATGGAAAATTATCAGGGATAAAGAGGGGCATTGCATAATGATAAAGGGATCAATTCTCCAAGAAGACACAACAATCCTAAACATGTATGCCTCTAATAAGAGAACATCAAAATATGTGAGGCAAAAACTGATATAGTTCAAGAATAAATGGACAAAATTCACTATTATAGTTAGAGACTTCAATACACCTCTTTCAGAACTTGATCGATCAAGCAGGCAGAAAATCAGCAAGGATATAGTTGGCCTGAAGGGCACTATCAATCAATTTGGTCTTACTGACATTTATAAAATACTCCATCCCAAAACAGCAGAATATACATTTTTCTCAAGCTTGTATGTAACATTCACAGAGATACACCATATCCTGGGCCATAAAAAAACACCTCAACAAATTTAAGAGAAAAAAAATCATACAAAGTCTGTTCTTAGCCTACAGTGAAATTGAACTAAAGATCAGTAACAGAAATATAGCTGGAAAATCCCCAAATACTTGGAGATTAAACAACACACTTGTAAATAACACATGGGTCAAAAAAGAAGCCTCAAGAGAAATTTTTACATATTTTGAGTTAAACAAAAAAGAAAATACAGTTTATCAAAATTTGTGGGATGCAGTGAAAGCTGGGGCATTTATAGCATTGAATGCATACATTAGAAAAGAAGGAAGATCTAAAATCAATAATCTAAGCTTCCTCCTTAGGAAATCAGAGAAAGAAGACCAATTTAAGCCTAAAGCAAACAGAAGAAAAGAAATTAGAGCAGAAATCAATGAAATTGAAAACATGAAAACAATACAGAAAATCAATGAAATCAAAAGTTGCTTTTTGAAAAGATTAATAAAACTGATAAAGTTCTAATTAGACTAACCAGAAAAAAAGAGAGAAGACAAATTACTGATATCAGAATAAAAGCAGGCTTATTGATTGAGTCCATGAACGCTAAAGGATAATAAGGGAGGACTATGAACAACTCTATGCTTCCGTGAAATTTAACTTTCATCTAAGTTAAATTTGATAACTTAGATAAAATAGATTGATTCCTTGAAAAACTCAAACTACCAAAACTCACACAAGGAGAAATAAATAATCTGAATAGGTCTGTATCTGTTAAGGGCATCGAATCAAAAACTAACAACCTTCCACAAAAGAAAGCACCAGGATCGTATAGTTTTACTGTTGAATTCTACTAAATTTTGAAGGAAGAAATTCCTTAAATGGAATATCAATTCTCTACCATCTCTTCCAGAAAATATTGGTTCATTAATTTTAACAAGTGTATGATACTAATAAAAGATATAATAATCAGGCAAACTGGGTATAGGGTATATAGGAACCCTCTGTATTATCTTTATAATTTTTCTGTAAATAAAAAACTATTCTAAAATAAAAATTTATTTTTTAAAAAAGTAAAGTGCTAAAAGAAAAAAACTGTCAGTTCAGAATTTTATATCCAGCAAAAAAAAATATCTTGCAAGAATAAAGAAAAAATGAAGGCAATTTCAGATAAAGAAAAACTAGGAGAATTCATCACCAGCAGACCTGCTGTCCAAGAAATACTAAAGAAATTTTTTTTCAAAATAACTTATTCCTTACTTAATACCTGTTCATTAGTCAGAAAATTCATCACAAAGTTTACACTTGCATTTTAGCATTTTAGGGTTTAAATATACTGACAGTCCCCAACTTAAAATGATTGGATGATTTTTCAACTTTACGATGATGCAAAAGTGATACGTATTCAGTATAAATCATACTTCCAGTATCCATACAACCATTCTGTTTTTCACTTTCAGTACAGCATTCAATAAATTACATGAACTATTCAACACTTTATTATAAAATAGGCTTTGTGTTAGATGATTTTGCCCAATTGTAGGGTAGTGTAAGTATTCTGAGCACATAAAGAAAGTTGTTTGAACTGACAGAAAATAATATAATACCAGTGGAAGATGGAAAATCAGACCCTCATAAAGATATAAAGAGTGCCAGAAATGATAACTATTGATATATAGGTATGTATTTTTTAAATTATAATTTTTCTCTTAATTTTTTTCTTTTTCTTTTTTTTTTTTTTTTTTGAGACAGAGTATTTCTCTGTTGCCCGGGCTAGAGTGCCGTGGCGTCAGCCTAGCTCACAGCAACCTCAAACTCCTGGGCTTAAGCAATCCTCCTGCCTCAGCCTCCTGAGTAGCTGGGACTACAGGCATGTGCCTTCATGCCCGGCTAATTTTTACTATATATTTTTAGTTGTCCAGCTAATTTCTTTCTATTTTTTGTAGAGATGGGGTCTTGCTCTTGCTCAGGCTGGTCTCAAACTCCTGACCTCCAGCGATCCTCCCACCTCAGCCTCCCAGAGTGTTAATTTCTTTAGAATACATCTTACAGCTTAAAGCAAAAGTTATAGGATTGTATGGTGGGGTTTATAGAGTATGTAAATGTAATACTTGTCAGCATAAAAGCTGGAGGGTTAAAATTGGTATGGACTTAGAAGGTTTGTATTTTAAGTGAATACTATTAACTCTAAGTAGACTGTAAAAATCTAAGGATACATGTTGAAATATCTAGAGCAACCACCTAAAAATAATGTAAAGAGATGTAGTTGAAAAACCAATAGAGAAATTAAACTAGAATTCTAGAGAATATTCAATTAACCCAAAAGAAGGCAGAAAAGGAAGAACAGACCAGATGGAAAACAGAAAACAAAAAGTAAAATGTTAGGCCTAAATCCAAACATATCAATAATTTCATTGAAGAGAAATGAACTAAACACCCCAATTAAAGGGCAGAGATTGTCAGAATGAACTAAAAAATAAAAGTAAGACTTAATCATATGTTTAGAAAAGATGTGGATGAAAGTAGATAGAAAATAGATTTAAAATAAAAGGAGAGAAAAATAACATATCGTGCAAATAGAAAGCATAAAAAGTTAGAGTGACTATATTAATATCAGATAAAATAAACTTCAATATAAGGAGTATTATCATAGATAGAAAGACATTTCATAATCTTAAAGGAGTGATTCTGCAGGAGGATACAACAATCATAAAAGTGCAGGCAACCATAACAGAACTTCAAAATATATGAAGCAAAAATTGACAGAGTGGAGAAATAGACAATCCCACAGTTACAGTAGGAGATTTTGATACCCCTCTCTCAGCAAATAGAATAATTAGGCAAAATAACAATAAAGACATAGAAGATCTGAACATTATCAACTATCTTCATCTAATTGACTTTATAAAATATGACATCCAACAACTGCAGAATGCACATTCTTTTAAAGTGCACACAATACATTCACTAAAATAGACCATATGGTGAGCCTTAAAAACAAACCCATAAATTTAAAAGGATCAGCATTATAGAGAGCGTACTCTTTGACCACAATAGAATAAAATCAAACGTCAAAAACAATAAGATATTGAGGAAAATCCAAAATCTCTGGAAAGTAAGCAACACACTTTAAATAATTAATGGGACAAAAGCAAAATCACAAGAGAGGGTAGCAAATATTTTTAACTGAATGACAACAAAAATGTAATATAGCAAAATTTGTGGGACACAACTAAAGCAGTGCTTATAAGGAAACTCATAGCTTTAAATTCTTAACAGAACATAGAAAAGAACTAAAATCAATTACCTAAGTCTACACTTTAAGAAGGTAGAAAAAGAAGAAAGTAAACCCAAAGAGAAGGAAGAAAATAATAAATATTAAAAAATCAATGAAATAAAAAAATAGCTAGTGATAGAGAAAATTCACAAAGCAAAGAGCTGGTGCTTTGAAAGATCATGAAATTTGACAAATTTGTAGCTAGACTGACCAATAAAAAAGAAAAAAACATATATGTATCAACCAATCAGAAATGGAAAGGGGGTTATAATCACACATTCTACAGATATTTATAAGGCAATAGGAGAGTGTTATAAACAACCTTATGTCAACAAATTTGGAAGTTAGATAAAATGGATGAATTTCTTGAAAAAATAACTCAGATTAATGCAAGAAGAAACAGAAAGTCTAATAATTCTGTTTCCATTAAAGCAATGGAATTTATTAATGAAAACTTTTCCATGATGAAAATTTCAGGCCTAGATGTTTCCCTTTTGAGTTCATCAAATATTCCAGGTTGAAATAACACCAATTATACACAAACTTTTCAGAATATAGAGAAGGAAGGATCACAGCCCAACTCATCTTCCTGAATCTAGCATATGTCTCATATCAAAACCTGACACTGACATTACAAACAATTAAGAGACCCATCCCATCATGAGTATGATAAAAAATTTCATAACACAATACTAGCAAATTGAATCCAACAGTATATGATGTAGATAATGACCAACTAGTTTTATCCCAGGAATGCAAATTTGGGTTAACATTTGAAAATAAATCAATGTAATTCATTATATTAACAGAATAAAGGAGAAAAATTGTATGATCATTTCAATACATGCAGAAAAGGCATTTGATGAAAAATGACACCCATTCAAGGTAAAAACTCTCAGAAACGAGGAACAATATTGGTCGTCCTCAAACTGATAAAGTGCATCTCTGAAAACCTAAAGCCAGCATACTTATAATAAAGACTGAATTGTTTTCCCCTGAGATTGAGAACAATATGAGGATTCCCAGTCTCTTTGTCTTCATCCAATACTGCTCTGGAGGTCCTAATTACTGTAATAAGGCAAGAAAAACAAACAAAAGCCATACAAATTAGAAAGGAAAACATGAACCTGTCCCTATTTCCAGATGATATGGTTGTTTATGTAGAAAACCTTAGGGAATCTACAGAACAACTGTAAGAACTAATAGATGAATTTAGCAAAGTTGCAAGATAGGAAATTAATATACAAAAATTAATTATAGTCTTATATGGTACCAGCAAACAGTTGGGAAATAAAATTAAAAACAATTCCATTTACCATAGTGCCCCCAAACCTTATAAATCTGTTAGGTATTTATCTAACAAATTATGTCCAAGACTTACACACTGAACATTAAAAATTGATGAGAGAAATTAAAGAAGATGTAAATAAATGGAGAAATATACCATGATCAATAATTGGAAGACTCAGTATTTTAAGATGGCAATTCTCCCTAAAAAAGACCTACAGATTTATTACAATCTCAAACAAAATTCCAGTGGGCTTTTTAAAAAATATAAATTGGCAAGCTGACTTAAGAACTTATTTGGAAATGCAAAGGACCTAAAAAAAAAAAACAAACACTTTTTATAAGAACACCAAAGTTGGAGGACTTACACTATTTGATTTTAAAGCTAACTGTAAAACCATAGCAATAAAGACAGTGTTAAACTGGTGAAAGACAGACATGGAAATCAATGGGTAAGAACAGAGAATTCAGAAATAAAATTGCACACACGTGGTTGGTTGATATTCTGCAAAGAAGCTGAGGCAGTTCGGGGGGAAAGAAGTCTTTCAACAAATAGTGCTCCATCAAATGGAGATCTCTAGGGAAAAAAAGTGGAAATTAGCCCTTATATTACATTATGCAGAATAACTAACAAGATGGATCGTAGACCTAAATATAAAATTTAAAACTGTAAGACATGTAGAGGAAAATATTCACAACCTTGGGAGTAGGCAAAGGTTTGTTAGAACCAAGAAGGCATGTTTTATAAGAGAAAAAAATGAATCAGTTGGACTTAAATATTACAAACTTTTGCCTTTGAAAAACACATTGTAAAAACAACAAAGTAAGCCACAGACTGGAAGAACTTCCTTTGTGCAAGGTACTCCCCACATCCTTAGAAAGATCTGGTGGGCTGGAGAAGACCTAAGAAGGCAGGTAGAATAACATTCTTGGAAGGTGATGAAAATGTGAACCCTGAAGTATATAGGGACAAAGGGTGTGAAAGGCACAGAAGCCGATGTGTTGACCAAACCCCACAATAACCGAATGAGGAATGTCTGTTAAAGGAGACACTCTGGGAAAACTAAAACGAGTGGATACTCTACCTGGGGAGGAGGAAATTTTTTGAGTTTGTTCCCGTGAGAGATGGCACATAGAGAGGTCCAAGAAGGAGCTGTGTCTACAATGTGTTAAGGGAACCTGAGGATGTTTGGGAATTCCCTTCCTCTGCCCTTCTAATGATTGTTGGATCATTACTGGTCCTCCCTGTGCCAGCTCCTTCCTCCCCTCTCAGCCTTCCCCCCCCCCCGCCCTTCCCACTCACTGTGCTCCACTTAGATCACTGGATGCAGAGCAGGATATCTTGGAGATGTTATGTGTTTTGGCAAAGTCCCATTTTATCTGTGTGTCCCTCCTTCCATGGGTCTCAGGGAGGATGCGCCATCTCTGGCTCCAGAGCACATCCTCCTTGCCAGGGACTGGCCAGTGGGTGGGCGTGGGACCTGGTCCTGACCACAGAGTCCTCGGGGTAAGGACCCTGCATGTAATCACACATCTTACTGTGTGGAAGAGCTTTGCTATCACTTCCTTAAAGTTTAGACTTTGAACAAATTCTCATTCTTACCTGGGCTTGAAAAGTCCAGCTAGGAGCCATGGTCCATCTTTGAGTTAGAGGATAAGGGAAGAATTGTGGTATTGTCCACAGTTTTAATGAGACAGCCCAGCTCTCTGTGTGCTCTGTCTTCTGACACATCAACAGACCACAAATCCAACTCTGAACACTTTGGGGGAGTTGGTCATAAGTGACATTTGTCTCCCCTGGCCATCTTGCATGCCTCTTATTAAAAAGCTGAGCTCTATGACTACCTTGCTTCATACACTAGGTTCTACTAACCTAGGTTTTCAATCACAATTATGTAATCCCCCACTGCCTTCAAGTATTTTCCCTGTTTCAATACCTTTTTCCTGTAATTTTCATATCTGTGCCTGTAACAGTCCTGTGATAATCAGAACAATTAAATGGGGAGCATTGAAGAGCTGTTTGGGGACACTGCCGTGTGGACTTTTGTCTTGATTAGCCAGGATCACTATGGCTCACCGAGCGGTGTTGAGAAAGAGAAATGAGCAGTGTGAGCGTGACCACAGCCACAGTCTGTCTAGAATCTGTGTCCTATGAGAAAAAATGGACTCTCCCTGGATCTTGTCTCAAAGAATGCTCTGCTCCCCTGACCCAGGAGATAGGGAGGTGATTGTGAGGGCCTTTAGGGGTAAGGCATTCGTTAGGAACAAGACCAAAGACCAGGGGAGCTTCCTCTGAAATAATGAGCATTAAAATCAAAGTAAAGGTCCCTTGGCACAGCTGATAGCACTAACTCAGATTTGAAAAAAGATAGTAGAGCCTCCTTTTGTTTATGGAGTCAAGATAATGTGTCTCTGAGACTTGTCAACCTTTTAAACTAATGCTAAATAACCAATTAATATGGAAATATATGCACCTTCCCTCCAATACGATCGGTGCCAGATTCTTGGCAGCTCCTGGGAGGATCTGATGAGGTGAAAAAGGGAGCCCTACAGCCCTGGTCTGAACCTAGGGGAGCAGCTGGGCTTCCCAGAGCCTAAGGAGAAGGCAGCTTTCCAGCTTCCAGGCAGGAAGGAGGACTGCTCCTTGGAGTTGCCAATTCAGGCACAGATGGAGAAGGGAGGCACAAGAGTGTAAAGTCCACGCTCTGAAATTACATCCAGGCAGAAAACAAGGCAACTGGCAGCTGTTCTAGGAGCAAAAGACCTAGTGGCTGCCAGTCAGAGAGAGAAAAAAGAGGCGAGCTACAGAAGTAATCACCACGTCTCATGTGTGCAGCAGCTCTTGGGTCTCAAACTCCTGTTGTCTCTAGGACCTCATCTGACCCTCACATCTGGTCTGGAAGTTGGCAGATGTTGCTCTACCAAAAGCAGGCTGTGAGGCCTGGACCGGGTTCCTGTCTGTAGAGTCTGGGTCACAGCAGCTGCTGCACAGAGTTGTTATGGATAAGCAAACACTTGTCCAGCCAGGGCATGTGAAGAAGACCAAGACAGGATTCCTGACCTCCAGGAATGCCAGGCACTGGCTGAAGCCACCTCCCTACTCTAAGCTACCAGCACTTTCTTCTGCCAGAGACTCTCCCACCTTCTCCTGTAAGTATCAGCTTAAGTGTTATTACCCACAGGAAGACTCGTCTAACATTATCTTCCCAAGAAGCTGGATTCGATTCCCCATTTAATACTCCTGATGCACCCTCTATTTCTCCATTGTAATAATTAGCGTACCTGTAACTGTTCAATGTCAGTTTGTATTCCCCACTGGACCCTAAGCATCAGGAAGTCAAGGACAATCTCAAGTACTGCCTGAGACACTGAACACAGTGCTTGGCACAGAATAGGCACTTGAGGAAAATTTGATGAACTCAGTTAATCTGGGGAGTGATGGTGCTATGGTTTGAATGTGTCCCCTCCAACATTCAGGTGTTGAAACTTAATGGCCAATGTGATGCTATTAAGAGGTGCAACCTTTAAAAGGTGATTAGGTCTTGCAGGCTCCTGAAGATACAGCAGCAAGGTGCCGTCTTGGAAGCAGAGGGCAGCCCTCGCCAGACAGCCAACACTGCCAGCACCTGATCTTGGACTTCCCAGCCTCCACAACTGTGAGAAACAAATTTCTGTTCTTTATAAATTACCCAGTCTCAGGTATTTTGTTATAGCAGCACACAGTGGGCTGAGACAGATGAATAGGTGGGACACAGAGGATTTTTAGGGCAGTGGAAACACTATGTATGATACTATAACAGTGGATACATGTCACTGTACATTTGTCCAAACCCATAGAATGTACGACCCAAGAATGAACCCTAATGTAAACTATGGACTTGGGGTGATAATGATGTGCCAATGTAGGTTCATCAGGCGCAACAAATGAACCGCTCTGGTGGGAGCCCTGCATGTGTGCAGGCAGGGGGTTTATGAGAAATCTCTGTACCTTCTGCTCAGTTTTGCGGTGAACCTAAAATTGCTCTAAATAAAGTCTTTAGTAAATAAAAAAGTAAAATGGTGTAATTCTTACTTTTACAGAGGAGAAACCAGATGCCCAAAGAAGTGATGAGTCTTACCAAGGCCACACAGCAAGTTGATGGGCAAGGGTTGGACTAGTACACAGCATCCTGACCCCAACCAAGGCTCCCCTAAAAGAGAGAACTATGGCTGTGTGTCTGCATTCAACTATGAGCACAGATGCCTGGCTTGGAGGGGCAAGGGAAGCCAGAGGATGGTGCTCGATTTGTCAAACACCCCTGATGTTCTCCAGTTTACTCTCTGCCACCACCTCATCAGGGTGTCCTCCCTGACACTGCTAACACTGTTTCGTAGCAAAAATCAGAAGTGTTGAAAGGGTGAGGCCAGGCCATGGCACAACCCCCAGGCCCTAGCCAAGGAGCCATCCTAGTGTCTCTGAGTCCAGGGTGTTTGTTCATGAGCTGCAAGAACCACAGACAGTTCAAGGTCTTTGGAGAATGTACGGAACTCAGTGGATATTCTTAGCATACTTGGTAATGACTCCTGGTTTTATGTTCAATGAATACATATTACAGAATTATCATGGGGTATATTTATTGGAGGTGGGAAGTAACTGAGTTTTGTGAAAAGTAATTACTGCCCTCAAGTTGATAATTATCTGCACTGGTTTGCCGGGGTTGCTATCTAATTTTATTTATAGGCAATTTTTCTGATATGGTTTAAACTACTCCCAGAGAATAATCAGTCTGTTTTATTTTCAGGCCACTCTTCTGCTGCCACAGCTGGGCCTGGACAGGGCACATGCTGTGTGGCCGCTGCTGTGGCCAGCTCTGGATGCTGCATTGGCCGCTGTCCTGGAAGGCAGGGCTGCTCTGGCCACCCTTTATTCTTCTGCCTGGAGAAAGGAGTAGGTGTGGGTCGTTATTGCCAGAGTCCTGTCCTGGTTGCCCTTCTCTTGAATAAATGACTGTTCTTTGGGACGCAGGGTCTTAGGGAGAAATGATTGTGAAGATTTTGTAGGGAAAAATAAGGGTAACAATAGAAAGAAAATAAGTCTTGGAGTTACATAGAGCTATATTCTAATTCGGGTTCTACCGCTTATTATCCAGGTAACCTTGAATTACTGGGTCTTAGTTTCTGTTTCTATGAAGAGGGGGTATCTAACTTGGAGAAATGTTGAGAGAATCACATGGGGTGATGTAAACCAGCCAGCTCAGAGTCTCGCACCAGCAGACATACAGTGAGATGTTATTAGGAGATGAAGGAAGGGGTTGGGAGAGGTTAACCTCCTTCAGGGCCAGGGCTGGAAGGAGCCCTGGAGAGCAGGGACCATCCTTCGCACAGCCCCCAAGAGGGAGCAGCCTGTGGCAATCTTAAGCTCGGTATGGCCACATTCTGTCACATGGCCTTTCCTCCCTGGACACAGCTGAGAGGGCTGTGGCAGGCACCTGACCCACGGGCGGCTGATGTGTAGTCTGAGCAGCTGTTCTATGAGATGTCTTAGCCCAAAAGGTTAGCCCAAACCAGAAGGTGGGTGATTAGCTAAGCTAATCAGATTGTCTTTGAATGATCCATGAGGGACAGAAGTAAGCAGGCATCCAAAGGGAAGCAGACACACACACACACATACACACACACACACACACACACACACACACACACACACACAGAACCTAGCTATAGCTAGGGCAAGGCGAGCACTGAGCTAGAGACAGTGAGCTCCTATAGCTGCTGCATGAGCGCATGGTCCCCACAAAGGGCTTCCTGGGCTCTGAACGTCCTTCCAGGTGCAGAACTACGTTCCAGGCCCCATGGGCCAGGCAGTATGTCTGTGCCTAGGTTCAGTGGTGATTCTTGCCCTGCTCATGGTTCCTGCATTCCCACCACAACCCTCATCACCTGAGAAAACTTGTGTGGGTCCCTGTTCCTTGCAAGAGAAAGCCAACAGAGCACCAAAGGTGGCTAGAGCAATGCCCTACTTCATAATTTTCTAACAAAATTTCTATAACTTAAGTAGGAGTTTGGTTTTTTATTGTTGGTTATTATTTTTTTATCATTACTCCACTGAAAATTGTTGTGGGTGTGTTTGAAAGAATATAAACCATTTTGTAATTGGTCAAAGTTACTAGCTCAGATAATGTTTAAAATAGTTTAAATATTTTTGTTGGATATTAAATTCTGATTTCAAGTGACTAACTTCATTAATTCTTTTTTTGATTGCTGAGAGGAAACTTCTTATCAAATTCATTATGTGTCTGCTGAGAATGTCCTTAACCATGTCTACACTATTATCTTTAAAAATGTTTTACACAGCAAACAGTTTTTTGTTTTGTCTTGCCACAAAATTGCAATAGCTATTCTCTGTCTCTATCTCATTTCTTATTTCTGTTTCTTTTTTGATGTTGATTTCCTTCTTTCAAATCAAATTACTCCACTTATGAGGGAGTATGGTCACTGCCAACTCATTTTTAGGGGGAAAAAAGGACTCTTCTCTACCAGCTCCACTTAGAAAAATTCCAGCAAAAGACTCTGATTGGCTTGCTTGGACCACACACACATCCTTGCACCAATCACAAGGTGAGGGAGACTGGAGGCTTTGATTGGTTTAATCTGTATCATGTGCCTACTCAAGGCCAAGCAGGTGGGATCTGCCACCAGGAGAAGCAAGGGAAGGCTGGAGGAGTGGTGCCTAATCACCTTGGGAGGTGGAAGGAGATTTGGGGAAGGGTTCCTGGAGAGGGTGATCTTTTAGCTGAGTCTTCAATAATGAACTAGAGGTCACCAGTCCAAGTGGGGGAAAGGCGAGGGGATTAGGAAAAAGGCATTCCCCGGAGAGGGGAAACATGGGAAAGAGCACGGGGTGAGAGACGGCGTGATGTGGGGAATAAGCACCTGCACTAGACTGTAAGCATTTTGAAGGCAGGGACTGTGTCTTGTCCGTCCTTGTCCCTACCCATGTGCCTGGCTCCCCATGTGTCTGTGGAATGAATGAATGGATGATAAACACCAATATTCCATAAGGTGACCATCCCTAGGCAGGGGTCTAAGGGGACTCCTCCATGTCCTCTGAGAGTACAAGCTGGAGCTCCATTAAATATCAGAAAATAACTTGTTTTCTTATTTTCCTGGAGAAATAAAAATAATTACAAAAACTCCCACGGGCAGCTTGGCCACCAAGGCTCTTGTTTGCTGTTGTCAAGCCTGGCTATTCAACTGCACGGCAGGGGATTAGGCCAGACCTTCATTATGAGAATAAATCATCCTTTGTGACACTCTGTAATGCCAAGCCACTTCCACAAATATGAGCCACTTAAATAAATTCCAGATACAAAAGTCTCAATGAATAACACATAACTCAGATATATTTAACATTTTTGTCCAAGTTTCATAAGCGCATAGTTTAGAGAGTCACATAGCTCTACTTGCCACTGAGAAAAGCAGTTCCCACGCCTACCCCACTTCGCACTCTCCTGAGGCAGACATTTCCTAGTCTTTCAAGTGATTCTTTTGGTATTTCCTTCCATAGATGCTTATAGTGTTACCTATTGATTTTGCAGTTTGGGCATCATCTATTGACTCCCTGCTATGGAAGATGAGGCTCTAGCATCATTCTCTGCTTTCACCACCACCACCCAGACACACATCCAAGAAGATGTATTTCCTGCTCTCCCGCCCTCCTGAGAGAGTTGTACTGTAGTTTGGATTAAATGCATATTCATTGTTTACTTAGTTCTGACTCTGTAAATGCTATTTAGAGCTGAGTCGTATTGAGTACTATGATTCCTTTCCCTTCCTCCCACAGCTTTCTGTTTACCCTGCAGTTAATGATTGCCTTCTTTTTCCATTTGCTAAGTTCTCTACATACTCAACACCAATTTAAACTCTCTCCTGAGTGGGTACATTTTCTCCTAATATGCTAAACACATTAAGTCTTCTGTCAATTTAGCTTTCTTGAAGAAGTTACTCCTAGACCTGATCCACTCTGGCAGTCCCTTCACCTCTCTCTAGAATTGGGTCATCTCTGTTTTGAATCCCATCTTCTCCTCTTTCTCAGGTTACTCGACCATTTTGGTGGAGCACATTCTCTACTTTTCTAAGAAAGAGTGTATGGGAAGTAATTTTTGTATTCTTATACATCTGAAGAAGTTTTTAGTTTATTCTCACACTTAGATACAGAATTCTAGGTGGAAAAAGATTGTCTCGCAGTTTTGAAGGTACTGCTCCATTGTCATGTTGTGTCCAGTTTAGCTGTTGTGAAATTCAGTGCATTCTGATTCTGATTCCTGTTCCTTTGAATGAAATCAGTCCCTCCCTGTATTAGGCAGGGTTCTCCAGAGAGACAGAACTAATAGGAGATAGATGATACATAGATGGATGAGAGGGGATTTAGTAGTGAAATTGGCTCACATGATTATGGAGGCTGAGAAATCCCACCAAGTTTGTCTGCAAGCTGGAGAATCAGGGAGGTCGGCAGCATGGCTCAGTCCAAGTCCAAAGACGAGAGGAGCCAATGATGTAATTCTCAGTCCTAGGCCGAAGGCATGAGAACCCAGGGGGCTGCTAGTAGGAGTCCTGGAGTCCAACGGATGGAGAACCTGAGTTCTGATGTCAACAGCAGAAGTGTGTCCCAGCTCCAAGAGAGAATGAATTCACCCTTTCTCTGCCTTTTGGTTCTAACCAGACCTCCAGCTGAGTGGATGGTACCCACCCACACTGAGGGGAGATCTTCCCCACTCAGCCCACCGACTCACACACCAGTCTTCTCTGGAAACACCCTCACAGACACACCCAGAAATAATGCTTTACCAGCAATCCATGTGTCCCTTAATCCAGTCAAGTTGATACCTAAAATTAACCATCACACTCCCCCAACCCCAAAAGCTTGTAGGTTGTTTTCTTCTTCCTATTGTTCTGAAATTTCACAATAATGTACTGATGTGAGTCTAGTTTTATTCATTTTACTAAGCATTTAATGGATACTTGTAGTCTTTCAATTTTAGGAAAATTTCTGAAAATATTCCTTTGATGATTTCTTCTCCATTTTCTTTCTGGAACTTCTATTGCTTGGATAATGGGTCTCTAAGACTAGTCTTCTACTTAAAAAAAAATCTTTTGTTCCCTATTTTTTATCCTTTTGCTTTTTTGCTCTACTTTCTGGAAGATTTACCTACCTTAACTTTCTTATCCTTCTATTGAGTTTTTTATTTCTGTTTTCATGTTTTTAGTTTACAATGGCTTTTATCCTATTTTTATATCATCCTATTTGTTTCACAGAATGCAATATGCTATCTCTGTGAGGCTACTAATGATAGTTTTTTTTAAAAAAAGGTGTTTTTAAAAATTTATTGTATAGTCTCTTCCATCCAAGTTACTTTTTTCTTTCTGTTTGTTATGGACTCTTTTATATTAGAGACTTTCCACTCATACCTGGTGATCCTTTGCTGCCCATGTATATCTAAAAGCGGGGCCTTAGCAACTGACTGGAAGCTCAGAAAAGGCGGCCTCATCAACTGTGGTTTTTCACTTTGGGGCAATCTGACCAGGGACCCCTAATATCAACATCTTTTTATCTTCTCTCTAGGGCTGTTCAGCTGCCCCAGAGAATAATCTTCCATCTCCAGCCTGAAGGATATATAACATGGTTTCCAATATTCAGGGTGCTAGGTGGGAGAAGAAACTGGGTGATCTTCACACACAGTTTGTAAGCTTTCACTTAGTTGCTCTGTTTTCTGGGTGATAGCCCAGGATTGCACCTACGTTCCTTTAATGCAGACCCTGTCTTCTATTGTCTGTTGAGAACCAGCCTCCAGTCTTCCGCAGATGGCAGCACCCACTATGTGGAGTAGGGGCATGAAACCTGAGGTCCATCCATTTCTTACATAGACTTTTAACCAATCCTTATAGCTGAGCCCTCCTTCACCCATACTTCCCGGGGGTACCTAGTACCACCAAATCTTGATCCTTTTGAGAGTTTTTCAATAAAAAATCGGGGTCTTTCTTGGCTTTGCCAATGGCTGTCTTAGACTTCAGCTTTCTGAAGTCTGCTAAGTCAGATCACCCCTCCACCTGCCTTCCAGCTTCTAAAACTTTGTTGTTGATGACGCCTTTCCCACTCTCTTTGTCCTCATAACATTATGTCTTTTGTTTAATTTCTCCTTACTTTGTAAGTGACATTTAGAGATGGAAAGGAGATTAATGTGTATGTTCAACACATCCTTTTAACCTGAAGTTCTGGTCATTTTTTATTTTTAAAAATATCACCAAATAGTTCTTCTAAATAACAAGATGCTCTGTTGCATTAAAAATAATATTTGGTTAGCAAGTGCATATTTCACAATCTTCAGAAACCATGATTTTTTTATGGAAAGCAAGGTGACCCTCTGTGATGACAGAGACATTTATTATCAGGAAACTACAGGCCTGCTCTTATTATGAGATTTCAGGTTTTTATCTTTTTTTAAGATTTTTATTTCCATGAGTATTAAAGATTTGATATCTGGATGAAGAAATAGCATTTGTTTCAGAAAAATAACCTGGAAGTGGCTGGTGTCTCTCTGCGGTGGTCATGGTGGCTGGCTCCCCAGTGGGACTGGCCTAAGCCAGTGATTGCTTTGGGAATAAGCAAGTGACCCAAGTTCATCAAAGGAATTGACTGGAAGTCTGTAGGGAGTCTTCTGGGAGAGGTTTTCTTGCCTCTAAAAAAGAGACACAAAAAATAGACAGCTTCTGTCATTCCTCTGGATGTTGTTGTTTCTGGATTCTACACCTGGGGCTGCCTCAGACACCTGGTAGACAGTCTTAGGATCCAAACAAAATTGAGGACAGCAGAGTGGAAGAGTGGGAAAAAAAGAGTCCTTGATGACTTTATTGATTTGCTGATTGATCCAAGCTTGGGCTTTCCCTTTGCCTGAACTTCCAGTGATGGGAGATAATACATGTTCTTAAGCAAGCCAATTTGAGTTGAGCATCTTCTACTATTTACAGCTGAAAGCATCCTAACTCCATACACTGCCAATATACAAGCCACAGTCTAAGGCAGGAAAGCATTTATTTTTCCAAAATTATTTTAGGGCTGGGTGTGGTGGCTCATTTCCTGTAATCTCATCACTTTGGGAGGCCAAGGTGGGAGGATCGTTTGAGGCCAGGAGTTTGAGACCAGTCTGGGTCATATAGTGAGATCCCGCCTCTACAAGAAAAACAAAAAATTAGCTGGATGTGGTGGCGCATGCCTATAGTCCCAGCTTCTTGAGAGTCTGAGGCAGGAGGATTGCTTGAGCCCAGGAATTCGAGGTTACAGTGAGCTGTGATCATGCCACTGTACTCCAGCCTGGGTAACAGAATGAGACCCTGTCTCAAAAAAAAAAAAAAAAAAATTATGCAGAACTGTTGATTTATAGTCTGCTCAAACCATGAAAATAGGTTCAAGAAAAATGAGTGGTGTAATATCTGTACAGATATGCATAAACCTCTTGCTTGTATTCAGGTATGCCTCAAGGTTACTTTTTGAATCAGTATTTATTTCAATATCCCAAGTCTCCCTTTTCATCAAACAAAATTCTGGATTTTTCCCCCACTTACTTGAGTTCTAGTAAATATAAAATAAAGTAAAAAATGAATTGCAGTAAAATAAACCTTCAAAAGTAATTGAAATAGATGATTCTATTATTTTTAAATGCTTGTATCAGTCCTTTTGAGGTTCTTCTTTGAAGAGGGTTTTTTCTGTAGATTATTCCAAAAATTATTATCTGAGCTTCAAGGCTATGAATTATCACCTAAAAGAAATTTTTTCATCTACTAATATTTTAACAAGCAGCTTTAGCAGAAAATACCTGGAGTGGGGGTTTGTATAAGTTGGAGCAAAAATTAGGTGAGCAAATGTTTTAATGTTAATACCATGTGCTATTGCATAGTGGTTAACAGCACAGGCTTTGAAGGTTGAGAGAGTGGATTCAAGTTCTGGCTTTACCATTCACTAGCTGTGTGGATGTGGATAAGTTAATTAACCTCTCTGTGCTGCAATTCATCATCTGGAAAATGAGGGTAATAACATCTACCTCACAGTTCGATAAGAAGATTAAATGACATGTTTAAAGATTAAATACATGTTTTAAAAAAAGAACGAGACTGGCCAGATGCAGTGGCTTATGCCTATAATCCCAGTGCTTCGGCAGGCTGAGGCAGGAGGATCACTTGAGGCCAGGAGTTTGAGACCAGGATGAGCAACATAGCAAGACCCCATCTCTACAGAAAATTTTAAAAATTAGCCAGGCATGGTGGTGCATGCCTGTAGTAGCTACTCGGGAAGCTGAGGGAGGAGGATCACTTGAGCCCAGGAGTTCGAGGCTGCAGTGAACTGTGATTGCACAACTGCACGCCAGCCTGGGCAACAGAGTGAGACGTTGCCAAAAAAAAAAAAAAGACCTAGGACAGTGCCTAGTTCATGGCAAGTACTCTAAAAATAATTGTTGTTACCAGGATTATTCTATGTTACGCACATGTGAGCGACCTCTAGAAGCACTCTCCCTGCATCCACGTATGTGGCGTGGGCACGCAGCTGTTTATGTCAAAGAGGGCAACACGGGTACCTGGCTCTAGACCCCTGCCCTGAGCTTTCCACCTCACCCTCCACCGGATGCTTCCTCCTCCCCACTTTTCTAATTCTCCCCAGCATCGGCCATTATCATCTCCTCCTGGCCCCTCGGCCTCACCCCAACCCTTGAGACAGGTTTTCACGCACTTCAGTTTGGCTCTGTTTGTCCTTCCTCTGCCAGAGGACTTGACTTCCATCCCAGGATTCCTTTCCACTCTGAGGCCACCTCCTGCTTGTTCCAAGAAATGGGGAGAGGATTTCCTGGGGGGCCAGGAAATCCTTAACACCCCCTTCAGTGGGCTGCTTTAGGACCCCTGGCACTGGGAGGGCACAGCGAGATGAGGCCAGTAACCCTCGTGTGGCCTAGAATAAGGGCCTTGCGGGAGTGCAGGTGCACACTTTGGGAGGACAAAGGCAAGAGAACTTCAGAGTTAGTCAGGAAAGGCTTCCTGGCAGAGGCATGACATTTGAGCCACGTGGAAGGGCTGTAGGCGGGGCAGGAAGGGGAGGGGAGAGCGTGGCACAGCCACTGAGCACTATGGACATACCAGGCTGCGGTCACTCGTGCATTCCTTCGTTTATCCATTTAGCCACCCCTGGACTCCCTTCCCATGTCACGCAGTCATTCACCCTCTTCGTGTAACCTGGGATTGCTGGAGTTCGTGCCTCCTCCTGTCACTTTGGGCGAGTATCCCTCTTGTGCAGCTGTTAATCCACAGTGTGTAGATTAACCACCCAAAATGCAGGATTGGACTCCTGAGCTCTGGAATCTGTGAACACCCCTCCTCCAGGGCTGTCCTCCTGGTCAGCGTCAAGGTCCAGCTCCAGACCCACCTACTGTGGGAGGAAGAGCAGGAGGAAGGTTTTACTACTCACCAGCTTCTCTGTGCGGGACCCCGGCTGGGCCTGCCCCCCACACTCCCGCCATCACGGTGAGGTCCTCGCAAGGGCTACTGCCTGCATGAACTGTGCGCTCTGTGATGCCAACACCGGAGGTGGTTTCTGTGGTTTCCGGTCCCTCCTCCATGCCAAGCCCCACCGCTCCTGACGCTCCTGACGGGGGCAGGCTCCAGAGCCTCCAGTTCACAGCCCATTGGCAGGGCGGTGACACTGCTGGGTCCTAAGTTCACTGCAGGATCTGGCCATTTCGGGAGGCCAGCCAGCCACTTCCTGAGGATGTGCCATCGTGACTCATGACCAGCCCCCGGGAGAGAATAATCCAGAATCTACTCGCCAAAATTTAACAATAGCAGCAACATTTTAATCGTCTCCTAGGAGTGATGGACGTCACTGCCTCCAGGGGAAGAGGAGGTGTTCCACCCAGCTGCATCCTACACGAGGCCTCCCTTCCTCTCAGGTGGGTGGCAGGGTGGGCAGGATGGGGCTGAGGGGTGGGTGAAAGGTGGTGTCATTTGTTTCGCAATCAGAGAACTTGAAAGGATGCTCCAGTTGGTGTGATCCTCAGAGCCTTGGGGCCCTTGTGTGTAAAATGAGCGGGTTAAACAGGACTAAGTCTAAGTCTCCTTGCAGCTCAGAGGCTCTGGGGCTCTGAACCTGGAGCCGTAAAAGAAGGGGTGATTCTTCCAGTTCTTTTCCCAACTGCTGTAGTCAAAGCAACACTTATGTCCTGACCCCAGCCAGCTAAACTTCTCATATTTGCTGGTCATTTTTAATTATCAGAAACTCAGAGCAGGAATTGGGATTTCTGGGAAAAGAAGACTCAGCCAAACCCTCATCCTCTGCAGCGTCCTTGCCTTCATGCCCCGGGCTTGTCATAGACATGGCCATGCAAATGAGATTTTGGTTCTCGAGAGTGACAAAAAGACTGGAGGTCATTCACAGCAGCAATGCAGGTGGGCAGGTGCCGCAAGGGTCCAGAGGTGGGGATGCTTTCGCTGTCACCTGATCAGTGACAGGTCCTTGTGGTGTGACCCTGGTCCTAGCCTCTCTTGGTTCCTGCCTATTTTTTGAGTTTGGTTCTCCAGGCTTGCTGTTGACGCAGTGAGCTCTAATAAATACATATGTAATGAATTTCCGTTCTTCTTAGAGATCCAGACTCAGTTGCTGTTGTTTGCACCTAAGTCCTGGCTGATACCCTCACCCTTCCCCTGGTCAGGAAGCTGGGAATCTTTCCTGCCTGTCCCTTTGTGCCTCACACACCACTGTCACTGAGGCCCCGGATCCTGCCCTACGATGCCACCTCTGTCATCCCACTGCCACCTCCAGCCAGGCCCCCGTCACATCTGCCCATTCCTACTGTCCCCTGTTGATGGCTCTTCTGGCCTCTGGGCTCTTCTTAACCATGACCACCTACTTCCGGCCAAACCTCAAAGTCCGGGATCAGGCTGTGACTTCCTTTGGGGGTTTTGGCAGAGGAGGAAAAGGATAAAACTGGAGGAAAGAAAGGTGTTCAGTGATTGTGAGGGGAAAGGAAGGGAGAAGGCAGGTGTACAAAATACAGGTGCAAGTCAAATGTTGCTGACTCTGTCTGAAGGCCCGAGGTAGCACAAGCTGCTCCCCCTTCAATGCTACTTTTCCTTATTTTCTAAATTCACATCAATGAAAACATATTAATTACCCTCTAAATGGAAATAAATTAACTTAAGAAGATTCAGTTTTATCTTGCTGTTAGAGTAGCCAAGTTCCCTGAGGATGCATTAATTGATTTTAAATCCAAATCAGCCTAATGCACTTAGGCACTTGGCTGGTAATAGGAATTAGTGATGTCTCCTGTAGGAAGGCTCCGTGCCGTCTCCTGTTTCTGCACTTTTTTTCACTGTGGATGAGGTAAGCCCAAGCATGGGTGGAGAGGGCCCAGCAGAACCAAGTTTTTTTATTTATTTAGCAAGTATTTATTGAGCACCTACTTTATGCTAAGGACCGAGCAAGGCACTGGGGATCCAATGATCAATGAGACAGCCTTGCTCCTGACTTAATGAAGCTTACAACTGAACACACTCAAATGCCTTTCAGGGCTTCCTGAAGTTTCTATGCACAGCTCTCCCCTGCCCAGGTCTCTTTCACAGGTAGCCGGGCCCATGAGGGACCTGGCTCTGGATCATTAGAAAGCCTTGTCTGGAAACCAAGGAGACTTGCAGGTGTGGACAGCTACACATCAGGGCCAGCTTGGCTGCACTGGCCCCCCCCTCCCCAGGCTCTTCTTCCATGAAGACACAGCTTAGTGTACGGAATTCATCCTAGAAAGTCAGTGGAGGCCATCTCCAGTACCATCTCCCCGGCATCCCCATTTAGGGTTGCCAGGTTTAGCAAATAAAAATACAAGATACTCAGTGAGTGTGAATTTCAGATAAAGAATGAACACATTTTTTTAGTGTAAGCATGTTTCATGCAATATTTGGGACACATATTCAACTTGACTGGTGTCCATACTTTATCTGGCGATCCCACCACCCCTCTCCCTCCCCAGCCAGTTGCCCCCAGTAACTCCACAGCTGCTCTGAAGCAGCAGCATGACCCCAGAGCAGGCAAAATCAACCAGCCACCTTTCAAAATGCCCCTCTTCTCGAGGAATATTGAAGGTAGGTCTGCCCTCAGCTAGCTGTTCCCAGGAAAGAAATTCAATTCAGCCACCTTAGCTGAGCACTGACTCCAGGAGGATACAGCAATGAGTCGCTACCCCAAGGAAGCCAGAGGCTAGTAGGACAAGGCAGGAAGCTATTCATGTAGTTGTAATACAAGGTGGGAAATGAAAAATGACTTAGGTGCCAAGGGAATGCAGGGAGGACAAGGTCACACGTACTCTGGTGTGTGGGAGTCTTGAGAGTGTCATGGAGGAGGGGGCTTTCACAACTGACTAGACCCATGACAAATGCCTGAAACATGTGCCTCAATGTTTCCCACAGCCCTAGCGCACGTCCCTGAGAAGTCACGTCACAGCTTGGATGTGGTCATCACAAAGCTCCCGGCAGCACCCACAAATCAATCCCAGTTGGCACCCCAGATGAAGGGTGCCTAGTGCTGCAAGATGGATATTCCAGAAAGGGCATGCCAGGGGGGGCAGCCAAACCAACCCAAGTCATGAGGAAGGGCCTGTGTGTTTGGAGAACTCTGAGATGTCTCATGTAGCCAGAGTCTAGAGCCCCATGTGGAGTGTGTAGCAGGATAGGCTGTCTGAAGGTACATCGAGGACAGGGTGATGGACGGTCTAGGACACAGGGAGTTGGCACTGCCATTTGGAAGCTGGGCCGGGCACCTGCTGTCCCTGGAGGGGGGCCTCCCTGCCCCTGGGCCTGCCTGGGCACTGTCTCTGCTTCTGACGCTCAGTGGACACTGGCTGTGCTGAATGAGGGAATGCCAGTCACATTCTCAGTAAATATTTAGCTCTCTGAGGTTTGTGAACAGATAACATTTCAAAGCCTGCTTTATGCTTGTACAACAATTTAATAAGGGAGAAGAATGGCTTCTCACAGGGAGAAGAAAGGCTTCTCACTCATTGCTTCCTCATTAACATGAGCGAGAATTTTCCAGCCAGGCAAACATGTACCGCAGCAGTGACTGAGCCCAGCCCTGATAATGCCCTGAAGGTGGCCAAAGAAGAAAGCCAAGTGCTCCAACTGCCTGTTTGCCAAGGAAGTAGCAAAGCAAATGTCCCCCAGGGGCCGTGGCCACTCAGGAAGGAGGGATTCTTCTGTCTACGATGGCACTGCAGGGATTATTCTGCACACTCACTGCATTGCACCCAGACTGTCCCAGCATGGAGGGCTCTGGAGACAGAAGAGCTGCCGGCTGGTTAATTAATGCTCCCCCGGGAAGCTGGGCAGACAGGCTCCAGCTGCCTCCAAGCTGGTCTATTAGCAGGGCCAGGCTCCCTGAGCAGGGCGCAGTGTGTGGAGCTGTCAGGGAATGTCTCTGAGAAAATAAAGTGGCATTGCTAAGTGGGTATGCATAACAGGAGTGAGCCAGCCTGCCTCTCTCTCCTCCTTCTGCCTGCTGTACAGCACCTGCTCTGAGGGAATAATGCACGAGAGTGCGTTTGTGTTCCTCCAGAAACTTCGTTCAAGCTGGCTGCAAGATGGAGCCAGTCTGTGCTCAGTTTCAGGCCAGGCAGGGGCAAGCTCCTGAGCCCCTCCTGGGTCCACTGCCCAGGTGGGATCCTGCCCCTTAGGCTCCTCTGGACCTTGCAAGGAAAGTAGGGGAGATGCCACTGGTGAGGCCAAGGCCAGAGCTTTAGGGCTCCATCCTGCTCCAGCTGGTGAGAACTCTGCCCAGCAGGCCCAGCCCTCTCCCGGCCTGAGTGCTGTCCTCTTTCCTGAGCCTGCTTCCCTGGGTTCTGATCGTCCTGTATGTTTTCACCTTCCCCGGGCCTCCATCAGCGGGCTTCGGAGGCCTGGCCTGTGTGCCACCTGACCCTGTTTTCCCCAAACACTGGAGGCCCTGCTGGAAGGGCCTGACACTGTTCCCCTCATTCTTCCTTCCCCCTCTTCCCCCTCCCCCTTCCCTCCCACCGGGAGGGCTGAGATGGAAACCACAGGAAGGGGCTGGGCTGGTTTGGCTGAGGGGAGAGCCGGGGTGGGGAAATCAGGAAACTCAGGCTGGGTTCCAGCATGGCTTGGAAAGATCCCCAACAGCCAGGGCATTTGACAAATAAAGCTCCAAAAACCCATGATGGCAAGGGATTTTTTATTGCCATTAACTTTTTAAAACTTTTGTTTTGAAGCATAGTCCTACCAAGGAAGAGCAATATGTCTTTTTATTAATCCTTATGTATATAATACATGCTCATGGGCAGGAATCAAAATAGTATAAAAGGGTATAAAGTAAAAATAAAGGGGCCCCCTCACCCACCCTAACTCCGCTCATCATAGGTCCCCCCGCTCAGCAGAGGTCTAGGGGCAATTAGGTTTCAAAGAAACAAAATTCAGGATTGAAACTGCAGAATTCAACTAGCCTATCGGTGGTGTGTTTGGGGTGGAAAGGGGGAATGTTTGTGTGTGCGTGTGTGCACACACGTGTGTAAACGTGGGCTGTGCTTTACCAACACAGGCTCTGCTATCCACTGCCTGGGTTCAGATTCTAGCTCTTCTACTCTTAACTGTGCCGCGAGTTGAGAGATCTGCTCAACTTTTTGGTTCCTCAATTTTATCATTTGTAAATTGTGAATAACAATAGTACCTACCTACACAATTGCAGAGATCTGAGTGTTTTTTAGTTTGTGAACCTGCAAAACATTTATCATCCTGCTCATACCTGCTTATCAGTCCCACCTCCTCCCGGAACCAGCAGTAATTATGATAACCCTTTGTGTGCATGTCTCACTACACAGTTTATAATGTACTTCACATCCCTGGGAGCAGCCATGTGATCCCCTTAAGAGGTGATGAAACAAAGGCATAAGCAACTTGTCTACAGGCTACAGCTATAGGTCGCACAGCGGGGTCTCAAACCCCAGTGGCGGCTTTTCCAGTGCTCCCAGAGGACCCCAGAGGCTTGTCTGAGCAGTGAGCGCGGGGCAGGTGACAGCTGGGCAGAGGAGGAGCCCCTGCAATTCCCGTCATCTTCGCCTTCCCCTGTGATTTTGTCTTGGCCACTAGGACAGCAATCAGGCATCCTGGCCCAGGCTCAGGCCACAGGCCTCAGGGGCAAAACCAACTCCAGTAAAGAGTCTCTCTTCTTCCCTCCTCGCCTCCTCATTGACATTTTATAGTTTTAATCAATCTCATTGCTTGAAATTTTGTACTTTCAAAAAAATGTATTGCTTTTTCTTATTACAAATGTGATGCCTGTATAATGTAGAAAATACAGAGAAGTAAACAGAAAATAAAAATAAATGTCACAGGCCCCCAATGTGACCAACGGTGCTCACCATAGCGCAGAATCTTTAGCTGGGGTCCCCATCAGCCCTTCCCAGTTTCCACCTATGACGTGATACCATATGTAACTTTCCACGATTCACAGGATTATTGATTGCAATGATTTTGGCCGGCAAATGGCTAACGTAATTGGACGATAGCATGACTTAACAGTTTTTAAAGCTGCTTAATTTAAAAATCAAGTTAAAAACTCTACCCTTCATGTGAAATTTGATGAACTTCTTGGAAAAATTCATTTGGTCTGCAGATCTGAAACCACTTCACTGCATCAGTTCTAATTCTCTTTGAAATTATTATCAGTGGCTTATTTTATCAAGAAAGTAAAGTTGTGCCAGGGTTTCAACAAACTGTTACCATGCGTCACACATTTAAAGGCCAGTGGGAAGAGAGAGGTGTGGAAGCTACGGTTACAATGCCAGGCATTGAGTGTCATGATAAAGGTGTGTACCAAGCATCGAGGGAGCGCCCAGAACTGGGGCACTGACCTTGCCCAGGGAGGAAGGAAGGTCTGATGAAGCTCTAGAGAGACTGGGCACAGCTGGACCTCGACTGAACATTAGAAGTTTGTTAGGCAGAGCAAGGACGGCGGGGAAGAGGCTCGGGGAGTAGGTAGGTATGGCCAGCGCACAGGGCAGGTGTTCAGGGTGGGGAAGGTCCACAGAGTTGAGAGACGCAGCTGAAGGTTGGGTAGGAGTGAGATTATGAAGGCCCTTGTGGGCTGTGCTGGGGATTTGGTCCTCACAGGCTCTGGAGGGGGCTGCTTAGCACTTCCCGGCCCCTGCACCCTGCCCTAGCTCTGCATGACAGGCCTGCTGCAGGCAGGGTGGAGATAGCGGGGCTCGGCCTGGCACACCCCCAGGGAAGTGTGCTGGGCTTAGGGTGGAGGAGAAAGTGGAGCAGGGTCGGCTGTGGGAGGAGAGGGAGGCTGGGCCCCTCCTGCTCACACTTTTACTAAACCCCTTCAGAGCTTCTCTGGAAAGTTCTTGTGTTTCTCTTCCCAAGCATATGTCTTCAGCCAAGTCATTTATAAATATTAAAATACACACACACACACACACACACACACGCACACAAAGCAAAGGAAAGCAATTAGTTTACTGGTTTTTTCCAAGAGTTTTAATATGGGGACTTGGGACTGTAGGAAAATACGACTAAGAAGATGAGAAAAATTAAAAGCAGAGCAGGTAGTAAACAGACAAAAGCAAGAAAGTAAAATCCAATCTCCTCAAAGGCGTGTTTTAACTTTCGGCTTTTTAGATTTCCTTCTCGTCTCTGACTTGGGGACAGCAGAACCGGAGAGGCAAATGCTGGCTGTTGCTAGGTACTTGGGTTTTCCTTGGGTGGAGTCTGGCCGTCTGGGTTCTGTCTAGGTGAGACATGTCTTCAGTGGCTGTAAAAGCCCGGCGTTTCCTGAGTTAGTAAGTGGGTCAGACGGAGACAGCCAAGCTGGGCCTCTTTCCACCCAGCCCCTGGGTCTCTGCCTGGTGCCCCCACCACCACCACTGTGCAAACCCAGCCAGGCGGGAAGGGAGCCGGGAAGCCACGGAAACAGCTGGTCCTGCTCTGGGTGGTGGCCCTCACTCTTCAAGCTGCTGACCCTGCTGGGGCTGCAGTGGGGCCATTAGGCCTGAGGGGACAGCCAGGGTGCTGGCAACGTCGCCCCCTTGTCTTGGCCTCTGGCGTCTGCGCTGGAAACAGCTCTGGGGGTGACTCACTCTATCCTGGCTGGAGGACGTGGGGTGGTGATGGAGTGTGGGTGGGGCGATGGCAGGACACTGGGATTCCACCTCTCTGGGGGCTTGCGGGGGAGCGGGGGGTGAGAGGCCAAGGACCAGGGAGGCCCACTTGTCTCTGGTTCCTTCTGAGTTCTCCTCTACAGTCAACTTTATTTCTAGAATGTTTTAAAAGAGACACAGATAGAAGGAAGAAAATGGGCCCTGCCTAGTGTGACCAGATGCCTCCCACATGTCAGGTCCTGAGGATTTGAACAAGACCCATGTCTACAGGAGCTCCAAGTGCTTCATCAGTACTCTATTAGCCACCTCACCACGGGCCTGGAAGCAGAGGGGGCAGCTCTCTAGCCCACGCAGGAGAGGTTGAGGCCGCTTAGATCCCGGCAGCCTGCCCTTCCACACATCTCATCTGTACCCTCCCTGGACAAACAAAGAACTCAGGATTTCCCAGTTCCCCAGTGCCCAAGAACAGCACTGAAGCGTGAGTTCAATATGACACTCATACGTCAGTTTCCCTAGCATGCCCCACTCTTCCATCAAAAAACAGAAAGAGATAAGGTGTGAACACCGCATTGACATTATACATCACATATGCCTTCTACGAGCCCTTGTTGGAGCTGCCTGAATAGTGAGTAGGTTTGTCATTTCCATGCTAGGGAGATTTCCATGTTCTCTGAACAAGAATTGTGTCAAGTTTAGCTCTGGGTCATGGTGCCCCAAATCCAGCCAAAAATGGAACAAATTCTGGGCTTAAAGATCACTGGGTCCAGCATGCTTATTGCTTTAATAGAGATTTGAGATCCAGGGGAGTGGTGGTGCCCTGCTGTAAGTGTGCAGTGTGGCTCAGGGTGGCTCTGAGGACAAGCCTGGCACTTCCCAATGGGTCCACATGTCTCAGCTTGAGGCGTTACAGTGTTTGGACTGGAGTCTGGGTAGGTCTCCAGCTGGACACACCATGTAATGAGGTGCCTGGCTTTCTGCTTCTTTGAGGAATGGAGTTCGTTGGTAACTTTTAGCCCTGTATATTCAAGGAAAAGATTGGACCAAGTCTAGGTCTTAGGGAGAAAGCATCATGTCAGCCTTGTCAGTGCCAAGTGTGCCAAAGAAGGTAATGGGGTTGTTGGTTATATTAATAGAGGTATATTGTCTGCACTGCCCAAGGTAGGCGTGATGCACTCTACTGGACCTCGCGATTTAGAGACACAGACAGAGGGGAGAGCCATGGGAGGGCAGCCAGGGTCAGACAGGGTCTGAATGAAGATCTTGTCGATGAGCAGGAGCAGGGAACTGGGAGGGTGAGAGTGGGAAAGTACCTGGGAGCTGGGCATGGAGGACGTGCCCTCTTCACATTTCTAAGGGCTGACCCTGAAAGAGCAGTTAGGCGTTTTCTGTGAGGTCCCAGGGATTAAAACTCAGATCTAGGATGAAGTGGCAGGGAAGAAGATTTCAGATCCTGGAGTTTGAATCAGATCACTACTGGATTCTTTCTGCCCCAAACAGCTATTCTCAGGTTTCTGGGTCAGTGTGTTGAGTATCCTTTGGTGTTTTCCTGCCCAGGGCGGGAGCTGCCAGACAGTCTCGATCTATAGCACCCTTGCCTGTGGGCCTCCAGAGCACTGCCATCTTCACACTCCATGGTTGGCATCGGCACTCAGCACTTTGAGTTTCAGGATGTCTGAAAGGGTATTCCGACCCTGCGTCCTGGGTGCCTTGCCACAGCCCCACGTGTGTGGGCTACGTCACTGGGCAAGCGCGCTGGAGGAGGGAGCAGGAGGAGTTGTGGATTCTGGGTCTGACTCCCCACTGCTCACCTGGGACTTCCGATAGGACTCATTTTCCTCATCTGTAAGATGGGTCTAATGATGCCTGCTCTGCCTTTCAGGGTGACCTGGTAAGGATAAAGAGAGACCCTGGAAGTGGAAATACTATATGAAGCATGCTACAGTCCTCAGAGGGGATCAAGTCTTGGCTTCTTCAGCTTTTCATCTCTCCTTATCACACCAGTTGGTCTCAATCAATCCAGAAATATCAGATTCTAGGGGTAGGTACCGCCAGGGATTAGACAACAGCTTCACAATCATTTCAATTGCTTCAGCTCAAGCTGTTGGGTCTAAGAGAAGCTACAGACCCTGCCTGAAGGAACTCACAGTAGTGATGGCATGTCAGGGGCTGGGAGTTCCCCATCAGAAGAGTCCTCTGGGACCTTCCTCTGAAAAGGACAGTGTGATCCCCTCCAGGCCAGATGAATCTGTACAAAGCGACACTTTCTCTTGGCTGTCATTTACACCTGCAGCTTTTAAGAAGAAATCATCCAAATGTTCTTTGGAGACTCAAGTGCAAAACAGGGACCAGTTCTTTGGAACCAAATGATCTTTCCAAGCTAAGGAAAGATAAACCAAAGCCCGGCCCAGCTCAGCCCCCTGAGAACCAAGAGGAGAAAAGTTTTTCTTCCCCAGAGACTGGCTCCCTGAGAGAGCTTGAGAACGTTTCCTCCACTAAACACACAGCGTCCTGCAGCAAAGGCTCCAGACTTTGTCAGTCTAAGGAGTTCATTTTCCATTAAGACATGTACTCACACGCCATGTAATTGGAAGTCATCATCTCCACAACAGTCTCTGCAATATGTTCTCATTTATTCATGCCCGATGAACCAATGAACACATCTTAAATTAAAGCTCTATGTATGTAGGGATTTTACAATATGGGATGTGGCTCTTAAGGAATAATAAAATAGATGCAGTGTTTTCAAAGTCTAAATTTACTTTTTAAATCTCTGATTTTCATTTACCTTGCCTATTGTCCAAAAAATAACCTTCCTGATTCTCCTCCACTCTTCTAGTCCCACCCCCTCCCCATGAGCTGGTTACACAGCCTCAGCATCCCCTTTTTTTGCCCCTTCCCTCAAAGATCCAATAGTGGGCCTAGGTTGGTCTCATGCATAGGAAAGTAAATATAACTAAAAGTATCCTGAGGCCACCACTTGTTATTGAGATGATCTTGGACAAAGTAGTTGACATCTCAGTGCCTTAGTTTTGTTGTCTATAAACCATAGAATATAATAGCACCTACCTCTTAGTGGTAAGGAGTAAAAGTGACAACAGAGTAAAGCGATTAGTGCCCAGCACATAGTAAATGCTCAATAAAATGCTAACTGAGCTGCCATGCTGAGATTTCTCTGACCCCAAGTATCTCCTGACCAGCTCATCAGCAAAGCCCATTAGAGATTCTGTCCTTGGGGTTACAAAGGATTTACTCCTTGTTAATTTAAAACACACTAACCATCCTTCTCAGATTGGTTTATTAACAGTTAACAGAGTCTAACTAAACAAGAATGTGGAAAGAGCCCAGAGGGCCTCAGTTTTGCATCTGTGGAATGGAAACTTCACAGAACTGTTTTAGGGATCGAAGGAGACAGGGGATGTGACTGTAAAAGACTGAGCAGATTTGAGGGGTGCTGCTGTTTCCCTCACGGAAGGGTGGGTGCCTGCCCTGTCTTCCCTCCCAGCATCCCCTCTGCTGTTCCCACAGGGCTTCACCAGAAGAGGCAGGGAGCTCGGGGCCAGGATTATTGGGGGAAACAGTCCTGAAATGATGGTCAGGCCAGGCCAGCACCCCAACTTGGGAAGGCAGATCCCACTCTGGGGCTGGTGCCCCTCAGACTTGCTGCGTCCTTTCTTCTTGAAACCTCTGCTCGCAGCCATGCCTTGGCTCTGGTCTCCCACCTCCTCATATGCCCTCTCCAGTCCCCTCCCTCCGCTTCGGCCTGTGTGTCAAGCTCAGAATGGCATTGCAGAGCAGAGAGCAGCGGGCCGTTCTCAGCCTCTGCTCTCCCCTCCTTCCCTCCCGGCCTTCCTTCCACAGTCAACTTGCACAGTGGGCACCGCTCCCTGCCAGGCACCTGATGGGTTTTGGGGACATAATGGTGTCCTGGACACACGTGGCTGCCACCCCCACACAGTTCTATCACCCTGGGGGAGCTGTGTGACCTTGGGTGAGCCCATGGCTCTGGGGCTGCCTCCTTCCTTCCAGGCCTTTCTCTGACACCCAGGCCTCCTCTGTTCTGTGATCTTGTGGTTGAGCTGCTGGCAGAGGCCTGAATGCCACAGAGGCAAGACTGCAATTTTAGCTGCAGCCCAAGGACAATCAGACTCAATACCCATTCCTCCCACCTAACTATAAAATACCACTTCCCCAGCCTGATTTGTTCATTTTCTATTTTTAAAACCATAAACCATAAAAGCAAGCCCCAAACATTTGCCTAATGGCCATGCAATTCATTGGCTAAAGCCTTGAACCGCCCACCAGCCAGCAGCAGAACCGGCTCCTCCCTCGCTGTGGAAACCAGCCCTGCTGTAGAGTCTGACCTGCCCACGCCCGCCGTGCCCCACCCTCGGCTGGAACAGCGGGTGGGGTGGCCCAGCTTTCTCCCCCGGTGGTGTCCTTAGCAGGAACCCAGCTCAGGTAAGCTGTCTGTCTTGGCAGCGAGGGCGCCTTCCACAGATGGAGTTCTCCCACAGGCAGCCTCTCCAACGGAGCCCTGGCTTGCCTCCCGTGGGTCAGGACAGCATGTGGTCACTCCGGGAGGCCCATGTGGAGTGGCTTAGGTGCTGGGAGGGGTCTTCCGGGCTTGCCTTGAAGCTGTGTTTGCATAGCAAGAACACTGCTTTCATTTATATTGTACGTTATAAATCAATAAAAATAGCAATATTCTATAAAGATGCATGTATTCATACTTTATACAAGAACAGTATGTCCATAGGAGAGATTATTACCACCCTAACGTTGTGTTGGGTGACGTGGGGGTTGGAGACGTGGGTGGTGATTGCAAAGGCCACCCTCCTGGATGAGCCAGGCCAGAAGCAGCCTCTGGGAGGGACCACTGGGCAGCACTCTGGGCTTAAGTTTCCTTATCTGTAAAGCTGAAATGAAAGTTCCTACCCACTCATGCCTCTTGAGAATCCAATGAAATAAGCTAACAGGTGTAAAAGCCTTTTGTGAGGTGTGAAGTTCTGTATAAATGGAAGCGTGTCATTGTTGTTTTTATTGCAATCTGGTTACCCAAAGGGAACTAACACTGCGGAGTAGGTTTCCCACAAATTCCTATATCGCAAGCTTCTTCTCGTTTCTTCCGCTCCCCACCCGCTCCTGCTGAGGGCTGAGGGCAGTCACCTGGCAGCGTCTGTGGGTTGACTCAGCAGGGCACATTTGCTCCGTTCATGAACTCAGATGTTCCTTGCAATCTGTCATGCTAAATCCGGTTTGTTCTGACTCCTCTTTCAACCAGAGTTTGCACATGTCCTGTGAATGAGGTGATAAAACGGGCTGGGCAGGACTCAGTTTCCTTATTATAGCGCTGAGCTGTGACTCTGGCCACAGAGTTCAAGCCCCATTAAGGCCAAAGTCTGGGTGCTCCCAGCAGCCTAGGGGCCTGTGATTCCCAAAATCTTCACCAATGGCTTATTGCTCCTGAGAAATCTTCAGTGACAGCCACAGCACACTCCCTCATCTGCGGTGACATGAAACACACGGGTCTTGGCCTCCTCAGTCCTGTCCTGCTGCCCAACCTACTTGAGGTGGGTTCTAGGAGTGCCTAAGGAAACCCAGCACTTCTGGGCTGGGGTGGAGCTCAGAGCGACTCCCATCCCGTCTTTCGTTGTATAGATGGGAACCAGATCCCCAGGAGGAAAAGTGACTGGCCTGGGTCAGGGAGAAGTTTGTGGTTGTAAGAATCTAACCGCGAGCTTCAACTAGGTTAAATAATGTCCCCCCAAATTCATGTCTACCTGGTACCTATGAATGCAACCTTATTTGGAAATAGGATCTTTGCAGATGTAATTAGTAGCTGAGGTCACACCGGATTAAGGTGGCCCTAAATGCAATGACTGGTGTCCATATAAGAAGGCCACGTGAAGACACAGACACACACAGAGGGAAGAAGGCCACGTGACCACAGAGGCAGAGACTGGAGTGACGGCTGCAAGCCACGTGATGACAGGGACTGAGGACAGCCTGCACAAGCTGGGAAGAGGCAAGGAAGGATCCTCCTTGGCGCCTTCAGAGGGAGCATGGCCCTGCCAGCAACTTGACCTCAGACTTCTGGCCTCTGTAACTGTGACTGCATACATTTCTCGCGTTTAAGCCACCCCGTTTGTGGTACTTTGTTACGGGAGCTCTGGGAACCTAATACACAGGCTGAGGCCTTTCCTGCTGTTTCCCGTAGGAGCAGCAGCCATGACACAACTGCCCCTCACTGTGCTGCACGCTGAGGCCGGAGCCCAGGAGCCCACATACATCTCATTTAATGTTCATGACAAGCACGTGAAACATTTATTATTATCCTCACAGCCACTCCAGAAGGTAGGGAACCTTTTATCCTTTTTCATTATAACTTTGCATTGTGATTTGGTCATATGGTACATAAATGTAAAATTTCCAAACGGTACGACCCACAGTGAAAGGTCTCCTTCCCACGCAGTCCCATCCCCGCCACCCAGTTTTCTCCCCTGGGGGGGCGCTACTGTGACCAGGTTCTTGCAGGGCCTCCAGAGCTATTCTATAGGTAAACCTGCAAATAAGCCAAAATATTCCCTCCGCACCCCAACACCCGCCTTTTTAAGACGCAAAGTTAATATATTAATACTATACAGATGGTTCCATGACTCGTTTTCACTATGCATATGTCTCGGAGCTCCTGCCCTCATCTCCGCAACACTGGACACAGTCGGTTTCCGCCTTCCTAAAACCCCCTCTCTGGAGCCACGCCCCTCCTTGCTTTCCTCTCACATTATTGGCTGCTCCTTTGTAGGCTCTTTTGCTGGTGGTCCCTCCTCTTCCCTTCTCTAAACGTCGGTCATCCCTGGGCTCACCTTGCCTTCTCTCCCTGCACCCTCTGCCCAAGCCGCCTCTCTCCTCCGTGCTCCCCACATCCGCAGGCAGCACCCACTTTCACTCACGGGCTGGAGCCAGGCCCGCACACTCGCCCCATCCCCAATCCATCCAAGTCCAAGGCCCTGGGACTGCTCGACTCTGTACTTCCCCCATCTCCGCTGCCGTCCTGTAACCTGGTGGACTCCTGCGGCAGACTCCTGGCTGGTGTCCTCCCTTCCATGCTTAACCATTGCACTAGCCTTCGCCTGATCTCCACTAGCAGCCAGTGTGCCCTTCCGCCTACTGCCTGTAGGATAGAATCCAGATTCGTTCCCTGGCTTCCCACCCTGCAGAATTCGGCTCCTGCGCCTCTCTCCCCGGCCTCACTGGATGCCATTCTCCCCTTGCCTCAGCCTCACTGGCCATCTATCAGTGTCGGGAATGTGCCAAGCTCTTTCTGGCCCCAGGGCCTTTGCATATATGCTCCCTTCACCTGGGACGCTCTTCCCCTGGTTCGCTCCTCTTTCTTTGAGGTTCTGCTTACGTGTCGCCTCTCAGTGAGGTCCTTCTTGACTCTCCTGTTAGTTTCTATCTCAGTTCATGTTTGTTTCCTTCATAACGCTGTGGCTGTGATTGTGATTATGTTGACAACGTTTGGTTTTTTACTCTACCTTCCCCACATGTAAACTCTGTGATGGCAAGGACCATGTCTCTCTCGTTTGCCATTGTCCCCCTGGAGCATAGGACCCTGCCTGACACACAGTAGATCTTTCAATAAAGGTCCATGGACTGAATAATCACATCCCCATTTTACAGATGGAGAACTTGGAGGTTTGAGTGGCCAAATAACTTACCCATGGTCACATCACAAGTAGGTAACAGAGGCAGGATTTGACACCAGGCAGGCTGACTCTAGAGGTGGAGTTTGTACGAGATAAGTTGAAATAGGGGGTGAATTGTCATTGTGCACATTCGGATTTTCCCTGCCTGCAGAGAAGGAATAGAGTCCCACACTCTCATTACAGTAGGAACCAGACCTCTGCAAAGACTTACTCTCCCTGTTAGTACATCTGATATGGAGATCAAGGAACTGGTATGGTGTTTTTACAGTAATTTACTGCCTGCTTTAAAACCTGCTGCTCTGCTATGAATAAGGGAGACTTTTTCAGGACTGTTGGTCAGTAGGAAAAAAAGTTTAATTTGTCTGGAAAAATGTTGAGACTTTTTTTTTTTTTTTAATATGAAAGTGGGGAGAGTAAGGAGGGGGTTTCAGTTTCCTTTTTTTTTTTTGAGACAGAGTCTCATTCTGTCATCCTGGGTAGAGTCATCGTAGCTCACAGCAGCTTCAAAACTCCTGGGCTAAAGGGATGCCCCTGCCTCAACTTCCAGAATAGGTGGGACTACAGGTGCACACCATGAAGCTGGCTAATTTTTCTATTTTTTTTTTTTTTTTTTTTTAGTAGAGACAGTGTCTCACTCTTGTTCAGGCTGGTCTCGAACTCCTGACCTCAAGCTATCCTCCCACCTTGGCTTCCCAGAGTGCTAGGATTACAGGCATGAGCCACCTCACAGGCCAAATTTTGAGCCTTTTAAATGTTCAGCTCTTTTCTTTTCACTGATAAATTTCCACCTTTCTTAAGCAGTTTGACTACAATAGGGAGCCCCTGAAGGTAAGGGAGCAGCCGCTGAGAAAACCAGGCTGTGCTTTAGAGCAATCCCTTGAGCTGCATCTGCAGGCAGGGTGAATTGTTGTAGCCATTCCTCTGGTGGGGGCGGCAGACCAGGGAGGCATTTCTCTCCCCAGCCCAGCAGACAGGAAGTGCATTGTGTGCTAGGAAGCACATGTTCTTCCTTCCTTTCTTCCCTGCGCCTGTATGGAGAGTTTTCATAAGCATTATCCTCTCTCCATGAAGGACCTGGAGCGGGGAGGAGGGCAGGGGAATATAGTGGTTCTTACACCTTTTTTTGTTTTCATTTTTAACTTTTCTTTTGAAATGTGAGATACACAGAACTGCACCTCTCATACATGTCCTGAATTAGATTATTGTTTGGCAAATATTTACTCCCCATGGGGAGGAGCGTATTACCCCACTCCATCAATGTTGGGCTTGGCCGTGTGACTTGTTTTGGCCATTGGAATGTGGGCAGCAGTCAAAGGACACTAGTTCCAAGCCAAGATCTGAAGGGACCTGTGTGTTTCCATTTACGACTCTTGGGCTCCTGCCTGTCACCCTCAGAGAACATGCCTCGGAGAGCTGCCAGCTAAAGGAGGATGAGAGACATGTGGAGAAGCCCTGACCTCAACCCCCAGCCCAGCCCAGCTTAGAACAGCTGAACACAAACCAGTCAGCAAAAAATAAATGCTTATTGTCTGTCACTGGGTTTGGGGGTAGTTTGTTATGGCAATAGCTAACTGATACAATAAGTGTACATCTCAGTAAATTTTTACAAACTGAACACACCTTTGTAGCCAGTGCACACAGCACTCGAGAAGCTCAGCTGCCCTTGTACCCCATTCTAGTTGCTTCACCCCTCCCTAGGGACCCACAAACCTGAATTCTAATAGAAGAATTTGTTTGTTTTCTTACTTTAAATAAAGGAAATGTACAGAATATATTCACTTCTGTCTGGTTTCTCTCATTCATCATCACGATTATAAGAGTATCCCTATATTATTGTATGCAGTTGTAGTTCACATATTCTCATTGCTATCGTGTGAATATACCATAACTCATTTTCCCATTCTATTGTTGGTGAGCATTTGAGTTGTCTTTGTTTTCAGCTATCATACGTAGCATTGCTGTAAATTTTCTAGTATAAATCTTTTGGTGAACATATATATACATTTCTGTTGGGTCTATACTAGGAGTGAAATTGTACAAGGGCTTACTCTCCCTGTTGGTGTATCTGATATGAAGATCAAGGAAAGGGGGTGGTGCCCTTACAGTAATTTACTGGCTGCTGTTGGGTATATATTAGTAGTGAAAGTATATATAAGATGTAGATACTGCCAAACAGTTTTCCAAAGTTCTTATGTCAGTTTATACTCCTGACAGCTTAGGAGAGTTCTGGCTGTACCACATCTTCACCAATACCTGCTATTTCCTGTCTTTTAACATTTAGTTATTCTGATGGGTGTGTAGTGTGATTGCATTGTGGCTTGTAATTTGTATTTCCCTGATGACTAAGAAAGTTAAGCAATTTTCTGTATGTTTATTGGATATTTGAATATTTTCTTTGTGAACTGTCTGTTCAAGTCTTTTGTCCATTTTTTCTTATAGTGTTTTCTGTCTTTTTAAAATTGTACAAATTCATTATATATTCTTGATATGAGTCCTATATGTATTATAAATATCTTTCCATTCTGAGTTGCCTTTTTATGTTCTCGATACTGTCTTTTGATGAACAGAAGTTCTTCATTTTTATATAATCTAACTTATCAGTTTTATTATTTATGGTTAGGGACTTTTTTGCCTAGTGTAAGGAATCATTATCTACTCCAAGGTTGTGAAGATGTTCTCCTATTCTTTGTTCTAAAAATGTTATTGATCTGTGACTTAATTTGGATTGATTTATGTGTATAGTGTGAGGTAGGGGTTAAAATACATTTTTTTCTATATGAATATCCAGAACCATTTCACTGAAAAGGCCATCCTTTCCCCCACAGCACTGTAATGTCACTGTTTTTTTTTTTTGTTTTATGTGGGAATTGATAAAAAGTTATGGTTTTCAGGCTAGAGAGACTAGATTCATGTCTCAGCTGTGAATGACAGCTGGTTTTGAGGCAAATTATTTCCTATCTCTGAGTCTCAGTTTTCTCATCTATACTATTTGGGAGTAATAAAACTTTTCATCTCAGAGTCTTAAAGGTATCAAGTGAGAACATGTGTACAAAGTGCTTAGTACAGTGCCTTTGAGTGAGTGCTATAAATAGCCGCTCTTATTATTACCACATTTCAGATGTTAGAAGAACTTAAGACAAATGGAATTTTCCTGATCTGGGAAACAATTTGTTGTCTGTGCTTAATTCTGTTTCCAAGTCTCTGTGAGACCTAATGCAGACCAGTGGACCACTCCAAGCTGGTTTTATCTTCTTCTCTGTTACCTAGCCATCCTCAGCACTTTCTCTCTGAGGCCCTTACTGTAATATTTCCAGCCTTTGTTTTCCTGGGCTTTATATGAAATCAACAACCTCCCCAAATATTTACCAATTTTTTTCCCACTTCACTGCTGTTCTGCTTTTGAAGCCATAGACCCAGCTTCCCTAGTGAGCTGGCATCACTGAGCATACTTTTCTGGTTTGTTTGTGATACCCAGCCAGCTGTTGGCCTGTCCAGCAGGGAACCAGAAGACGCTTTTTTAGGACAACATCCTGTCTTTGTGAAATTGCTTTGTAGAGAAACAGCTGTGAAAGAAGCCTGCTTGGCCAACATCTTTGGCAGCGAAGTTTTAACTCAATGCAAAGCATAGATAAAATAAACATCGGACATTTCGCACATCAACCTGGTTAGAGTTATGTGATCTTGATGATTAAAAACATCGTTTGCACTCCCGTGGACAAGGCAAGTTCATACTCTGGCTAAAGCTGGAGCAACTAGATTGGATGTAAGTTCCCTGGGGTTTGGCTTCTGTCTATGGAAATGTCAATGGTTTATTCGAGTTTTAAAAGGGCTGCAAATGTCACCGTTTGTGATTTTCAAGATCAGGTTAAGTGTTTTTTAGGGGAGATGGAACTAAAGTGGTCTGATCTTCTATAACCTGCATTGAAGACATCGTCAAAGCTGGGCCTTCTTGGCAGACTGCACATTTATGCAGTCTGCACACATACATGAGGTGCCATATTGTGCCAGGTCCCCCACTAGATGTAGGGGGTAAAAAGACAAATGTTCTGCCATTCCAAATCCTTTCATTTAGATTATAACACTTAATTCACAATATTTTATAAGGTAGGCAAATATTGCCAGAACAAAGGTTGGTCTTGTTTTTAAGCCTTTTTTGTCGTGCCTGGTTTATACTCCAATTTACCTGGACACCTGCCTTGGTCTTTCTCCTTTGGGGCTATTCTGTCTGGGTGAAGACCATGTAGCAAGGCCCTGCTGAGTAGGAATTCTCAATGTGGCTTGATCCTGAGGTATTCTACTTTGATTCCCACCAGGGAGCATTTCTTTAGTCTCTACATGTATTTTTAAGCAAGCATACCTAAATTGGTTTCCAAAGTCTTCTTGGTCTCATTACCTGAAATCAGTGGCAAAATGGAAATGCCTCTTAAATTGACTTTGGAGGTATGTAGAAATCATATCTCTTTCAATGGAAGGAGAATTTATTGGGAACTTTTTATCAGATATCAAAGCCAGTCCATTCTGCTCCCTTCATTTCCAAAAAAAAGTATATATTTCCAATTATGAAGATTCTCATGCCAATATTGTCTGTATCATTGACTCATTGGTTAACAAATAACATAGAGTTTTGTGTTTTCAAAAATTTTTTTGTTACACCTAGTTCTTGAAGTCACAACATGCCTTTTTGCAACTGTTCTCTAGACCAGTAGTTGCCAAGCTTTTCTGAATGAAAATATTTTTCATCAGTAAAAATTTTTTAGTATCTTTTTGCCAGCATGTTTTATTTATTTTCCAATTAGGCAACAAAGAGAAAGCAGAATAAGTATTGTTACAGACTAAAGAAAGCTACTAACGTATTCAGGTGGGACTTATTACGACAGCAAGCATCATCCAGAATTTATCAAATGCCCAGCCTAGATGAGTCAAGCCTAGAAATTTGTAAGCTCATTGAAGTTGGGGAATTCATAAAAGTGGAGAGGTCTTACTTTCTCCTCTGCAACCTGTGGAGAAGGGATCAGGAGGTATTTACCTACCCAGAACCAGGTGATGGGACTCAAGAAGATGAGAAATTTCCATGAGAAAGGGACTGACAGACCCACTGCCCGGCCTGAGGCTTGCTGAGCTGCCTGAGGTTGCCTCATCTCAGTTCCTCAGAGAAACTGACAAGCATCCCGAGGTGTTGGGGAGTAGGTTATGTGACAACGGGAGCCTACCACATGCCCAGAGCTGTGAAGGTGGGAGGCTTGCTGGAGCTGCCTGGGCTGCAGGACAGGGCAGGACAGAAGAGGTGGGAGTGGCCTGCATTGGTGCAGACTGGCTGTGCAAGGATGCCTGGGTCCCCATGGGCCAAGTGAGTGGTCCGGAGGACTGTCAGGCATGAGCCATCTGGAGGGACATCTCCCAAGAAGTATCCTATAGAGCCTATGAGATTCCAACAATAAAAAACAGGAGCTGCAGGACCTGGGCGGGCGCGGTGGCTCATGTCTGTAATCCTAGCACTCTGGGAGGCCAAGGTGGGAAGATCACTTGAGGACAGGAGTTCAAGACCAGCCTGAGCATGAGCAAGACCCCATCTCTATAAAAAAAAAAAAAAAAAAAAAAAACAGAAAAATTAGCCAGCCATGGTGGCACACACCTGTAGTCCCAGCTAATGGGAGGCTGAGACCACTGCACTCTAGCCTTGGGTGACAGAGCAAAACCCTGTCTCAAAACAATAATAACAAAAATAACAAATAAAAAAAATTAAATGCAGGATCTGATCAAAGATCATGTATTGCATTATTTTTTTTGAAAAAAAGGGGGGTTTTATAAGAGGTCATTCAGAGAGCTCATTGCTAGTGATCGGGACAGTGAGTACAGTGTGTGGGTCTCCAGGCGGGGAGAGGGAAGTGAAAGGACATCTCCAAATAACACATAAACATGTCCTGTGAAACCCAGCATTTGGGGCATGCTCACCTCAACAGAAGGCGCCAGTAGTCAGATTAAAACAGCACCGATGATCATGGGAGACTCTGCCCTCCTGCTCAGGTGGCCCTGCCCCTGCCCCAGCCCGGAGGAGCTGGAACAGGCGGGTGTCGAAGACATGAAGAGCATGTGGAGGCAGAGTGAAGAGCAGCCCCCTCCCCGGTCCCTGTGGCAGGTCCTCGAGCCCTGGGGTGGGCCTGAGATGGGAGAAAGAGAGTATTCAGTTGGATGTGAGCTTGCAGTTTTGATTTGGACTGGAACTTTTTAATACCCGAACATGAGACCATTTCGTACAGCCGAGAGTGACCAGCAACCTGAGGTATCTGTGTGAGATTTCATCATGGAAGGGAAAAGGAGATCCCAAAAAGCATGTAAGAAGGCAGCGGCGGGAGAAAAAGGAAGCCGTTTCCTGCTTGTACCCACCTAGATTAGTCCACGCCATAACCTGACTCCATCAGAAAACCTGGAATTTCTTTCTTTGTTTTTATTCAGGTAAGAATAAATAAAAATGGAAGTCCTTCGATTACCTCATTTGTCCTAATAGATGGTTACAGGCAGCCCCTGGGATGAGCACTCACTTTGGAGGCTCCAACCTAGTCCTTCCAGCCGGAACCCAGCCTGGAACTCCTGTGCAGGGGACCTCAGGAGGGCCAGCTGCTGTCCCCAGCTAGAGCAAACGCTTGGGGAAGTGCACCGCGGCTATCTTTAAGCCTGCCCAGACTGATCATCCATCCATTCATCCAACATCTATTTCCTGCCTGCTCCCAGGTGTCAGACACCATGTCTGATCACAAAAAGAGTACAGAGCAGTAATGAAGCATCGTGTGTGTAGCTGGTGGGGGCGATCCACTGGCAAGATCCCTTTCTAACCACTCCAGCAGCTGAAGAGTACAGGGGGAAAAAAACCAGCCATGATTATGCATTAAATTGGCCATTTTTATTTTAGAGGAGTTTTTATTTTAGAAAGGGAAATTAGACTGAAGTGTGTGTGTATGTTTATGTAAAGATAATTTCATCTAACAAACATTTGCTGAGAATCTACTTTGAGTAAGGAAACACACTAGGCAGTGCTGTGGGGAGAGATTTAGCAGGTGAGTCTGAGCCAGGAACATCCTTGGCCAGTCTATGACTATTTCGGAATAGCATCTCTGACATTTAGAATAGCAGGGCAGTGCGTGTGCCTATGGCCAGCTGGCCGTGACGTGTCTGAGCTAAGAGCAGAGCAGTGGAGCAGGAAGAAAGGGCCTCACAGGTTGACACAAGGAGTGATTTAAATTTCTCCTTGAGGCCTGGCATCGTGGCTCACACCTGTAATCCTAGCACTCTGGGAGGCTGAGGCAGGCGGATCATTTGAGCTCAGGAGTTCGAGACCAGCCTGAGCAAGAACGAGACCCCATCTCTACTAAAAATAGAAAGAAATTATATGGACAGCTAAATATATATATATATAAAAATTAGCCAGGCATGGTGGCACATACCTGTAGTCCCAGCTACTTGGGAGGCTGAGGCAGTAGGATCGCTTAAGCCCAGGAGTTTGAGGTTGCTGTGAGCCAGGCTGATGCCACGGCACTCTAGCCAGGGTGACAGAGCAGGACTCTGCCTCAAAAAAAAAAAAAAAAGAAAATAGAAAAAAACGATAAATTTCTCCTTGAGATAAGCAACCACGTGGCACAAAGCTTGGGCTTTAGACCACTGTCTTCTTGGCTCTTTTGCTTTCCATCTCTTGGTCTAAGGCATGAATGATAACATCGCATCCCTACTATGTGCTGGACAACTTCCGAGGTGACTTTATATATGTGGTGTCACTAAACCTCACCACAGCCACAGGGTGCAGGCTGGGGCTCAGACTCGCCAAGCCTCTGCCCACACTCCGCACGCACAGAGCCAGGTTCTTGTGGTGTATTCATCCCACTGCAGTGGCTGAGCTTTTCCCTGCACCCCACAGTGCCTCCAAACACACCCTCCATGGCGAGCATCTTGAGGGCTGAGACCATGTCCCATTCATCCCTGTAGCCCTCAGAGCCCAGAATTGTGAGGAATGCAGTGGTTCCTTCATTTATTCATCCAAAATAAATATTTACTGAGCACTACTTGAGTTCTAGGACCTTTGCTGTGTGGTCATTAAATATTTGAGAAATGAAAGAGGGGAGGGTGGGAGGAAGTGGGAAAACAGCCGAGGGGGGAGCTGGGTGTACGGTGGGGGCCAGGGGCAGCCCCAGGACCACAGCGCTGTGGAGGAGGCAGGCAGCAGCTGGGGCTGAGGAACCCCGGGCTGAGAATCATTCCTTGGCTCTGGCATTAATTTGCTGCATGTCATTGCCTCGCTGGGCTTCAGGTTTTACAGAACTTTCCAGTGCTCCTCAGGCAATTCTGAAAGCTCCGTAAACTGAGCAGTCGTGTGGACTGCCCGGTCTTTTCTCTTGTGTGGCCTTTCCACGGCTTGAGTGAGATCCGCTGAGAAGGGATGGCTTTTTTCCTGAGGAATGAATAACTGGGGAAGATTAATGCTTGAAGTTTGCTTTTTACACGTGTAGATTTGAGCACTTACTGTGTGTGTGGCACTAACACATCAAAGTTCATTGATAGATTGATTGATTGGAGGGGGTAGTGGAAAGAAATCTGAACTCATATTTTAATATCCTGGGTTCTAGTCCTTACACAGCAATACTTTGCTGTGTGACTCTGAGCAAGGGACTTCCTTCTCTGGGTCCTAGAGATGGTGACAATTAAATCAGGTCAATTAAGAGCTGGAAGAGAGTAAAGGGTGTTGGTGTTTTTTTAGTAAAAATTTCCCTAGAGGATTCAGATGTGCAGTCAGGATTGAGAACCACTTTTTATATGTTTTTCTTTACCTTGAACGTTTTTTTTTTCCAGCATATTATGGGGTTACAAATGTTTAGGTTACATATATGGCCTTTGCCCCACCTGAGTCAGAACTTCAAGCCCGTCCATCCCCCAGACAGTGTGCACTGCACCCATTAGGTGTGAATATACCCATCCCCTCCTCCCCCTCCCTCCTGCCCAACACCCAGTGAATGTTACTACTATATGTACACATAAGTGTTGATCAGTTAGTACCAATTTGATGGTGAGTACATGTGGTGCTTGTTTTTCCATTCTTGTGACACTTCACTTAGTAGAATTGTCTCCAGCTCTATGCAGGATAATACAAGAGGTGCTAGATCACCATTGTTTTTTGTGGCTGAGTAGAACTCCATGGTATACATATACCACATTTTATTAATCCACTCACATATTGATGAGCACTTGGATTGTTTCCACATCTTTGCAATTGTGAATTTTGCTGCTATAAACATTCGAGTGCAGATGTCTTTTTTATAGAATGTCTTCTTTTTTCTTTGGGTAGATGCCCAGTAATGGGATTGCTAGATCAAATGGTAGTTCTACTTGTATCTCTTTGAGTTATCTCCATATTAGTCTCCACCGAGGTTGTACCAGTTTGCAGTCCCACCAGCAGTCTATGAGTGTTCCTATCTCTCTGCACCCACGCCAACATTTATTGTTTTGGGGACTTTTTGATAAAGGCCATTCTCACTGTAGTTAAGTGATATCTCATTGTGGTTTTGATTTGCATTTCTCTGATGATTAGAGATGTTGAGCATTTTTTCGTATGTTTGTTGGCACAAATGTCTGATCTATAAGAAATATGAGAAATGGGTTTGTTGCTGATATTATTTTTAATGAAATAATGATGGAGAAAAATAAAAAGTAAATGGGAGATTTAGAAGAAGAAGAAAGAGAAAGAAGAGAAGAATTGGCAGCCCACATTGAATGTTCCAACATCGAAGCATTATTATCTTCATCTAATCTCTCTGGACTTCACTTTCCCAACTGTAAAAAAATGGAGACTATCTAATTCCTGGTAAACTGGCTCAATAAATACATAGCCCTGGGTTGTAGAATCTGCCCATTTCCCTGGTGTGAACACACCCACCATGGTTGATTTTCACTTATGAATGGCTTAACAGTGGCTTAGAGAACTCCTGAATATTTAACAATCGCCCTCCCAAGCCTGCACCGGCTACCTCCAGCCAAGCACAATAGGGGAATAAGTGAGTTAAACATATATAAAGTGCTTGGGACAGCGCCTGCCTCATAGAAAACACTCAATACATATTAGCTATTATCATTATCCTTATGGCTATTGATAATGTTACTTTATTTACTCTTATTTTGGTAATAGTACTTTTTGGCTCTACCAGGACCCAGAGCAGTTGAGGCACAGGATTTTTTTTTCAGTGTTTTAAGTATGAACCTTGTAGTTCCTGACACCTGTGTGGCATTCTCATGCCGTCCGCTTTAAAATCGGGGGTTATTTAATAGAAATAAATCACGTTTTGTAATAGTTCATAGTTTATGAAGCACTTTCATGGCTTTTTCTCCTCTTTTGATACCCACAACAATCCTAGGAGATAGGCAGGACTCACTATTTTGCAGACAAAAAAAAATTGAGGTTCAGAGAGACTGCGACTGACCAGGGTCACACAGCTTCTGCCAGTGGTGGAGTTGGGTCTGAAAAAAGTCTGGTGCTCTTTTCCCCTACTGTAGCTGTCACTTAATTTCCAGGAGGCACTAGTGTGGGACACAGAGTTTCCCTGACCAGGGACCGACCCCACCAGGCCTCAGGAGAGAGGGAGAGAAGAAAGGAGGCGGGTGGATGGTCTCATCCACTCTAAGCCAAAGCCCAGAACGCTCACAGTGTGGGGCATCTTAAGACGATACAGTTAATTCAGCCTAAATATCTTCAGCGAGCCTTTTCAGGGAAGGGATCTCCAGAGGGAAAGATTACTAATGCATGATAAGGGTAAAGTGGACCCATCCCTTGCTTGAGCTTGAGTTACTGCAATAATTAAGTTTGGCGGTAAGGGTATTACACTGTGTAGTGCGAGAAGCCTGTTATCTGTAAAACACCAAGTGCAGTTTAATGGAATGGGTATGCCAAGTGCATGTTAAGGACAGGCTGGGGAGGACTCCTGCGACACTATGGAGATTGGTGTCTGCTAAGCTGGGCAGCTGTTGGGGCTCCCCAAATGTGGTTCTTGGGCTAAAAGCCTCTCCGTGCTGATTAGGCAATGGCTGTGTCTCTGAGGACTGGAACACACTACATTCTGTGTCCTGCGGGGATTATCAAGAAGTGATGTCTGGAGAAGGAGCACACACATCACCCTTAAGATATTTGCAATATGCCATCGGTCCTGCAGTGTGTCACATGCTTCGAGTGGGCTCACTAAGATGGAGGGCAGGTTGAAGGGTGATTCTCCTGCATTTTCTCCCCCAGCCCTCTGCTAACTTAGGTTGGGTGCTTGTGAGGGGAGTTGGGCAAATGTGGGGTTCTTTGTGGCTGTGACTAGAGCAAAGGGTCCACGTGGAGAATGGGTGCAGCTAACTACTAGAGCGCTAGTGCCAGATTTTTATGTTTCAAGGCAGAAACCGCCCCCCACAAATGCATCAACATACATAAATAAATGCATGTTTGTTAAACTGCCTTGCGAGAGAGGCTTTTACATTGAAGGTCAACTTTTTCCCTTTACTTTTAGAGTTTAAAAAATATATATTATTAAATCAGTAATCATAAATGACTTGCTTCTAGACCTTCATTATTTTATCTAGCATTGCTTAGAAAAAGCCATGTCAGTGCCCAGGGACAAAGTGGGTTCCAGGAAGCCTTTGGGTCCCAGCCAGCTTTGGAAGGAGCTGTTGGACTCTGGAGCCTCGGAGGATCCTGTTACAGAGCTCCAGGGCTTTGGGTCCCAAATGCTTTCCAGGCTGAACATGTCCAGGTGACGCTCTGCAAGTAACTGTCTTGAGATGCTCCCCCAGAGGCCCTCATTTGCACACATTCCACAGTGGCAAGCCCCTCTTGTATTTGGAGCCTGAAGGCAAACAGACCATCATCTGTTGAGCAATTCCTAAGTGCCAGACTCTGTGCTCATTGCTTTCTCTACATTACTTCATTTAATCACCACAATCACCAATATGAGGTAGCTGCTATCATCCACATTTGCAGGAGAAGCAAGATGCCCAGGGGGTCAGTCCAGGAGGCAGCAGAATATGAAGGAATTGGGACCCAACTCTACTTGCCTGGGTCCTCTGAGCCCTGTGTCCAAGGCATGGATGGCGCAGCTTGGACCACAACAGACTGGTTTCTTCCTTGCTCCAGGAAGAATAATTCTACTAATGTAGTCCATGGCCTATCACAATATTGACACGGAATAAAGAGGACTAAAATAAAATATCTACTGAGTGCCAGCCCTGTGTTAAGCCCCCATGAAAGGCAGCATGGTATGATAGAAGGAGTATCAGCTTTGGAGAGAGGAGGCCCTGAATTCAAATCCTACTTGTTAGTTGTGCAGTTTGGGGTAACTTACTTAACCTTTCCGAATGTTAGTTCTCTCATCCGAAAAATGGGTATAATAATAGTACAAACTCTTGTTCACAGAGCCATTGTGAGGATTAAATGAGATAAAGTGAGAGCATAGGAAATGTGCAACAATTGCTAGAATTATCATGTATTCTTCGTAAGCCTCTGCTAAATGCCCATCAGGCAGCCTTTTAACAATACAGTCTACAATTTTGTTCAAAATGGACTTCAGACTTCATATCTTTGTTTTCAGAGTATATCTTCTCCCTCTTTTTTAAAATTGGACTGCATCTTCCACTTCTGTATATCAGCTTCTTTTCTTAATTTCCCAAAAATCATCTACCATGCTTTAGCGAGCTTGTGAAGTCATCCAGTAATCTGGAAATGCATTCCATCCTAACTCATGGAAAGTAATAGAAGGTGCTGGGAATAGGGAGGGGGAATGATTTATTTATTCACTTGTCCTATATTATTTTGCGCATACTATGTATTATTTAGCACCTACTATGCAAGGTACCATGAAAGACACAGATGTGAAAGGCACCATTTCTGTCCCCAAGGAGTGCACAATTTAGGAAATAACCAGAGAGTGAGGCAGAGTGTTGCACACCTGAAAAGCAGTGTATCCAAGGAAACATGGTGTTCAGTGGGGGAGAGACGACTTCTGGCTTGGACACCAAGGAGGAAGAGGAATTTGGACAAAGGACTTAACCGTTCAGGAACTGGGACAACTTTGTTAACCTTTGGAGGAGGCTTTGAAGAATGGGTGTGGTTTGGTGGCGCTCCAGGAAGAGGAAGGGCAGTTGGGCTCATGGGGAAATACACAGGACATGACAATGTCTGACTGTCTGGCTGGCTCTTATGAATTATGCGAGAGAAAAAGAAGAGAGAATTTAGCTGGGTGCCAGAGTGTGAAAAACCTTAAACATCAGGCTGTCTTTGACTTCAGTGGGGAACCACTGAGCCAGGATTTTCAACAGAGGAGTAAAATGAACCACACCCAGAGGTGTCTGTCAATCAGACAAGGGATGGAGATCAGAGAGGGGCATGCTAATGTGACAGTCACTGGCCAGGTGAGAGCATAAAGGGCAAGAACTGAAGTGTTGATCCAGGATGAACAGCTCATGGAATGAGCCCTCTGAGTTCCCATCCAACATCCACCATGGGGGACCTTGCCTCTTCTCTCTGGGCCTCAGGTCCCACAGGTGGGAAGTAAAGTGGTTGGATCAGAAGGTGATTTCTAGATGACCTCCCAGCCCTGGCTGCCTCTGACTCTTTGCCTGACACTTTTGTCATTGCTCTTCGAGCTTGCTGGCCAATTGTTGCTGGACAGGGGAGGACTCCCAAGCAGTGCCTGGCAGTTGCCCACCCCCTCCGCCAGGCCACCCCCCACCTGTCCTCAACAGTCCCAGTCACATTCTCAACAGCTGGTGGTTTTTCTTTTGTAGAGTCTTGCGAAGAAACCCAACTAATCAAATCGGTTGTGTTTGCTTTGACTTTGCAAATCTTCCCGTACCAAATGCTGTCAAAACAAAGGAACACAACAATGCAGCAAAATAATAAAGTCCAGGAACACGTAAGAATGTCCTTTTATTACAAAGGTGACATTGCAAATCAGTGAAGAGACGATAAATTCAACCAGCAGGACTGGGGCAAATGGCTGTTTAGAAAAAAATAATGTTCCCTCCCTATCTGACTTTTTGGGCCAATATTAATTCTAGATGGTTTCAGGACAGGAATACAAAAAAAATTGCTACAAGAAAAAATAAAGATGTTAACGTAATCTTGAGACAGGGGAAGCCTTTCTTAGCATGACACCAAGGCAGTTACAATCAGGGAAGGGATTGATATATTTAACCATATAAAGATTTAGAATTCTGTATCCCCAAAACACCAAAACCATTCCCCAATGTTGTATCATCCCTTCTTACATGTTTCTGGGAAGGGTAGGAAAGCCATTTCTAATTATCTGGACCTAACATGGTGAACCTATTATAGAAGGAAGTGAAGACTACTAGTTTCAGGGAAACTTTGCAAGGGAAGGAAGCCCGCACCGCAGGCTGGAATGGGGGCCCTCAGACAGGGGGCACGAGAGCCGTCACCAAGAGGACCACGGGCTCTGGCTCCCTGGCCAGGGCCTCCATTTCCTCTCTGCCCTGGGAGGAGGTGAAGTCTCTGCTGGTCTCCCCTCTCCCACCGCCCCACCCTGGGTGGAAGGGACCACCTAGGAATTAAACAAAGACCCTGCCAGGTTTGCTTTGCCCCTTCTGCGGCCTAGAGCTGATGCACTGTCGGTGTGACGCGAGTGAGCGGGCATATGGCCTGGGGGTGTCCTTGGGCTCCTCCCAGGAGTCGCAGGAGCTTTTCTGTTCTGTCTTCACTGCCTAGGTGTCACAAGGGAGGGATTTAGTGTCACACTACCTTCCACAGCCTATGGCTGCATGCCAGGTCTCAGTACCCACAGGAAACATGATGCCACCTGCTCCAGGGGATGACCGGGCCACATGACTCTCAGAGCTCACTGATACATGGCTAGAAGCCTCCAGGGACACAGCACTGCTCATCTGAGCCAGCGGATTCCTACCTTGCTGGGCCTCCCTCAGGGAAGCTGAGAAGGAACCCCAGTGTCCCCTGCAGATTGGGAGCTGCCTTTATGGTCCGCTCTGCAGCCACAGGCCGCTGGCCTGAGCAGTGGTCTGGGGATGGGCAGCGGGGTCACTGCACTGACCTCAGCAGCAAGTTCAAGTGTGGCAATGAGCCCAGCCCAAGATGGAGAATCTTACAAGGGGCTGGTGGGGGGGCTAACTTGGCTTCCAGGAAAAGAATTCAAGTTGTATCCACAGGTGGAATTTACACATTCCTCGTTCATCTGGAGAATGGGAGCAGTGACCCAAGGAGTGTGTAAGGACAGGGGGAGCTACGGAGCCCCTGGGGAGGTCAGCCATCCTAAGGGAAGAAGGAGCTGGGCATGCGGGGCATGGATGCAGGGCAAAGCCTCCTCGTTGGAGGGATGAGCAGTCTGAGCTGTAGTGGAGGCTGATTTGGACCCTGCACAGGCCTCCAGATGCATGTCTGATCCCTGTGCAGGGGAAAGGCCCTGAGTAAACATGAACTCTGGGCCAGCCCAAGACCAGGCACTGAGAGTGTCAGGGAGGGTCTTTACTGTAGGTGACAAAACCCGATTCTGGCTGATTGGTGCCAAAAAGGAATGCCATGAAAAGACATCACATAGCTCACAACATGGCCAGCCAGCATGACTGGAAAATTAACAGAAACAAAAGGTTACTGTGCAGGCAGAACCACAACCCAGAGCCAGCCTGGAAAGAAGCCTGCTGCCTTCTGCACGGCCACACCCTGTGCAGGTCAATAGGCACCCTTGATATTAGACAGTGGATGCTGCTGCCACCACCATTACCACCACCATCACTGCCACTGTCACCACATCCTAACCATCAGCACTGTCACTACCACCACCATCACCACTACCATCACCACCACCATCACCACCACCACTACCATCACCACCATCACCACCATCATCACTACCATCACCATCACCACCACCATCACCACCATCACCACTACCATCACCACCACCATCATCACCATCACCATCACCATCACCACCACCATCACCACCACCATCACCACCATCACCATCATGACCACCACCCTCATCAACACCATCACCATCATGACCATCACCCTCATCAACACCATCACCATCACTACCACCACCAACATCACCAGTACCATCACCATTATCACCACTGTCATCATCACCATCACCTCCCTACCCACCACCACCATCACTACCATTGCCAGAAAGAATTCAAACCTGCCCCTGCTTCACTGCAGTCACAGGCTCCTGATTCAAAGTCTGAGGTGTGTGAGGTTGATTGGCCCACACCTTGGCCTCAGTGAAGACTAGGAAAGTGGGTATCTGTCCTCTTTAGCTTCTAGATTTGTGCATTAGGGAATTCTCCCAACATAGGAGATTGGGGGGAAGGAGTTGGTCAGATACTGGTAGCCAAGAAGAAGGAGGAGGAGGAGAAGCTGCAAGAAACAAACCACATCTTGAAACAGTCTTGAATAAGTCACTTATGCTCTCTGGGCTTCAGTCATCTCTTCCATAATGACAGTCTGAATTGCCAGAGGGTCACGGGAGGGAATGGGTATGAGAGTCTACTGTCACCTGAAGCATGGGCAAATGGAATCATCATCTATCATCATCATCATTGTCATCATCATCACTTTCATCTTAAATATTGTCCTTTCTGTGGAACCTAGGTCTCTGGACTGCCAGTGCAGACAATGGGGTTGACAGAGATTCCTGTGTCCACATGGTCTCTCCTCCTAACTCAATTTCAGCACTACTAGCATTTTGGATCAGATAATTTTTGTTGTCCAGGTTGTCCTGTGCATTGTAGGATGTTCAGCAGCATCCTTGGCCTCTACCCACTAGATACCAGTAGAGGAGCACCTCCTCCCCAATTGTAACAACCATGAGCATCTCTAGACATTGCCAAGTGTCCCCTGGGGGGACAGACTTGCCCCTAGTTGAGAATCATTGCTCTAATGCCACCTGCCAGTTTTCTCCCATTCACTACCGCCATATTGTCCTGGAGATGAAGAGCTCTCACAGGCTCAGTCCTCCTGCAGCCACCCCAGAAAAAGGCCTAGGCTTTCCCTCTGGGGAGGCTGGGTTCTTGCCAGGAGCATGCAGAGTCCCAGGGCCCCCTGGTTACTCCTGCAGATGGAGGCAGGGAGGAGGGAAGGTAGCTTAATATTTATTATTCATTGCCCAGCACAACCTGACATATAGGCTTTTGCTCATTTGGCATGTGTTCCCTCACCCCCACCTCTCTCCCCTTGCCCAAATCAGACCCCTTCCTTTCCCTGAACCGGCCAGCACTTCCCCTTTTCCAGAAGCTCAGTTCCCTAATCTGATCCACACTTTTACGCTGTGCCCCATCCCCGCAGTGTGGACTAGCAGTGTGGGGTGGGGAGCCTGCAGCAGGGGGCATTGTAAGAAATCACCCCATAAGGATCCTGTCAGAGCAATGTTAGGACACTGTTCACGTCATCACACGGTGCTCTCTTAATTAGGACCCTCAGGAGAGATCCTTGAATCGCTCCTGAGCAATGGGTCAGTTTTTATTTTATGGACTCTGAGTCTTTTTCTGGTTTCCCTTTCCCATTAGCTGTTAGAAATCTTGGAGCCAAATTTGTGGTTCACCCTTAGCTTGTGTATTTTTATTTCTGGTTCTGCTAGTGTAGTCTCATTCCTGGCCCCATTTTATGTCCTTCCTTTTTTTTTTTTTTTCTTTTTATTCCTTCTTTTAAATTATGTTCCCTTGTTAGGTTTTATGTATTAATACCTTCTGGTACAAAGCAAGGTATAAATTAAAAAGATAGATGTAGATAAAGTCTCTCATATAAGAGCTATGTATTTTTATGTCTTGTCTTCCCCTAAATTATGTGAATTTCCCAAAAGCAGTAGTTGTGTCAGATTCATCTCCTGGCCCACCCTCCCCACTCCCGCACTCCCCGCCCCGGTGTTCAGCCCAGTGCAGGTGACATATGCACATTCGCTCAGTACTTGGTGCTTGGTCGATGCCCGGTTCTCTTAGGCATCCTTCCTTCCTCCTTTTTTCCTTCCTTCTTTCTGTCCTTCCTTCCTTCCTCTTTCCCTTCCTTCTGTCCTTCCTTCTTTCCTTTTGTCCTTCCTTCCTCTCTTCCTCTTTCTTCTTCTTCTCTCTCTCTTCCTGTTTTTCTTCCTGGAAGACAAAGGCAAGGAAGAAGAAACAGGTACACTTTGGAAAGAACTCTCCATTAGGCCCGTTAATGTATTCACACCTTAGGTGTTTATGCCAAAATTCCTTTCTAACAAATACAGCAAGAATCTATAAAGTACATGCTGAAGAGTGGCTCCAGCCAGGAAAAGAGGCATTGACCCCTGGGCAGAATCTCGAGGTCCCCTTGGTGATACTGGTCTTACACTTGGAGGTCACATGGCAGCCTTGTCAGCTCGCCATCTTGCCTCTGAAATCTCTGTCTTTTCATATGGATCCAGCAGGCTTCACACTTTATCTTCTCCTGCTGGGCCATGTGTTCCATGGAGAAAGTAAATGCTGTGCTCAGGGAACGTTTGTTGAATGAGTGGGTCCCATGTGAGCCTCCCAACCCTGCCATGAGTTAGACAGAGCAGCTCTGATTGTCATTGTCACTGTCACGGATGAGCAGGTGAGGCTTAGACACATAATCAACAGTGGAGTCAGGACCAGAACTGTTATATGAACCCCAAGAAATCTTCTGGGGGTGCAGAAGATCCTAGTTGAAATAGGCATCATCTGCCCATTCTCCATCTTACAGCAAGAGACATTTTAGTGGATATTAGGAAATTCTATAATAATATTAATAGTTGCTAGTCTTTACTTATTGTCTGCCAAGTGTCAGGTATATATTATAGAATATCTCTCATCCTAATAACAACAATTGGAGATCATGGTCCTATTTTACAAATAAACAAACAAACTTCAAGAAGTTAAGGAGATTTCCCAAGGCTACACAATTTGTAAATGCCACAGCTAGTGTTCAAACCCAGGACTTTTTGACTCCAAATCCCATGCACTTTGCACTACACACATACATCTCAGCCTGGGCTGTGTACAAAATTCTCACCCTCACCGTCATGATCATCTTCATCATCTCCAGTGATGACGCCAGGGTGTCAATGGGTACTGGAAGCAGCAGAAATAAATATAGGCCATCTTCTTATGGTTCAATTTGTTTGGTGATTCATAGACATTAGTTTTATATTGAAATCAACATCGATATATTAAGGAAGAGAGGACAAGATAAGCATAACTGGTTAGGGCAAAAACAGAACTCCCACAGATCTGTGGGCTCTTTCAGGCTCGGCCCAAGGCTTGTGGGATCCTCCTTCCCTGCCATTGAGACACTCGTGTGGAAAATGTTGAGAAGTTCCAGGCTCACCTGGGGAAGACTGAGTAGGCAACAGTGGTGAAGGCTGGAGGTGGTCCCAGAGCCCCGCTCCTGGGGACTGCCTGCAGGTGAGCACAAGCTTAGGTCTCTCTGACATGGGCTGTCTCAGTGCATACAGGCAAGCTAGAGGCAGCTCTCCTTATCTTGCTTTCAAGCAACTCTAAAATTTCTATCCTCTTGGAAATTTTAGGGAAATTAAATTTCTTAGGAAACTTCCCATCAAAGAATGCTTTCATGTAGTCAGGGAACTGAGCTGCCTCTTTGGTGGCCTCCACGCACCTCTCCCAAGAGATGTAGTAAGTTGGTTTTGCATGGTTGGTGGGTGGGTTAGCACCTTTCCTTTCCTTCAGTAGTTCTCAAGCAGCCCAGCACCCACCCGAGAATCACCTGCAAAGTTTTAACAAACACTGACGCCTGGGCTCTCTCCCTAGAGGCTCTCCCTGATGTGCTTGGGTGGGGTGTGGCCTGGCCATTTGAAAGTGTTAAAAGCCCCCCACGTGGGCCAGTGGGAGACAGGCATGAGAACCACTGTCTAGTTTTAAGCCAGCAACCAGGATCCCTGGCATTTTAAAGGAGCAATTTCAAGTAGATTTGAGCTGCAAAACTGCCATCACCTTACCCCTACTGATTAAGAAAATTCAGAGAAAAACCTTTCTGCTAAAAGCCTGAGGTGAAAAGGTTCCACTTTTGATGGATGAACTTTAAATAAGAAGGTTTTGATTTGCTTGAAGTCATCCTTAGGGGTTAGGTTTTTTTCCTTGCCTCCGAGAGTTCTAAAACCCTCTGAAATGAATTAGATTCTAGCAGCAAAGGTTGATGAAATGCAGGTACTAGGGGAGAGCGGTCTGAATTAAAAACCAGAAGGCCCAAGGCTGGCTTCCCTCTTGAGTCATGCCTATGTTTTTCGCAGATGTATTTCTGCAATAGTATTGAATCCATTCATCCTCCCTACTCCCACTGTCACTGCTGAATCCAAGCCTGGCATCTTCCTGCTGCAGCATGAAAGTCTCCAGACTAATCTCTCTGCCACCAGCCTTTCCCTTCACCAACCACTCTGCATCATGCCCAGAAAGATCTTTCTAGAGCATGTATTTGATTGTGTCACTCTCCTGCCTAAAAATCCTGCGTGTCTGCTCCCCAATTACATTTGAAATAAAATCTGAACTTCTTAGTGCAATTCATAAAGTTGTTCATGCTCTGGCACATGCCTACCTTTCTGGCTTTGCATCTCAATAATGTCTCCACAGCCCCCCACCCTCCATGTACCCCATGCCAACGCCAAGCACAATGGCTCACAGTTTTCCAAACATGCTGTGCCATCTCCTGTCCCCACATCATTGTTTAGAAGGTTCTAGAGGGTCCTGTGTATCTGGAACATCCTCCCCACCATCTTCTTCTCTTGGCTGAGTCCCACTGGATTTTGAAGAAGCTTCTTTGAAGCCCCTGGTGCAGGTGAAGCATCCTCTTCTCTGCTCCGCACACCTCAGGCATGGACCTCAGTCACTGCTCATTGCACTGTATTACGATCATCTGTTCACTTGTCTGTACGGGACTGTGGTCTCTTCAGCATCACCCCGGCACCCAGCCCACAGTCAGACACAATATTGGTGCTTAGTATGGTTTACAATAAGTCAAAAGAATTCCCAAATATGTTCACTTCTGCCCCACTGCCTTCCAGCAAAATGGGCCCCTGGAATAGTTAGTTGCATGGACACCAAGAAAATAAATCTTTGTCCTAAGTGGCACTTAATTTCCCCTATGTTAATAAAATCTCATGGAAAAGTATCAAGCATTTGTTGAATGACCAGCACTGTGGGAGATAAACAAGAATAAGACATGATGAGATCTGCCCAGGCAAATGCCCTTCCCTCCTCCTTGCTTCTACTGCAGTAGCTGTTCCTTAGCTGAATCCCTTCATTCTCCGCAGGAGTGCTGCTGCCTGGCACGTGTCTCTTACACCACTACACTCAAGCAGCTGGAGGGCAAGAACCATGCTTCACGACCCCTCCATGACCCACCTTGCCTGGGAGAGATGCTCAGGAAATGTCCAATTCTGAATTGTGGTGAGTTAAGGATTTGGGGATACATTCTGAAATGTTTGCTTTGGGGCCAAAAATTAAAACTTTTACTTCTGATGAAGATGCCTCAAATCCTTTCTGGAGTAAGGCAAACTATAAATAAATGAATGGAGGAGAATGAAAATACACATAAATTGAATGAATAAGGATGTGAGGACATATTTGGTGAAACCCACTATCTCTCACCTATTAAGTTGTTCATTTATTTATTTACCACCCGTCCTTCCATTCAGCCAACTGTCCCCCATTTAACAAATAGGGATGTGCCTGGGGCTGGGCTCAAGAGTGATAAATAAGACAGAAACGATCCTTGCACTCACGGGCTTATGTTCTAATGGGAAATAGACATTCAGTAAATAACTGCAAGTGTCCCCAGGAAAATGACAAAGGTGATATGGAAGAGCACTCAAGACAGAGGGTGGCACACATTCCTTCATTCACTCCCCACTCGCTCGTTCATTCATCCCCAGTTCCAGGCACAAATCCTGAATTAGTGGGGCCACTAAATGTTTACTGAAGGAATGAATGAACGCTGCCTGCATACTGTGCAATTAACAAAGGAGGATTCATCTGAAAGTTTTACTGGGGAGTCCCAAATTTAAATTCACATGACTTTTTTCAAAGCTTCTTTCTCCAACCTCTGCAGTAAGAAGGCACACGGCATGTATAACATCAGAGTTAGGACCTAAAGCTGGGACAGTCATATCCCTGCCATAAAAGGAAGCACACCTGGCCAGAGGTGTGACTGCCATAAGTTTTACAGTAAAACAGGATCCAGATTGCCCCGCAGATGCACCACTGCTCCTGCTCTACAAAACTTCTGGTGCCTTCTCAGTGGCAAGCCCTCGTGCAGTGCAGCCTCTCTGCACCTCGAGTCCCAGCCCGTGAAGCCAGAGCCAAGAGAGCCCTGAGGGATAACTGCCTGCTTGATTTCACAACAGGAATGGCCTTTGGATTTTTTAGCCAAACATGAGATGGGGAAAGACAGCAAGGGCAGGCTTTGGGATGTCGCTGTGCCTGGCTGTGGTTCGTGCTGCTGCCAAGATGAGCCACCTGGAAGACAGAGTCTCCGTCCATTGTGAACGAGGCTTTATGGTACTTGACAGAACTTGGATTCTGTGGCAGGTGTAATGAGCCATCATTTCCCGTTCCGACTTGGGTCTGAATCTGTAAAACCATCAGTGGGCCCAGGTAGCTGAGGCTCTATGAAAGGTTCTATGCCTTTCTGCCTTCCAGCTTAGGAACTGACAGGTACACAGATGCTAAGGAAAGGATCCGGGGAATGGAATGGGAGACCTGGTTCTAGTCCCAGATCTGCCACTAACCCCTTGACTGGCCTTAGAGAAGTCACTTTTCCCTCTGGGCTCCACTTTCCTCATCTGTAAAATGGGAGTTGGTCTAGTCCAGAAGCTCTGATTTTTGGGATCCTAGTCTATCAGAAGTCCGCAAAGATAGTGACAGTGTCTGTGATTTCAAAAGTCCTGATGGAAATTTACATTTCCCAACAAAGGGGCTGACTTGACAGAACAGCCCAATCCCATGGCTTTTGACTAGCCTTGTACAGGGTCTGTATGTTGGGGCCCTTGTGCTAATTAGAAAGCCCTAGCAGCAGTCATCTATTTCTTTAATCAATAATGGGAAATATATTCATTTTAACCTAACTTATTTAGTTTTTTAATATACAAATTCATCCTGAATGTGGAGCCAGCATGAAGACTATCTTTTGAAAGTGTTTTTGATGGTAAACACATTGGAGGTCCCTCAGAACCCAACGGTCCCTCCAGCTCTGAGATTCTAAGATGGGCTAAGGAGCCTGGCTCACCACCGTCCTCCTGCACCCTCGCTCCACAGGAAACATCAGCCCTCTGCACTCAGGATCGGGCTGCAAGCACACTTCAGACAAGGGCACTGGCCCATCTGTGTGTTCAGAAAAGGATCAAGAAGTAGGTGATTTGGGATTATGAGTATCTCTCAGTAACCCCTGGCAGTTCACTTTTATCATCACCTCAGTTTTCTTTTCTGCAAAATAATGTCCATTCATGCCTATCTTAGAGAAATCTTTTAACTGTTGTGTATGCCATGGGGAGAGGCAGGTGGTGGGCTGGAAGTGCAGACTCTTGGAACCAGAATTACCATTCATTGAAGATTACCCACCATGCACGTGCACACAGTTGCACACTCAATCACACTCTCCTACAAGGTGTAGGTGAGACCCAGCCTTCTCTTTGAGCCTTTTTTTTCTGGTTTGGATGAGAGCAAGCAGCTGGGGTGTTATGGGAAAAATTTTCTAGGTTTGGTACCTGAAACCCGGCAAAGACTTTGAAGGTCATCAGCCTCTCTCTTCTTCCAGGTGAGGCCAGAGAGAGCTTGGCTCAGTGGGATACTGATGCTCCAGTTCCCTGCTGCCCAAGGGAGGACATGAAGGAGGAGCCACTGGACTCGGCAGGGGGAGAAGGATGCTCAGAGACATTCCATCCAAACTCTCTCTCAAAAAGCTAGAAATGGATCCTTCAGAGCCAGGGTGAGAACCCAGGGGTGAATGAGATGGATAAAGTTAGGCCATTAAAATCGGGAATTTGTCTCCTGGTGTGATATTCATAGGAGTTGTGCATAAATAGTAACTCAGCCGCCATTACCATCATTGCCATCATCACCATTACCCTGAGAGATAGGCCTCTGCTTCATGTCCTGTCATGTACAAAAATAGCTTTCACATCTGTCATCTCATTTGAGCTCCATAACCACTCTGTAGAGCAGGCGCAGCAGGGCTGATTCCCTGCTCCTCACCCCTTGTGGGGATGAGAAAACTGCACTCCAGGAGGAGAAGTGACTTGCCCGAGGCCACCCAGCCGGTGGTAGCAGACACAGGACTTGAACCCAGGCCTCCTGACTCCAGCCCAGTGTGCTTCCAATGACAGCTAAGAAGGCTGTTGCCTTACCAAGAGCACCTTGGGAAGTGGTGGGTGCTGGAAGGTGCCCTCCTGGGTGGAGAAGACCTCAGTTCCCAGTGGGGACAGAGGAGCAGAGACCCCGTGCCCTGACAGAGGCCTGCAAGTGCTCTGACTCTGCTGGGGTTGCAGATGGGCCTCACGGCACCAAGGGAAGCAGGTGATTTTCTGGCTGGCTTACTTCATTGATTGCAATTGAGCTGAATCTTCAAATTGAGTTTGTCAGAAAAATTGGTAGCAATTAAAGAAGAGCCTTCCGCTCCCTGTGACTGGCTGAGGCGCACAGGAGGGACTCTCCCTGCCAAGGCCAGCCCTCATCCTCTGGTCCCCGAGGCCCTTCTCTGTAGCCCAAGCAGACACCCTCACTGCGAGCATCTCTTGCTTTCCTCAGCAAAACCTCTCCATGCGTTTCCTCCTCCTGCAGCTTCTCTTTTGCTCCTTCCCATCTCCTTTGAATCAGCCCAATCCAGTCTTAGAAATGTGTGCTAAAAGCACCCTGAAGTCCAACTGCAGACATAGAAGCTCCAGCTCCAGAGGAGCCCAGGCCTTCAGCTGACCTCTGGGACAGGCTGCTCCTGCGGCCCCCTCCCGGCCTCCCCAGCCCCCCACCAACCACCAACAACCTGGACAGGCTTCTGCTCTGCAGACCCCTGGCCCCGCACCCTGGCAGGGCAGCTTGCCACCTTTCCATCCCATGCCCTGCTCATGCCCCCATCCCACCCTAGGAAACTGCTCAGTCCTCTGGCTTTGAACCTTTTTCTGCCACATACTTCCATGCATCCTTGACTGCAAGTGATCTCTTTATTTGCTAATCACAGTTGGAACAAGACTGCCCCAGCTAATTTATGTTGGCTTTTAAGCACGGATGTTATAGGCTTCTGTATCGTCCTTCCCATTCACAGAATCATGATGTATAAGATTAGGAAGGAGCCTTGCACTGCCCCCTTTCAAACTGGAGACACCAAGGGTTTGAGAGGAAAAGCAATTTGCCTACTACAGTCACACAGCCACCAGCCTGGGCCACAACCCCAGTCTCCTGATCCAGCTCTGAGTGTCTTTCCAGGACTCCCTTTTCCTGGTTGGTCCGCTAATTGAGTCAATCCCCAAACCTTTCAGTCCAGGTCTGGTGCTGATGCCCTTGATGCCCAAGATGTTGGTAAATGACAGAAGATGTCTTATCACAAAGCAGACAGAGGACTTCTTGGTTTGCTACATAATCGTGGCTTTGTTTTCTGCCAGCCTGCATTCACAGTTTCGAAAGATGCTTGTACAAATTTCAACTCTGTTCTATTACACCTAGAACCACCCTGCTGTCCCATCAGTTCAGGCCCTCAATATCTCTTCCCTGGTTGTTTTCTCTAACCCCATATAATTGCCTGGTCAGTCTTCTAAGAACCCAGCTCTGAGCATGCCCCCCCTCTAAAACCTTCAGTGGCTCCCCATTACCTACTGATCTCTTTCAGCTGGCATCGTAGTTCTCTGAACTGGCTGCAAACATCACCCTTGCTGTGTGTTATCCAACAACTCCCTTTACTAGGCATCTCATGCCCCTCACGCAGCCAGCCTCTCGCTGCTGCCTGCACACGGCTGGAGCTTCCCTGACGCATGCTGTTTGCTTAGCCTGTTTCCTTGGCTTAGAATGTCCTCCTCTTTCTTCCAAGCCTGTAGAAAAGCTACCCAGTTCTCAAGACCTATGACAAATGTCACCTTTCCGCGAAGCTGTCTTAGTCAACCCATGTGATACTTTGAGTTCTTTGTGGCATTGTTCTTATCTCACCTTATTCTGCTTTGTTTTACAACTACTGAGACCCACGTCCCAAGTCTCCACTGGGCTATGAGTTGGAGGGCAAGGACCTGGTCTTTTCCAACTTGGTATGTGCCGCCACCCAGCACAGCAGCCTGTAGGAGAGTCTGTGTGATAAATGTTTGTTAAGTGAGTGAATTCTTTCCAGTGCCGTGGTTGCAAGGGTGTCTCCGGACTATCAAGGTTAATATGAATCATTAAGGATAATTATTCGCTTCTGGATTATTAAGGTTTGTTCAGTCTCTGCCTACCTTCCACAGAGCCTGACTCTGACAACTCTGTACCCTCGGCAGAATTTCCTTCTGGGAGCCTGAGGCTTTGATCCCCATTGTTACAGAAAATTACCCTGGGAGGCAAGTCCCAGAAACACACTCATCTGTCCTTCACATTTGCAGTGTGCCTGAAGGCTCCGAAAGTGGGTTGTGGGAGGCTTAAAAGCTGGAGGTAGAGCTGGGAGACAGCTGCCCTCCACACTGGCCTGAGTGCTTGCAGGATCTTAAAGCGGTGGTGCACCCTTTAGAAACAGCGAGTGTTTTCACAGCGGGCATGGCGCTGCTCCCGCTAAGCCTTTCTTTCTCCCGTGCCCTGGGGGTCTGGAACAAGCAGCCCATCTGCTGCAGACTCTGTGATGCTGCCTGGAAGTGCATGCTGTTGATTCTAACGTTTCGGACTTTAAACACTTTACCAACCAGTCCTTTCACTCTGTCAGGCAGATTTTTACCTTTTCACCACCCGTGCACAAGGCAGGATCTGCTGGATTTTTCCATCTGCGTCAATAACGGCTCTTTGAGCTTCCACCAGGCCGGACCCTGCAGAGAGTGCCAAGACACAACTCTCATCCTCGCAGGGCATGCAGTCTCAGCTCAGACTGTGGAGACAGCAAGGACCCCACAGGACACCCAGCCCGACCTCTTCAGACCTCTTCATTCCCAGCCCTGGAATCTGGCTAGAGAAAGACCTGAGTTGTTCAGACCAGTCTGAGGAACTGCTTGTGAAAAAAAATGGTCTTCTCTAAAACTTAGGTGCTGGGGCAGTGGGGGTGGGGGGTCCTGCACAGCCTGAGGTGAGCGGCAGGTGAGTGAGCGAAGCTTCGTCTGTATTTACAGCTGCTCCCCATCGCTCGCATCATCATCATCGCCTGAGCTCTGCCTCCCCAACCCCCATGTAAAAATTGTCTTCCCTGAAACTGGTCCCTGATGCCAAAAAGGTCGGGGA
>CM052436.1:57642652-57658400 GCA_028533085.1 Varecia variegata
TGACTGTGGGGGGAGTTAAACATCCTCCTGCAGCCTCAGTTTCTGGCCTGCACAATGGGGTGATTCTTCTGTTCCTTGTCCTATCCACCAGCCCGAAACCCTCCCCATTGGAACTGTGATTTGTGTAAGCTCCAGGGAAACAGGGCTCAAATGAAACCTTTTCAAGAACAATTATTCAGATGTTGTGGGGGTGGGGGATGCCTTATGGCTGGAATCCAGCTTCCCCCACCTTGTTTTTATTTTTATACACTTGAAGTTCAAAGCCAGCTATCTGAATCACTTGCAAACAGAGCCAAAATGACTTTCATGTGTCACAGTAGGCCACGGCCACTAGCCACGCCTCAGGATGGTGCACTAAAAATATCCTCCCGGGGCTATTTTTAAGGCTCTGCAGGCTGCTAACCACAGCCCGCTACAGTGGAACTCCTCACTGTGTGCACCCAAAGGTCACGGGGTCAGGGCTTGACTCCTAGCAGTCCCTTGGGTCAGTTCGGGAGCTGGACGTAAACCCTCTTGCTCTCTTCCCTGACCGCTGGGACTGCTCACTGTGCAAAGACCCATGCTGCAGGTGCAGCCTTGTACCTCTCCGGGGACCTGCTGGGCACAGAGGGCCACTGCAGGGCCCACTGTGATGGGACCACCATGCCCAGCTATGTGCTTCTGCCCAGTGGGGACATTGGATACTCCGCATGTTTGCATAGTCATTTATAATTTTCAAAGCATATTCATATGCATTCCCTTCTCTGACCCTCATGGCACTTCTGCTAAATGGATATTATTATTTCCGTGTTATAGATTAGGAAACTAAAAACGTATGTGTGCTCTTATGACACCATTGTTTTGCGATAGAATGTAAATTAACTTCCTGATGTGACCGAAGGTGGGATGACCTTGGATTAGCCGACACTGGCTCAGCATCTCTCTTCTCAGTCTCCTACACAACTGGCCACACCCCACCCTCCGCTACAGTCACATCAGTCACCATTCATTCAATCATTCATTCATCTGACAAGCATTTCCTGAGCACCCACTCTGGCCCAGACCCCCTCTGTGCTAGGCTCAGAGATAGATGACATCATCCCTGCCTGGGGAGGTGACCGTGCCAGGACAGAACTCCAGTGCACGGTAGGCACAGGTTGGGGAGAAGGCAAGAAAGGCTTCAGGAAGGGGTGACCCCTCTGGGGGCCTGAGGGCTGAGCAGGAGATAGCAGAGGAGTCCAGACAGAGCGAGCTCGTGATAGAGCAGGGAGCACGTGGTGACCGGGTGCAGATTAATGCCATGGGCCGAGCGCAGAGGAGAGTAGCAGGGCAGGGAGGGCTTGGTTCAGGTGTGCGGTAGGGAGCAGCCCGGCGGCTGAGTAGCGTGATAAGCAGGAAGTCAGATACACAATTGTGGAGCTCAGGGGAATCAGGCTTGGATGGAACAGTGGAAGCTGGTAGGACTGGAAGAAGCTTACAGAACAGTGAGTCTCAACCCTCACTCATCAAAATCAACTGAGCAGCTTAAAAAAATACTGATATCTGGGTCCCAGTCCCAGAAAATCTGATTCAGTTATTGCATTATGGGCCCTGGCATCAGTCTATTTTTAAGGTCCCAGGTGCTCCTTCTGGTGTGTAGCCAAGGATGGAATCACTGCCATGGAGATGTGACAGAGCAGAGGTGGCCTGGGGCAGTCCTGTGGTGCACACCAACACAGATGGGCCAGGGGGTGAAAGCCCGAAATCAGCCTGGCCCCCAGGAAGGAGGGCACCAGGACAGAGCAGTGGGATGGGGTGCTGGGAAGGAGGCCCTGTGAGCAGTGTCTGGTGCTGCAAGAAGGGCCAGGCAGTGAGAGGACTGGAGAGTGTCTGGGGTTAGCAATGAGTCAGTCCTGGTGACACAGCCAAGGCAGATTCGGGGAGGAGAGATTGTGAGAGCCAGATTGGCCCAGACCTTAAGGAGAGTGGAAAGAGAGGAAGTGAAGACACCAAGTGTGGATCACTCTGTTAGGAAGCTTGGCCGTGAATAGAAGCAGAGAGAAAAAGAGGAAAAGGCGGTGTGACTGGGTAGATTAGAGGAAGCTTCTGTACCAAGCCTAAAGGGCTAAGGAGGATAAGTTGACAAGGCCCCCAATGGCAGGGGAAGACTAAGTTCCTTGCAGGCAGTCCTGAGGAAACTGAGAAACTGGGGTTCAGAGCTCAGTGCAGAGATCGGCCCTGGGAGGAGGGGTGCTGCCCGCTCTGAGGGAGCAAGGACCTGAGACTTTGTCACCTCCCCTCTGTAGAGCCCTGCGAGTGCACCTGCGCAGTGGCGTGTGTTGATGGTGGGTAGACACTGCTCCTTCCCCCTCCCCACTGGCACCCCCCGCTCTAGTGTTCAGGCTCCTCTCTGTCCTGCTCCCTCTGCTCAAGCTGGACATGCCAGACCCTGCCTAAATGCAGGTGAGTCTACCACATTTTGCCCCACCCCTCACCCCCAGAAGTTTTTTTTTTACCAACTATGAAGGACCTACCATACATACAGAACCAAGTATTTTCAGGGCATGCACGGCCTATTTAACAAACATTTATTGCATAAACTCATGCATGCATACATGCATAAACGTAAAAACATTGGCATAAATACATTTCTATACCTGTGTGTGTCTAATTGTGTACCACAGGGTAGACACAAATGTTCATGTTGGGCACATGTGTGTCACCAAGGTCTCCCTGCAGAACCCTGCTCGGCCAGTCTCCATAAGCTGCTCTCACATCCTTAAAAGAAGCCCGCGTGGACACAGGCCCTGGCCCACCCACCTTTCCCAACACATTCACTGTACTTTCAGAAAGGTCACAGGCCACTTTCAAATTCCAGCACACGAGCCCTTCTGACACTTGGTCAAAGGGAAGAAAATTTGCTATCACATTTGGAGTTTATGCAGCACGGAGCTCATTTTTTGTTTTCCCAGTAAATGGCTTCTAGGAAGATAACAAGAAGAAGTGTCTTTCCAACGCTCATCCTCTTTCCCAGTTTTGCTCCAGAAACATCTGGCAGAATCAGTGACTCAGTTTAAACTTGCAGTTTTTATTTCCTAACCTACAAGAGCTATAGAAGAATGGCCAGGAAGGCAGTCACTCCAATATTTTTAAGCTTACATCACGAATTCTTTTTTATCAATATACTAACAAATGTTATTGAGTATTTGCAAAAAAAATCCAAATTCAGTACATTTTAATACATTCTTAAGGAAAACTGTTCTAACACACGAATAGCTCTCTTTAAGCTAAAAAACCTTCTTAATTCTAAATTCTAGGTAAAAATGATAAGTGTGAGGATGATGATGATAGACTATTGTGAGATAATGCTTTTTTTTTCACCTTGTGCAAGGCCTTTGGTTGAGAAAAGAGACACTGACCCTCCTGTCTGTGAGCAACAGAAGGAGCCGTGTTTATGCCTGCAGTAGCAGGGCACCCACCCCTACACAGCACAATGGTATACTAAAATGGGTGAACCTGAGCCAGATCAGCGTGACACTGACTTTCTTAGAGAGTCAGGGCCACTGGCTCACAAATGCCGCAGCCCTACAGAGATCATCTGAGTCCCCCACCCCATTCCACCCTCTGCTTTCGCAGCCACAGATCATGATCCCTGGCCTGGCTAGTTCCTTTGCAACACTGAATGCTCCAGGCCTCCGGGCTGCCTTGCTCCTGCCTCTATGACTCTTCTGATCCTGACTGCTTGGACAAGGTGGGGAGGATTCTCTCCCTTAGGATAAAGGGGTGGGGACCCAATGGGGTTACCATTTTCTACCTTAGAAGGGCATCTGGAGACAGATATTTAAGAACTGAGAGGACTTCCTGGCTTCTAGCCCTCTGCCACTCTCAGATACTGAGGTAGGAGCTGAGCAGTTAGATCCTTTAGGCCAAAGAGCCTGTGTGTTTGCGTGGAAAGGGGTGAATGGAAAATGGTGAAGTCGGGGCTAGGGCTGGAAGGACACAGACTCTCAGGGACAGAGCCGGAATGGCAGCCTCAGGAAGAGAAAAAAGCAAGTTGCAACCTCAGAATACACCAAGGAGGCAACTTGGTGTATTCAGGCCCAGACAGGGAGCCTAACTGGGCCTGAACAGTGTGGGAGGGAAGGGAAAAGGAGCCATGAAACGTCTTTCTAGTTCCTTTACTTACAATCTGGAATGTGCTGCAGATAATCTGTTGGAACATAGGCCTGCCTGACGCTTGCTAATCCTACAGCTGCAGGCCTTGACTGGGAACACAGGTCCCGTGGACAGAAGTTGTGGGACCATCTGTCCAGGATATCCCACAGGGATTGCTGTTAATTAGGACTTTGCAACCATTTCTTCGAGTAGGAGTTGAAGCCTGGTCCAGTCTGCTACCTCTTCCATGTCCCTCGTTGTCACTGCCTGGAAGGCCTCACTCGAGACCATCCGAGACTCTCAAGATTGTGACAGCCTAAGTGAGCTGCTCTCCTCTGTGAGCAGATCCTGTCCCTATCTGGCCTACGACATCAGCTCACAAAAGTGACTGGTACCCACTGGTGCTGAGTTATGAACTGATGTCCTGGCTTTGCACATATATGACAGGTATTAAAAGCTTTATTTTACTAATGAGGAAAGCAGAGCTTACAGAGGTTATGTAACGAGCTGGTGAGTAGAAGTCTGGCCCAGCCTCCTAACCACTTGGCCGTGCTGGTTTTTAAAAGACATTCTTAGGTAAGGCAAAGGCTAACGTGAATAATGACGTCTCCTAATTTAACCTGTTTGTAAACTGAATTTTTTAACACATTTCATTAAAATGCTGTTTAATGACATGATTTTATCCCTGGTCTGCACCCACAGAATTTTGTTTCTACATTCTTCCCTTCCATTATGGGATGTACAGGGTATGGATTACCAAGCTTTAGGGAGCAGTGATATCCAATAATCGCCCGATTGATTTTGTAATCTGTCCTCCTACCCCTTCCTAAAAATAGTTTCTGGAGGACACAGAGGCATGCCTGTGCACATGAAAATTAAGCAAATTAGGACACATTTGTTTCCACACATCCCATGGGATTTGAGGGAACAACAAAATGTTCTGGGTGGTCTTGGATCCTAGTCGGCAGAAGAGGCAAGAACCTTAGTTCACTGCTGGTTATGAAAATCGGGCAGGCAATGTGGAGGGCCAGTCCTCTGGATTCTCCACCCCACTCTGCCTCCTGATCCCAGGCTCCCATCGTCAAAGACAATGGAGCCAAGCCATGGTGGGTCCAGACAGGTGGAGCAGCGGGGAGAGGCGGAGACCCTGCTCTCTGCAGGAGCATCGCAGACCTGTCCTACTGGGGAAAAGCGAGTGTCCAGGAGGCAGAAGGCTTGGGATTGGGAGCCAATGTTTCCGCTGGTGGCCGCAGGCAAATCATAGCCCGTAAAGCACAGCAGCTTTGGAGCTGTCTCAGCGTGGGTTTGAATGCTGGCTCTGCCACTTGCTGGATGTGTGACCGTGGTTGGAGGGTTCACCTCTGTAACCCCCACTTTACTTGTTATTAAAATGGGGACCGAGAGCACCCTTGGTCACAGGGTGGCTCTGAGGACCAGAGGAGGTAGTGTTTTAAGGTACTGAGCACAGTGTCTGGTACTTAGGAAATATTCCATTAAGGGTCCTCATGACCAGGAAAAGGATACTGATAATAATAGAACAGACACTTAGAGCTCAAAGGAACATCAGAAGTTAGTTCTCCTCTCCTTGACTTAGTTAGCTCACCTGTAAAATGGGAATACCACTTCAGTCTTTACCTGGTCTTCTCAAATTGTTTTGGGGATCAAAGGAACTGAAGCAGTGGCTCCCAAATGCAGAACTTTGGAGAGTTGTCAGTATATGACAAAGTTTTCACCAATCTGGAGGGAAATGAGAAAAATAATAATACAGGGCATGTTTTACCAACCAAATTGCTCCTAATTTTAAAAGACCATCCTTTATTCTGATATCTTGTCGTTTGTAATCCCTGTGTGTGTGCACGTGTGTGTGTGTGTGTGTGTGTGTGTGTTAAAATGTCCCTTCTTTTATTAATGTATGGTGCTATGGATGGGAGTTTGTTTTAATGGCCTTACTCAGCAAAATAAAAGTTGTTAATCCTATATTGGTCTTTTGTTTTTTTGAAATCTTACTGGTCTGCGAAATCAAAAAGTCTATGAAGAAACCTCCAAGATAAGAATTTGAAAAAGTTTGCCAATGGTAAGGCTCTGCATGGAGACAACACAAACAACAGCACCACATCTTGAGCCCCTATCGTGTGCCAGGGATTGCTGAGAATAGATGCAAATTTTATGTTCCTCAAATGACCCGGTAGGCGAGATGTCATTTAGCCCATGTGACAGATGGAGAAACTGAGACTTACAGAGGATAAACAGCTGGGCTCTTCATCCAACCGGGAGTTCAATACCAAGTCCGCCTGTCTCCAAATCTCACAGTGTTTCCTGGACCACACTGAAGGATTACTACGGAGGAAGCCCTGACACAGCCGCAAAGACTTCAGCACTGTAAAAAGCAACCACGCCATGGGCTTATGGACAAATCACTCACCCTTTCTCTGCTTCTAGCATCCAACTGGGAAATTAGGTAGAAATCAGGGTCACACTGAAAACAGATGGAGAGTCAAGCTGGGCTGTCCTGGGAAATAAAATTAGCACAAAGAAATCGTTCTCTGTGATTCTCTGTGATTCAGTGCCCTTTGACTATTTATGAAATTGGGAAGCATCCCAGCCTGGGTAATTGATGGAATGCTGCCTGGATACAGAGACGTCATCAGCTGGCCTCTGTCTCTCTTTGGCCAACCAGATTCAATCCCTCTGCCTTCCTGATGCTCGTGGTGGTGTTCTGGGTCTCAGAGGCCTCCCCAAGGCTGGGTGATGGGGGACCCCCGCCCCATCACCCGCTACACTCTCCCCCACCACCCTTTGCACTGTAGTAGGCACAGTGCTGAGCATTGTTTATTTGTTCTTATTTACCCTCTCAGCAACTCTGAGGGAGGTTTTATTAACATTATTTTACAGATGGGAAAACTGAGGCTCATTGGAGCTAAGAAACTGGCTTGAGGTTACACAACGTGCAAGGGGCAGAAGGACAAGCCCCACCCCAGCCATGAGTCTGTGCCTCCCCTTCCATCACTCAAGTGTGCCCTGAGACTCAGGGAAGATCCTAAAACTTTAACATCTCCCAGGCTCTTTTCACATAAGCTGTGCCCTCTCCGCGTGCCAAGGTATCACTGTGAACCCACCATGTACTGGGCCATTTGCTCAGGCCAGTGTCAGCCCAGCAACTCCTTCCTGATCCTTATACCCCAAGAATGGATATGTAGCAGTGTTTATCTGAGATGTGATAGTTCTGGTGGCAATGATACTTTGATTCTAAATCTATCCTTTCTTTTTTAATTTGCAGTCAAGTGCTTTATAGTTATCTCTTCAGCACTTTTTAATTTATTCTTATAGAAGGCAATTTAACAAGTAACAAATTCCACATGGTCATTCAAATATTGCTGAATTTTTGTTGGAAGAGGTTATAATATCTCTAAGCAAAGGAAAGGAGTAGCCTTCAATAAGGAGGAGTGGACGCCTTCCGGAGGCCCGGGGGGTTCATATCCTCCAGTGTGTTGGCCCAGATGTCTCTATCCTGAGTCTTGAGGTCTTATTTCTTTCCAGCCACAACTGTGGCATTGTAGACTTGCTGAGTTGGAGAATCCAACCTTCCAGATTAGGTCCTGGGCCTGACCCTGGGCTTTTTCTGCACTCCATGAGCAGGAGATGAAAATTCTTTATGTGCTGCGAAGAAGGCCCTTGAACTGTCACACTTTGCCTTAAATTGATGGTTAGTCACCCTCTGCCTTTCCTTGTCTTTCTCCAATGCACGTGTGGCCACTCAGGACAGCCATCTGGCTGCACGGTCCTCACAGTCACACTCCCCCAACCCCTAGACAGCGGGGTGGTCACACCTCGAGTGCAGCCCTCCCTGGTACTCCCTCCCCACTCACTCAGGGAACGTCTGAGCCCTGAACCGCCACAGCACGCCAGGGCCACCCACACCCCACCCACCAGAGATGACCCAGCTCCACGTTCCCACTGAGGAGTCAGCTTCCTCAGACAACTTCTGGGGCCACGTGTCTTAGGTTGGGCCCCCCAGAACCCAGACTCTGAGGTGGAGAGCTGTGAGTAGGCTGAAGGGGTGTGCTCTTAGCAAGACCCCAGAGGGAGTGAGGGAAGCAGACGGGCAGAGGGGGAAGCTCTGACGAAGACCTCAGACAATCTCACAGTGAGTGCTGGAGCCAGAGTGGCCTTTCAGAGTTGTCCCAAACTGAGGCAAAGGGACCAGGCCTTTGCAACTCTACATTAGCCAGTCTTCAGATGGGTGTTGCCCTTGAGGAGGTGGAGTGACCTTGAGTGAGGCAGCTTCTCTCAGCTGAGGGCAATGCTGGAGTCATGAGCAGTGGGGAGATGAGTGCCTGGCCCCAATGGGAGGAATTTGGGTGGCCCATCACAACACCCACGACAGCCCCAAACAGCCTCAGTTTACACCTGCTGTCCTGGAATTAGTAATGTGCCTTCCCTTCTCAAAATGTGCCAGTTGGATGATAAATTTTTCTGTCGTTCTATTCATGAGTCACCTCCATGCCACCCAGTGCATGTGAAGGGCACTGCACAGTAGTTCCTGCCTCCCGCCCTGTCCCCTGCTGAGGTCGGCTCCTTCAGTTTCCCACGAGAGCTATCCTTAAGGAGCCCGCACAGTCGCAGGTGCTGCTGGGCCCAGGCAGGCTGCAGCCTGGGATCCATCATCAACTTGGGCAGATCAAGAAGCTTGGAAAGAAGGAGACACAAGGTTCTGCAGTCACGGCTCCTGCAGCTCCAAATGTGACCAAGCGGTCACAACTAACTAACCCCCGGCCATCTCCTAAGTTATCAACCCACCGTGGCTTACAGTGCCTGTCCCGTGTTCGGCAGCCTCCAGCGCTCTGCCTGTGGAGCTGCAGAGGAAGAGCAGTGTCAGATGTCAGCAAACAGCCTCCTCCTCCTCCTGCCCACATGCGGCACCGGGCCCCACTTCCCATCTGGCTGTCCATCCTTTGGGGGCAGACCGATGCTTCCTCCTTGGTGGCTGTGGCGTGGTGGCCCTCAGCCACCTGAATGACCTGTGGTGGTCAGCAGGAGGAGTTGACCAGGGTGACCGTGAGGGACCCAGCGCATGAAAGGGGTAACAGTGGTTTATGTGGGAAGCAGCCTTTCCCTGGGCTTTGCCCTCTACTCTGATGCCAACAAAGCTGGGGCATCTGTATCCAGTGAGTTTTCCTTCATCCGTGAGGATCCCGCTGATTCTCACCACACCCCACAGGCGATCAATAGGGGTGGAGAAACCATTTCTGTAAGCCCTGTTCACCCTCGTCCCCAAGCGCAGGCCCAGCTTGCTGGCTGCCCTTGGAGCCTTTCGGTGCCTCGATCCTGGGCTCGGAGGACTCGGCAGCTGCTCTTTCACGTCAGTGAATCTCGGAGGGAACTCAGGCAGCCCGCGGCCACCCTGCACTGGCCGAGCTGCCTCTGCGGACCCTCCCTTCCTTTCCAGATGATGAAAAGAGGTTGGCAGACTGGCTAGGGATTCCTCTCAGGGGTCTTTCTGTGGCCTACATTTTCTTCCTTGGCATAAGTTAAGATGACATTTCTTCACATCCTGGGCACTATATATTTTTAATGGCCCCTCACGGAAGCAGAGTAATACTGGCCCCTGCAGAACAAAGGAGCAGCCCCTTTCTGCCCCAGTTGCCAATTTCCTCAGGCGTACTGAATGGTGGAGTTTATCTATTTGGCTCTTAAATTCTATACTCTTGGATAAGCAAAAAGGGTTATAATCAATGTCTTGTTTTTAAATAAAAATGGAAAGTTAGCACTCACATCTTGATGACACTTTGGTTAGTGAGACAACACTTGATGTGCAAGGACAGAAGAAAGGGGAAGTTTCTTTCAATGTCATTGCCAGACTCGCTGAGTGCCTGTATGTACCAGGCACTGTGCTGGGTGCTTTTGTGCCTGATGCCAATGACAACCCTCTGGAGGAGGCTTAACACCTCCCAGGACTCTCAGTTTTCAGATAGGGTGAGACACATGAGGGGGTTGTGGCACCTTGGGGGTGGAGGCTGTTTTGTACATCTTGGAGTCTTCCGTGGCATCTAGTAGGATCCGCTGCACATAATGAGGGCCCTAAATGTTTGTTGAGAGAGTGAATTTGCCAAGATCACAGAGCTAGTTAGTTCTCTGGGTTCATAATCAAATGTTCTCTCCACTAATCCAAGCTCCCTTTGTCTGAGTGAGCCAAAGGCTTTGAAAATAATAAATAAACAGCTTTTAGTAACTTTGAAACTGCAAAGAAAAACAAGCCAGAAGCATGGAAAAAGAACACATTTTAAACAAAAACTAGCAGGTTCCAGAAATTCATGATGGTGCTTATCCTCTGATAACCTCACCCGTTGCATCTTAAATGGAACAGATGGGCCATGCCAGATCCACCCGAGTGAAGGGATGGTCTCATTTTTTCAGAAAAGTCCATTCGCCTTGGGTCCTCCAGCGCCAGGTGATCTGTGCAATCACCCTGGCTGCAGCACAGTCCGTGTCCCCTGCCTCCCATCTCCCCGTGTGCTTCCTCTCCACCTCCTCTCAGGGCCTCAGATGTGCCTGGGAGAGCTGTCCTCACGGCAGAGCAGGCCCGTCCACCACGTGAAGTGAATTGAATCGATGCATTACACTTCAGGCGTGGGAGTTAATGAGATAAAAGCCCAGCCCAGAGCCACCGTGGCATATTACACCCATCAATCACCCACTCCCGCCGACTGAACAGCCTCCTTCCAAGTTGCCTGGGTGAACACGGGAGGTGCTTCTGGGGCTGACGAATGCTGGCTGAGTTTAAACAACTCTATGTCTCTCCTGCAAGATTTGGGTTATTTAAATAGGCTAGGGTCTCTTGCCTTTTCAGCCCTTCCAAGTGAAGAAACTGCTTGGAGTCTACCACTGAAGTAAAATGTCGGAGATGTCCATCTCCCGGTGGGGGGGGGCCTTCCTTTCCTCACCTCCTCTGCTCTCCTGGCAGTGCTGGGTCCAGGCCCCCCCTCCCACCTCCCCGCTGCCCAGCATCTCCTACAGCGCAGGGCACAGGGAGTGGCAATCCATCCACTCGCTCACTGAGCATGAGGAACACTGGCAGATCCCACGCTTGCTCGGAGGCTCGGTGTCCCGACTGTCAAATCACCTGTAATGACCCCATAGATGCACTCAGTGCAGTATGTTAACAAAGCCCTTTGGCTTTCATCATATCATTCAATATTTGTCCCAGTCCTTTGAGGGGTATTGTTATGCTCATGTAGTCAGTTAATATCCTCATTTATTGAGTGCTTGGCGTGTTCTATGTATAGTTCTAGGCGTTACTGTCAGGGCTGGGTTTTTACGGGCCCAGCATGCTTCGGCTGCATGACTCTGCTGAGGGTTGGGTTTTTCAAAGAGAAGTGTTGTTCTGGTTCTTTGTTCCTTTCTTGGAAGAATCGCAAGCAGGGCTAGTGCAATGGAGTGACCACAGCCTGGAAGCAATTTCACACAAGCAGCTTTCATTGTAGAAAAGAAGGAAGAAAGAAGAAAGCTACACAAAGTGAAAATGTGTTCCAGAGAGGGGAACGGGTCAGTCTTTACGAGTGGAGAAAAACGTTAAGGACTCCCAGGTGGTTTCCTTTTATTGGCATGGTCAGGAGAGGCTTACGGGAGGTGTGGGATGTTACCAGATGATTGATACAAAAGATTGTCAGGTATTCTGTATTTTCCTGTAGTCCCTTCTCCTGATTGGTCCTTGGCTTCTTCATCCCTAGGAACTGCCCTCCTGGCCTGTATCTGCCACCTGCAGATTTGATTCAGATTTCATTCAACAAATCATTTTATATATCACCCTAAGAAGGAAGCTATATCAGCCTCATTTTACAAACAACGAAACTAAAGCTCAGAGATGCTAAGGAACTTGCTCAAGGTAAACGGCTTTGAGTCTGTAGCCTGGGTGAGCTTTCTACTACATCTCAGAGCAATTGCCTATGGTCAGAAAGAAATTAGAGCTCAAAATATAGGAATCATTATCTTTTGTCTTGATTTGCCTTCCAATGATGCAAATTTGGTGGATAGGTTGGGGAGGGGGAAATCTTTTCATGATATCAGAAGATCAGAAGGACCTTTCAGATAAGAGAATCCCCAGCCCTCCATAAACTCTCCAGCAAGCTCTCTGGGTGCATTTAATGCATGCGGTACCCAATTCTGGCCTTAGTGACACTCTCCAGTACAGAAGTCAGCCTGGCTTCCAGGATGAACGGTGTGGGGTTGGGGAGACCAGCTCCAAAGGCTGGCAGGCCTGATTTTGAATCCTAGCCTCAGACTTGAGCTGAAGTCACTTATACTTTTTGAGCCTCAGTTTCTTAATCTTCAGACAGGGGAAACAATATTTATTTGGCAAGATTCTTGTATAGCTTAGAGATAGTAGCAAAGAATAGGTGCTCATTAAATGGTGCTGATGGGGGTGGTATTGGTGGTGACAGCAACTATTATTAATCCTTCCCCAGAGGGTCCAAGTTCAATTCCCTTTACATTGTTCTTACTAAAGAGAAACAATAAGATGGAAACTATTTGTAGAACTAAACAAATAATAATTGCAACAGATTGTCCTTTGCAGTAAAATATTCTAATTGCTCAGCTAGATCTGGAGACCAAATCCCATTATAACAAATATCATGGCAATTAAAATTCTGTATAACAAAATATTTCAAATCTAAATGATAATGCCCCCTCCTCACTTTAAGCCAAACAGGAAACCCACATGTGTGGGGTACGTTATGGTTAAAGGGGCAGCCACCTTCCCTTGTCCTAATGACATTACATAGGATTTAAATACCCCAGAGTCTGGATGGCAGCAAAAGGTGGAACCCATCTCAAATATTCAAAACCAATAAACTCAAGTCACGCAATCTGATTAGTCTCCTGTGCTCAGCATAACTAAATCTGGAACCCTCCCCTCCTTGAAATTGCACTGTAACAAAAGTGAACATATCCCCTATCTTCCCCCACTCAGAACAAATAATTCAGAAGTCTCACGAAACTTTTATCCTATTTCTTATTGTTTTGGCTTGTTGTCAGTTTTGTCATCTCAGTTCCATGTATGTTCGACTACACTCTGAACTTACCTACTTTGCACCAAGGCACTGGGCAGAGCGGAGCGGCTGCCGACGTTCCCTTGGCGCCCGACACGTCCTAACTGTGCTCCACGCGTCACACACCTTATTTCTAGTGACCTCGTTTCCTGCCCTCAGGGGACTTGCAAGCAAACAAGGAAGGCAAAACTCTACACCACAACATGGCACACAGTTTAAACAACCAGAGAAGGGAAAGTGTGGAAGGAGAAGTATTTCATTCCAACTAAGAGAAATGAGAAGGTTCCAAAGAGGAGGCAGCATTTGATTTGGAACTTGAAGAAGGAGTGTAATTGCAAGAGGGGAACAGGAAGGGGAACCCAACCATTGTAAACAGAGCATACTGCAAAATTTCAAAGACTCTTTAGAGACCAAGTAAACCCATGTAGCTGAGTCTTATTTATCAAGAAGGAGAAGAGTCAGTTTGGAGCAAATAGGTCCCTGTATTTGCAGTTGCTGCCATGACTACAGGCCAGGCTAGCAATGTAGTTCTATCTTCTTGAGTGGATCATCTTCCTAGTATGGACAAATTAAAATTTGCTGGTATAAGAAGCTCTGAGGGTCCAGGCCATCAAACACAGGCCTGAAGATAGAAACCTGGTGCGAACATCCTGGACTATTTGTAGAGTCCAGATTGTGTTGGTTTGGGCCCCAAATGTTGAGCTAGGAGAGAAGCAGAGAGCTGGCTCTAATGCCCATAACATGATGCATTAGAGAGTGCCTGGTGAATTACGTGTCCATTAGCTAAGTGGCCCTGGGGCTTTATGACTTTCTCTTTTTGTAAATCAAAAATAATAACAGTAACAGCTCACCATCTTCTCATGCTGTTGGACAGAGCGAGTATTTCATCTGTCATTAAACAATTACAGCTGCTTCCCCAGACAGCCCTATTCTAAGCCCCAGGATAAAAAAGCTGACTGAAAGTCTTTGCTTCCACCCTGATCCACCCAGCCAGGACCCAACCACAAGTAGCAACTGAGCCCCCTTCTTATCAAAGAGGGTTGGCAACAAAAGCCAGTTCAGGAGAGCAAGTGCTTGTTTTAGTGCAGGAACCCTTCAGGAAGGGACCAGATGTCCCCATGTTGAAGCCAAGGTGGTCCCACCTAGAAGAGGTCCCTGACAATCCCCCCCGATGACGGCCTTCCCCATTCCAATCTGCTACACCCTTTCCTCCCTTCCCCCTCCAGGGCCTGGCGGTGTTGCCAGCTGGCGGGAACAGCAGGGAGGTGATGCAGAGGTGAGTGTGTCATTTGCAGGGTAAGAACAGGACTTCCCTCTGGGCAGCTTCCCCAGCTCCCAGCAGCTTCGCGCTGAATCCCAAACAACAGCAGGTGGCTGCTTGGTGCTGATTCACCCTCTTGGATTGGCGAATCACTCCAGGACAAGGTAAAAATTTCCAGACAGTATTTTTCCCCAAAGGAGGAAACACATGAAATAGGAAGAAACCAGTCATTCCCAGATCTTCAGAATGACACACCGTGACGCCATCTATACACAAGAGAACTGCCATGATGGAGAACCTTTGTCATTTGTTATGACAAGGCAACCCAGGTCTCTTGCAAGGACTCTGTATTGAATGTGTCAACATCCCTCATACGTGCCCTGGTCCAAGCTAGGGCAGCTGAGAGTCCTGACGTGACATCACACAGAAACCTCGTCAGCCAAGGCTGCAGTTTTATCTCCTGTTCCTTGGCTTTCTTTCATTTTTCTCTGTTTTCTTTTTCCTATATAGGCCTTGGTTCCTGACATGCTCTCATTAATGGCCTCTTTTAATTAATTGATTAATTAATCTATTTATGATGTAATTAACACCAATGAACTACATCAAAGAACCAGAGCACTGACAATAACATAAATCTGCCTGCGAGTTTCTTCCCCACCAGATCTCTCTCCCCGACCTAAGGCACCACTTGCCTACTATCACCTTGGTTTTTATTTTTAAGTTTCATTTTATAAAAAATACAAAAAAAAAAAGTTTCATTTTATAAAAAATAAAAAAATAAAGTTTCATTTTATGCATAGTCTTTTTATATTTAATAGTAAACAATATTCCTTTGGGTCTTAACTTTTCACTCAGTATTTTATACATATTAGTATATGTTGTATATGTTCTATACTATATTTAACAGCATGTAGCTATAGTTATTCCTTTTACTGCCATTATGTGGCAATGCTACAATTTATATATCCAATATCCTGTTACATGGCATTTGTCATTTCTGGCTTTTTGCTGATATGAACGGTGCTGCTGGAACATTGTATGAATTTCCTGGTATGAATGTGAAAGCATTTTTCTTATATACGCACCTAGTAATAAAATTGTTGGGTCACAAGATGTGACAGGATATGTGCTACTTTATAAGGTAATGCTAAACTACGAGCCAAAATGATTGTACCAATTTGTACTTTCAGCACCAAAGTATAAGAGATCCAGTTAATGGACATATTCCACAGTTCGTACCATCAGACTTCTTAAGTTGTGCCATCAAATGAGTGCACACAGCAGTAGGAATTAATTGCTACACCAGTTTTGGAAAGCAATCTGAAAA
>CM052436.1:57658900-57673901 GCA_028533085.1 Varecia variegata
AGACACACAGCTCAGCCCATCTTATGTTACCTACCTTATGGGAAAAGTTGCAGATAGACTCTTTCCTTAGGGGTCCCTGAAAATGCCCCTGTACACTTCCAAGTCTGAACAGGCTCCTGCTGGCCAATCAGCTGGCCTGGGCTGGTGATTCTGTACCCGTAAGATCTAAGCAAGACATGATATTGCTGGCAGGAGAAAATCAGCCAAAAGATGGAATGGAAGCAGATAAACATCATGAGGGTAAGCAGGAACTAGACCAGGTGAACTTGAAGGGCAGTTCCAACCCAAGGTTCTAGGGTTTCCTGACATGAGATCCCACTTAGTATATGGTCAACATGTGCAATTTTTTAAATGTTTCTTGAGTCTCAGTTTCCTCATTTATAAATTAGTATTGTCAATGTCTACCTCAACCCTATTACTGCTACCTGCCGTAAGCTATATACACCTATAGAATGAAGTAAGTGAAATAAGAGCTCCCACATAGTGCTGGGCACACACCAGTCCCTTTCCAAGGCCTATGTCCTGGTCTTTTCAAATTCTCATTCCCGAAGGTTGATAAGTTCCGACTCTTCTCAGCAAAAGATGAACTGTCCTTACTTAGAGACAAAGTGGAAGAGACTCACTATGCCCATGCGGGGCAGGGCTCCCTATGCTCCCAGACCCCCTGCCCAGGCCCTGCAGACACAGGGTAAGCACCTGTGATGAAGAGCGAGGAACAAGAAAGAGGGATGTGGGGTCCAATCACTAGCCCAGTGACCTAGGAACAGGCAGGAGGACGACCACAGGTCCCTGAGAGGTCCGCTGAGGGCAGAGCCTGCACCAGGAGCCTGGGGGCCTTTTGCTCCAGCCCCACCCTGAATGGCTCTAGGAGACCCCTCCCTTCTCTGGTCTGTTTCCCAGTCTTGAGAATGGCTGGGTAAGAAAAGACAGCACAGTTGTCACGAGCATTGTCTCTCTCTCTACCCCTTCCCCAATCTTAAGGGTCCCTCTAAGAATAAGGAGGGGGTCACCTCTGAGCTCAAGGGCTGGCTGGCTGTGACGTCATAGCGCTGGTGCTAGTGATGATTCCAGCAGCCCTGATAGCATGATTCCCTTCAAAAATGTTGCTGCGATTGGTAATTTCCACACCCGAGTGAAGCACATTTGTTCTTCTGCTGCAGGAGGGGACCATTTAGTGAATTACTTCTTTCTCTAACCACTTGGTGCCCTGGGAAGATTCCTTCATTTCACAGAGGCAAGCAGTTTAGTCCTGTGAGTTCACCATGGGCCCCATCAGGCCTCCAAAGCTCTGGAAAATTACCCAAACTTCCTCCCACCTCCAGTGGCTGAAATTACTCAGCACACTGCACAGAATCCTTCACGTTCTTTGGCTGATTGTTAGTTCTCTGCTGAGCATTTATGAAACGCCTTCTGGGTATAGAACCCTGCACGAGGCACATGGGAGATGTGGAAGACAGATGTGCCAATCCTCCAATGACTCACGATAAGCCTGGGGACAAAACCAGTCCCAGATTCGGGGTCAGGCAACCTTCCCCCAGGCCCTGGGTCAGCCCTTCTAGTCTCCATTTCTCCAGCTGAAAGATGGGATCTTGGTTATTATTCATCTCTAAAGATCTTTCTCTTCACCCTTCTAAAAGACTCCACAAAACGCAGCAAGCAATCCCTATGCACAAAGGAGAAGGAAAAGGGCCTGCCTGGCTCCCCCAACCCAGTTCCTCGCAGCACCTCAATACCTACCTTTGCTCACTGCACCTGCGAAGCCTCTCTCGCTCCCAGGCCCGCTTCCCTGAAGCTCTCCCTCGCTTCTGTGGCCATTTGTTAATAGTTTGGCAAGATCTCACGTCTCTGAGCCTTTGAGTTCTAATCGGAGTTTTGTGTCCCTGGGGTCTCTCTATTTGCAAACTGCAAGAAGTAGAGTGAGATCAGTTCACAGATTACAGAGCATCAGAGTAGGATGACCCTTAACCACTGGTTCTACCTCCTTTGCTTTACAGATGAGGATGCTGAAGAGAGGATAAGCCACCTACCCAAGGTGATTCAGGGAGCAAGGCGGGTGGGGCACTAAGGTTGGACCCTCGTCTGCTGTTAACCAGGCTGAGGCTCTTTCTAGTTCTTACGTGTAATTCTGCCATTCACTTATACATGCAAAAAATACTTATTAAGTTCTGATGTACCAGGCCCTGGACTAGGTGCCAGACAGAAAGATGAAAGTGAGGGCCTTTCAGGAATTTACAGCAGGACAGGTGAGACAGACCTGTAAACACATTGTACCAGGTGATATCTGCATCGGTGCCAAGTTAGAGGCTGCCCAGAGCATTTTGGCAGCCCAGAAAAGGGGCGACTGCACCTGGCTTAGCGAAAGCTTCAGAGAGGAGGTGATGTGTGGACCTGGCCTTAGAGGAAGTGCCCTAGTCCATGGGGAAGGGGCTGTGAGGAGGCCCAGCCCAGTGAGAAGGGCTGCATGTGTTCAGAGTGACCAGGAGGGCACCAGAGCTCAGCTCAGACTCTGCATTGGCAGTGAAAGAGCACAGTAAATTGTGTCCCAGGTATTGAGGGGAGCCAAGTTCTGGGCCATGGCCTATGCACTGCAGCCTAAGTTAATGGCACTCTCCTCGAGATTATTCCAGCACTCTCGATTTCCTGTTGCACATGCTCTTGTAGCTTTCTTGGGTGGCTCTCACTAGGGCTGTGAGTCTAACCACACAGGCAGCTTTGAGGACTTAGAAGCCTCATTAGATAGTGAGCTATTGGCCTGACCCAGATAGAGGGCTGAGATGGCTGGGTCTGCCCCTATCAGAACTCCTGCTCCCAAGAGGCAGGTGGGATGACTGCAAGGACAGGGGCCCACAGACAGGGCCAGCCCATGGGGCATGGTAGGTCCTCAGGGGAGGTCCTAGCAGAAGATGGTATGAGTAAGTGAGAACAGGTGTCCATCCTCAGGGTTTGGGGCAGCCCATATGCAGACACCCAGGCCATCAACCTCAGGGAATCTGGGGGAGGGGTAGTTCAGACAGAGGCCGGCACTGACCAAGACTCCAAAACCCAAATCCCTCCCCCAGACCTTGCCCTTGATCCTTAGACTCAGAGCCTATCCATTTGCCTTGAATCTCCCACAGACACCTCAAACTACCATGTTCAAAGAGCACTCATCATCTTTCCCCCAGATCCCATGGTTCTTCCTGTGGACCTGCCTTAAAGAAGAGCATCTAGAGGTCACCCCAACCTTGCCACATTCTGTCAAGTCTGCCTCTAAAATGTCTGTCTCCTCTGCAGCCCTACACACTCTCATGTACGAGTCTGCATCATCTCTCCTGTAGACTACTGTAGCAGATCCTAACTGCTCTCGTGATATGTAGTGTCTTCCCCCTCTCTATTTTCATCTGGAGTCAAATTTCCAAAGTGCAAATCAAGTCACTTAACCTGCTGACTCCTCAATTCCCCCAGAGTAAAATCCAAATGTCTGAACTTGGCCAGTGGGGTCCTCTATGATCTGGCCCCTGCTGAGCTCAGAACAGCAGAAGCTCAGGTCATCAGGCATCCTCCTTGATTCCCTTTCAGTTTGCTGGGCTTCAAGGGCCGTGCTGATGTAGCGATAACCCGAGCCTGGCCTCTGGCCCCTGGGCCTCCAGCCCAGGCCACTCACCAGGGAGGCTGAATGGTCTGCACCCCAGGAGCCTTTAGGCCCCACAGAGAGCAGAGAGCTGGCTCCCAGGTAAGAGAAGTCATGCCCAGGAAGAGAAGGGTTTCCTTGGGCTGATAGAGACCCTGCTGCTCTCCAGCTGAAGGGCAAATGCCAGGCTGGCCTCCGCTTGACCAGGATGGCAGCACACTAGGAGGAAGTCACACACCCCGAGTCCCTTTCATTAGCTCAGCATCCCTAGAAGGGAACATCTCACCTAGATTGAGAAGGGAGATAGACTAAGCAAATCTCATAAACTCTCTTTGTTTCTTAGGCTACACAGTGTTGGGGAAATACCAGCCATTCTCATGGCTTCAACTAAGCTACAGGTATTTATTATCTCACCACTGCCTGAAATAGCCATTCTGCTCCACTCTGTCTCTGCATTCTGGCCTTTTCTCGTCACTTCTGAGAATATCAGAAAAATAGGACAAGCATTTTTATCAGAGTTATATTAAGACACTTAATCCATGGGGAGAAAATTCTCTGTAATGTATACATTGGATATTATGAGTAAACTCTTCTTTATCCATCAGAGTTCTGACTTTCAAGCAACGGAAATGGCCTCCAGAAACAGAAAATGAGTTTATTCAAAAGGTATCAGAATTGTCCAGAAGGCTGGAGAAACAAGCAGGAAAGGAGTAGAGGAGGAGGAGGAGGAGAGGAGAGGGAGAGGAAGCAGCAGCAGCAGTAGAAGCCACAGCAAGGCAGTAGGCAGAACCACACTAAAACCCTGCCCAGAGCTAGCCCAGGGAAGGCACGGCTGCCCTGCCACTAAGCACCAGACACGACAGCTGGCACTACCAGTATCAATAAGACAGGGCATTGTACGTGGCACACTTGATGCAACCACCTCCAAAGCCACCAGAAAAGATTCTCCCCAGGTCCCCCTCTCTGAGATCCCTTTAGAAGAGCGTATGCACCCTGTTGCTCAAGACAGCTGAGGGCCATGACCTGAAAGTCATCCTTGAATTCTTCCTCTCCTATGCCCTCTTCCCCTCTCTCATGCCTCACATCCAGTCTGGGACCAATTCCAGCTAATTCCATTTTCCTAAATTGCCCAGATTTCTTAAATCTGTCTCCTCCCTCCCTCCCTCCCTGGCCTTAGTTCAGTCTCTCATTGCCTCTTGGGTAGACTGTCCTACTAGACTTCTTCTGCACTACCCAGAGCTATCGGCCTAAAACAAGTGTGATTTCTGCTGTCAGCTATATCAGACCAACCCTCCTGCCAATAATAACTAGAAAATTGGAGAAAACATACTACATTTTAAAAATTCATTTGAAGTCATTAGAGAGCTACCCAGACCAAATATGTGAAAGGCCAAGATCTTGGAAAAAAGGTAAATACAAGGAGGTAAGTCTCATGGATAGTTGTTCTTGAGGCATTTGCCCTTTCATAAACAGCAGTCCAGAGTCTGAGAAACAGAACAAAGCATTTGGCAGTCTTATGGAGCCAGAGAGACAAAAGTTAGAGTGTAGGGACTATCGATCCAAAATATTTCAAGGCTAACTGATGGTCAAAAATGAGAGTTTCCTCTCTGGAAGATTATAACGTCATCCAAATTATCTCTGTAGCAGCAATGTCTATTTTCCTCCATGACAGAAATGCTCTATAATCTGTACTGACCGGTATGGTAGGCACTAGCCATGTGTGGCTACTGAGCCCTTGAAATGTGGCTAGTGCACTGAGGAACTGAATTTTAAATTTTATTTCACTTTAATTCAAATAGCTGCATATGGCTCTTAGCTGTTACATTGGAAAATGCAGCTTATGCAATGTCTGGCTTTTAATTAAAAATTACCAGGGAAATCAGGAAGCAAGGTGAAATGACTGAAAACCAAGAGAAAAAAATAGACATAAATAGATCCAAAGGAGATCCAGATATTAGAGTTATCAGACATGGTCTTTAAATCAGAGAGGCCACAACTCCCTGTATTCATTAAGATTGGCCAAATATTATAAAAACCCAAAATAACAATAATTTAAACAACATAAAACCTTGTTTATTTTTCACATAAAAGAATAGGTGACATACAGAGTTGGTGGCTCCTCTTTCTACTCTGCATTTTTAGTTCTAGCTTTCATCCTCAAGGTGACTATGTAGTCCAAAAGAGCTGCTGGAACTCCAGCCATCGTGTCCAAGTTGCAAACCAAAAGAAGAGGAAATGCAAAATGACAAAGGAGGTCTCTACTTGATAACTCATCTCCCCTTAAGCGGCCTTCTTAAAAGTGCCCCACAACACTCTGCTTATATCCCTTGGGTCAAAACTTACTGATGTGGCTACCATTAATTGCACGGGAAGCTAAGGAATGCAGTCAGCTTCCAGAAATTAATAGGCCCAGCTAAATAGCAGGGTTCTGTAGGTAAGAAGGAAAAGGAGAATAAATATTAGATTAGATAAGTAACCATCTCTGTTATACTTTCCTGCACAGACACCTTCCACAACTTCCCATTGCTAGGCACATAAGTTGCTTCCTTGTTCAGCCCCTACCTCTCATTCCAGCTCTATCTCCTATCCCTCTCCCAGATATTCAATATTATAACCATCCCTGGTCACTGGCCACTTCTCAAACACCCAGATGCAGGCCTCCACCGCTTAGCTCCTGCTCATCCTTTAGCCTGGAATGCCCTTTCTCAGACAAGTCTGACTCATTTTCAAAGCTTAATTCAAAGGTCAGCCTTTTTGTGTTACCTTTTCCAGCTCTCCTAGTTAGAATGAAAACCTCTCTTCTGGTTCCTGTAGCACTTTGTGCATACCTGTATTACATTTGTATCCAGTTGTAATTGTTGGTTTTGTTTTCATGTCATCTCCCTTTCTAAAGTATGAGCCTGTGCAAATTAGAAATTTCAACTTATTCTTGTCTTTATTCGCCTAGAGTTTATGAAGATCTGGTGCATGGTAGGTGCTCCGTCAAGGTTTGTTGCATGGATAAGAGAGTAAGGAATAAATTTAGGCAGTTAACAGGGAAAATGCTTTCCCTAACTTATATAACTCTCACTTTAGACAATACAGCCTTTACACAGTGTAGGTGATTTTACGAATTGTCTTTGGTATAACAGAATTTTGTTGTACTGAACATTGCACAAAATAAGCATGCTGAGCTGAGAGGTCATTTTTGTTATTTGTATTCAAATTATTTAACACAATGGTATAAAATCAATTTTTAGAGCAACACAATTACAATTAGCAGTCACAAAGAATTAAATTTAACTCCGCAGGGCAAACCAAGCATCACCTTTGTGCTCGGCAGCACAAAAGATGCTGCGTCGAATCCTCGCCCTTCTCCCTTCACACACACACACATATACACTCACACGCACACACACCAAGAAAAGACTTTATAAGCACTGACCTCTGGGAGCATGAGAGCCCTGGCAAAATAGAACATGGAGCCCCAAAACAGGTGAGAATTAGGCTACAGTAAGTGTCATATTAAGTAGCACCTGTTGACTATACATCATTAATAGTTCCTGTTACTATAAATATTTAGAGGCTGGGCACAGTGGCTCGTGCCGAATCCCAGCACTTTGGGAGACTGAGGCAGGAGGATGTTTTGTTTGAGGCTAGGCCTTTAAGGCCAGCTTGGGCAGCATAGTGAGACCTCATCTCTACAAAAAAGAAAAAAAAATTAGTCAGGTGTGGTGGCACGTGCCTGTAGTCCCAGCTACTCAGGAGGCTGAGGCAGGAGGATCGCTTGAGCCCAGGAGTTTGAGACTGCAGTGAGCTATGAGTAGCCTGAGTGACAGAGTGAGACCATGTCTCTAAATAAATAAATAAATATTTAAAGAAAGAAGAAAAAGATGTCAGCAGGAGTAGTAAGTAAATACTTTTGGAGGCAATAGAACCCTTGGGCTTGTCTTTCAGGGCAAATCAGGATTTGGGCAGAACTGTGATTATCAAAGCATGAAATACGGGCCATAGGTGGGAGGAGAAATGATTTAGGTAGATACAGACACAACATTCAATAGTGTCGAATCACATAGCAAGAAGATTTTGCCCTTTTCAATTCTCTTTGGCTTCTTTAGTTTACATTAAGGAGAGAGTCTCATTGGCGTATCTTTAACAGATGGTAATATCACTTTCACCAAATTCAGGGCAAGCCTCAAGCCTAGATCTTTGGAAGATAACAATATTGAGCTAAAATGGTAGTATTTTGTTTTTTATTCTATTCAGCTGTACAGGTATCCTATTTATAGCAAATGATTCTGGTTTCCATCATTTCTTTTCACTTTTAAAATCATTAGCTTAAGGACAGAGAAAGAGTCCATTGAAAGAAAATAAGTAAGTGAACAATAGTGCAGGTGGCACGTGGATATGGGAAAAAGTGGTAAATGGCACTTGAAGAACTGATGTTTGGGAAACACAAGGACAGCAGATGTGGAGAAGACAGATTTTCCCGCCAAGGTGAGCGCTGCGCAGGCCGAGGACTCCCAGGGAGCAGGGACCCGGCTGAGGACGGGAGCTGGGGAGAGCAGGCTGCAGGCCCCGGGGGCTGGATGTGAGGGCTTTACCCACCGGGCTGACATTTCTTTCTGTGGGCGGAGGATCTGTGCCTCGCAACATGTCCCAGTGCTGCTTCCTGGTCCCTGGGCTCCGAGGACAGGGCTGTGTACGTGGAGGGCAGACACCATGGAGAGTCCCAGTTGGAGGAAAGAGAGAAAAGAGACCCAGAGGCAAGGCTGGAGATCAGCACTTTCTGATACACCCAGCACAAGAGCTGCCACAGCAAGTCAGAGCCGCAGCTCCTCGCGCCCAGCTTCTGTCTCTGAGCACCCCATGAAGGGACACGTTACAGAGGAGCACGGGGCCTGCACGGAGAGGACACGCTGGCTCACGCGTCCTCACTCAGAGACACGGCCCTCTGCCCTGCCCCTGCTTGTGCCCTCATCCGTGGCCTCAGATTTCACGTGGCTGACTTCTCCTTTTTCCCTTCTCTTTTGCTGTGAGGACGGAAATGTAACGCAGCCCCCATGTCCCCTAGACTAGAAAAGCAATAAATGTGGGAGGAAAGGGAGTGAGGGTGTGTTCTTGGGTGCTGACTAGGCAATCGACGTGACATTTCCGAGCCCTGCTGTGTTTCTGGCTGATCTGACCCAAGGTACCAAGTGAAGCCACACAAGGTGGAGCCTCCACTTCTCAGCATCCGATGCCATCAATCTAGACCCTGCTGGCAGCACTGACTTCCCTTGAAAAACATTTTTAAAAGAAAAGGTCAGAACCATTTGTTTCTCCACGTGAATTAATTCAGAAAGCCCTGGCTGCGGGTCGGCGCAAGACTCTTAGCCTGATCCCAGCCAGCTGCTCCAAACCTCCCAGAACAAGCTCTCTGGGCATAGTAAGACTTTCTCAGGCAAATTCCCCAGATCTGAGCCCATCCATCAGTGGTTCAGTCTCCTGAGTCACCTGCATCCAGTTGCAGAGCAGAGCAATGTGCGATAGCATGAGCTCTAGGGTTGGCTCCTTGGGGTTTGAATCCTGGCCTTTCTATTTACTAGCTGTGTGACCTCGGGTTGGTTACTTAACATCTCTGAACCTTTCTGATATGTAAAGCTGGTATAATGAATAAGCTTCATAGAGCTCTTGTGAAAATCAAATGGAGTAATAAATGTGGAATGCTTAGTATGGTGTCTGACATATAATAAATGGTCAATAAAAATTGGTCATAATGACTATTCTAGACAAAATAGTCCTGAAACCCAATTGTTTCAGTTGAGTTTCACTGTGTCAGTGTGAAACAAACTACTCCAAAACCAGGTCATTTAAAATACAAATTTAGAGGCTGGCGTGGTGGCTCATGCCTGTAATCCTAGCACTCTGGGAGGCTGAGGGGAGAGGATTGCTTGACGTCAAGAGTTCGAAACCAGTCTGAACAAGATAGAGACCTGTCTCTACTAAAAATAGAAAAAAAATTAGCTGGGTGTGGTGGCACATGCCTGTAGTCTCAGCTAGTCGGGAGGCTGAGGCAAGGCGATTGCTTGAGCCCAGGAGTTAGAGGTTGCTGTGAGCTAGGCTGACACCACGGCACTCTAGCCCCAGTGACAGAGCAAGACTCTGTCTCATCAAAAAAAAGAATAATAATAATACAAATTTATTATTACTTCCCATATTTCTGACGGTTGACTGGGTTTAGTTAGGCAATTTTTATCTGGTGCCTCTTGTGGTTGCAGCCAGGGGCCAGCTGAGGCTGAAGTCATCTGAAGACTGGGCTGGGAGGGGACATCCAAAATAGCTTCTTCCCTCGCATGTTTTATGCTGTGGCTGGGGATGGCTGAACGCCTCTCTCTTTGCATATGACCCCTTCCTGTGGCTTGCTTGGGCTTACTCACAGCATGGTGGTCTCAGGGAAGCCAGGCTTCTTACATGGCAGCTGGCTTCTTCCAGAGCAAGCATGCTAAGAAATCAAGAGCTCACACAGCATCACTTTGGCCACATTCACTGGACTACACAGGGCCAGCCAGATTCAACTGGGAGATAACTACCAAGGGTGTGAATACTGGGGCCATCTTGGAGACAGGGTACCATAATGATCATCAGCCTCTCCTAATGCAGCACTGAAAAGAGGCTCTGGATTCCGAATTAGACAGTTGGGTTAAAAACTTTGGGTAAGTCATTATCACCCTCAAAGTCCCATTTGCTTAAGTGTAAAATGGAGATAAGGACACATTCCTCAGTAGGTTATGGTGGAGAACAAATGCCATGATACAGAAAGCTCCAGCACAGTGCCTGGCACACGGGGTGCTCATTCCTCCCCCATTCAGAGCAGGGAGAGATCTTCACCTTGGCATTCTCATCCTTCTCCTTGGGGGGCCACCCTGAGACCAGGCTGCCATCACTCTGGTGCTCCCGAGCTCTGCGAACTCACGCCAGCAAGTTAGTTAGCTCGTCACCTGCCAGGGTCATTGTTGGCACTGAATAAATAATGCATTATTCAGAGGAAGAGTTGTCAACTCATGCTGCTTTGCCAGAAGCCTTCTGAATGGAATCTCTGCTAAATCTGGAATGAGTTATTTAAAAATTAAAAAGAAAAAAAAGGTTAGGCCACCTGATCTAAGAAATCTCAGAAATGCTTTTATTTTCTTTTGACCTCTATTCTTTGAAAGCTGCTAGGAACCAGCACACATATTCATTTGGGGCTTAACATGAATTATCAAACAGCTGGAGAGAAATCAAGGTGACGCATTACTGACAATGCTTCTTAATGTCGCCCTCAGGCCACCGGAGAAAGCCACTTAGCCTTGAGTGGCTAGCTCTGTCCCCTGGGTGGCCCTTGGCCTACCCAGAAGAGGAAGGGGCAGAGAAATCAGCAGATGCTTTGCCCGGCCTGGAGCCCCTAAGATGACAGGAGACTGAGGCACCAGTAACGTCGGTACCCTCCTTCTCCAAGCTCTCTCTCCAACTCCAAGGAAATGCTTTACCAAGACTAAAGCATTGGACAGACTCACTGCTCCTGAGAACCCATGGGCATTAGCTTCTCTCGGTAGGGAGGGACCGTGTCATATCCAGCAATACATGCACTGCTGGTGAGAGGAGGAGATGACTGAAAACTTGGGGCAGAAACCCTCTTTGGGGAGGTGTCTGTGATCCTTGTCCTGCACCCTTGGGAATACCGTACAGCAGAAAGAGCACAACCCAGGAATCAACTCTTGCTCCACTTTTCCTGGCCATGAACTCTCCCCTGCAAGCCCTCCTTCCCGTGGGTTCAGCCTGCAGAACACGCTGGTGGAATGCCACATGTCACGTGCAATCCTGTGCTCTGAGCCTCAGGTTCAGCATCCCATTGCCTCCCGAGCCTCCTCTGGACATCCCATGACACGTCCACCCCTCTAAGACTCCACCTCCTGTCCTTTCTGGGTCATGGTTAGTCATCTCCACCCACCAGCAACCAAGACAGGAGCCTCAGCTCCATGCTCGACCCACCCATACATCCGTCCCTGCATCTATCAATCACCTTTGGATACGATGGTTAGCCTTCCTCCTCCCCAGCCACCTGGCACCTGCCTGGGTCCAGGCCACCATCATGTCTCTCCAGGACTGTGGGAGTGGCCCTAGGCGCCTCCTTCCCCTGGGACCAAGGTTCAGATAAAGGAGGAGACACAAAGACAGCAGCTGATTAGCTGTGTTTCCTACTCTGGGCCCTTTGTGCCTTCATCTGCCAAGTGAGAGAAATTGGGTAGAATAAACTCTTCTGGAAGCGTCTTCCTGCTCCAAGATTCTGTGATTCATCTGAGGAACCTTCTGCCGAGGAGATTAAAAAGCTGGGTCCTTATCTGACCACAAGCCTCAGGCAGTGTCATCATATCTGAAGGAGAAAAATCACTAACTTCTCCTCAGTGCACATTAATGCCATTGATCTCCTCGATCTAGTCTGCTCAGAGGAGACCAAGTGGAGGGAGGAGTGTGCTGGAAATAAAAGGCAGGAAGAATTTCCTTCAGGGCCTGCTGATCTTTCAGAGACAGGGTCAGGGAGCAGCCAGAGGCCTCTGCATACATCAAAGTGTAAGTGTCCTCAGCATTTGTGGGGTGTGAGGAGGGAGTCAACAATCACTATGACATGAGGGAGTAGAGATCAGGTAGGCTGTAGGGCTGGCCCTGCTGTGTGACCTGGAGTAAGTGACTGTCCCTCTCTGGGCCTGTCTCCCCATCTCTGGTTGGAGGACTGACCTCTAGGCTGACACTAAGTTGTCTAAAAGAAGGTAGGTGAGCCTTACAGAGTCCTGGGGTCTGTTCTGGGCCCACAAGAAGCTGAAGATATTTCTGTTTCTCACAAAGCCTTAGTTTGAATCCAGAGGACTTAACAAAGAAGAAAAATGGGCTAAAGGAGACATGGTGGTTAATTTTACATGTCAACTTGGCTGGGCCTTTGTGCCCAGAGAGTTGGTCAAATATTATTCTGAATGTTTCTCTGAAGGTGTTTTTTTGGATGAGATTAACATTTAAATCAGTGGACTTTGAGTAAAGTAGATTATCCTCCATAACATGGGTGGGCCTCGTCCAATCAGTTGGAGTCTGAATACAACAAAAACTGACCTCCCCCGAGCCAGAAGTTCTGCCAGCAGACTGCCTTTGACACGAACTCTGACCCCTCCTGGGTTTCCAGCCTGCCGGGCTATCCCGTCAGATTTTGAACTCAACAGGCCTCTCTCTCATGTAGGAGTACATTTCTGTTGGTTCTGTTCTCTGGAGAACGCTAACACAGGAGCTGTCCCCACCACCCGCAGGAGGGGACACCAGACAGGCCTTAGAGCGCCTCAGAACGGTAAAAGCATCGCTGGCTGTGCCAAGGGCACCGAAAGATTCTGAGTCCAGCCTCACCTCTCAGGCGACATCCAGGCTGCTCCCTGCAGGGAACGTGAGGTGGCACAAAAGCTCTCTGGAATCCAGGAGAAAGCCTGTACCGAAGGAGGATCCTGCCCACAGGCAAGAGTGACAGGTGAGAGTCAGAAGAGGCCCACAGTGAGGGTAGAGCCAGCAGTCCAGAGCCCCAGCTTTGGTAATATTTAACAATGACTGTGTCAGGCATTGTTTGTTCAATGTGCTTTCCTCTCATTGTATGATTTAATCATCAAACTCTAGGGAGTAGGTGCTATTCACATCCAAATTCACAGATGAGGAACCCGAGGCCCTGTGAGATAACTAACTCCCCAACCTGGAGCTGACACTGTCATTCCATCTGGTGGGTACATGTTAGCTAGCTTGCCAGTGACAACACTGTGAGCTAGATGGCACTATCTATGTTGTTCAGAGGAGGAAATAGGGCCCAGAGAGGGTAAGTACTTTCATAATACCACACAGCCAGTGGTGGCAGAGCCAAGACTCAATTCCAAGTCCTTCTAACTGCATCCCAAGCTCTTTCTAGCCAGCCATGCTGCTACCCACCCGTGCTTGTTGCATAGGGAAGACAGTAGCTATTTACAAGCCTGCTGATGCCCCAGGTAACATTTCATGAAATTGTTGTCGTTAATCACCATCACCTCAATGGTAAGTACACCTGTGTGCAGGTTGTCAAGGACTTGTGCATACTTGTCTCATTGATCCCATGGTGAGCCAGGACAATTCATAATGTCCTTCGTTCCAGTGTGGCTGGCTGAGCCCAAGGAGGAAGGATGCAAGCTAACACCACGTACCTGCTGTGCTTCAGGGGCGGGGCCTGGGGTTACCATTTAATTCTCAACACAATCTCACTACTAATTTCATTCTCTCCACAGTCCTGTGAGATGACATTACTGCCTCCATCTCACAGACGAAGAAACTAATAGAATATCCAGCGCCAGGTAAGAGCACAGAAAGAACACATTTTCCCAGAGGGTTATTAAATTCTTTGCACTGCCCCACTCCCTGTCACTCCCGGGACCACCCATCCACTTCACCCTCCCTTCCTTTTAAAGAAGTGCCCCTAAGACTCCCCTTCCAAGTTCCAATTCCTATTGTTGGTTATCTCAATTCACCATTGAGAAGAAAACATTGAGAATGTATTAATCCTCAAGAAAAGCAGAGAAACTGCCAGCCCCCTCCCAGCAGCTTTGCAGAGAGGAGGCACTTTCATTCCAAAGAGCTTCGATCTTGGAATCAGAGGTCAGGGGACGGTGCGACCTGGAGTTGTGGAGCACCTCCCGGCCACTGCTCCCAGCCCCAGCCCACCTCACCTCCCACCCAGAGGTCAGCCATCACCCCTCCCTCGCCATTCCCCACACGTCCAGTCCAGCAGCAGCTCTGGCTGGGTGTATCTGTCAAACTCTTTCAGAAGCCACGGCCCCTACCCTGGGACCAGCATCCAGGATTATGCCCGTCACCTGCCCAAGGCCATCCCACACTGCTGATGTCCTTGCAGGCACCTACTGCCTCCACCCAGCCTTCTGCCTGGCCATTCACCTTGAAATTCAGTGTCAACCTCTCCCACTAAACTGAAGCCTTCATAAGAGCAGGAACCATGTCTGTCTTATTTACCATCCTATCCCCAGGGTCGAGCACAGTGCCCGGCACATGGGAGGGGCTCAGTAAACATTTGTCAGGTGGATGGATGGGTGAACAAGGCACTGGACGAATGAGCCCTCCGGATTATGGCACAGCATCCCAATGGCTTGTCGCTTTTGGCCCCTGCTTCTTCAGCCCCCAGAGAGCTCCTCCAGGCCCCCCGAGGATCGAGGCACAGGACTGGCTATGTGGCTTGGCTTGCTCTCCACCATGGGCTGGGTTCAGCCAACCATCAACCCCAGAGTGCCCTCATGCCCAGCCCTCTACCTTTTACCTCCTCCCCGCCCCCATCTCATGGGGAGAAACAGTCCAGCGTGTCCCCCTGCCTTGAATACACCTCTCCCAGCA
>CM052436.1:57674401-57720419 GCA_028533085.1 Varecia variegata
TGGAAGGCCCGCAGCTGCCATAGCACCGGGCAGAGCTGATGTTTGGCTTCAAAAGCTGCTAGGCAGGAAGAATTCCCTGACTCGGGGGAGAGTCAGCCTTTTGTCCCACACAGGCCTTCAGCTAACGGGATGAGCCCCGCCCACATTATGGAGGGTAATCTACCCATTTAAATGTAAACCTTATCCAAAAACACCTTCATAGAAATGTTTGACCAAATATCCGGGCACCCCTTGGCCCAGCAAAGCTGACACATAAAATTAACCTTCACATTTTCAACTCTCATACGATTAGAGGTAAATTAATTGAGACCCAGCATGAAGAAGCAGAATCAGGATTTGGAGCGAGAGACTCTGTTTCCAGAAATTGCAGCCTTAACCATTATATGACACTACCTCTCACTTCAGGCATGTAGTAGATACTCAGTATGTATTTGCTGAATGAATGAGTGAAAGAATGAAGTACCAAAGAACAGTTTAAGCAAAGCCCCATGGGAGCATAGAAAATGGAGAGAATTCTGATTGAGGTGATGAAGGAAAGCTTTCAGGAATCTCATTTATGTTCCAGTTTCTCGAGCGGATAGGGAGATGGGAGAAAGGGGTGGGTGGCAGAGAGACACCAAAGTGGCCCCATGGTCCCCCCTCTTGGTGTTCACGCCCTTAAATAAACCCAGCCTTTGAGTATTGACAGGAATTATGGCTTGATGGCTAAGCAATAAAATACCACAAAGGTGACAGGTGTTGCTTCTGCAATTACATGACCTAAGTTTGTAATGCCCACCTTATCAGGAGACCGTTCCCATGCTGGCTTTGAAGGAGAAGTGCTCATGCTGAGCAGACCCATGAGGCAAGGCTCAGGGCAGGCTCTGCCAACCAGCTAGGGTCCTTGGCTGGGCTACCTGCAAGGTCCTGAATCCTACCAACACGCACGGAAGCTGGGAAGCAGATCCTTCTCCAGCTGAACCTCAGGTGAGACCACAGTCCAGCTGGCATCTCGATTACAGCCTTTCAGAGGATCCAGCTAAGTCATCCCTGAATTCCTGACCCAGAGGAATGATGAGATAAGTGTATATTGTCTTCAGCCACTGAGCGTATGGTAATATTGTTATGCAGTGATAGGTAACTAATGCAGCATCATTGGCAGAGAAAAGAGCAGAAGCAAAGGCGTGGAGTGGGCAGGTGTGGGGAACACCAGGAAACGCGTGTTCTGTGTGGCTGGAGCAAAGCTCTGGGCTGCTGGGTGAGTTGCAGAAGGTGGGGGTTGGAAAGGTGGGCTGGCGCCAAACCATAGGGGCTTTGAAAGACAGAATGAGCTACCTGGGCTCTGTTCTGTAGGAAAGGAGTTTCCAGTGATGGTAGACCTGGGAGGGATCTATGTGGGGAGTGAGTGGGTCCCTTTCAACAACCCTCAAATCGTAATGTGTTGGTGAACGTCTACAGGTAAGTCTGGTCCACGTCTCTGGGTCTTGCAAATGAGCCTCTGGCCAAGATTCTGAGACAGGTAACCCCAAGTCACTCTCTTTGGGGGGCTCAAGTCAGCTTGTGACCAGGTGAAGGTCAGAACCCAGGGCCTCTGGAGAACAAGGACACCTCAGAGTTGTGCTGGTTCCCTCAACCTCCCCATCCTCTCAGCACTTGGCCCAGGACCGAACCCACAGTCAGCGCCCAAAGGGCCCCCCAGAGCCATCAGGGCAGTGGCCACAGTGGCTCAGTCTCACCCTGCGGTGACATCAGCTCACCCCACAGCCAATGGAGAACTGCTGAGGCACTTTGCACATCACTGTGGGGGACACAACAGCATGGCAAATAGTTCATGGGGTTCAAACTCAAGAGCCTGTAGATGGATTAAAACAAAAACAAACTGCTCTCTTCATTTGAAAAGGATATTTAGTGAAGCCCCTCGGTTTTGTCTCTCTCTCCTTGTAATAAATTAGTTGAATGACCCAAAAGCCCTCGTCTGGGTGAGGGTCTGCGAGACAGAGCCTGGGCAGGCCTGCCTGCCCCTGGGATAGCGTGTGGGATCTTCAGCTCCCGCCAGGAGGACCTTGCTCAGAGGTGAAAATCCTTCTCCTTTAGTTGGGGTTCAGGGAAGAGCAAGCTGCTGCATCCCTCATATTTGCCCAAATGGTTGTTAGGAGAATGGTCAGAGCGTGGCTCACTGGTGCCTGGTGGCCCTGGTCCGTGGATCTAGAGGAGAGTTCTGGTGGGGAAGGGAGATCGGGCCAGTATGGAGAGAAAAGCTGGGGGAGACAGCGCAGCAGCTCTGCAGCCCCAGAGGGAATTTAAAATGTGACGTCCCCCAGGACCAGAAATCACAAGGGAGTCCTGCCAGCCCATGCTCAGAGGAATAAAAACATACCCAAAGGCAAACCAAGGCCACATTCCAACCTTTCCAGTCACTGCCCTGGGCTACAGAAAGAAAAGCAACTTTAAAGGACATCCCAGAGAGAAGAATTTCATTCATCTGGTGGACACTTCTGGGCACCACTTGGGGTATGGGCCAGTCGTGGGGGTAGGATGTGGCGCCTGCCGTCCGGGAGCTCCAAGGCCAGGGGGGAGACAGCAGGAAAGCAGACGGGCTCAGACAGGATCTGTCCAGCGAGCTCAAAGCACAGGGAGGGTGGGGAGAGGCTGCCTGAGGAGGAGCTGTTAGAACAGGGGGCCAGGACATCACCGAGTGGACACGGGTGGGGAGGACAACCAGGGCCAGGCGGCCGCATGAGCCAAGTGGACCAAGACAGCACACCATGGAAAGAGCACAGTGGACGTGAGGCTGGAAGTGTGGTTTGGAGCAAGACTGAATCCCAAAGCATATTTTTGAACAAGTCAACCCAGGAAGATCTCCAGCTCCTGCCTGAAGCTGTCGTCTGCTCTGAGGGAAGAAATTTGGAACAGAGGCACAGATGCCCAGGCAACAGCCCCTGACTTCCCCCAGACACACCTTCCTCTCAGGGGCTCTCTCCAGCAAGTTCTGGCAGCGCTCTTCCTCACTGGGTCTCCCCTCAGAATCTCATTGCCCACTGAAACTGAAGCATTGGTGGCCTTTGCTGGGGACTGGATCTTGCTGTCCTACCATTGTCACTCAAGGATCTTCCACTTCCTAAGACAAAGTCTAAACTCTCGTTCTGGTGTTCCCAGCCGTCCTCACACTGTCCCCAGCTTCCTGTCCAGGCTGGTCTCCACTCCGCCACTCCACTCCCCACATGGACCCTCTGCTCCGGGACCTCCAAATCACTGCAGCCTGACCACACCCCTCCAGCCCCCGCTCAACATCCCTTCCCTGCCCCAGTTCCACACGGCTCAATGCCCATCTGTGCTAGGCAGGGCACTCCGGAGAAACAGAACCAGTAGGACGTGTGTATGGATATAAAGAGAGAGAGAGGGATTTATTTTAAAGAATGGGCTCATGAGATTATGGGGGCTGGCAAGTCCAAGACCCACAGGACAGGACAGTAGGCTGGAGACCTAGGAGAGTTGGTGTTGCAGCCTGAGTCCAAAGGTACTGTGGAGGCAGAATTCCTTCCTCCTCAAGGGACCTCGAGTTTTTTTTGTTGTTGTTTTTTGAGACAAGGTCTCACTCTGTTGCCCAGGCTAGAGTTCCATGGCATCAGCCTAGCTCACAGCAACCTCAAACTCCTGGGCTCAAGTGATCCTCCAGCCTTGGCCTCCAAGGGTGCTAGGATTACAGGCGTGAGCCACCGTGCATGGCCATGGTCTTTTCTCTTAAGGCTTTCTACCGATTGGATGAGGCCCATGCACATTGTGGAAGATAATCTGCTTTATGCAAAGTCTACTGATTTAAATATTCATTACATCTACAAATTACCTTCGCAGCAACATCTAGACTGATGTTTGACCAAATAAGAGATTACCATAGCCTGACCAGTTCGCACATAAAATTAACCATCATACCATCCTCGAGGTTCAGCTCAAATTCAAGCTCCTCCTCCAATCCAGTCCCATTGCCAGCTGAAAATGATTGTCCCTTCTAAATTCCCATGTCCTGCATCCAGATCTTCTCTCGGGACATTCAGCATTTGCTTCCCTACAGTACAGTGATTTCTATCTTTCTATTTGTTTGCCTAAAAGACTATGGATGCTGGAATCAATCAAATCCTTATTGCACCACTTAATAAATAGCTGTATGCCCTTGGGCAGGTCACTTAACCTCGCAAGTCTTGGTTTCTGCAAAACGTGGGAATAATATAGTATTTACCTTAAGGAATCCTTGACGTTTACATGAGACAATGAATGCAAATTACTTAGCACAACACCTGGTACATTCTAAGCATTCTATTCGCTTATTCAGTAAATACCCATTGAGCAGCTATTACATGCCAGACAATGGGGATACACACCAAGTCACTCACTGCCCTGGTGGGCCTATATTCATTAACGCTCATATAAATAAATGAATTGAATTTAAAAATCTAATATAAGATATTGACAAGTACTTTGAAGAAAATAAACTAGGACACATAATATAGGTTAGAGCGGTGAGGAGGAGAAATCTATTAATAGTTTAGCAAAGGCCTGAATTAAGAGAAGGAGCCAGCCATACAAGATCTGGGGGAAGAACATTCCTGGCAGGACCTGCAGGAATAAATCTGAGCTAATTATATTGTAATCCAGTGGCTTCCTTTCCTCCTCCCCACAGAACGTGCATTCTGAGCTATCTTCGCTCGGCCAGACCTTCACCTGCAGACAGATGGTCCTCACCACCCAGGAACCCAGTAACGGAGGCCACAGGCTGTCACTGACCGGGGAAGATGTCCCGTACCTGTTCCAAATACTGCCTGGCCACCTCACCTTCTCTGTTCTCCATTGAAAATGTGTTTCTTTCCTTAAGGGTCATTGTTACTATGTCACGTGCCACACAGAGTCAAAGGAGGGAGTGAGAATTCCTGGGGGAGGTTGCCTCCAGGCCTTTGGAAGTTGCCCACATGGATCTCCCTTCTTGAACTCTGTGCCTCTTTCTCCCTCCTGCAGCCCTGCCCTTGCAGTGTGCTCAGCCAGTGGTCGTGTTGCCCCTCCCTGCCATCCCAGGAGTGGCTGGAATGGGAGGAGGGTGTTTTAATTGTCACAGTGACTGGGCAGTGCTGCTAGCATTTAGCGGGCTGGGATCAGGTCAAGCACAGGACAGTTCCACACAGCAAAGAATTGTCCTGACAAAAGGTGAATGCAGACATTAACTCCTCAACGTCCCCTCAAATGTTACCAAATCCCTTTCTTCCCTACCTGGATTCTGTCATTCATCTCTTCAGAAATAATCAAGTCTCAGGCTCCCAAAGTCCCTACTGTCAGTCTCGTAAATTGGACAGCCTCAGATGTGCAATGCCAGGGCCTCTGTCTCTGAGCGGCTAGTGTTGCTCCACGAAGAGAGGAAGGGCAGCTCAGAGTGTCCACTGGCTTCCCCAGAGGGTGGAATCAGCTCTGATCCTATGCCTGGGCCAGCAGAGAAAAGTGGTGGGGAGGGCTTCCAAGCTGGGCTGTATGCAGTTAATTTTCCTCTGGAGTACTTAAAATCAAACACTTCTTGCCACTGAGAAGATAAATGTCCTTCCAAGTTCTACCCTTCTGGATGAGAAATATATGTTACCCTACTAGCCCTTTCCGAGTTGGGCTCTGACTTACGTTACAGACTTCCTGCATGAACTTGACAAAGAGGTCCAAATGCTTCTCCATCAAAGGCAATAGTGTTGATGGTAGTAGGAGAGGTGGATCCTCGGTTTGCTTTGATGTTTACCATCATCATCATCACCTCCGTTATTGCTATTATAAACCACACAAGGCCTTGCACAGAGGTGCACACAGGTGGGGGTTCTGTCACTGGAGGGTCCTGACTGCGGGGGTGATTGTTAGGAAAAGATGGGGCAAGGCTGTGGTCCTCGGGCAAACTGACTTCCTGATTTTCCTAATGCACAGCCTAATGCTCGATTAAAAGTGCTCAAGAAAAATCCTCTCGAGGGGAGGAAGGGTGCCAGGGCCCCTGGAAGGGCTCATTTATCATTGTTTAACTTGGGGGAATTGGCAAGAAAGGGGGGGTGATAACTCCCTGCCGAAAGCAGTGATCCAGATGGCTCCTGAGAGCCAGCTGAGAGGAGCTGCTCCTCAGCAGCCTTGCTGGCCGGTGTGACTTTCCCAATGTCCAAGCCAAAGCAGCCTTTGTGAGGCTCCGAGCAGGACCCCTTACGGCAGGAGGTCTGACCCACCCTTCCTAAACAGAATGTTCCTGTTTACTAAACAGTCAGTAGATGCTCATCGTCCACAGAACAAGGTGGCTCAGGACACGGGGGGCCTCTCACATGGGGTAATGGGGCAGAGACAAAGGTGGGAGGGCTGAGGAAGGCTGTGTTGGGCATAGGGGCAGAGGAGGGATAAATAGTGGGTCACGGGAATACCCAGCCCTCTGGTGCCTCAGAGTCCAAGAAAGGAGAGAACATCCACTGCAAATACTACACACACACTACAAGTGCCTGAAACCACGCACAGAGAGGGCTCTAGAAATTGTAGGCAGGAATTCAGGGTCTCATCCAGCTTGGTGGGGGTGGGGGTGAGGTAAGTGGCAGGGGGAAGGGCATGGAGATGAGAGTCGGGAAAGATGTCTGGGAGGGGATGGCTTTGAATAGGGTGGAGTAGGATATAGAGGGTTTGGTCAGGTAAAGATGGGAAATAATCCAGAGAACAGTGGTCAGGAAGATGAAAAGGTAAGGTGCATGAGCCTGTGAAGAGGCCAGTTTGGCAGGTGCATGGGGTGTGGTTGGGGGATAAATAGTGCTGATATTGGAGAGATGATGGGGCCCATGCTGAAAAGGCTTGAATGCCGTGTTATGGAATTTAGACTCTGTTTGCCTCTCCAGATATAGTCTCTACTCCATTGTGGTAGATTTATTGCAAAATGATCATCAGTTATTCCCCTCCTGTGTTCATACCCCTTTTCTGTGTAGGTTTCACTGCTCTCCTGCTCTGATTCTGAGCTGAACCGTGTAACTGCTTTGTAAACAAGCCCAGGATAGCAACCTGGAGAGTGAGAGATTCATGTCGAGCGAGGCTTCTGTCTTTCTAACCATCTCCAAAAAGGCCATTCTAAACTAGCTGATCCTAGCTAACCCACTGATTGACTGCAGACACATAAGTGAACTCAGCTGAGATCAGTCAGGATCAGCCTAGAGCAGACCAGAAGAACCACCCAACTGAGCCCAGCTTTAATTGCTAATCTGGAAAATCAAGGGTGAAATAAATGGTTATTGTCTTAAGGCACTAAATTTTGGAGTGGTTTGTAAAAGTCACCTGCCCCATGGCTCCTGTTCTGTGGCCAGGAGGCTGACCTGTACAGGCTGCATCAGTGAGTTCCCAAGTTCTGTGCCTTCGGCCAGCAAGAGGAGATGGAGACCTAGGTGTTTGTCTCCTTGGTTCCCATCCTGCTGGGCTGTGGTTTGGCCCCAGCCTCTGTCAATGGCTCTGTCCTACAGCCACAGCTGACTTTTGGAGTGCTAGCAATCACTCCTTCCCATGCCCCTTCAGGTCCTGGCAGTAGTAACTGCTCCCTGATGCTGCTGGCCCTGGGGTCAGTACTGGAGAAGACACAGACTGCAGAAGCAGACAGTGTGACAGAACCAAGAAACAACCCTCAGAGAGGACCCAGGCAGGAGGCCCGAGTCTCCAAGAAGCAGCTGACAGGAAGCAGCAGAGAAGAGCCCAGAAGAGCAGAACTTGGGAGACTGAACGAGTGGCTGGGCTTGCCACAGACAGCCTGACCCAGAAGTCACAGACATGAGGAGACGGACCTCCACTCCACCAGAGGAAGAACTTCCTAAGAGAACAGTCCAGATGTAGAAAGGGCTGGCAAGAACTAGCCCTTTCTAGTGTTTAAGTGTTCCGGTTAGCTTCTGAGGGTGCTTTTGCGGGGGCCTTACTCTATTTGCATGTAAGGTTTGCACATTAATAATTCCTTCATTAGACTCACATTGCACTTGGCACGCAGGACTGTGCATTCACAGGCTCACATAAATAAAGGGCTTTAATGAGCCGGCAGCTCTGCCTGTGAGGCGCGCCTGCACTGCCTGGCAGCAGGCCCGCTCCCTCGGCGATGGCTGGGCACCAGCACACCGTGTGCTGCGGCTAAACTGGCTTTGGTTAGACTGGGGGGGAAGGTGTGGGAGGGAAGTAGATGACTGGAGCAAGTGTCAGTCTGAAGGAATTCTGAAATGTTAGGGACAGCCATTCCAGTGAATTTCCTGCCACACATCTGAACACACCTGAGGGGAGAGACAGCCCCCTCCTGTCACAGACCAGTGGCCCTTCCCAGCAGTGCTTCTCCCCCAGGGTGGGTGGAGAGAGTAACTGAGCCAGCCCCTGTGGCCCCATCCTTCCCTAGCTCTGACACTGTTTTCCAGCCCAACTGCCTTGTGTTCTTGGTGGTGGGCAGTGCCCCAGAGCAGGGCATTGCCTCCCTAAATGCCAGAATGGGCCAGAACTAGGACCAGGTTCCCTGCTCCTGAACCTCCGTGCCAGGTAGTGGGAGAACGAAAGGGGCGCTCACGCAGGTGGAAGGTGGTCTCGGCAGGTAGTGAGCAAAGGACCTTTTTCCAGGAGCCAGGCCTGGAGTGATCCTTCTGACCCTCCCAATCATGTGTCTGGGAATAAAACCCTCCCAGCTCCCGATACCCTTCCCAATATGTCAAAACCCTACACATGCTACAAGGCTCATCTCAGACACCAGTCCCTCCTTTCATCTTCCCATCCCTATTCTTTCTTTTTTTTTTTTTTTTTGAGACAGAGTCTCTCTGTGTTGCCCAGGCACTCCAGTACCGTGGCATCAGCCTAGCTCACAGCAACCTCAAACTCCTGGGCTCAGGCAATCCTACTGCCTCAGCCTCCCGAGTAGCTGGGACTACAGGTGTGTGCCACTATACCCTACTAATTTGTCCTATTTTTAGTGGAGATGGGGTCTCACTCTTGCTCAGGCTGGTCTCAATCACCTCAAGTGATGCTCTTGCCTGGGCCTCCCAGAGTGCAAACACCCCTATTCTAACCAGGCCTGAGCTCTCTGGGCTCAGGTCAGGCTGCATCTGGAGCTACACTTAAATGCACATATACCTTGTTGATGACCCCGACCATGGACTAGGCTCACATTACTGCTTCTCTCCACTCCCACCCTCTGAGCTCAGCCCAGGACCTGGCTCAGGTGCACTCGACACACACGAGCTGGGTTACTGTCATCCCTTTACCTGTTCCCCTCAGCTTTACAGACCATCTTGCTTTATTGTTGGCCAGCACCAGTGCCTTCCCAACAAAGCAGGCTTACCTTCCCTCTCTCCTTTCACTCCTTTTGGATGAACAGGAACAGCCTCTCCAATAAGGATTGGCTGTTGGAAACTTCCCAGCTACCCACCACTGTCTCAGTTAATCACCAGGGCTGAGGGGTAATCTCAAAGCCCAGTAGGCCCTCAGCAGACAGGATGGTGTTTGATGGACAGCCCTACTGCCTGCAAAGCCCTGGTAAACAGCTCTGATGCCACCAGTGTCCCCAGCACTGGCTGGAAGTCTTTTCCTATTTGCCACCGGGCACACCCAACCCTGTGCATAGTGCTGTCTGGGGCTACCATGGACTCTTTCACATCAAAGATTCCTTCTGAGATTGTAAAACTAGATGATTAGCTCCAGCCACTCACCCTCTTCTGCCTATGAGACAGAATCCAGTTAATGCCAGAACAACCTATACTATTCCAAGAGCCTGGCCCGTTTCCCGAATCCCAGCCCTTTCCACATGCAGGTCAAGAAACTCAAGAAGAAAACCAATGTTCTCCCTAAAAGTGGACAACAGCTTGGTGGACCTCAGGTACATCCTACAGAATCACTAGCATGCAGGTGATTTGGAACGGATGGGCTGGAGGAAAGGCATATAGATCCAAGACCCTGATGCTCAAAGACCTAGGAAGAATGTTTTCACCACCCTCACCCACCCTCAAAATTTCCCAGTGTCCACAGAAAAGTCAGATCATTCTGTCCAGGCTTTGGGTACTTCATGTCATGACTCCAATCATTCTCATCTCTTCTCCTGCTAGACCTCCAAACCGCTAGCCACCTTGCGGCACTCATGCTCCCCAAGTATACCCCACTCATCCCTCTGCAAGTCTTTGCTCCAGCCATGAAACATCTTTTGTTTTAGGTTGGATTCTCAGACCCTTCCATGAGGATTTAAGTCTGCGTCTCTTTGGAATGGTAGATGGGGAAGATAATCCAAGAAAATACCAGCAGGATATAGTAGGGAGGAAAAAAAGTCAGTAAAGGCTACATTTTTTGAGCAGGTTCCCACTGTGGGCAACTAAGATTTGACTCTACCTGGGAACTCTGGGAGCCAGTGTCAAACTCTCTTCAGAATTATCCCCACCCAAGAGTACAGGGAACTAGGGTATTTGCCCCCCAACTCCCATCTGTCACCGGTGTGGATGAGGGGACCTTGGCAATGCACCAGGAGTGCTGCTGCCCCTTCCACACCCCTCCTCCTTCCACACCCCTCCCCCTTTCATGCCCCTCCCCCTTCCACAACCCTCCCCCTTCCACAACCCTCCCCTACCCACCATCACTTTTTAGTTTTCCCAAATGACCTGCTCATCAAAGGTCAATGCCACCTCCTCCCAAAAGCTTTTCTAATCTTAACTCAGAACCAGTGACTCTTTCCTTTGGTTTCTACAGACAACCACAGTATAACCGTTAGAAAAACCCTTTCGGTTTTGTCCTGCGCTCAGCTGAAGAGTTAAAGGCTGAACTGACAACCAGGCAGGATGGTGCTGGCTCACGCCCTGCTTTGGTTTCTTTCCTTCCTGCTTCATCTGAGGTGGTGTCTGTGATTGGCATAGCAGGTCTTTGATCCCATCAACATTAGAAATTAGAAAATACCCCTTGAAAATTATCATTGGCTCTATTGCCTGAATATGTTCTTATCGCAAAAAGGAAAGTGCTGTCTTATACTGTTAACAGTCTTATTTGCCTAAAGAGATTATATCTATGATCATATAAAAATAAGAAGAAATGCCTAAATTCAAATTGCTCTCTCCAAGTTACCTGGAACTGTGATATTTGCACACAGTGAAGCATCTACTTTTGCTTTGAAAAGAGAGAATGCAAATTAAAAAATACAAGGAAGGAAAGAAGCAGTGCCAAACCCACAGAGGGTAGAAATGGCTGCATGTGAGTGGTGAAGTGGTTTCTGTGAACCATGAAGTGGTTTCTATGGACAGATGGGCATGAGGCAATGTTATTCTGTTCCTGAAATCAACTACCAAGTGTTGCAGTGAACTCGGGAAAAGAGCTGTCCCACCTATGGTTCTACAGGCAGAAAGAGGAACGAGGGGCCAGTAGCTGTGGTTAACAGGGTATGAAGCTGGAGCTTCTATAAAATCACGAAGGAAGTGAGAGACAGCGTGTGGATCTGCTAGCAACAGGCGCCTCCCCCGCTAGGGCCCAGCCCTCCACGGGGCGGAGCTGCTGAGGAGCACGGCTCTGCATCGCCATTGGCATCTTCCAGGTCAGACACTACCCTGACCCAGCCTTTAGGCTGAAGAAGCATCTGTGAACCCAGAGCTGCCCAACAGCAAGCGGCAGCAGTGGCTGGGTGAGTATGACACTAGGAAGTTGTGGAGAAAGTTCTGGAATGAAGGGGGAAGCTGGCCCCTTTGACTGGCCAAAAAGAGCCAACTCTAAGAGTCTGCGTGCAGGACTCCAGCTCAGCAGCTTCACACATCACCGTCCCCAGCTCCAGGCGGGCTGCCTGCTGTCCTTACCTCCCAGACAGAGGGGATCAGTTCTCCCTGGGGTCACCGCAGGACCAGTACACACTTTTGTGGCCTTTTTTGCTTGCTGCACTTACCTACCCGGACACCACTACTGGTACACACTCCCTGGGGCAGACCACACCTGTTGTCGTCATCTTAGGATACCCAGTTCCCAACACCGTGCCTGTTGCAAATTAGCAGTAATATCAGTAAATATTTGTCACCCGAATGAGTCTCCTTCCGACCAGTGCCCCTCCTGAAGCCCTGACCCCTACCTCCTGCCCCTTGTTAGCTCCTCTGCTGGTCCAGCAGATGGCCTTGGTTCTGGACTTACAGGGAACAGTTACAGACACAGATATCTTTTCACGTGAGGGGTGGGTACCTGGATACCTGAAAGAAATAAAATCTACTAAAACCAACCTTAACTTCCTGCTTATCTACCCACAAAGGGAGAAAAACTACTTTTGCCAGAGAGTTAAATTCATATCTATCCCCTTTCCTTCAAAGTCCCACCGATTACTCAACACACATCTCAAAGACCAACTCCCCCATGCAGCATTCCTGACCCCAGCAGGGTATGACACTGTCCTGCGAGCCCCCACACTGTGCCTTTTCTGGCACTGACAATTTACTGCCTTCTACTGCATTACTGAGGGCCAGACTGTAGGTCCTGGTGGGCAGGGGCTGAGTCTGATTCCTCCTGGTCCCACCTCACCCCAGCCCCACTCCCACCCCCAGGACCTGAGCAAGACAGGAGGTGAGCTGAGAGAATTGAGTTGCATAGGAGAAAAGGAAGGACAGACAAGAGCATGACCTGGCTTGCAAGGATTTCCGTTGAACTTCCCAAGAAGCCACTCTCTAAGTTCTGAGGCTGGGGAAGCTGGTGTCTACCTGGCTTGGGACCGCCCCTCCTGGGCTCTTGGCGGGGCTCCCGCTGCCTGCCTGTCCTCTCTAGACCTACCGCAACACTGGGCTGATCATCCTGCTCTCCGGGAGGCTTCTCCTAGTGTCTACGAATGCAGAGCTGGGCGAGACCCAATAAGCACGGAGCTCAAAGACGGCTGTCCTTCACGGCTGGTGTGCCCTGCCTGCAGCATGCCCACCAAGCAGGCTTCCAGCCTCAGCAAGGACAACAGCTGAGCCTGTGGGACACTTTCCTTAGTTCACAGCCACCCTCTGAGCCCAGTTCTACCCCTTGGAGCTACACAGAACAAATCTGCTCTCTTCCCCAGGGCAGCCCTTCGGGGGTCTGGGGACAGCTCTCTTGTCCTCTTGAGTTTTCTTTCTCCAGGCTAGATATCCTCAGCGCTTATACTGTTTTTCAGTTTGTCCCGACAAGGCTATTGTTTTTAAGTGCTCTCAAAAGAACATTCTCTGCAAGGTGAAATAGAAACGAGTAAGTCATGTCGGTACTGACCCGACCCTTTGCTGCATCTCGGCAAGAATAAATACTTTCACGTCTCTCCAGCGGTGCAGAAATAATGGGCAAGAGTCGTATTCCCACACACACTTGCTCGAACCATGCCAGTAAGAGGAGACCGTGAGAGTGTGAAGAGCATGTGACCTTTCTGGTCTTGCAGAAAGACAGAAGGTTAGCCCCCAATTCAGTTGTTATTTTTTTTCCCTTTAAACCTATGTTTAAATATGTTTAAAGAGATCTAGGAGGGGATGAAAAGAGGTTGATTAATGGGTACAAACATACAGTTAGATAGAAGGAATAAGACCTAGTGTCAATAGATCAGTAGAGTGACTATAGTTTACAATAATATACTGTACATTTCAAAATAGCTAGAAGGGAATAATGAGAATGTTTCCAGCATAAAGAAAAGACAGATATTGAAGGTGATGGGTATCCCAATCACCCTGATTTGATCTTCACACATTATGTCAATATGGTAGATTATCACATCTACCCCCCAAATGTGCACAGCTATTATGTATCAATGCTTAAATATTAACCTATGAGTGTAGTGTAAGAATACTAAGAGCCAATAATTCAACTGAAAACTTGCCTTTGCAACCTTGGGATAGGACCTGCAGGAGCAGAGTGTGGGCCAACCAGGAACAGACCATCTCATGAGAAAACTGATGGAAGGAAAAAATTCCTGAAGAATTCTGAAGAGGTCTTGTTTTAGTGAAGCACTTCTTTGTTTTTTTTGGTTTTTTTTTTTTTTGGAGACAGGGTCTTGCTCTGTTGCCAGGGTGCAGTCCAGCGGCGTCATCGCAGCTCACTGTAGCCTCCAACTCCTGGGCTCAAGCGATCTTCCTGCCTCAGCCTCCCGAGTAGCTGGGACTACAGGCATGCGCCACCATGCCCGGCTAACTTCTATTTTTTGTAGAGACGGGTCTCACTCTTGCTCTTGCTGGTCTGGAACTCCTGGCCTCAGGCAATCGTCCCGCCTTGGCCTCCCACAGTGCTAGGATTACAGGAGTGAGCCACTGTACCCATGAAGCACTTCTTAATCTTATTTTCCAGAATCTTACCTTCAGAGAATACTATGAAGTGTTCAACCATTCAAATCCTCAAAAATAAATGCTAAAAAATTCACTAGAATCTTGCCTTCCTCTGTTTCTTCCAACTTTTCCTCCTCTTCCTCTTTCTCCTTCCTTTCCTCCTTTCCTCCTTCCTTCCTTTTTCCCTCACCTTATTCCAGAATGTATTTGAGATAACGAATGCCTGGATGTTTTTGTGGTCCTGTGCTTTAACAGCATGGAATTGCTCATCACTTCACAGGAGTGGCCAGTATTTAGAGTCCAGAATCTTTTGGTAATAAAGAATTTAGGCCAAAGCTGAACCTTCAGTAATGAGGTCTAACCTGTAATCAAATTAAATTAAATTAAATATCACAGCATTAGATTAATTTCAGCTCCACACATCCACTGCTATTAGGTTCTATTAATTTTTAAAATTGGTACAAAAGCCTTCCTGAAGGTGAATTTTATATAAGCTTATCATGTAGACGATATTTTCTTAATCATCTTTTTAATGAAAAGACTAAGCAAAAAAAAAATGTTAAGGTCTAAGAGTTTTCATTGCATCATCTTAAACCTAACCAGTGACCGTTTTTGAAAGGGCAGTGAAGAACTGATGATAACATCTTTATTTTTGTTTGCTTTGAAGCCTAGGGACTCGTAGGAGATGAAAACATGCACTCAGATCCTGCCAGCCTAGAAGATTTCCAGTGTTGAAAAGCACATTTCTTCCTCTCTTTCCTAAATAACATAACACCGGAACATTTCCCAACCTCATCCTACACTTTTTGACGTCACCTAAAGAGGAAGTCAATTTTATAACACTACCTGCTTAAGACGTGAGTTAAGCATAATTCATTCAAACAACTTACAACACACATCAAAAATATTGTAAAAATCCAGGCCCCTGAGAGCCAGAGGAAAAGATGGGGAATGAGAGGGTGAAGGAAGGCTTCTCAGGCAGCGTGTTAACTCCCACCGGTGGTGTTTCCCAAGAAGCCAGGATGTTCTGGGCCTGCCCATCTGTCCCAGTCTGGAAGAGCCTCCCCTCCTTAAAGTGGGGCTTAGAAACAGGTTCATCCCACCGGTGGGGCAGCAGCCCTGGCCCCGCACGGTAGAGGAGTGGCAGGGTGTGGGACACTCCACCCTACTCCTCTTTTCTGAACCCCAACAGGTTCAATGTAAAATATGGGTCATGAATGATGTCCCAGGGACCTGTGAGCTGCTGATGCAAATATCCAGTGCAAATATCTGGGTGACCCCACACTGGTGGAGCTGCCCTGGGCCCCACCCTCCTGTGCTTAGAAGGCAGCCCCGAGAAAGCCTTGCCCCGTCATTTCACTGGGCAATTCCTTCAGCTCAGCCAACATGAATGCTTGGACCAGTCCCGGCTCCTGTTCCTGGGAAATTCAGAAATCAACAAAAATCATATTACTACTGTAGTTAATGTTTAGATATGTGCCAGGCACCGTCCTGTTTTTATACACACTCTCATCATTGATTTGTCACAACAATGCTGACAAGTAGGCACTGCTGTCATCCCCATTCCAAGGATAAGAAACAGGAGGCACAGAGAGGGAGGAAGAAGGACAGTATTCGCCCTCAAGCAATCTGGCTTCCAAGCTAGAGCTGCTCACCGAGGCCTCTCCGTGAGACACAGCACTACCCAGAGGAAGGCAGAGCCACGCAGCCACTCAAGTGCTCTTTGCAAGTGTCTGAGAACAACATGCATATGCCAGCACCTTGGTTTCCTTCCTTACAGGCCCCCAGAAAATGTGCATATCACCACTTTGCTGGGCAGGATAGTGCACACTGGTGCTACTTCAACAGTGGTCCAAGTATCACAGCTTGGAGTGGTATAAGAGTCCAGGCACAAGGAATTGTGGAAGCTTGAACCAGGCCATACTGGAAATGTGACACCCAGACCCCTACTCATCCCACCAGGGCTGCTGGAAAATGAACTGATCTGGTATAAATCATAGTGTCCACCCGTCATCCATTACCAAGCCCTGCTTTCTGCTGCTAGAGAGAGTCTCTTGGTTCACATTTGCCAAATGCTGGGAAACTTAGGGCTTCAGTTAAGGAAGGTAATACCTGTGCAGAGGGTCTATACCATCCCCATGGGCAAAAGAATGGCCCCAGTTGATATTCCTGGCATGGTTAATTATCTGGGTGTGAAACCCCCCTACCCCTGCCAAACTTCTTAAAGAGATTCACAGCATACGAGGCATATTTTTAAAAGCCATGTCATTTGATGCTCAAAAACAACCCTGTGGACTAGCTTAGGATAGGTGATATATGTTATGCTCATTTCGTAAATGAGGAAACTGAGGCTCAGAGAAATCAAATGGCTTGATCCAAAGTAAACTTGCTATTTAATATCAAGGAAACTAAAATCCTGCTTTTCTGTCTTCAAATCCAGTACTCGTCTCTCTGCACCACAGCATCCCACTGGGAAATGAAAAGTCAATATCATCTTTGATTTTTGATCACATGTGATGAACAAGCCAGACAAGAGAGTTCTGTGACTGCCACTGGATTTGAATCCTGGAGCACCTTCCGGTGTGTGAGCGTGCTTCATCCATGCTTAGGTGGAAGCCACGCCAGATTGGCCGAGGCAGCTGAGAGAGGCACGGGGCACGTCACTGAGATGTACTGCATCCCCTTGGGGTGACCCGACTGCCTGCATTCCCAGCAGCCCAGCAGCCCGCCAGGCAGTGCTGAGTGGAAGGAGCATAGGCTTGTATACAGAACCTGGGACCACGCGCTCCGAGGCTTGAGTTCAAGTCCCTCCTCTGACACTTGCTAGTGTGATTTGGCAAGTGATGTACCCTCTCATCCTCCTCATCTATAAAATGGGGATTAAAACCCCCATGTCCCACCTGATTAATAGCCTGTGACTTGGGAGTCTTCCTGCCAACCTCACTCTGAAAATATTGTCACCAGGCCAAAGATACATTGAGTAGCTGATCTCATTTTTAGGAGGCTGCCCCATTGAGAGATGTGAGAAAGAGGGGTACAGTGCCCCCCTTGTGAGGTAGGACAGGGATGGGCTTGGCTATCTGGTTGACTCATGTGCTGTAGCAACTCTACTGGAACCCTGAGCAGTCTTTCTACTCCTTCTAACTGAACTTGTCTGGTTGACATCTAAGTTCTCTCTTGTAGCCCTAACAGTCTCAGAATCTACAAATCTTGGAAGCTGGTTCACTCTACGACCCTTGACAATTCACTGTACCTCTCTAAATGCCATTTCCTCATCTGCAAAAGCCAAATCACACTTCCTTCCCACCAACTGCACTTTAATCGACAGTCACTCTAAACCCAGTGATCTCCTTGGAGGCTGCCTGCCTTGCTCAATCACTCAGTTGTAACGAGGTTATTGCTGGAACTGGCAACTCACACAGCCTTGAGATTCAAGCAAATCACACCAGACTTTCCACAAAAGCTGCTGAAGCTCCAGATGCCCCGGGGCGGCTGCTGCCCTGCTGAGGTCAGCTTCCCCCCAGCGGCCTCCCTGAGATGCTTTGGGCACAGCTAGGCTTGCTGGTGACTCTTGAAGTTCTGGCACTTGAGCCCTTGGCTTCTCCTCCTTATAAGTGAAATCTTTATGGACAACACCTGCAGAATAGGAGCGACGTGGGAGGTCATGAAATGCCACTCCTGGTCTAGCCCATCTTTAGCTTGGAGGAAGTGGGGAACCGTTGAAAGTTTATGAGTTAGTACAGCAGTTCTCAAAATGTGTACCACGGAGTCAGGGGTTCCATGAAGTCAAAACTTTTCATAATGATATAAAGATGTTATTTACCTTTTCTCCCTTTGTCGACATTTGCAATGATGGTGCAAAAGCAACAGGGAGTAAAACTGCCATCCCCTGAGCACAAATCAAGATAGTGACAATCCACTTTGCTGGTCGTCATCGTATTCTTTACTACCACACACTCACGGTAAAAAACAAATTTAAAAAAAAAGCCAGGTTCACTTAAGCTTGCCCATGATGAAACAGTAAAAGTTATTAACTTTATTAAATCTCAACCCTTGAGTAATGTTGTTTTAACATTCTGTATGAACTGGTGAGTACACATGACTACTGCCGCATAGGGACATATGGTGATTGTCTCAAGGAAAAATCGTTGTGTGACCTTTTAAGTAGTGAGCTGAACTAATCATGTTTTTCAGAAAACATATTTTTGCTTGAAAAAAAAAAAACAACTGACAGACAAACTATGATTATGAAGACTTGGATTTTGGAAGACATTTTTTCAAAAATGGATCTCATGAGACTGTCACTTCAAGGAAAACAACTGACAGTGTTTGTTGACAATGATAAAATATGAACTTTCAAGTGAAAATTAGAATTTTGGAAAAATTATATTTACCACTGTGAGCTTGACAGCTTCCCAATACTTAAGGACTTTTCCAGTGATATTCCAATGGTGATACTAATGAATGTGCTTTTTAAATATTGTATAATGAAATTATTGAGATTTAGAAAATGTATACAACTCAGTGAACCAATATTTTTCAAATGACCAATGCGTGATGTCAGGCAATCATGCTCAAGTAAAACATACAAAGTGCAAGACGAGTGGATTTTAATGTGAGGGAATACAAGAAGTTTATCGATACAAATAATTTGGCTGGGCATGGTGGCTCACATCTGTAATCCCAGCACTTTGGGAGGCTAAAGGCAGGAGGATCGCTTGAGTCAGGAGTTCAAGACCAGCCTGGGCAACATATCGAGACCCTGTCTCTACAAAAAATGAAATAAGAAAATTAGCCAGGTGAGATGGCCCATGCCTGTAGTCCTAGCTACTTGGGAGGCTGAGGCAGGAGGATCCCTTGAGCCCAGGAATTTAAGATTACAATGAGCTATGATGACACCACTGCACTCCAGCCTGGGTGACAAAGCAAGACCCTGTCGCAAAAGTTTATTATTATAGTTTCTGATTTCATATTGTAAGAAACTATCACTTCTTTTTTTTCTTTTCTTTTTTTTTAGAAACAGAGTATCACTTTATGGCTTAGGCTGGAGTGTAGTGGCTCTATCATAGCTCCCTGCAACCTTGAACTCCTAGGCTCAAGTGATCCTCCTGCCTCAGCCTCCCAAAGTGCTAGGATTACAGCCATGAACCACCATGCCTGGCCTAAGAAACTACTTCTTCTTGAGTTTGGGTGAAGTATCAAAGAAGAACAGCCATAATTATCTAAGATGAATGTTAAAACATTCCTCCCTTTTTCAACTACATAAGGCCAGATTTTTCTCATATATGTCAACCAAAACAATATAGCAGAACAGATTGAATGCAGGAGCAGCTATGAGACACCAGCTTAATCTAGTAGGCCAAACATTAAAGAGATTTGCAAAGATATAAAACAGTGTCACTCCTGTCAGTAAATTTTTTCTGTTTTGGGAAATACAAATTTTTTTTTCTTGTTATACAGTATATATTTATAGTTTTTACTAGTTTGTACTAGTACATTCTCATATTACTAAGGCAATTTAGTGGAAGAATCTTCCTTTTGATATTTGAGTCATCTGAAATAATACAAACTACACATTCCAAAAAAAATCCTCATTTGGATAACAACAAAAAAAGACAAGTTAAACAACAAAAAACTTTTCCTTTCTTATTTATGTTGACCTGTAATGGGTTTATTATTGCTATTTTTAAATGAATTAGTAAGTTAACATTTGCTAAATTTCTCTGTTTTAATTTCTACAGTAAATTTTTTATTGGCTTTTGCACACACTAATGAACAGTAAATATTGACAGATATAACTCATATAAACAAAATCTTTGGGGTTCTCAGTAAGTTTTAAAAAGTATAAAAGAATCCTGAGACCAAATAGTTTGAGATCCCCTAAGTTATGATATCCTGTCGTTTTAGGATTGTGGGCCTGGCAGCGGTGGGGAAGACAGGCTGTGGCCAAGGACTGGATGGGAGTCTTCTGCCACCGGCTGGCACAAGCTGGTGAGATTTGGAGCTGAGGCAGTGGCAATGGGACTGGCCAGGGGGTGCAATGCAAATGCATCATGAAAATCGGGGCCACTGTGCCATATTTTGTTTTGGTTGCAATGCTGAAACTTACAAGACCCTGGCCCTGGAGTAGACACGGTCTCCTCTGGAGGGAGTGGTCATGTCCAGCACCAGCTATTTGAGAAAAAGATGGACACTCGGACAAGAAGCAGAAATTGAGCAGAGAAGCAGGAGGAGGATCTTGCTCCAGTTGTTCTGGGTAAAGACCTGAGGAGTCAAGGTAAACGGGCACATCCTCTACTTGGCACTTGCTCAGAGAGTGCCCACCACGGATACAGAGGGCAAGCTAGGGCCAGGCAGGATCTGCAGGCTTCAAAGAGAAAGGCCCTGAATAGCAGGCGTCCTGTGCACATTATGCCCTGTGTTCATTTCCCCTCTGTTATCACCGAGTCCCTAGTGGGACAAATCTAATCAGATTTCCCAGCTTTGTCTCGGCTGTGCTGGAAGAAACTAAAGGAAGAGCCGTGTGTTTATGCAGGGAGAATAACAGGCCCTTCCCCAGGTGATATGGGAGGTGAGCAAAGGTTAGAGAGAAATTCTCAAGGAGGGAAATCCTGTGAACCAGAGAAACTGCTTCTTCATCCAGTGACAACTAGAATTTTCCTTATAAGAGGTGACAGACTGGAGATGTATTTTGGAAGAAAGAATAAACGAATAAATGGAATGAATTGAATGCAGCTGGTGAGGTGACTCCAAAACTTCTTCTAGGACATCTATGCGGACGGAGTTTGAGGTGCCTATTAGACATCCCAGGTGGCGCTGCCCGGAAGACAGAAGGGTGCATATGTCTGAAGCTCAAGAGGTCTGGAGTGGAAGTACTGGCTTGAGAAACATGAACCACATAGGTCAGTGGTTCTCAGGCTTTGGAGCAATTCAGAGTCACCTCTAGGGGATTATATAATAAAAAGGAAGATGCCTGTCCCAGATCAACTGAATCAGAATCTTCAGGAGTGATTGTGACTCACGCCACCAGGAGTTCTCTGAAGGCAGAGGAGGCACTGAGCTCTCCCAGAAAAAAGGAGAAAGAGTGAATTCAAAAGGCAGCCACAAACCCAGAAGCATCTTGCTCTTGAGCACCAGAAGTCTGTCGGTAAAGAATGTGCTTAATTCAATTCTAATGGGCCGGCACACTCCAGCACATGGAATACATCCATCACTCATCTTTAGGCAGTGCAAGAGTCCTCTGCTAATATTTGAAGCCTTAAATGTAGCCACTTAAGCTTCCCATGTATCAGGCACAATTAGGGATCCCAGAAGCTGCACATGAACCTGACCGTAGAACAGTCAGGGGCAGAGCCAGAGGGCCATAAGTGGCAAGCCCAGCCCTCCCTGCATACAGCTGTGGGAAAGCAGACCCTTTCTCCTAGAAACAATCCCTTTTCCCTGCAGCTCTAGACTGAATGAAATTAACATTTCTGAAACACAGCCAGGGAACAGACCGTTCTCTGGAGAACTACAAGCTGTCTCTTCTAGCAAAAAAGGGGGAAAAGGAAGTAAAACATTTTTCATTTATTAATAAGATTCTTTTGGTCATATACAGTGAGCTAGATATTTAGATATCTAGATATCTAGACTAAGATTTTAAACCTTTTCTTTTAAATGTCATTATTTTGTTCCCCTTAATGGAACCTATCTTTTGGACATTGCCTGCTTGAATGCATTAAATAATAACTTATTTACCCATATGCTAACCAATCAATGACATGAAAACATGTAAATTCAGGCCAGCCCTGCCTAACACACAGAGGGTACTCAATAAACACGTGCTGTAGGCCAGGCATGGTGACTCACACCTGTAATCCCAGCATTTTGGAAGGCCGAGGCAGGAGGATCACTTGAGCCCAGGAGTTCCAAACCAGCCTGGGCAACAGAGTGAGACCCCATCTCTACAAAAAATAGAAAAATTAGCCAGTGCATTGGCATGCGCCTATAGTCCCAGCTACTTGGGAAGCTGAGGCAGGAGGATGGCTTGAGCCCAGGGGTTTGAGGTTGCAGAGAGCTATGATGATGCCACTGCACTCTAGCCCAGGCAACAGAGGGAGACCCTGTCAAAGAGAAAAAAAGTGTGCTACAATGAATTCAGCCCAATGTCACCATCCTAAGTGGATCTATTTTGTACCAAAAAGGAAAGCAAAAGTTAGTCCTACAGTCCTATTACAGTTAAGACTTTTTGGAAATAGTTCAAGGACTTGCTTAGAGCACCGTGGAGCACTAGAGTTCCAGGTAAGCTATGGTGGGACGCACATATGCAAACTTTATCCGCCAAAACTGAACACTGAAAATGTGTGAACTCCTTCCCATGGGGACTTGCAGAAACTCTCAGTGGGACATCTCAGGAGCAAGCAGGGGATGCCTGCTTTGGTGTGGGTAACATAGGTGCCTGAACTGGGCTTCTGGACGAAAGCTAAGATGGTGTTGGTCCAAGGACGTATTCTGGAGCCTGTGCAGTTATATCTGGCTGTGGCCAAGTCAGGCTAGCCTTTCAGCCTAGTGATCTCCAAGCGTGGCTCCAGGACCACATGCAGCAGAATCATCTGGAGAACACATTTAAGTGCCCACTGCAGACTACTGAGCCAGCATCTCAGGGCAGAGCCCCATCTTCCGCATTGTAAGTCAGCTCCCAGGTGACTCTGACACACCACACCGTGAGCGCCCCTGTCCGTTACCTCGCACTGCCAGGCACTGAGGGGAGGGCTGGTTTGTGAATAAAGACGGTGAGTCAAGCCCCAGGGAACTGCTGAGTCCCCACCAGCAGCCCTGTCTTGGCGTTTACCACGTTCCCTCTCCCGCCCTCACGAGGCTCAGGGAGGTGGCGAGGGCACAGAGGCTGGCAGGGCCTCAAACCTTCCGCAACTTGACCATCCTCCGTTTCAGGCCCTCTTCCCCGCCACACACCCTCCTCACCCACACTCGGGCCAAATATGCCACGTGAAAACACCCTGATGTAGGGAACATCTGTATCCTCTCTTGCCAGGGACACCTTCCCGCTCCCGCCACATGGTGACATCTTATCCTTCAAGGCACCAACGACGTAGCCACAGCCCATACGTTGGAGGCACTCTGACAAGGGGCTCAGGAGAACGTGCACCTTATCCAGAGATGGTAACACAGGAGGGGACATTGCAAATGGTGCCCGCTGGGCAGGGCGAGAGCTGAGGCACTACTCGGGCATGTGTTCAAATCCCCACACTCCCTCCCCTTCCCTGGGTCTGGAGGGAGAGACAGGTGCTTCCCCAACACCTGGCCCCTTGACTCTTGCTGCGGGTCATCCTGTGAGTGGGCCCGCCTTCCCCTTTCCTGCCAGCCTGCATGTGAGGCCCAGGGACAGCTCAGTCCTTTAGCTAAGCTCTCTTAACCTGGCGCCACCAGACCTGCACTCCTGCCTTGGGGATCTGCTGAGGCTCCAAGAAGGGGAAGAATGAGTGGAAAGAGGGAGTGAAGGCAACTGGAAATACCAATGACGTTTGATGGACTTTCTGCCCCTGGTGGCACCACAACCCCACGCAAAGAGGTAGCCCAGGCCAGGGCAGGCTGCTGCTATTTTCTAGACTAGGGTTGTTTCGTGGTACTTGATTTGGAAATTGGTGTCCTCTCTGGCTCCTGGCACCCCTTACCCTCCGCCCTCCTCTCCCCCACCCGGTTGATGCTACCAAGCTCCCACCTATGAGCTCAAGGACCAAGCCCTGCTTTAAAAAGCCCCGGGCCAAGTCGTCCAGGCATCGGGCAGCCTCTCTGTGGGTGCTGCCTGTGTCTAGCCCTTTCTCTGCTTCAGCCAGAGGGAAGGGGGTCAGGAACGCAGGCTCTCCCTCTGCCTCCCCGTGGGTGCTGACTGTTCCACTGACAAACACATCTCAGGCTGCCCGGCAATCTGCCCTGCCCCCGCCTTGGTTAATCTTGCCATTGTTGCTCTGAGGGGCAGGCGTGTTGATGGCAGGAACCACAGTATAATTCACTGTAGTATAATAACATGCTGTTGAGGTTTGCAGCCTATGAATAGGCTGTACTATATAGTCTAGGTGTATAGTCGGCTATACCATCTGGGTTTGTGTAAATACTCTCTGTGATGTTCTCAGAACATATCCCCATTGTCAAGTGATGCGTGACTGTACATATATTGCAAAAATTTTGGGAAAAGAAAAGAATAAAGAATTATCCATACACCTACTACCTGAGCAACCTGGACATTTTTGTTTTACCTCCTTTTTTAACCAATTTTTTTTGCACAGTTGAGATCATGCCTATTTTGTGATTTTGAATGTTGCTTTGGGGTTTTGCTATTTTTTTTTTTTACTCAACATAGTGTAAGCATTTTCCCATGTTATCAAAAACTCTTCTTAGATGTAGTGTGTAATGCCACATGATGTGGGCAATGAACATTTTTTAACACACAGCTTTTTGGATGACTTTCACAGGATAATTTCCCAGAAGTCAATCACTGGGTTAAAGGGTATGCATATTTTAAGGCTCCTGATGCATATATTGTGACTAGCGTTATCCCTTTTTCCCAGAGTTGGAAACTGAAGCTCAAAGACTGAAGTAATTTGTGCTAAGTCACACAGCTAATATACAGCTAAGCCAGGACGAAAACACAGGGCAAGGTATTTCCTGTCCTGTGGTCTGTGCCTGACAGCACAGCACAAAAGAGGAGGCTGCCGCTTTCCCGCAGAGCATCTGATCTTGTGCAGTGACTGGACAAACAGCCCCGTGGGAGAGCAAATCTGGGACAAAGGCTGGTGCATTGAAAGAACACCTGGCGTTCAGGACACCTGGGTTCCACTGACTCTGTCACCTCAAGCAAGTCTCTTTGGCCTCGGTGTCAGCCCTGCAAGATGAGGGGCTTGGACTGGGTCTAACACATCACCCTTCTGCCCAGATACATCACCCCTAAAACAAAACCAGAAACATTTTGGTTTTAGTTTTGCAAAAAAAAGACTAAAGAGAATCCATTTGCTCCAGCTTAAGACAGTAACTGCTTGCTCTCTTGGCCTTAGAGTTGATCCAGCTGGATCCCAAAACCAGCAGGTCGGGGTCAATGAGACAGCCAGCTCCGGAAAACAGTGCCCGGCCGGAATCCACCAGAGAGAGGCAGGAAAATGCAGTCCTTTCAAGATCAGGTCAGATGGTTGGGAAACACTTCTCGTGCTGTGTCTCAGCACCAGGCTCCGCTGTCAGCACTGTAAAGAGATCTCCCTGTCCTCCCCAGCCCTGGGGACAGATGCAGGGTGTCAGTGCCAGCAGTCCAGGGTGCCAGTCTACTGCCTGTTCCTCTTTGTGTGCACAAGAGTGCTGATGGGCAGCTGCCCAGCGCTGCCTGCCCAGGGTCCTCAGGGCATAGAGTCTGCTGTTCTTGGTTGTTTTTCCAAGTGACCAGGAACTTGGGAAGCCACATCAGCAGTTGTAAAACTGAACCCAAAGGGACAAGGTGGGTGGGGGCAGTTGTTTGTCAGATGCCCCAGAGCTTACTGGCTAATCCAGCTGACATGCAGACTGCCACTTCCTAGAACACAGAGGTGGGTGCCTCTGTTCTGGGGAGGGGTCCTGGGATCTGCGGGAAGCTGGGCATCCCACATATCTGCATCTCTGTCCGACTCCCAGATGCAGGACAGATGGATGGGAGGGTACAGGTGCCACAACATTTCTGAGCCTGGAAAAATGTTTGCCCCTCTGGGGGAAGAACCACCTCATCTCTCTCAGAAAGAGGAATGCTGAGCTCATGGAAGAACCCAGGAGGAGACAGGCTGGTCTGTGTGGAAATGTGCATACGAGTGTTGGGAAGCCAAGTACTGACTGGGACGAGCCATGTGGCATGTCATTTCATAAACAAAAGTACAGGCACACAAAAGAACACACTTTTTACAAGAACATGTTCAAACAAAAAGATAAACGCATGAAAATGGTGGTCAATGGGTAAGGAAAGAGATTGGGGCTTGGCAATAATCACTGTTGGCTCAGGAAAAAGGGAGGCCTTGCAGGGGCCAATTATGCGAACGTGGCATGAATCGACTGAGGGATGTCATTAACGTCCTGGACTTAAGGGCCAACATTTTTCAAAGACAGTAAAGAAAAAGAGATAAAAGCCAACCAATCCCAGCAGTTGTCATTAAGAATGGTTTTGAAGGGCTTTGAGTTTGTTTTTATAAAGGGAGGAGGTCATTTGAATCCACGTGGGACAGAGGTTTGGGGCCACCTTCAGTTCTCAGTCCTGGGAGCACATTTGAGTCCCCAGGGGACCTTTGAAAAGACACTGGGTACCTGCCTCAGTTGGCACGGGGCGGGCGGGCTTTCGGGTTTAAACGGAGCCACGTGTCTCGTGAGTAGCCAGGGCTGAGAGGACGGCGCCGACGTGCCCTGAATGTGACATCTGGGGTGCTCCACAGGACAGGTGGTCTTGCCAGCGCTGGAGAGGAAGGGTCAGTTGCGGCCAGAAGTGGAGAAAGGTGACTCACAATGGGCACTGCTTTGGATGAGGGAGTAGAGAAGAAACCAGAAGGGAGGTAGGGGTGACAGTGTCCAGCAAAGGCCTGGGAGTGGCACGAGGGAGCTGGAGCTGCAAGGAACAGCAGTGGCGGCTAGGGAACAGGGCCCCTCATGTCACAGACGCAACGAGAAAGCCGAGACTCAGAGAGAAAGTGACTTGTCCTGAGTCACAGCCACCCCAGCTCCATCGGTCTGACCAGGGCTCTCTCCACTGTCCCTCGGAGCCCCTGCTTTGCCCCATGGGCACACCCATCCTCCCCAACTGACCAGCGCCCGTGTCGGGGCAGGAGAGACGCCACCGGAGGGAGCTGGCAAGTGATCTGAGCTTCCTGAGAAAAAATTAATTAAAGAAGAGTTTAGAAAGGAACCTGACTAGTTGTTGTTGCCTGTTCCTTTCCCTTCCTCAGGTGCATGTCTTCATCCACTGCAGACTTTCTATTGCCCTCTGAATTCACATTTCTTCTTAATCCCTTAATTCTGAAAGCTCACTTGTTTGTTGTTCTCTGACTGTTGCCAGCCAGGCTTCATGATTGCCTTGACAAAATTCTCAGGTTTCCTGCTGCTCTGATGGTCAGTTTGGCCACCCTGCTGAGAAAGGGAGGTCTGTGACCTTAGGGTGGGGGGTGGGGGTGCTGAGAGCATTTGGTTTCAGCTGGAATGCATGGAGTGCCCATGTGCCCACGACACTAAATGTTCACATTTGCCCAATTTTTACAGACAAGAAAAGTAAGCTAAAGAGAGGTTATGTAAATTTCAAGTTATGGGCAAGCTCCTATAGGGGAGTTGGGTCTTACTCATTTGTACCCTGCTGGGACCCAGCCCAGTGACAGCACATGGTAGAGACTCATCAAATGCTCACTGAGCTGAAGGGAGTCCTGAGCTGAGATCTGCCCCAGCCTCCTGGCCCCCAGCCCAGCATTGGCTTCACTAGGCACAGGCTGACGCAGCCTCCATCGGCCACCCTGGACATGCCACAGTAACGTGGGTGCTGGCCAGGTCTGCGTGCAGCCCTGACCTAGCAGGTGTGGACCACACAGTGGGAGCCCCGTCAGCCTGCAACGGCAGCCCTTACACCTCTGTTCCTGATTACCTTGGCCCTGACTGTCAACTTTCTGTTCGGATGTATTGGCAGAGAGCCTGCCACCTGGGTGGGTCATGAGAAGCATTCCAGAAGAAAACCCAGACTCTCAGGGCTGGGAGGGAAATGAAAAGTCATCTAGTTTTAATGTCCACTCTCCTCCCTCCCTCCTCACCCCAAACACACACACATGTACTGCTTCTCTCCCCTCAGACACACACACATTCTCCCCTTGATTCTTGGACCTGCAGGTAAATTTCCAGTTCATTAACATGTATCGATTGATTGATTAATGCTGATGTGGAAGTCATATGCAGGTGTCTTGGCAACAGCCCAGCTAAGGACCCATTGATAGCCAGCACGGATCGCCAGGCACGTGAGTGGAGATACTTCCATATAATATGCTGTGATAGAGTTATGAACAAAGTGTTATTGGAGCTCAAGGACAGAGCGATTAATTATTAATGGTGGGAACATTAGGGTACGCTTTACTGAGGAAGTGGCAGGTGGAATGGGCCTTAAAGAATGGGTAAGTTCTAGCTTGCCCATGGGGATAATGAGGAGTTAGTCTGAATAAGCTATGACATGACCACAGCTGTGGTCACCCAGAGAAATCCCTGCCCCACAGTGCCCAGCAGGTTGACAGTGACCGCTGAGTTTTCAGTCACTGGATGTCGTTTGCTTGCTTTAGGGATCTTGAGCAAGGCATTGAGGCTCTCTGGCCAGTTTCCTCATGTGTCAGGGAAGGGCAGAAGACAGGGAGGGTGCTGAGGCAAGCGCAGTAGGAGGGATTAGATGGTGCTTTGCAGGGTGCGGGAGATACTGGCTTGGCCTGCTACCACTTGCCCTCTGTAGGGCCTCTAGCTAGCCACTTAGTCTCACTGAGTCTCAGTTTCTTCATCTGTAAAGGGAGAGAAACACCATGACAGGAGGGGCAAAGATGAGCGCCATGACTGTCACTGAGGCCAGCTGCTCAGGGGCCCTGGGCTGTTGGTTCCTCGCCTTGCTCTAAACATGCTCCCATCCTTCCTGTTGAAGCGCATGTCTGTTCCAGTTTCTCTTGCACCATAACAAACCACCCCATGAGACAGCCATTTTGGGAATAGCATACAACAACCATTATCTTGCAGATGCTAAGAGTTACGAACTTAAACAGGGCTCAGCAAGGATGATTCATCTCTGTTCCACTATATCTGGGGCTTCATCTGGGAAGACACAAAGACTGAGGGGGGACTCAACTGCTGAGGGCTCTAAGTAGCTGGAGTCATCTTCACTTATCTGTCTCATGATTTATGTTTTCAGGTGGCTATTGGCAGATCACCTATATGTGGCCTTCCCATGCCATCTCAACACTGGCTAGTTTGGGCCTCTTCAGAGCACGGTGATTGGGTTCCAAGAAAATGTCCCAAGAGAGAAAAAAGGAAGTGCACAGAATTTTTATGACCTAGACTTGAAATATGCATGATGTTACTTCTCCATACTCTACTGGTCAAGGCAGTCACAAAGTTCTGCCTGGGTTGAAGAGGAGGGGATACAGACTCCACCACTCAGCAGGAGGAGTATCAAGATCACATTTTGAGAAGAGCATGCAGGATGGATACATTGTTGCAGCAATCTTTTAAAAACACAATTGACCACGATGTTCCTTGCCAGTTGAATGCCGGTTCAAAACCCTCCTCCACATGCTCCCAGCAGCACCTCCTGCTGCCTCTCAGCACAAACCTCACTCCAGGCAGGCCAGCCTCCTTGTGCACCTGGAATATGCCACACTCACCCCAGCCTGAGAAGCATGACCCTGTTCTACTCATACCTCACTCTCTTCTTTCTGATTATCCAAGTCCTATCTCCCAAAGATTCAGGTTTCCAGTGCATTTGAGTAACATTTAGGACAAAAAGGGAAGTCTCTTAGCAAACTTAGTTCCCAGGGCCTTCTTTATTGCTCTAGTGTGAGGCCTGCTTCTTTCTTAGAAGTAGTAAAAATTCCACCATGCTGAGTATCACTGGTTCTGAAAAATATCCATCAAGCATGGGTTCCCTTCCGCTGTAATCATTACACACATACTTATGAAATTCAGGTTCTTTATCTCTCCTAGACAGAAATAATGACTCTAACAAATTAAAGGCAGCTTGTTTTAAACCAACAAATGGTGTTGCTGACAACAGAAGTGTAAATATGGCTATAGTTAATGGGTTTTTTTTCAGCCTTGCTTCATTTCAGCTCATTAGACCCATGACTAATAAAGGGCCAGCTGGCACTGCTCACTAATTACTCCCCAGTTAAGTCAGGGGCCAGGCCCCTGCTTCCTATGCAGACCCCAGTCCCCAGGAGTTCTGGGCATCTAATAGTGCTCAGGAAACACTGAGTGGTTGCTTGATTAAAAAAAAAAAACAAAACAAAAAAAACCAGAAACACGCGAGGCAGCCAAACTGCACAGTTCCTCTACATTCTGCCCAGAAATGTGAGTCCTCACTGAGCACAACAGAAGCCATTAACAGTGGGCAGAGCTCACATTCATTCCACACTCAACAGCCTGGTGGGGCACAGAGGAAAGGTGTTGGTATCCCCATTTTCCTGATGAGGAAGCTGAGGCTCACAGAGGTTAAGGGACTCTTGCAGAATCCACCGCTCCCACGTAGGGAGTAAGGTCTTTGTGCTAAGGCTCTTCATTCCCTAGCCCAGACTCTTTTCTACTGTTCTGACTGCAGTTTAGCTGGATCATTCACTCATTCACTCATTCATTCATTGATGTATTTGACAAATGCTCCCTTAGCAGGTATCTTATAGACAGCACAGTGCAGGCGCTGGGGAAACAGTGCTGAACAAGGCAAAGTCTCTGTTTTCTCTGAGCATGTGGTCCACAGGGAAAGATGTCAATAAACATCTAAACAACTATATAAATAAGATAATTTGACACATGGCAAGTGTTATAAAGAAAGCAAAACAGAGTCATGGGATAGAGATTGACCAGAATGATGAGGGCAGGAAGGAAGAGAGAGCAAGGCTTGTCAGAGAAGGCTTCCCCAAGAAGGTGATGCTAGAATTGGGACCTTAAGGATGGCAGGAAGCCAGGCATGTAAAGAGCTAGGGGAATAGAGTCCCAAGAAGAGGTTTCAGCAAGTGCAAAGGCCCTGAGGCAGGAAAGAAATAGGCTGGTCATGCCAGAGGGACAAAAAGGACAGTTAGGTGAAAAGTCTTGAGCAATGGAGAGAATAGAGGGGACCAGAAGGTGTAGGGCCCAGCAGGCAGCCCCAAGGAGGGTAGAAGGAAGCCAGGACCAGCTGAGGAAGACGTAGCAGAGTTCGATACCCTTCCCATCTCCCGAAGGTGCTTGCAAGGATACAGTGGGTGTGGCTTGTTTGTTTCTATTTTTTATTTATTTCCAAGGTAATTTTAAAAACAAAAGTATGTCCTTGAGCCCTTCAAAGCCTAAATATGGTAACTATGTGCACCACTGCATAGTCTTTCTCTCACTCTTGCCATCTGTCAGTGGATTTGATTTACTTTAAGGTGCTGCTATTGTTTATGTTAACATGAAATCTGCATCAGTACCCAAATATAATAGCAAGCATTTTACAAAATTTTCAATCCAGCTTTCTGTTTAAAAGTCTGTTTTATTTTCATGATACATTAATTTGTTTTCCAATTACAAAAAATTTAAACATAGTCAGGATCTTCAGAAAAATCACCAAGAATAAAATTTAAATCTCCCTTAAAGGGTAGGATTGATTTAAAACTGAAGGGCTCAAAGTTGGAAGGGTACCTCTCATTCTCCGCTAAATAAATGCAATGTGGCCTCCCTCTCAGCAGGGTCCTTGGCTGGAAGTGGTCCTGTTTACGCTGAGTGAGGCAGTTTGCCTCTCTGAACTGTAGATTCCTTTTCTGCCTAATGGAGATTACTTCATTGGACTGTAATGAGAATTAAATAAGATAATGTAAGTAGAGCACCTAAAACAATGCCTGGCTCAGAGCAGATACTCAAAAATATCAGTTCTGTAGCCATGAGGCCTCAATCAGAGCTGGACATCCAGTGGGTGTTCCATCGAATAGTGTTTGCTTGCTTCTCAAGAAGAACATTCTAGCAGTCAAAGCTACCCATAATTTTGAAATGTGGTCAGTGTGGCCAAAAAAAAAAAAAAAAAAGCTACCCATAACTTACAGATGCCCTGTCAAGGTGTCTTATCCTATAATTTGCCAGGAACTTTCAATAATAAACTTGAGAAAGTCCCTTCTTCTCTCTTAATTTCATTCTCCCTATAGATAAGTCAGATATCTTCTCTGGTCCCCATCACTTAATTTCGGTTATTCATCAAATCTGGGTTGAAGTTATGTTTCTTTGGTATATGCCAGGCGTTGTACTAGATGCCATGGTCCAGCCTGGGTCCACCTCTGGGAACTGCCGGCCCAGGGGTACAGGCCTCTCGGGTGCCAATCTCACTATGACATTAGCTGCCCTCTGCGTCAAGGAAGCCGTGGAACCAGTCTCCTCCTGCCGACAGGGCTGTCTGAGGGATGTGGCACACACGGAAAGAATGGATAGAGGGGATGTTCGGACTCCCAGGACCTCTGTCGGATCCCACCTGCAAGCTGCCTTGGAGACATCGCTTGTGGATCCCGGAGCTGGAGAGGAAAGACCCGGAATCCAGCACTGCTTCACGTCAGTTCCCCACCCCTGCCTGCCACCTCCCCGCCTGGGCCCGCCTGGAGTCAGAGCCACCCTGGCCAGCCTGCAGGGGCCTGTCAAGAAGCAAAACAGCATCCCTGGCTGCCCGAGTCCCTTTACATAGAGCTACTAGACTCTTTATGACAGGGATGTTTTCCTAATTGAAAACAAATTCTCCTTAAGTACAGGAAGTACATACAGGAGCCAACCCCACTAAATTAAGAATAATAGCTCACTCTGTGCGCTCTTCAGTTAGGAGCTTTAACAGCGACCCAGCAACAGACTAGCTCCACGTCACGGCAAGGTTGGATGGACAAAAGAGGGAAAGAAGACAGTCTCATAACCACACCTTGTCCCTCCATGTCCCTCCGTTTTGGCCCAGTCACCTTCTAGCACACACTGGCACACCTACACGTACACGCACACTCTTTTCCAGTTTCCACTCATTCCCTCTAGGTTGCTGTGGGTGTGCTGCCCCTCTCCCAGCCCTGTCCCTGAGTCAAACCAAAGACCATGTTTACTCTTACCCAACCTTCGGCAAAATGAACATCCCAGGCGCACTTCCTGGGATGCATAAAAAACACGTTGTCCTTTTGAAGCTAGGACTGAGATCTACTATTTGTCCCATGAGTTGCCACATGGCATGGTTACCAGGAATGAGGACTGGAAGCAGCCTCGCAGGTCCCTCAAGTATCTGAAGTCACAGCCACTCGGCTCTAGCTGGATATAGCCACACTGAGCTCACAGGTTTCTCATTGACTGATGAGCAAGTGTCAGGCCTGTGAGGCCACCAGCCTGCCTACAATGCAGCGCTCACCATGGTGCTCCTCTGTTAAGGAACCACTTGCAGACAACACGGATGTCCATCCCTGGGGGATAGAGAGGCACGATGCAGTGTGCGTGTTTCCTGCGGTCCTGGCCAGCACTTACAAATCATTGCCTGGATGTACACTTGGCAGTTTGAATGGATCTGAAAACTATAGTGACAAATAAAAATGTCAAGAGCAGAATAAGATATAGAAAACCCAGCCAGGCATGGTGGCTCACACCTATAATCTCAGCACTTTGGGAGGCCAAGGTGGGAGGATCATTTGAGCCCAGGAGTCTGAGACCAGCCTGAGCAACATAGCAAGACTCCATCTCTACAAAAAATAAAAAAATTAGCCAGATATATGTGGTGGTGCACGCCTGTAGTCCCAGCTACTGGGAAGGGTGGGGGTGAGGGAGGTTGATGCAGGAGGATGGCTTGAGCCCAGGAACTGGAGGCTACAGTGAGCTATGATGATGCCACTGCACTCTAGCCAGGGCAACAGAGCGAGACCCTGTCTCCAAAAAAGAAAAGATATATAAAACCCCAAATCACTTACATACATTAAAGCAACATGCATCCTAAAGACTAAACACCACACCTCTTATATAAGAGCACGTGAAAACAAAAAGGTGCATGGCAAGCATATTAGAAAATGTTGCCTGTGGACAGGGAAATGAGAATAAATAAATAAATATGTCAAGAGATGGAATTTGTAGGGACCATGAAGATACTGTGTCGTGAACTGCAGAGTGTGATAAACTCAGTCCTCTTCACCAGAAGTCAGAAATAAAGGAAGGATGCAGAAATCGCTGACCTGACGTGGGTTTAGATTTCCAACCTCAGTTCCTACTTCCTTAAGCCTCAAGCCAAACAGGATTACCTGCCACTCGCAGCACTCCTGCCTTTGATCACACTGCCCTTCTATAACCACGTCCGTCCCATACCAAGGCTTCCTCCCACTCTTTCTGAACACTCATGGCACTTTCCCTGCTCCATGCGGCATGGGCCGATCCGTGTGCCTGGAAGCACTTCCCTATTTGTAGGCAGAAGTGATCCCAGCGGAGCGCTGGGGTGGGATGCTCTTCTCAGGGAGGCCACGCAGCAAGGGCACTTTGTGCCTTTGGCATCCGCACTCCTGGATTGCAAGTCATGCCTTCCAAGAACTCTCTTCAAAGGACTTACCCAAAGAGGAGCACTTTCTCTTCATAGAAATCTGACCAAAAAAATAAAAACCATCACAAAGAGGAAGCCCACAGATATTTGGAGAATGGCCAAATAACAAAATTCCTTCCACGAGCCCTTCTGCAGTCAAGCCATAGGCCCTCTTCCCTGCCCGAGAAGACTCTCTGGGGTCACCTTTCCCCCCGTCCTGTTACTCAGGGGGAAGCTGTGCCAGGATGCCTCTTCCCTTTCAGAGTACTTCCATCCACTTTATCCTCTGGGCCTCCTCTAAAATTAAACCTGACTGTGGAAGCCATTGCCCTGTTATTCCCAACAACCACATCCCACCCCCCAGCCAACACCAGGCACTTAGCCAGAACCCACCTACAGTCCTACAAACACGAAAATCTGAAAGTTCTAAATCTCAGAAAGTAGAGAATGTTCCCTATCCTGGCTTCAGCATATAGGCAGTCAGTAAACAAATATTTTTGAGCACCTGTTATACGCTAGGTGCTGGTTTGGGCCCTGGAGACATGATGGTTAGTCAAGGCAGGCTAGACCTGCCCTCCTGGGGCTGGTTGATAATCTACTGCTTCCCAGAGTGCGGCTCCCCCCCACTCTCCAAAGACAGAATGTGAATTGTGCAGAATTCCATTTCCATTCCCCTGGGGCCTGTGCAGTGTTGGCAACACAGGGAACAACTGGCTGGAGACCAGCTGCCTGGTGAGGCCCTGCCAGGGCTGGCACAGAAGGGCTGGTGCTTCTATTCCCAGGGCCTGGCTTCCAACCAGGAAGGCATCTGCTCAGGGCTGGAGCCCAGCATACTCTAATTGTCCTGTGGCCTCGTGGCACTTTCAGCCTATCCATTGAGTTTTTCTTAAAAAGCAACTCCTGTGTTTATTGGTTTTCTGCCCTGGATTTAGGTCACTAGAATTTTCCTTAAGGATGGAAAATCTCAGAGAACCAGGTCTGGGTGACTCTCTCATGCCAGGACCTGAGTGGGAAGGACTGGTGACATAGCAAGGAGAAGCTGGCCCAATGCCCACGCCTACCACTCCCTGCCTCACTACTTTTCTTAATGGCTCTGGCCCTTTCTGAGCCCTTGGACAAGGTATCACTGCCTTGCTCTGTGGCCATGGTTGAATACCTCCCCTCTTGGGTTGATATCCACTCTAAGAGTTTCTTTTTTTTTTTTTTTTTTTTTTTGAGACAGAGTCTCACTTTGTTGCCCGGGCTAGAGTGAGTGCTGTGGCATCAGCCTAGCTCACAGCAACCTCAAACTCCTGGGCTTAAGCGATCCTACTGCCTCAGCCTCCCGAGTAGCTGGGACTACAGGCATGTGCGACCATGCCCGGCTAATTTTTTCTATATATATTTTAGTTGGCCAGATAATTTCTTTCTATTTTTAGTAGAGATGGGGGGTCTCACTCTTGCTCAGGCTGGTCTCGAACTCCTGACCTCGAGCGATCCACCCGCCTCGGCCTCCCAGAGTGCTAGGATTACAGGCATGAGCCACCGCACCTGGCCCACTCTAAGAGTTTCTTGAACAGGTGAAATCATGGATGCAAAGGGACTTTTTAAGATCTGTAAAAATGTAAGGTATTATTGGGACTCTGTATTTCCAATTTTGCTGTGAACCTATAACTGCTCTAAAAAAAATTAAGTCTATTAAAAAACAAACAAAAAAAATAAGACCTTATGGTGAACCCTGGGAAAGGGGCCCTAGGTTCTTATAAAAGCTCTGCTTCTTTCTGTGTGGCCTTGGGAAGTACGGAAACTTCTCTGAGCCTCAGTTTCCCTATTCTATAAATAAAATAATGGGTTTTAAAATACTGGGTTAATTATAGTGTACTGATCCTTTGTGAGGTCTTCTTGTTATTATTTGCCACCTACTAAAAGAGACTGTTCAGAAGGTCAACCAGCAAGTCCCAAGTTGGCAGGAGTTTTGCAGCTCTTAAAGAACGCTGCAAAGCCCAGGGAGAGTACAGCAGATGTCACATAGGGACCTGACACTTAGCATGTTCAGAGCTGAGCAGGACGAGGGGAAAGAGGAAGCCAAGAAGGAGGAGGAAGAAGAGGAGGAAGAAAAGAAGGAGGAGGAGTAGACAGAGGAGGAGGAGGAGGTGAAGCAGCAGCAGCTGCTGAAACAGAGGCAGAAACGCAGAAGTGGATACGAAAGAAAAGGCAGAAGGAGAAGAAGTAGAAGTCTCAGAAAAATCAGAAGCAAGAGCAAAACAGCGAGAGCAGAAGAAGCCATAGAAACACGCAAATCCGAAGGAGATGCTTAGGAAACAGAAGCAGCACACGCAGAAACAAGCAGACACGGGGGAAGAGAGAGAGGCTGAGGAAGGAGGAGGAAGAGCAGGAGAAGGAGACGTAATAGCCATGGAAGGAGAAGCAACGGCAGCAGGAGAAAAAGCAGAAAAAGCAGAGGAGGAGGAAGAGGAAGAGGAAGAAGAGGAAGGGGAGGAAGAAGAGGGGAAAGAGAAGGAGAGCAGGACAGGGTGGGGGGCCAAGGGGGAGACATAGTAGTAGTGAAGGAAGGAGAAGCAGCAAAAGTTGAAGCCAAAGCAGAAGCAGCAGAAGGAAGAGAAGTAGCAGAAAAGGCAGGAGGAGGAGGAGGAGGAGGAAGAGGAAGCAAAAGCAGCAGCAGAAGGAGCAAATGCAGGAGGAAAAAGAAGCAGCAGTAGAAGCAACAGCTGAAGAAGGACACAAGCAGCAGAGGCAGCAGGAGAAGGAGCAGAGGAAGTGGAGGAGGAGGGAGGAGGAGGAGGAAGAGGAAGAAGAGAGGGCGGGAGGGGAGGAGAATAGCAGTGGTGAAAGGAGAAGCAGAAGCAGAAAAGGCAGAAGCCGAAGTACAACAAGAAGAAGCAGAAGAGCAGCAGAAGCCCCATCCCAGGCAGAGGCTGTGTGCCCACCCAGGGTAAGGGACAGAGGACACAGGGCTGGCAGCCTGGCTGTGCCATCTGCTCTCCAAACCCCAGTTTCCTCCTAGAGACAAGGAAGCAGGTGAACCAGTGAGATGTTCTTGCAATCCTAATCATTTGTGCCAAAAATATGAAGCTGGGGCCAAGCAGGAAATGTTCCCAAGACAAAAATGAGGATGGAGGAATGAATTTGACCAAGCACCTTCTGTGGGCCAAGCACAGACAAAGGAGACTCAGTCCCTGCTTTCCATGAGCTTATAGTCTGGGACTGGGTTTGGGGAGGGTGGAGGGCAGTGCTCAGAGGAGGGGTAGGAATTGAAGAGACATCAAAGAGGCTTTAAAAGCAGTGGGATTTTTAAAAGATAAAAGCATTAAAAAATAACTATAGCTACAATAATTTGTTAATGAATGTACAGTATAAAAGGATGTAAATTGTGACATCAAAAACAAAATGAGAGGGGGAGTAAAAGTGGAGTTTTTATGTGCAAAGTTAAGTTGCCAGCAGCTTAAAATAGACAGTGATAACCATGAGAAGTTTTATGTAAGCCTCATGGTAACCACAAAACAAAACCCCACAATATATACATGAAAGAGAAAGAGAAAGGAATCAAAGCGTACTATTACAGAAAACCGTCAAATCACAAAGGAAGACAGCAAGAGAGGAAGAAAGGAATGAGGGATCTATGAAACAGTCAGAAAACAACTTTTAAAAATAGCAATAGTAAGTCCTTACCTAGCAATAATTACTTTAAGTGTAAATGGATTAAGTTCTCTAATCAAAAGACATAGTGTGGCTGAATGGATTTGAAAAACAAGATCCAAGTATATGCTGCCTACAGAGACTCATTTCAGCTTTAAGGACACACATACACTGAAAGAGAAGGGATGAGAAAGATATCTCACGCAAATGGGCACCAGAAGAGAGTAGGGGTTACTATAGTCATATCAGATAAGAGACCTTAAGTCAAAAACTGTCAAAAGAGAAGGTCATTATATAATGACAAAGGGGTGAACTCATCAAGAAGATATGACAATTGTTAATATATATGCACCCAACATCAGAGCACCTAAATGTATAAAGTGCATATTAACAGATCTGAAGGCAGAACTACAACACAGTAATAGTAGGGTACTTTAATGTCCCACTTTCAACAATGGACAGATCATCTGGACAGAAAGTTACTAAGGAAACATTGGACTTGAACAGCATAATAGAAGAGATGGGTCTAACATACACACTATACAGAACATTCCATCCAACAGCAGCAGAATATACCTTATTCTCAAGTGAACATGGAACATTCTCCAGGATAGATCATATGTTAGGCTACAAAACAAGTCTTAACAAATTTAAGAAGATTGTAACCATATCAAGTGTCTTTTCTAACCACAGTGGTATGAAATTATTAAATAGAAATCAATCACAGGAGGAAAAGTGGAAAATTGACAAATATGTGGAAATTAAACAACACACACCTGAGCAGCCATGGGTCAAAGAAGACATCAAAAGTGAAATTTGAAAATATCTTGAGGCAAATGAAAGTGGAAGCACAACATACCAAAAGTTGTGGGACGTAGAAAAAGCAGTTTTAAGATTGAAATTTAGAGCAAAATATGCCTACAGCAAGAAAAAAGATAGGTCTCAAATAAACAATCTAATTTATACCTTAAGAAATTAGAATAAAAACAAACTAAGCCCAAAGTTAGCAGAAGGAAGAAAATAACAAAGATCAGAGCAGAAAAGAATGAAATAGAAATTAGAAAAACAATAGAAATGATCAACTAAACTAAGAGTTTATTTTTTGAAAAGATAAACAAAACTGATGAGCCATTAGCTAGACTAAGAAAATGAGAGAGAAGACTCAAATAAATAAAATCATAAGAGACCACTATGAACAATTATATACCAATAAATTGGATAACCTAGAAAAAAATGGATAAATTTCAAGAAACGTACAACTTACCAAGACTCAATCATGAAGAAATAGAAAATCTGAGTAGAAATCTGAACAGACCAATAACAAGTAAGGAGATGAAATTAGTAATCAAAAATCTCCCAACAAAGAAAAACCCTGAATAAATGTCTTCATTGGTGAAAACTATTAAACATTTAAAGAAGAATCAATAACAATCCTCAAAGTCTTCCAAAATATTGAGGAGGAAGAAACACTTTCCAACTCATTTTATAAGGCCAGTTTTATCTGATACCAAAGCCAGACAAGGACACTACAAGAAAAGAAAATTATACCCAGTATCTCTGATGAACAAAGATGCAAAAATCCTCAACAAAATACTAGCACACTGAATTCAACAGCACATTAAAAGGGTCATTCAACACATCATAATTCAGTGGGATTTATCCCTGGATGCAAGGATAGTTCAAAATACACAAATCAATAACTGTGATACACCACATTAACAAATGTGCTGGATAATAATTTTATAATCAATGATCACAATAGATGCAGAAAAAGCACTTAACAAAATTCAACAGCCTTTCATAATAAAAACTGTCAACAAATTAGGTATTGAAGGAACATACCGAACATAATAAAGGCCATATATGACAAGCCCACAGCTAACGTAATACTCAACAGCAAGAAGTTGAAAGCTGGGCCGGGTGTGGTGGTTCACGCCTGTAATCCTAGCACTCTGGGAGGCCAAGGCAGGCGGATTGTTTGAGCTCGGGAGTTCGAGACCAGCCTGACCAAGAGTGAGACCCTGTCTCTACTAAAAATAGAAAGAAATTATATGGACAGCTAAAAAAAAAAATATATATATATATATATATATATGTAGAGAGAGAGAGAGAGAGAGAGAGAAATTAGCTGGGCATGATGGCGCATGCCTGTAGTCCCAGCTACTCAGGAGGCTGAGGCAGGAGGATCTCTTGAGCCCAGGAGTTTGAGGTTGATGTGAGCTAGGCTGATGCCACGGCACTCACTCTAGCCTGGGCAACAGAGTGAGACTCTGTCTCAAAAAAAAAAAAAAAAAAAAGGAGTTGAAAGCTTTTCCTCTAAGATCAGGAACAAGACAAGGATCCCACTCTTGCCACTTCCATTCAACTTAGTACTGGAAGTCACTGTAGGGGATTCTGACAAGCCCCCCCATGAAGCTCCTCTCCCAGTCAAGAGGTGGATGACATGGAACAATCTTCCTGCTGAGGGAGAGATGGCCACTGAGCTGTGTCCTACCTCAGTGACTAGAAGTGCCTGCAAGGTGACCAGAAGGACATTAGGGGGCTGAAGAACAGATGCTTCCAGACTTTGGGAGGATGAGTTTGAGGGGAAGGGAAGAGCGAGGCTGGGACTGCTAGTACCCTCTCGTGTCCCCAGTCCTCTGATGGGGCTGCTCCTTCTAGGAAGCAAGCCAGGCTTTGGAGTTGCCTCCAAATCCAGTGAAGATATCCAGCCCGTGCCCAGAGCAGACTTTTCCCAATTCCTCTCAGGACTGGACTCCCCAGAGCGGCCCCAACCTTCACCCAAGGTTAGAATGAGGACTGGCCCAGAGTAAGCAAGAGTCAGAAGAGTGTGGGGCCTTCAGGCCTCTCCCATTTACCCCAAGGCCCCCAGCACTGGTTTCCTGAGCCCTGCCTCAGCCCTTCCCCGAAATGCATGGCTGCAAGACCACGAACCACCAGGCTGGGGCTGCCATCTGACGGGGCCGTGTGAGTGTGGGCCTAGAGTTTTCCCTTCTCCCCTTCCCCTCAGGACACCTCAAACCCCACTGCTAGGGTGGGATGGGAAGGAGGGTCTCTCACTCACATTGAGTGTGTGCATGTGTTTGTGTGACGGGGACAAACAGAGACAGAGAGGAGAAAGCCAGAGAGTTGGGATGGAGAGAGCTAAGGTGTTTCAAGTAGTGACAGGGTCTGTTGTCACAGGGGAAGTTCCGAGTGACGGCAGGAGTGGGGGAAGCAGAGGTGGTAAGGAAAGGTCAGAAAGGAAATTCTTCAACCTTGCCAGTGCAAGAGAACTTCCTAAGTCTGGTGAATATTAATGAGAAAATGCCTGGTGATGCATTTAGCTTCACAGCACCCGGCAGAGTGCTGGGCTGCATTAGCAGGCAGCACGGCGTGGCGGCTGGGAGTGCTGGCTGAGCAGTCGGACCTGCCTCCTCAGCGTCAGCCCCACCATCTGTGAAATGCCTCCTTCCTCCCATCATCAAGGCTATGTATAAAAGGCTTAGAGCGGTGCCTGGCACATAGCAAATGCTCAATAGCTTGTAGGTATTATATTATTATAGGAAGTATATAATAAACACCTACTAATTGACTTATAGAAAAATTCTATTAAAACCTGAATGAACAACAAAAATTTATATTATGAGCAGGTCAAAAGTGAAGGCATTTCAGGGTTTAGGGGGCTATTCTCCCACATTTAATAGCAGTAAGAGGGACTGTGACCATTTTCCCAAACTAGTCTTGTCTTTGGGTCTTATTTACTTTGGATGAAACCACCACTACCACCAATCATCTCATATCCACCTGGGCGGCCTCCAAGTTTGTAATAAAAGCAAAATCAGTGACTTTTTTAAGTCTCTTACTGGCAGGCCAAGCTGTCTGTCCCATGCCTGTGTTGAAGCATCTTTGCAAAATGCTTTTGAGAGTTTCATGTAGGAAATTGTCATATGGTATAGGAGGATCAAGGCTCTGAGGCATCTCTGAGTGAGAAAGGTAGGAGGCGACTTCTGTGCACGATGCAGTCATGATTTATGAGCTCCCTCGACTCACCTGCCTGGCCAGGTATCTCATCCAACTTTCTCTGCACGTGTTGAAATATCAGTTAGTCATGGTGGCCGGAGAGGGGGTATCTTCTCTCCCATCTGCACACTCCCCCCATCTCTATCCCTGCGTTCCCCTACAGCCTGAGAACCTTGAGAGTGTCCTAACAGCCACAGCGGCCAGACAGATCTTTTTCAAATGCAAATCTGATCATGGCAGATCCCTGCTTAAGATTTCCATTGCTCTCAAGATAAAAAACAAATGTGCTGCTGTGGTATTGCAGGGGTCTCCCTCCCCGGCCTCCCCTCCTGCCCAGTCCCTGTACTCCAGCCACACCAGGCTTTCTTTCCACTTCTTAAATACACCAGACTCCTCCTAGTCTCAAGGCCTTTGCACAATCGTTCTATCTGGAACATTCCCCCTGTGCCTCTCCCCTTTACCCCTTACCCACCCTGCTCTCGGCCAGCTCCCCGTCCACATTCTCTCCCCATCACAACTCACATCACCCCTTTGGGGAAGTCTTCCCCGACCCCCTAGTCTAGATCAGGTGTCCTGGTTCCAAGTACTTACGACACCCTGTGTTGCCCTTCAGATCACTTCTCGCCACTTAAATTTATGTATATATTTGTGAGATTCTTCATTTAATATCTCTCTCCCCCAGAGTTGTAAACTTAGCAAGGCAGGAACTACAGCTGTTTTGTGCACCATGGCACACAACCGCCCCCCACACCCAGCATCCACCTCCCATCCAGCAGGAGCCTGGCAATGAACATGCACTGAGTGAGTGAATGCACTTCTGTCCTAGATCCCCGGGGGTTAGGAATCCTGTAGCATAATGAAAGAGCACAGTACTGGGTGTCCAGAGACCTGCATCTCAGCCTCACTCTTTTCAATCAGCTCTATGACTTTAAGCAAGTCCCTTTTCCTCTGGGGACTCGGAATCCTTAGAAAGATACTAAGGGTCTCTCAGGGCCCTCCCAGTTCAACAGCCTGTAGTTTTCTGTTGCTGAATGTATTCATTTTGGGCTGCCCCTCTGCCAAACAGATGCTGGAACTAGCTGTGGAATGGCAGAACTGGAGGTGAGAATAAATGCCCCTAAATAAACAAATTCTCTTGCTCCCTTTGTTTTGTTGGAACATTTATACTGGAAGGTGGATTTCAAAACTACAGCCAAGGGAATACTTTGTCATCTGCAGTTTAATTCTTCCTTAAACCAGTGACTAAAACTTTCCATTCCCTCTTGAGACAGCCAGAACGTGGGCATAACCCACCACAAGGTGTTCCAAAGGCATGATGTATAGTCTATAAGTTAATAATTTAACATAGGCAAGTCTTTCAAAATAAATCATTTACAACTGTTGATGTTGTATTAAAGAATAAATAAGAACATCTTAGGCACATTAACTTTGGGGCTCTCCTTTTTGTCCTAGAATATATTTCTTCCCCATTTAACATTCATTTATTCTAACTTCCATTCTTAGATCCCTAGAATTAAAATGTCTAGCCTTCTTTTGCTCAGAACACAAAGTAATAATTATTCCACTTTGTTTCCACAGTAGCAGCCCGTGTCTCATATTTGCACACTCTTATTTCTAAACATCATTTAAATGCAACAGAGAGAAAATAGAGTAATGCAAGAGGATCAGACAGGAATCTGAGTTCAGTCACTCCCTGAACAAGACATTTTCTCTCAACAATTCAGAGGCTCTTGATATTTGCACTTTCCCGTATGATGTGTTTTATATGCAGGAGGAACAGTCTGCTTATTAGGAATTAATTGTCTGTGTGTGCACTCTTATTGAAACTAACCTCCAAGAAGCCTGGCATACTGCCAGGGACACAGGCTCTGGGGTTGACACGCAGCATCGGGGACACTTGCAACGGTTTTTCCTGCTTGAAAGCTCTCTTTTCTGTGAGTGCTACAACATGAGAGACCATCCAGGCCCAGAGCAAGGCACGTAGATGACAAGCTCTTCTAATGAAGTCACCCCACTAACACTTCAAGGGCATCTCCTTTGCAGTTACGCACATCAAATAAGCTTGAGAGTAACAGCACAGCTCCCCTGGCCCAGTCCCACATTGTGAGACCCTTGCGGGCAAGTCTTGAACCTAACAATGTGATAATCTGTGCTCCCAAGGATCAACCCCCATCGAGTTGATTCTCAGGCATTTTAAGAAGATTCTATCTATTATTAGGGTCCTAAAAACTCTTTTAGCTTAATTAATTTGATCCAGGTAACTTGTATCTAAAGCCCGAACACAAAAGAAAATTAAAATATGCCCCAAAGTGGTGCCCCCTTCCATCCCTGTTGGGCAGGTCAAAGAAATTTGGGCATTATCATGAAAGAAGTAGCCATTTAGATTTTATTCAGAGCATGAAATCCCTGAATCCCTACCATGCACTAGGGAAAACTGAGGACAGTTTCTCCTCCAAAAAAAGTTGGAAATCTCTGTTGCAAAATTTCTACAGGATCACTGTGGAGGGTGACAGTAAATCTATGGCATTGCAACATGTACACCTACTCTTCTCTCAGCACGCACTAAACACTTAACTATCTTCATCCCTCACATCTGAATAGTTCTTAACAGTATACAAATAGCTTTTACATATGTGGACACTAAGATACACACAAGTTAAGTGACTATCCCAGGTCATGCAGTTAATTACTGCCCAAGCCAGGGCTGTAACTCCCAGGGCGCTGGCTCTTAGCCACTATGTGGGGGTTACTTCATTACCAAGTTGATTGATACTCATGTGCCTTGTGGTGAAGTGAGATTTTCAGAGGCAAGAGAAGCACAAAACAATTTTGTTTTTTAATTCTCCAGTGTTTGTTCCAGGATTACTCTCCTTAAACATGGCTTACATTTATTGTTTTGGGACTTTTTGATAAAGGCCATTCTCACTGGAAATAAGTGATATCTCATTGTGGTTTTGATTTGCATTAGCCTGATGATTAGAGATGTTGAGCATTTTTTCATACATTTGTTAGCCATTAGTCTATCTTCTTTTGAAAAGTTTCTGCTCATGTTCTTTGCCCACTTTTTGATAGGGTTGTCTGATTTTTTCTTGCTGATTTTCCAGAGTTCTATATAGATTCTAGTTATCAGCCCATTATTGGATGTGTAACGTGTGAATATTTTCTCCCATTCTGTAGGTTGTCTGTTTGCTCTCGTGATAGTTTCCTTGGCTGTGCAGAAGCTTTTTAATTTGATCAGGTCCCATTTATTTATTTTTGTTGTTGATGTGATTGCCTTTGGGGTCTTCGTCATAAATTCTTTGTCTAGGCCAATGTCTATAAGAGTTTTTCCAACATTTTCTTCTATAATTCTCATAGTTTCATGCCTTAAGTTTAAGTCTGTTATCCACTGTGACTTGAGTTGGCGTTCATGCGGAGAGATAGGAACACTCATACACTGCTGGTGGGACTGAAACTAGTACAAGCTCTGTGGAAAGCTATACGGAGATAACTCAAAGAGATACAAGAAGAACTACCATTTGATCCAGCAACCCCATTACTGGGCATCTACCCAAAAGAACAAGAGACATTCTATAAAAAAAGACATCTGCACTCGAATGTTTATAGCAGCACAAATCACAATTGCAAAGATGTGGAAACAACCCAAGTGCCCATCGATACATGAGTGGATTAATAAAATGTGGTATATGTATACCATGGAGTTCTATTCAGCCACAAGAAACAATGGTGATCTAGCACCTCTCTTGTATTGTCCTGGATAGAGCTGGAACCCATTCTACTAAGTGAAGTATCCCAAGAATGGAAAAACAAGCACCATATGTACTCACCATCAAATTGGTATTAACTGATCAACACTTAAGTGCACATATAGTAATAATATTCATCGGGTGTCGGGCAGGTGGGAGGGGGGAGGAGG
>CM052436.1:57720919-57738409 GCA_028533085.1 Varecia variegata
AGGGCCTGAGGGGAAGAAAGTTGTCCACCTGGTGGGAAGGAAGCAATGGCTTTACAAGAAGTTCACTCCTCCATCCCCCAGGTGGTTACAAGCAGCGTTCAGGTGCCAGCTCTGCCACTTCTGGTGGAAAGCAGGAGCCCTGAGCAAGTTATTCATGCCCTCTGAGCTCATTTTCCCATCTGAAAAATAGGCTTGATATTACCTGGCTTAAAGTGTTGTTGTAAGGATTAGAGATAATATATAATGTAAATATATGACACTTGGAAACATGTGACCCAAGATGCCCCGCACACTGCAGATACTAACAGTAGCTTATCTAGATGGGAATGGCATGTGATCATTCCTGAGTTGGAAAGGAGAGTTTCCTCATGTGAATACGAGGAGGTGTTTAACCAACATTAGTCTTGGTTCATACAGGCCCAGAAATGAGGAGACCTGGAGCAAGTCCCAGCTCTGCCACTGACTTGTCATATGACTTTGCACAGGTCACTTTCCCAGCCTGAGTCTCAGAATCTCATCTGAAAATGAAGGGGCTGGACAAATGGCTCAGAGGCCATAAGGCTCAGAAACTCTAACACATATGGGTCTAGTGCCTAGAATTACGCTCCTATGGTCAAAAATATGTATAGCACTTGAATATGCCCAGCAATTCTAGTCTCAGGCACATACCCAGCAGAAAGTGTATGCAGGAGCATTCATTGCAGTGCTGTTTCTGGCAGAAACCAGAAACAACCCAAATGTCCAAGTAAAGGGGAGTAGATAAAGAGATTGTGGTAGGTGGGCATGGTGGTGTGCACCTATAGTGCCAGCTACTTGGGAGGCTGAAGTGGGAGGATCACTTGAGCCCAAGAGTTCAAAGTTGTACTGAACTATGATCACACTACTGCACTCCAGCCTGGGTGACAGGGCAAGCCTCTGTCCCTTAAAAAAAGAGAGAGAGAGTATATTCACACAATGGAATACTATACAGCAATGAGAATAAACTACACTACAAAGTAGATTAGTCACATAAACATAATTGTGATTGAAATAAGTCAGACATGAAAGAGTATATACTGTTTTATTCCATTTACATAAAGTTCAAAATTAAGAAAACTAATCCATGATGTTAGAAGTCAAAACACCGGTTACCTTTGGGTAATGACTGACAGGGATACAAGGGGAGCTTCTGGGATACTGGGCAGATGCTGTTCATTGATGTGGGAGCTGGCTACACATGTGTGTTCACTTTGAAAGCACATAGAGCTGTACATGTATAATTTGTGTGTGCGTGTGTAAACACATACAAGTATGTTATAGTAAGAGAGAAAGTTTACATAAAAAGCATGTGTAGAACCACCTGTGGTCTCCAGGGTACCCGATTTTATTTCTTTCTCTGTGCCAGACACTGTCCTGGGGGAGAGGTGAGTAGAGGCAGCTGTGAATACAGAGACTAGTAAGAAGACAGAACATCTGCCCTCAAGGAGATCACAGCTCTGAGGGAAGACAGATGGGTAAAAAACAATTACAAAGCCATAAAGTGCTATGATGCAGATTTGGGCAGATTCCTGTGGGAATCCAGAGGGACAGAGGAGGTAACATTTGAGCTAGGTCTTACAGGATAAGTCAACAAAGAAGGCAAGAGCACTCTAGGCAGAGAGAGAACCATGCGTGTAATGCAGACGGGGAGGGGGCCTCAGGGGCTAAGAAGGGGCAAGAGTTGATGAACAGGGAGAGGGAAGCTGGGGCCTGGTGTTTATGCTTTAAGTCCTCATGTCCCAGGCTAAGGTTAATGGACTCTACCTTGCAGGGCACCACAGGGAGCCACTGAAGGGTCTTTAAGCAGCAGAGATCTCCGAAAGCAACCCCTATCACATCGACCTAGATTTACAGATAAACTGTCCTCTCCAGCAAAGGCCAGCCCCTCCACCCCTCCACCAGACCCCATCCCTCTCGCCTTCTCAAGAACACGGCTCTAGCCATGCTCCCTCCCTCTCCTGCATTAACTTTCTCTCTCTCCACTGGACCTTTCCACTAGCACGCAAACACAAAATTATTTCTCACATTGTTTTAAAAAGTGCTTTCAACCTCATTTCCTCCTCCAGCTGCCACTTTACTGCTCTCTCTTTATGGCCAGACTCCTCAAAATATCATTAATTCTTGCAGCTTCCAATTTCTTTCCTCCTGTCCTCTATTAAATGCACTTCAACTGAGTTTTCACCCCCAGAACTCCATCAAAACAATGACCTCCACGTTACTAAACCCAGTGGTCAGTTCTCTTGTCTTCGTCTTCCTTGAGCTATCAGCAGCATTTGACCTTGATTTATTTTTCTCCATAGCAGCTCTCACTATTCCAACATACTTTATGCTTTACTGACTTATCTTGTTTATTATCTGTATTCCATCTCTCCACAACAAGGTAAGCTCTAGGTGGGCAGAAATCTTGGCTGTTTCGGCCATTGCTGTACCCGCAGGGTCTAGAACAGTGCGTGGCACATAGCGAGTGAATGCGAGTGATATGATCAGACTGTCATTTGGAAAGATCATCTGTGGAGTGGATGGATTAGTGTGGAAAGACTGGGAGCAGCTAGAACACTGTTTCAATGATACAGATGAGAAGTAACAAGATTTGAACTAGGAACTTAAGAGTAGGGATCAAGAGAAGAGAGTCAAGAAATATTCAAGAAATAAATTAGGCAGTTACAAGTAACAGATTAAATGAGGAGAAGGAAGCATCAAGCATGACTTCTGAATGAATCTCTGGCTTGGAGGACTGAGGGGATGATGGAGCCGTTAACTGGGAATTAGCCCACGATGGAGATAAATGTGGGCTAATTCGTTGCTTATACACCCAAGTCACATGCACATGTGCATGTTCACGTGCACACATACATACATACATACACACACACATCCATACAACACACATGTTAAAAAATGACCAGTCTCTAAAGCCTGGGTCCCACCAGCCTAAGGCTCCAAACCATTGGAACCATTCCATAGACATCTGACTCCAAAACTCCCTCATTCAAAATTTTCCTGTGCAAACTAGAGCTTCATTTCAACTGCCACACTCTCCAGATGGCCAGATTCTCTATTACTTTTTAATTAAAATAGCAGCTGATCCAAATCTGGTTCATTCAGTTTCTTTGTGTAAAGCCAGGGTGGCCATATGTGGTCATGCTGGTTGTGTCATGCACAAGGACCCCGGCTGATGGATGAGTAGACAAGGAAAACCAACCCAGGCTCTGCTCCCCAAGCTGAGTGCCTGTGGGGCTGTAACCTCCTCGAGGAGGTGCCTTGTCCAAATTCCCACTGTGGTGCAGGCTGGTACTGCCCTTGCATCGTGCTGCCGAGGGGTGGGATGTAAGAGAAAGTGGCCATAGCCATGCCACTTTCTAAAGGACTGCTGAGCACAAGCTGGACGTGGGGGATGGGCATGGACAGTTGTCCTTTGAAACAGAATGTGGCTTCTTGTATCATGTTCTTAAACACCTCACAGACAGTAATATTCTTTCTTATGAATGAGTAAAATAGAGTAAGTAGTAAGTGATTGTACTAAATGCTTCATTTTATTAGGAACCTCTCAACTGGGGCTTTTAGCCAAGGGTCACCTGGCTTTGCATCACACTGAATTTCCAACATGGGTACACAGTTGCTTAGAAAATAAGCGACACTTTGTGTGAGTAGGACAAGGCGTATTGGCCAACCAAGGGCTCTTGTCTTTCCACAAAAAAGATCTAAGAAGATCATAGCAAATGTTTGGCATTCTTGCTTCCATTCTTTCCTCCCGTGATACTCTAAGACATTGCTAATCAATCTTGATGCTCTTTCTTTCTAAGTGTGGATTTGGCCTCAGAACTAGTTTCAACCCAGTAGCCCAAGCAGTCACCCACAATTGATCCAACAGCTTTGGCAAACATGTTTAACCCTCATTGGCTTCCCTCGTCTGGTCTTTACCAAGTATTTGTATAGTCAAACATACATACTCAAAAACAAAAAGATGTCAATATGATAGCAGTGATGCTATATCATGAAAACGAAGCTCACAAATCACCCAGCTCCTTCAGGGTAGCAGATGTTTCCACCCCACACTCATCCCTCCCTTAATCTACGTCCACATGGCACCTAATAGTTCACGTGAGTTGGCAATTCCCACTTGCTTACCTGAAAACCATATTATAAGTGGATTGTATTTTCTTAATAATAACAACAGAATAATTGGAGGTTTTGTTCCTGATTAAGACCTTGGCAAGAAATAAATCACAAAGATGATCAACAATATGTCATATGAGCAAAGTTATCCAACAATAGCTTCCTAGGATTAATTAAATTGTGAAACTTTAAAGTCCCTTAAAATGGGCCTAAGTATACTATACATATGGATTAGTCAGTGTTTATAAAGTGCTCACATACCACAAAGGAGCTCCCAATTCCCCTTAATCACCAATTTAACACATCTAAAATGCATACAGGAACGTCAGCAAATGGTAATTAACCATTTAAAAGAACTGGGTTTGCCTTCTTAGGAATTAAGAAGGCTTTGGGGGATAATTTGGGTGATCCAGACTTCTTTAGAGATAAAAAGAGGCTGCCAAGGAATATTTGAACTATGGCTTTCTCTTTTTCTTAAAGAGACAACATTAGCTAATGTTTCTTGAAGATGGCTCTGTGCCAGGCATTGTGCTGGGAGCTCCAGCAAACAAAACTATTTCCAGTGGTCCCCAACCTTTTTGGCACCAGGGATAATTTTCATGGAAGACAATTTTTCCACGGACCTGGGGGGGATGGTTTTGGGATGATTCAAGCGCATTACATTTATTGTGCACTTTATTTCTATTAGTATTACATTGTAATATATAATGAAATAATTATACAACTCACCATAGGTTGGGGACCCCTGATTTAAACCCATTCCATTGACCTCAGAGCTGCACTTGCTGGAACCATTGTTTCCAAAATAGCTGTTGCATTGTTTAAATATTTGGAATCTTACTACAGAGTTTAGTTGCATCCTGCATGTCACTTTTTTGTTTATCTTCTCCCTCTTTGATATATATTTTAATGTTGTTACTAATTTTTCATAATTAACTTTAGTTATTGGAAAGTTTCGCCCCAATGGCCTGGAATCTAGAGGTGTTTCTATTAGTGCTTTTCAGCCCTGATTGTACATTAGAATCACCTAAAGGAGCTTTTAAAACTCCCGATTCCAGGCAGCACTCCACACTAGTTAAATTCGAATCTCAGGGGTGGGACCCAGGTGTTACTAGTTTTTAAAGCTCCCCAGTTGCTTCTAATGTGCCCAGGCTGAGACTGTCAGACTCTCTTCCCTAAGTAGAAGCAGGTAGGTGTCCCTCCTGACTGCTCAACAAATACTGGTCCACACCTGAAGCAAACCTCTCAATGCTATTATATTTAGTCAGCTCAAATCTCTAGGCAGAGCTGCCATTTTTTCCCAAGTAAAAGTGATTCTAATCTCCCGTTATTGGTTAATATGATAATCAGATAACAAGAGAAAAGCCTTCATGGATGTTGCCCATTCTTGAGTTCCACAAACTGTCACACTCTGTTTGAGTTCCTTTTTCTCAGCACTTGGTATAACGTGAGACTCTCTGGACAATACACACTTCACTCACATTAAGGCCTCCCCCCAAGGGTCTCTGAGAAAGGCAGTTTGGAATGAGTGGCAGTCCAAATTCCATCCTGGATTCCCTTATATATTAGTTTCCAGGAGTGCTGTAACAAAGTACCACAAACTTGGTGGCTTAAATCAACAGAAATCTATTCTCTCACAGTTCTGGAGGCCAGACGTCCAAAACCAATAGTCCTTCCTTGGCTCTTCCTAGCTTCTGGTGGTTGCCAGTAATCCTTGTCACTCCTCAGCTGGTAGCTGCATCACTCCAATCTCCACCCGCGTCATCAAATGGCCTTCTTCCCTGCATCTCTGTGTCTCTGTGTCTCTTTTTCCTTATAAGGACACCAATCGTTGAATTTAGGGTCCACCCTAATGCAATATGACATCATCCTAATTTGATTGCATCTGCAAAAATCATGTTACCAAATAAAGTCACAATCACATGTTTCAGGAGGGCATGAATTTTGGGAGGACATATTCAACCTAGTGTACCTTATAAACTACTTGTGGGTATTATTATTGTTCCTTGTCCCCAGAAAACAGTAGACATTTATCCCCCAGTTTACCTGCAAATTTATTTAGGCACTTAATCCTTCTCTAGAATATTAGAAAGAAATCCATCTGCCCCTAAAAGAAAATGATGTAGCTATTTGTAGGTTGTTAAGTATGAAATGTCTGATTTTCTTAGTTACTAAGTTTGACAGCTGATATCTCTGACATTTCACTTTGACACCTTGTTTTATGTTTATTGTGAAGGTACATCCTCAGTCGTTCAAACACATGTTCGGCTTGTGATTATCTTTCACATTTTTTTAGAGTTATTTTTGTGAAACCATGGATAAGTCAAAAATTTGTGTTTATTTTGAATATGAGTTCTGTCATGGAACCAATGCAGTGCAAACAGCTCAAAATATCAATAAAGTGTTTGGGAAGGACGTGGCTAATGAATGCACAGTATGTCCATGGTTTGAGAAGTTCTGTTCTGGTGATTTTAATCTTGAATGTGAGCCTCATGGGCAACCTGAGACCAAGGTGGATAATGATGAGCTGAAAGCTGTAGTAGAAGCAAATCCATCTTCCTGTGTATGAATTAGCAGCAAGGTTTGACATTCACTATTCCAACAATATTGGACCATTTCAAACAAATCATCAAGGTAAAGAAGCTAGATAGTGGGTTCCATCTATTAAACAAGTGTCAGAAGAGAAACTGTCTTAAAGTTTGCCTTTCTTTGCTGTCATAACATAAAGGTGAACCATTTCTACATCGTATTGCTACATGTAATGAAAAATGGATTCTTTTTGACAATTGCAAGTGTTTGGCGCAATGGTTGGATAAAGATGAAGTGCTGAAACACAGTCCAAAGCCACATATTCATCAAAAAAAGCTGTGGTGTCTGTTTGGCGGTCCAATGTCAGTATTATCCACTATAGCTTCATGAAACCTGGTCCGTCAATTACAGCAGATGTCTATTGCAACCAGTTGGATGAAATGATGAGGATTCTTCCAATTAAGCAGCTGAAATTGGTCAACAGAGACGGGCCAATCCTCTTGCAAGACCACATGTCACAAAAAGCAATGCTGCTCAAACTACAGAAGCTGGACTTGGAAACTCTCTGTTATCCACTGTAGTCACCAGACCTTGCACCAACTGACTACCACTTCTTCCAGGCTTTGGACCACTTCTTGCAAGGAAGAATATTCAATTCTCAACAAGCTATGGAAAATGCCTTTCGAGACTTCATTGCCACTCCAGGAGCTCTTCAGACTTCTTCATTGATGGCATAAATAAGCTACCATTAAGATGACAAAACTGTGTCAATAGTTTAGGTGCATACTTTGATTAATTGTTTTGCTTCTTGTTTGAGATACATTAATAATAAACTACACTTTTGATTCGAAATCAGACATTTCATATTTAATGACCTAAAAATTAAGTTAGTCTTTTAAATGTTTTTAAGACCGAGAGATGAAAAAGACACTATGCTTGTGTTTTTTTAGGTTTTATTTCACTTTTTTAACCATTAAGCTTGTTCCATTGCTTGTTTAGAAATAGCCAATGTAATATTTAAAGTGTAATCAACTGATTTTTTTCTCCTACTGAAGCTTGACAGCCTATAACAGAAACACACACACACACACACACACACACACACACTAACTGAACTGCAAACTCCTTGTTTTATTTTTTCAATTTAACATTGTAACTATTATTAGTAATTTAGATGGCTCAGGAGACACAAAGGGGAGCCCAGGCTGATGGTCAGATTTTGTAGAAATTCCTATGAGATGATCATTTAATACCAGTCACTTCTACTTCATCAATAACATTCTTTTACAAAATCTGAGGCAGGTTTTCGCCGGATCTACTGTTTGTTTTGCTCTTCAGCCCCAGGCCCCAGGTGTATTTGCAAAATTAAACCATGTTAGGCTTTGAGGAATGAGAAGAGGCATTTATAAAACTCCCAAAGTCCCCAGGGTCCCTGGGCTGACCTAGAGATCTGAGTCTGAGAATTCTCTATTCCCACTTCCATTTCTTCCTGTCGTTTGAGCTGCCTCCTTGGAGATGTCACAGCCCATATATGCTTCCTTCTGTGCAGTGAGGCCCATGACCATTGGCTGTGGAACATCAGGGAAGCCAGAGGAGCAGCCAGGAGATGTGAACTTGTCCTTGCCCTCAAGTTACACCGGCTTTATGCTCAGAAAGGCAGCAGGCAGCAGCATATCAGAAACGCGAAACAGAAAGTAAGCAGTAAAGAGCCGAAAACAACAATGTGAACTCTGCAGTTGGACAGCCTGGGTTGCAATCTTAGATTCATTTTGGGGGGCCAAGATACTTCTGTAAACCTGTTGGCTCATCTGTAAAATGGGAATAATGAGAGCACCTGCTTCATGGAGTTATGCAGAAATAACGTGACAGTGAATGTAACACGTGCCTGGCACACAGTAAGCTCTCAGGAAAGGCTGGCCCTTACTAACTGGAGTGCCAGTTCTGCTGAATGGTCATGGAAGCCTGGATCAGAGTCTTGAGAGGTCATGTTCGGGCTTCACAGGAAGGAATGGCCTAATAAATTAGTGACGTCTGCCCTGGTCAGAAAAGAAGAGTAGTTTTGCTAGAGCCACACAGCTGCCATTCCTGCAGGAACCATGTTGGCTTCATCTCTTTCTTCCCAAGACCCCTGTCCAAGATGCTGCGTGTAGCAGGTACTCATCAAATGTATGGTCAATATTTAATCGGTTAGTGCTTCCTGCTATAGTAATGCAAGGCCGGAGAAGAGGGAATGGGAACTAAAAGTAATTCAGAGCCTGAGACAAAATCTCTCTTCTCAGCATGGTTTTGAGTATGTCCCTTTTGTGGGTCAAGCTGTCCCCTAGACGGCATTGAGTCATAACAGCAGATAATCCTTGCTCTGAAGCTGGACTGCCATGCAGTGGTGAAGTAGACACCTGGAGGTCTGAGGGTCCACTGCTCAACAACTAGAGAGGCAGAATGCTGAAGAGGAAACAGCCAGGGGTAGTCCCAGCTTCTCCCACAACTCAGCCTGCACCCCTGGGCAGACCCCAGCCCCTCTCTGACCCTCAACCCTTATCCATAAAATAGGGATGAAAATCTCAACTACAGGTGTTGGGAGGCTCAAATAGCATAAGACATCAAAAGATGCTACACAAAAAGTCATTTTGCAGGAGTAGGGAAGCAAAGAGTGAAATTCTACCTACCCATCAAGAACCTAACAAAATATCAAAAAATGTATGTAGTCAGTTATATTCAATTTGTTAGTATTTTCCCTAAATTTCAGCTCCATTTCCTCTCTCTAAGACTCCTCTATCCCCATCCTGGGATGAGTATTAAAATGTCAATGAGTGTCCACCTTACCTTTTACGACCAGATCTTAGCCAAAGGCCTGTGGAAATTTCCAGGGAATTGCCACCTCATATAACCAGAAGTTAGACTTTAGCCACGCTGCTCTTTGGAAACTAACTGCCGCTGAGATAAGTGTGTGGCTCCAGACGCAACTTCCCAACCCAACCCTCTGGACAACTAGGAACCAAAGCCAAGAACTCCAAGCACTGCCCCACCAACCACACCATTTTCAACTGCTGTGCCCACTGCTGTGTGACCCTGGGGAAGTCACTTCTGCTCTCTGGGCTCCAGATCCTCCATGAGCCTGGAGCCTGAGCCTGGAGTTAGTTGGAGGAGCAGCCCAAGACAGAGCCAGAGCCGCAGAAGCTTGCTGTGTCATGCACCGCCGGGGAGTCCACTGAGCCAGAAGGAGCTGCAGATGGAACGGTACAGGCTAAGGTCGAAGATTCCAGAGGGACCCTCAAGCCCACAATGCCTGCAGCGGCCAAACACCATGGGCTGCTCAAAGTCTTCAGCCTTACTCAAGCATCAGTGTCTTAGGACAGACGAGCCCTAAATAAGTAGGAAATGTGCCTTCAATACAGATTCTGCACAGTCTCAGATGACGGCTTTGTATAGCTGGGTTTGATTTTGGCTGTTTCTTGCAGACCTGTGGCAAAGGAAAAGGGAGCCCTACAGGCAGGGGGGTGACTGGGTCCCAGGGCAAGGAGTTCAGAAGTGCACGTCAGCCCTGGGAGGAAAACCCAGTTTACAGCAAGCATGGCACCAGCATCTGCTTCTGGCGACAGTCTCAGGCTGTTGCCGCTCATGGAGGAAGGAGAGTTATTTCTGTTCTACCTACCACACAAGTTATCCAAGGTAAAAGGGAAGGACTTTGTGAAGAACCTGCAAATTATTAAATGTTTTCTGACAAAGAATCTTAGAAACCAGGAAAAATGAGGGTGTGATAGTTTCATCTCATTGTTAGGTTGACAGGGGAGCTGCCAACGGTGGGAGGAGCCCAAGAGGAAGTTGTGATGCTTGCGGATCAGTCATTAGGATCTCCTAACAGGACTGGGAGGAAGATACTATGCCTGGGGTCTCTGGGGGCAGGGCTGGGGCTTGGGACAGGGGGAGTGCTTTTTTATTGTTGTTTGGGTGTTGGGTTTTTTTAAGCTCCCTAGGGGATTCTAAGTTTCTGCAAGATTGAGAACCACTGTTAGAAAATCTTATCTAGAGCTGGAGGCTAGGGATCAGGCTTCTCTGGAGGAACCTAGGGCTCAGAGGTAACCTGGGAAAGGGGGGTTGGGAGAAGAGAAGAGTGAAGGAAGGCAGAAGGAAGGTAACTTGATGAGAGGAGGAAACAATCAAAATCTGAAAGGCCTGCAACAGTCCTTGCTAAATTTGACCCCTGGAAAAGGTAAATCAACACCTTGTGTCTGTGTTAGGCAAACCCAGTCTGCTAGCTGTCAGGCAGACACTGTGCTAGGAACTTTGACAAATGATACATTATACAGCCGTAATGACATACCAACCCGGTGAGGCAGGGACCATGCCCCATTTGCTGGAGGAAGAAAGGGAGGTCTCGAGAAGTGACGTCATTTGCCTAAAGTCATCCAGCTATTTGCTGGCAGAGCTAATATTTCAGAGCAGGTCTCCTGACTCCAAGACCAGACAGGAGCACTGGTGAGGAGGCTCAGTTTGGATTTTCTTGGAATGTTGGCTTTGACCTGGACTGAACACATTTTTGTGAAGAATAAAAAAGATGAAACAGACAGATCAATAAGTGCATAAAACCAAGACAGTGCAGACTTTCATGAACCATATGAGCACCTGGGAAAGCCTGAGGAAGATAAAATAAAATCAAGATCTCCAGGCCCCAAAGATTCCCCCATCCCTTGATGGGAGGTAGGTGTGAACTTGTGTTGTTCTTACACAAACCCCTGGAGTGCAAAGGTTGGAGCCTGCTCAGGGTGGGCAGTATACCTGTACCAAAGCAGTCCAGGGCAAAAGCCTTGCAGGTGAGGTCTTCAATTCCAGCAGACAGCAGGTCCGTGAGGAGCAGCTGGAAACAGAAAGGGAAAGAGGCACTGCATGGCGTGGCTGGCAGGACTGGGCAGGCACACCATGAAGGGCAGCTCCTGTGTCCAGGGTCCCTCCATGCCCCCCACGGCACCATATCCAGACTCATACCGTGAGGGCTCACCAACCCATCCCTCCCCTGGGTCATGTGAACAAATGTGAACCTGAAAGAGCCAGTCCTTCAAGACAGATCCCAAGTGGCTGACTGGGCCTAAATTTAAAATAGAGCCAAACAACCATTTGCTCACTAGAAGTCACACGCTACTCTGAGTTCCCCAAAAACCCATACCTCTGTCCAACTTTGGGACTTCTGGAGCTCACCAGAGCCAACAAACCAGAGCTCACTTGCCTCAATCAGTGCTCAGCTGTATCAGCCAATCAGAGCTAAGCAAGTCTGGGTTCTTCACTTGCATAAATGGACCTGATTGGGAACCTGGGCTGGAACTTTTGCCATAAAATCCAAACCCTCCCTTTGAGCTCTGGACCACCTTCATTTTATACTCATGCTGTTTCCCTGGTTTGCAAACTGTTCACTGGAATAAAGTCTTCTCCAAATTCCTTTTCAGAGAACTTTTACTCAGTCATCCCCACCTGTCTCATGCTCGGAGTTTCCTGAGTTGGTGCCCTACTTTCTACTTTTATACTTTGTTTATTTTTGTATTATGAAATATTCCAAGAATGCAGAAGAGTATAGAGAATAATATAGCATGTACCCACCAACAGGCTGTGTCAAATCTTAACATCCTTTTCTGTATTTGCTCCAGATTTTTTTAAAGACAAAAACCTCACAAATACTGCTAAAGCCTCCATGTACCACTCCCTCATTTCATTTCTCTTCCTCTGTCCTCAGAGGCAGCCACTGTCCAGAATCCGATGTCTACTATTCCCCATGTATGACTTTTAACTTCTACCACATACATGGGTATGCATAAGTAATCAATAGTGTTTTTGCATATTTTAACTTAATCTTTTTTCTTTTTAAGAGATGAGGTCTTGCTATGTTGCCCAGGCTGGCCTTGAACTTCTGGCCTCAAGCAATCCTCTGGCCTCAGCTTCCCCAGTAGCATGGACTACAGATGCGTACCACCATGGCCAGCTTTAACTTAATCTTAATGAAATCACACTGTAAGCTTAATATAATTTAATATAATATTAATAAATTATAAAATATTTATATAATAAAATAAATAGATAATATATGAAATATGATAAATAAATATAATGTTAATATAAATTGAATCAAACTGCTACTTCCTTTGTTTTTTTTGCCCAAAGCATTTGATTTGGGATTCATCCATGTTAAGGCTACTTCATTTATTTTGTTGCTGTATAGTATCCCATTATATGAAAATACTATAATTGATGTATGCATTCTCCTTTTGATAGGCAATTTTTCCAATTTTTTTCCAATTTTTCATTGTGAAAAATAATACCATAATGAGTATTTATGCACATGTGTGGGTGTCTTAGTCTGTTTAGTGTTGCTATAAAAGAATCCCTGGGGCTGGGTAATTTATCAAGAAAAGAGGTTTACTTGACTCACAGTTCTGCAGGCTGTACAGGGAGCAGGGCACCAGCATCTGCTTTTGGTGAGGGTCTCAGGCTGCTTCTGCTCATGGCAGAAAGGGAAGGGGAGCCAGCATGTGCAGAAACCAAATGGCCAGAGAGGAAGCAAGAGAGAGGAGGTGGCAGCCTTGTGTTAACCAACTCTTGTGGGAATTAATAGAGTGAGAACTTGCTCATTACAGGTGTGAACCAAGCCATTCCTGAGGGATCTGCCCCCATGATCCAAACACCTCCCATTAGGCCCCACCTCTAACACTGGAGATGAAATTTCAACTTGAGGTTGGGAGTTGGGGAAACATCCAAAATACAGCAGGCGGTTTGTCCAGGTTATGCATCTAGGGTTGAAATTTCTGGGTTGTGAGGAATGCATAGCCTCAGCCTTACACCACGTTCTCCTTTGGTCCCCTTTGCCGATTTCTTGCTATCACAGGTATTTCCCCAGATACGGGCCTTCCTGAAACCTAGGATGTGATCAGAAAATACTACCCACTGAAACAGGAACAGGAAAACACAGGCACTCAGCGCCAATGTGAGCTCCTGCTGTGAGTCAGGCTGTGTGTGTGCTTGTCAGTGTGAGTCAGGGCCTCTGGCCCAGACCTCTTGGAGGAGCCTGGAAATAAAACTGCTAAACTTAGACCTAAAACTATACCTAAGCCTGAGGTGACCCACCAGCTACATTATGGGGCCCAACCTAAAACAAATAGCTGTCCTATTTTTAATTTTTCCTTTTTAAAATATTTAACTTCATTTTTCCCTGATTATCAAAATAAAGTATGCTCTTCCAAAAATTTTAGAAAAATATTTTTAAGTTATGTTAATCACCCAAAATATCATTTCTCAGAGACATTCACTATCAACATTTTATCCTATTTCTCTCTAGTCTTTTTTCTTAGTGTTTTTTCCTTACATAGGTGATCTATTATATATTGATTTTAAACCTAATATGTATATATTTTTCTGTACTATTAAAAACACTGTAAATATAATTTTAATGAATTGGGATCATTCTTTTACTTAGCTTTCTATTATCTACTGAATTGTTTCTATATATTAGACATTTAGGTTATTCCTAAATTCTATTTTTACAGTTAAACTACAGTGGGTATCTTTGGGCATAAATCTTTGATGGCCTTTCAGATCCTATAAGAACATCCTAGAAGTATAATTCTCAGAAAGGCAAAGGGCATTTTCAAAGCTTTTGATACTATCACTATGCCGTTCTCTAGAAAGATGACCATGTTACAGGCTACTGACAAGGTATAGAGAATGCCCAGCCGGTCTGCTTCACTCAGGCAGCCAATTGTGATATCTCTTTACACTGGGGCTCAGAAGTGGAAAGGGAATCTTTAAATGCTGGTGTGCCCAGCCACAGAGTGTTGTGTTTGGTGGAGAAGAATGTTTGGCATCCTCCCAAGCAGTGTGTATTAAGTTGCTTCCTTCCATGAGAACTAACAAGACAGCAAAATGGATGAATCATACTGTGGGAAAGTCAGACTCCACAACCAGGTCTCTTATAGTAAAGACAGTTGAAATAGGCCACTGGGACAGTAGAAGATGTATTATTTAAATTTCCTGAGGTTGAAAAACAACAACAGTAAAAAAGACTCTGAGTAATTTAAGCAAAACAAAAAGGAATTTATTGTAAGGACACTAGGTTCAAAGGGCTGTGTACTGTTGGGCAGGTTGTGGCTGGCACAATTCAGGCAGTGGGAGAATAATTCACTTTGTCATCTATGTGAATTACACCTCCTAAAGTTGGGCAGTGCACAGCCTACACAACCATATGTGGCAGTCCTGCTGGAGTGTCTCATAGAACAGTGTTTTCTCAAAATATCTGTGCTGAAGGATGAAAATTTTAGAATTATTGTTATTATTTAAATCCATTGTAGATCACTACTTTAGTAAATTAAATCAACATGAATTACTAGAAAAATGAAATGCCATTTGATATCTCAGCAATGTCAATTATAAGTTATTCAACACTCAATTCCTTTTTTAATTTTTTCTTTTTTTTTCTTGTTTTCTTTGTTGGCATTCTAGTTGTCAATCAACACTCAGTTTCTGAACTGACCTCACTATGGACTAGTAACTCATAGTTTAAGAAAGGGCCCTGATCCACAGACCACACTTGGTGTAGCACGGTTGTGGATTGTCCAAATTGCATTAATATGGGTATGGAATTAGTTGTCTAGAACAACTAGAACCAAGCTGTCAAATGCATCTGGATACCCATATGTTTTTCTCTCTGCCTGTTAGTACTCTTAAACCTCACCTCAGAATGGCTTTCTCTGAGTAATAGAAAACACGACAACTAACAGTTCTTTACGTTTTATGTCTTACAGCCTCAGCCCCCAAAGAAAGGATTATTGGTCCCAAATGCAAAAATTCCAGAGAAAGGACTCAGTGGCCCAGCCCCGTTCTTTTGCTCACTCCCATAGTTACGAGGCAGGTCACTTGTGGCCAAGGGGTAGCCACACATAAGAAAACACCAGTTCCCTTAGGGACCACATGAATGAGTCTGGGAGCAGTTCTAAGAAGAGGGATATGGTGTTATCAGAAATAAGTGGGTGTGCCAGGCAGACAAAGCATAGGTTTCCAGTGATAGGTCTTTATTTTCCTTTGTCTCACTGAATACTTATTCTGAAATATGTCCTCCCAAAAACAGGGTTCCTGGTCAAATAAATGTGGGAAAAACTATAGATTTTATCACTCCCATAGAGATTCATAGGGCATATTAGCATATTAAAGGCTCTGAGAATTCTTGTAAAAAGGAAATCTGTTTAGCTATGTTTAATCCAGTGTTTCCCAAGCTCATTTGATCACTGAAATCTTTTTTAATATAATGGCCAGTAACACTCTATGGGATTAGTGTTCTAAGAATACATTTTGGGAAAGCATTCTATGGTGATAGATGTTCTCCAGAAAGATGTGAGTAAAATCCTTGAAAAAAGAAAGCAAAACAAACAAAAAAAAGGTTTAAGCAAACCAGAGAGCTGGATATTTATAGAAACTGATAAATTATTTGCAAAGAGCCATTTTGTAACTTAATTTGAACACCATCAAAGCTACCAGTTTCTAGGCGCGGGGGTTTGCGTGCTCAGAGTTATGTGTTTTATTAATACAGGGTACATCTCTGAGTTCCAGACCTTCCCTCTCTGGAGTGTTCTTTTCCCAAGGCACTCACAGGTTGTTCAGAACCCTTTTCATGTGATGTCTGATACCCTGCCCCCTTCGGGGCAAGGTGTATCTTTATGCCACTATGTGGTCGGCCACTGCAGTTTGCAAAACCAACTTTAATAGCACGGAGACATCTGTTCTGCCCTGTGTGCTCGTGTAATAAAAGGCCCCCCTAGGCTGAGCAACACACCTGAGAGCAGCCTTAACAGCACCTCACATCTGGGGCAGCCTGGAGGCTGGGCCGACGTTAATAAGCGTAATGAAGGTCGTCTCCTCTCTCACGAGAGATTACAATCTTATCCCAGATGATAAACCAGATTACAGTGGCAACTAAAGAACACAGTAAATTGCGTGGACATCCAGGAACAGGGGAATAATACAGGTTGGCCTCCAAGTCTGGAAACATAGGTGAATATATAATAAATGGTTTATTGATATTACATTATGAGGCATGATAGTATAATGTCTGTATTTCCAGACTTCGTGGCTACTCTGTAGCAAAAGCTATTATTTACAATGAGCCGTCACTAAGTGTCAGAAGGCACCATTCTAAATGCTTCACTCGGGCCGGGCACGGTGGCTCACGCCTGTAATCTTAGCACTCTGGGAGGCCGAGGCGGGAGGATCGCTCAAGGTCGGGAGCTCGAGACCAGCCTGAGCAAGAGCGAGACCTTGTCTCTACTAAAAAAATAGAAAGAAATTATCTGGCCAACTAAAAATATATATATAGAAAAAATTAGCCGGGCATGGTGGCGCATGCCTGTAGTCCCAGCTACTCGGGAGGCTGAGGCAGAAGGATTGCTTAAGCCCAGGAGTTTGAGGTTGCTGTGAGCTAGGCTGACACCACGGCACTCACTCTAGCCTGGGCAACAGAGCGAGACTCTGTCTCAAAAAAATAAAATAAAATAAATAAATAAACAAATAAATAAAAATAAATGCTTCACTCGAATTGGCCAATTTCATTCCCACAACAACCCTATGAGGTGAGTACTGTCACCCATGGAAATAGGTCAGGAAACTAAGGCACAAAGGGCTTCAGGACCTGGCTCGATGTTGGTAAGTGGTGGAGCTGAGCCTCGAGCCCAGGGAGCCTCACCCTGGAGCCCACACTATGGCTGCTCTCCAGGAGCAACAAAAGTCCCCTAGACTTTGCTGAATAGCAGTCAAAAAGCAGCAGTTTAGGGTTCTCTATCTTGCTTTTTTTTTTTTTTT
>CM052436.1:57738909-57863240 GCA_028533085.1 Varecia variegata
TAAAACATCAAATTACTTCCATACCTGTTATAAATAACCATTGACCCAAGCCTCGCTATAGTACTCCTTCTTGTGTCACCTAGCCACCATGTCTCTCCTCTGGGACCCCCCTTTCTGCCACATGCACGCACACACCTCTCCAAGATCTAACAAAGAGTTAACACCTGGCTTAGCAGGGGGCCCCAGGACCTATGCCAATGTCTATTCGTATTGGTAGGTGTCTGCCCCATGCTGGTTGTTCAATATTTCACCATCTCCCTTGCCTATGTGCACTGAGGCGCTTAGGGCAGAACAGCCTGCAAAGTTCCTGTGCTCTGCACCCTGCGCTCTGCTCTCTGCCTCTGCAGTGGCCCCAGTGTGGGAACACAAGTCAGGTGGCTCCAGAACAGCCACAGGGCGAATGCTGAGTGCTGTATCAGGCCTTTCCTTAGCTGTGAGGGAGGAGTGGGAAACCTCCTCAGTGACTAGCACTTAGACGTGGCCTCCTTCCCCTCGGCTGTGCCCCAGAGCCCAGGTTGGGTGACTCTTAAAAACTCGAAATAATAACACATAACAGCCACATGGGCAAGTCCTTAACCTGCCGTCTGCATCAGTTTCCCTCTGTTCAGTCCAATGGAGAGAGATAATGACCTATCTTGGGCTTAATTAACATCTGGGCTCTGCTGCTGGGAGATTCCCAAACCCATGTCTCCCTGTAATTGCAAACCTTTATTTATTTGGGCACTTTGATGACAGCCACATAATGGGAGCTATGGCCTGAACCCCACCCGCTGCCTCTTACTTGCCAGCCTCCCTTCCCACCCCCTGCTCCTCCCTGACTCTCCTGCCTGTCTACCCGCCAGTCTTCCGGGATCCCTCACCCATAACTCCCTCTGCCTGGGCCACCCTGTGCTTATAGACCACTTGGAATCGCTAGACCTGGACTCCAGGCCCAGATCTGCCTGTTACTTACTCCACCACCATGAGATACCTGCACTTGAAGTCCCTAGCACTTTGCTTGCATACAGTAGGTGCTAAACACTTGTCTGTTGCTTTCCTTTCTACTCCACTTCACTCTTTAATCCCCAGGTCTCTCACCTGAAAGTTGAGTTATTAATGCTGCTCTGCCTCTCTTGCTGAGCAGTTTAGACATCAGGAAGGAAAATGTCCGAAAGCATCCTTTATAAGTTAAAAGAGGCCGAGTACACAGAAGGCTGACGTCCTCAGCAGAGAGGCTGGAAGAGCTAGTGGGATCACTGGCCAGACACAGCCTCCCAGGGTGACAGTCCCTCGGTGAAACCACCACAGTCCAGTGGGTCTGGCCTTTAACAATGCAGGTCCTGGGGAAACACTGAGTCTCCATCCTCAAGATGTTTTGGGGGAAGCAGGAATCCCAGGAAGCAATTAGAGAAGGAAACAGCAGCTCAGCTGCCGTGTCTCTTGCATGCTCCCTTGCTCTGCTGACATCCAACCCGAGCCTGACCCCAGGTTCTTCCAGGAGGCTAGCAGGGAAAAGGCCTCACTTTGTACCACACTTTTTCCATAAGCAGTGGCTTATATTCATGATTGCCTTTGACTTGCACAATGCCATAAGGTAGCATAATCGTCTGTATTTATAAATGAGGGCACCAGACCTCAGAGAAGTGCACAACTTTGTGCAAAGTCACAGGGAGCCTTGGAGAACAGGGTGCAAGCCCAGGCCTCCGAGTCTGAATCCTATGCTTCTCCTCCAGGGGGTGGCGCCGCCGGAAGAGATGCAACTTGTCTCCTTGGCTTCCTTTTTCCTTTCCTCCCCTCCTTCCTTTCTTGTTCTTTTTTTTTTTTTTCCTTGATAATGATACATTTATTTCAACAATTTACAGGTTTATCAGTAATGTTATCAAAGGATAATAACTATAATAAAGTAATGTTGCATTCCATTAAAATTCATACTAGTATGCTTCCCAGATAATCCTGGTAGATACGATAAGCCTTTTTAAAAATGCCACTTTGAATCAAAATATTCCTAAAATGCATTATATAGTTCTTTACTTTTTAATTAGATTAGTTTATTATGAATGTAACATGCTAATAAACAACATAAAAATCCAACCAGTATAGTACAGTATAAAGTATACAGTAAAAGTCCACCTACCCTGCCAAGGGATAGTGGGACCTGTGTCATACATCTCAGTGGTGCCATGGCAGGGAATGGATTCACTCACGGCCTTCCCAGAGCACCACTCACACATCTATCCATGTCCCCCTCTCACTTAAAAAGCAGAGCCTTCCTGCTCCCCAGGCATCTGGGCTTCCTAGTGGGAGGCAGCTGGGCCGCTGTGAAGAGAAGAGCACAGGCTCCTCCCCTCAGGAGGACAAGGAAGTGGAGCAGAGGGACCCTCACGACAAGGCTGATGTGCTCTGCTGACTCACTATCTATAGCCTCTCAGGACAGAGGGGGTACCAGTGTGACAGGTCACAGGGAGACAGGTCTCAGAAGAACCTTCCAAGAATCAGAGCTGCCCTTCCAGGGGCTGGGCTGTCCCAGGAGGAAGAGAGATCTTCCCAGGGGAGACAGTCCACCTCAAACATTCCTTCTAGTCTTGAGCTAATGTTTTCAGCTTCTGTTTCTGGGAAGTTACTTGGGTTCTGGGTCCTGAGCTAGTCAAAGCAGCCCTTAGGACTACGTGCAAACTGAATAATGAACACTTTCACAAACTCATAAATAAATGATTTCCCCAGGATCCTCCCAAAGTCTTAGCTCATATAAACCTGAGCCAGTGGTCATAAAATGAAGAGAGGATGAAAGAGTAGGCACTTTTCCTGTTTGGGCCAATTAAAGTTGTAGCTCTCAAGATTTGAATATCCAGTATATGAGTAGATGTAGAGTGACCAGGTGTGCTCCCTCCACCGTGTTGCAGTCTATATATCTCTTCCCTAAGCCCATTTCCTTTTCCTTGTGAGCACATAGCTAGACTACATTTCCCAGCTTCCCTTGCAGTGACATGTAGCCATGAACTGAGTTCTGGCCAATGGAACATGGGCAGAAGCTGTGTGTTTCACTTCTGGACCTGGCCCATTAAAATTTCCTAAGTGATCATACAAACTCTTTCTCTGTCCACTGGAGAACATTCTCTGGCCAGATGCAGATAACCCAGAAAGAATTCCAAGACCTTAGAATAAGAATCAGCAAACTTTTTCTGTAAATGGCCAGATAGTAAATATTTTAGGCTTGTGAGCTATCCAGTGTTTGTTGTAACTACTTAACACTGCTGTTGTAGAGCAAAAGCAGTCATACACATTATGTCAATAAGTGAGCATAATTGTGCTCTAATAAAATTTCATATGCAAAAACAGCTGGCAGGCCCAATTTTGCCCATGGCCCTTGCCCTAGGAGATGGTGGAGCCTCAATGTAGAAGGAGCCTGGGTCCCTGAATGACTATCCAACAACCAAGAGTATTCATAGTATCACATAAGTGAAAAAATAAACTTTTATCATATCAAACCAGTAAGAATATGGGATTTGTTAAAGCAGCTAGTATTTTTTACTCTATTTAATTATACCCACCATATTCTATTCCTTCTCGTTGTTAGGTTTGCAAGTCAAAAAATGAACCAAAGAGAAAGAAAACTTGAATGTTTTTCTGATATAGCCTGTAGAGGTGTAGGGCTGGAGAGGGGTTGCAGGTAGGAGATTTTCAAAACACCTACCCCACCACCATCAAAAAAGTTCCAGAGAACTACACTTCCTTCAGAACCTAGGTCAGGCAGTTTTATGACTCTGGTCAGAGACTTTGAGGAGACCCACTTTGACAGATGAAGAGAATGATCTTCTACTTTGTGAGAACCTCTATGATCACCTCATTCTCTCTTGGGTGGATTGGCTGCCCCTCCTCTGTGTTCCCTTTTTTCTTTCTTTCTTTCTTCCTTTCTTTCGTTCTTTTTTTTTTTTTTTTGAAACAGAGTCTCACTCTGTTGCCTGGGCTAGAGTGCCGTGGCGTCAGCCTCGCTCACAGCAACCTCAAACTCCTGGGCTCAAGCGATCCTTCTGCCTCAGCCTCCCAAGTAGCTGGGACTACAGGCATGTGCCACCATGCCCGGCTAATTTTTTCTATATATTTTTAGTTGTCCAGATAATTTCTTTCTATTTTTTAGTAGAGACGGGGTCTCGCTCTTGCTCAGGCTGGTCTCGAACTCCTGACCTGCAGCGATCCTCCAGGCTCAGCCTCCCAGAGTGCTAGGATTACAGGCGTGAGCCACCACACTGAGCCCTCTGTGTTCCCTTGATATCTCTTTTTAGGTTGACTTGGTATTACACGTCTTGGCCTTTTCTGCTAGATTTAAGCTCTGTGAGAGCAAGAAGCATCTTGTCTCCCTAGGTTCATTCTCCATCCCCCCACCTCATCCCCCTATTCTACCCCTACCCCACACTCTCCTACTTCACTCCACAACCAACTCAGTGCTTGGCACCCAGTAGATAAATTATAAATGTGTCTTCAGGGAAGGAGAGAATGGAAATGAAGACATGTGCAGATCAAAATTGCCTAGGTTATAGGTGGGCAACTATATCATTTATCATTCAAACTACGACACTTTGAGAGTGAAATATGGCTCCACTATGATTACATGAAGACACTGGGTATATATCAGGACCATCCTGAGCAAATCAAAATTTATGGTCCTAGCAGTAGTCCTCTTTGGACCATGGTTTACAGCAATATAGAGCATTCCCAAAGGGAATTGGTGGTTTAAATTAGTTTAAGGACATTTTATGATCAAAAACAAACAAAGAAGAAAACTCAGAGCACAATGGAAAGGTCAGGATGAGTGATCTGAAGTTTTTCTTGGCGGAAATCTAGGAAGATCAGCATAGCTCTCTCATTGCGCTATGAGTTTTCACTGATGGTTACACGCTGACGCCAACCACAACAGTCTGAGTTTACAGTACAGCTCATATTCACCCTGAGTGCAGTCCCAGGCATACCTATAAGAACACACACACACACACCTCCATTTGAGCAGGACAAGAGGATTCTCAGTGTTCTTGTGTGTACTCTGTCTACATATAACGTCTCCAAGAAAAACCTCAGAACCTCCACATTTTAGAATTAAAGAATTACTTTAAGAGGATCTGCATTCATTTCAGGGGCATCTATTTGAGAGGTTAATGAAATCACAATTGCAAGTATTTGTGGAAAGTTTTTGGAGGGGTGTGTGTGAGTGTATGTGTGAGTATAGAACATTAATCACACCAGTAATACTGACCTGGGCTGATAATCAAATGCTGACGAAATGAATCCCATTGTGCGGAACAAATAAAAATGCAGCCAGAGAGCACAGGGCAGCCACCATGCCCTCCTGCTGGGCTGAGGGAGGAGACTGGGCTGGAGATGGCCACACAACACACACTTCGGATGGAAAGTCAGCACACAACATCTCTGCATGAAGCATGCCATTTAAATACCCACCTCTTGCTTCCTACTTTTAATAGATTACTTCCTTGTTTTTGCAGGTTTTCCCTTCTTGAGCCCTGGAATATGTTTCATGGAAAATGTCCCTGCCTGTGGGCACATTTGCTCTGGGGAGCAGGGGGAGCCCCACTGAGGCCCGCCCGGCTGGACTGTGTTATTTCAATCTGAATATTCCAGCAGTAACCACTCCTTTCCTGTCCTGCACTTTATAAAGCATTTACTTATCAATATTTAGATTTTGAGCCTCAAAACAACGTGAGAGTTTGGTTAGGTATTACTATCTCCATTTCACAGAAAGAACTGGTGCCTTGCCAGAAGGAAACCTGCCCAAGGCCAAAGAACTAACATGTGGGAATATCAGGGCTAGAACTGGGTCTCAAGTCCATTTCTCCTTCAGCTGTACCTTACAGCCTCACCCACAGGAATACTGCCCCTCACCCCACCCTGGCCCCCCAGTCCCACATTTGTTAGTTAACATTGGACACTTGCTAGGACCTGGGTCGGAGGATTGGAGTGGCAGATTTATAAGGTATGGCTGAAACCTGTTTTGATCTCATCAGTGTGAACACCTCCAAAAGGGTCTGACCAGCCATGGACTCTTTGAGCTTCTTCACCTACAGCAACTGCTGCAGATGTAAGAGAGGAAGGACCACACACACCTTGGTGTGTCTACACATCTCTTTCAGACAAGCAGTGTGGTTTGGTCTAGGCACAAACAGTAGTGCCTAATCACATGTTGCTCTTTTAAAGTGATGAGCTCCTCTGCTGGGAAGCAGGTGGTGAGCACCAGTGAAGGTTTTCCCTGGGAATCAGGGCCACTGGACCAGGTTGACATGCAAAGGCTAAGACAGGTTTCTCTGCAGAGGAAGCCTCCAGGGAGAACAATGGCTGTGGATAGGGAACTGCTGATGGTTTTATAGATCTGTAGGTGGTGCCAGGAATCCTTTTCAAGCCCTGAACTGGAACACAGAACTGAGAGTGTGCTAATGCAGGACCCAGTGGCCCAACCCACCCTCCCTCTTTGAACTCAAGAGACCTTGGAAACATCACTTTCTCTTTCTCTGTGCAGGAGTTTAGCTGCAAGAGTAAAACCTTTAGGAATGTGGCTTATGGTGCTAGGAGAACATTTATAATGTTATGAGAGGTACTCCCTGCACCAAAATATTTCTTACTGCCTATGCTAACCTCCTCCTATCCTGGTGCCTGAAATACCCTTAATATTTGACCTTTCAGATCTGAAAGACTTTTAATATTCAATAGTCCCCTATGAAAATTTCAAGTCCCTGAAAAGGTCATTTAGATAAGAGTTTGGGATATTGACCGTAGGCTGAGGAACAAGAGCTTGAGGGGGCAAAAGTGGGGACTTTACCAGTGTGGGGAGGGGAAGAGCCTTGAGTTTCACACACATATGACTGGCTCATATCCCCAGGGCAGTGGGGCTCCCTGCATTACTGCTGAGGCTTTCTGAGAGAGGGCACTGCCAAGTTTCCTTGGACAGTATCCGGGTTGCCTCCAAACTAACTTATCCCCAGCCCAAAGGACTCAGGAAAAAGAGTGTAGGACTTGGAGTCAGGAGACTTGAGTTCTTGTCTCAACTTGCTGAGTAATCTTAGGCAAGTCATTTCACTGCTCTGGACCCTAACTTGGCCCTTAGATTCAGTGATGGTCCTCACTTCAGGACTCATCCTGGCTTCCAAGTTTTGAAATAGTAAAACGGACACCTAACAGGTGACTCCTGGCTTGGCCAAGGGAATGTCACTTCCAAACCAGTCATTGGTGAGGATCCAGGCACAGTAGATCCTAAAGATGAGCACTGTCCCCAGATCCCTAGGTAGTTTCTGGCTCATGGTCAAAGGTTTCTTCTCTTCTGTTCCACTGGGGAATGGGGAAGGCAGAAAAACACTTGACCTTAGCCTTTGATTCTTCAAATCAGAACATTAGTAGTGAAAGTCTTGCTATTTTCTGATCCAGCCCACTAACTTAACCAGGGAGGATTCTGAGGCTAGAGAGGGGAAGTGACTTGACTGGGTCATATGCTGAAGGTCTCTCCTCACAAGCTTTCTGCGACACCACCTCGTTTAAGTCTTCATTTTTCACAAATTAGAGAGATCTGGACAATAACCTTAGGGTTGGAGTGAACAGAGTTGAGGCTCCAATTTCGTTCAAAGCCAGTTCCAACTAAGCCATCCTTTTCCAAACCAGAACCACCCCTCCCTAGAAGGCCAGAGAAGTGCCAAGGACAATCTTGAGAATTGAATCTACTTAATGTAGAGTTGAGGAGTTGAATGAATCCCAGTTTTACTTCCTTATTAAATATACATCCTTAAATCCTTAGTTCCTCCATCTGGGTGATGACCTTGAGCTTGATCAGACCTGTTCTCACATCCTGGAGTGGAATCACTCCTTACTCCTTCCTTAGCATTTCCTGAGTACCTACTAGGTGCCCGGCCCTGTGCTAAACGTGGTGAATCAGAGATGCCTAAGACATATGCTTGTCCTTGAAGAATTCAGCCAACAGGAAGGGTACAGATGATTAATAACCATGATGCAATGGGAAGAACTCCCTCGCCCTCAAACTAGACCTGCTCTTCTAGGGCGCAGTCTCACCAGACCAGATCCCAAGGATGGAAGCAAGAGGAGACCAAGTTCCTCTGGGGGCTACTACCCCACGCATTAGCAGCATTCTCCCCAGGGAGACACACGCCTGACCTCTTTACCCCCAGCACCATGCATCTAGTACATATTCACTCACACTTTGCATGGGGAATGGGTGCTGATGAACAGCATTGCAAATATTTACCATCAAGCACCTATCACGTATGAAATGAGGGGGTACTAAAGAAAGGGGAAATTCAATGGCCAGTTCCTGACACCCCAAAGCTAAAAATCTGTTTATAAGCCATAGGGACCAGAGACATGAGAAAAGAGCATTGGCTTGAGAGTTTGGACGCCTGGTTGTGGTCCCTCCTGTGTGATAGACAGGACAGCACCCCTCTGTGCCTCAGTCTGTTCATCTGTAAGTGGGGGCTGGGGCCAGAGCATGCCCTGGAACAGCAGGATTGGTGCTGGCTGATGCCAACATGTATGGTTTGGTTTTCCCTTAAAGTTTGGGATTTCTTTTCTTTGGGGAGATTTAAGGTCTGAGGTGGGTTTATGGAAAGGAGGAGAAATGAACCCAGGACTAAGTAGGCAATAGGAGAAGCCAGAGGGTAGTGATATGTGAACAGGAGGAAGTGGGATGGGAGAGAGATGAAGAGGAAGGCTGTCAGAAGGGCCAGTCTCCATGGGTGTTAGAAACAGGACCTTCGCTGGTGCCACTGAACACCCTGAGAGGCGGGAAGGAAGAAGTGCCAGCTCCAGGATCATTCAAACCACCAAAATGGTGGTTAGTCAACACTGCCCAAATTGGGTCACCTCAGAGCTGGCAGTAAAGGTTTGATCCTGGGGACACTGGGGTTATGAACGGGGATAAGCCAGCAGGAATAGAAAAGGCCCCAGCTAACAGTAAAGCCAGATCCAGATGGGGCTGCTAGAGTTTGGATGTTTGTCCTCCCAAACCTCATGTTGAAATCTGATCCCGATTTTGGAGGTGGGGTCTAATGGGAGGTGTTTGGGAGTGAGTGAGTTCTTTCTCTATTAGTTCCTTCCAGAGATGGTTGTTACAAAGGGCTTGGTACCTCCTGGCTCTCTCTCGCTCCCTGTCCCACTGTGTGACCCGTGCACGTTGGCTCCACTTTGCCTTCTGCTGTGAGTGGAGGCTTCCTGAGGCCCTCACCAGAAGCCGATGCTGGAGCCATGCTTCCTGCACAGCCTGCAGAACCCTGTGCCAAAAAAGCCTCTTTTCTTTATAAATAACCCAGTTTCAGGGCCAAGTGTGGTGGCTCACGCCTTTAATCCTAGCACTTTGGGAGCCCAAGGCGAGAGGATCTCTTGAGCTCAGGAGTTCAAGACCAGCCTGGGCAACGTAGTGAGACCTCGTCTCTACCGAAAACAGAAAAATTAGCCGGGTTTGGCGGTGCGCCTGTAGTCCCAGCTGCTCAGATTGATTGCTTGAACCCAGGAGTTTGAGGTTGTAGTGAGCTATGATGATACCCAGGCCACAGAGCGAGACCCTGTCTCAATCAATCAATCAATCAATCACCCAGCTTTAGCTATTCCTTTATGGCAACACTAAACAGACTAAGACAGTGGCCATATGCACAAAGCCTGGAGCAGAGAGTACAGAGTTTCCCATGTGTCAGCCGTGGCTCCTAGCCACAGCAGTCCACACACATTTCTAGCTCTGTCACGCATCACTTACCAGCAGATGCTAGGGCTACTGATGCATACCACACAGAGGAAAGAGTTCTGCTTATTAAATTACTAAATCCTGTTAGAAAAGAGGGTAACTTGCTCCTAATAGAATTTTTATGTTTCTCGTGATTCTCAGCGACTCCAGTGAGATTTTTTAATCTCCAATGTGGTGCCAGGGGTAGATTCTACCAGCCAGTTCTCTCTCTGTTCACAAGCAGAACCCTCAAAAACAGCTCTGTCCCCTGGGAAGGGAATTGTGCTTTCTTAGTATAACAGAGCCTTTCTAATTTGTTTAAAATCCACTGTTCTGTTGACTGTGGAGCAGTGAAAGGGATGTTTTCTTTAGGGAGGAGCATGGGTGTGTGTGGAGGGGGTGTTCTCTTACACTGTAATAGTTGGGAGGGTATGGAATACTGTTGTTTATTTTATACCGCTACTCCTCCTGCCTTCCCCCTCAACATGTACAACAAATTGTAGAAACGAACATAGGATGTGTGTGCCGACAGAGGGTGATGAATGCCTCCCCCACAGACTTGCGCCTCCACCTCTGCGACATCTCTCTTGCTGCCGGAAGTCACTGTTTTTCATGCAGTCAATGCTGCATTGTTGGACACGGAGGATTACTTAGGCTGGGAAAGAATGTGAAAGTGTCTCACTGCATTTAAACTACCATCAGGTTACGTCAAGGAGAAACATGAGCCTCACCTTGCATGAAGGAAAAGCTAAATGTGATGAGCAAACCAGACTTCAGGTGCTTTTTGGAACGTGCATTTCATCTAACTACTTAACTTTGCTTTGATCATGCCACTCTTTTCCCTCCAAGTGCCAGGAGCAAATTAGATTTTTGAGGTTTTTGCGGGGGGAGTATTTTTGTTTTTCATTCAAAACATCTCTTTTTACCCTAGTGATATCATCCCTGGAAGACTGAGACATAAGAAAGGGTGAATCACGTATCACCTTCAAATCTCTTCTAGAATTACATCAGTCAGAGCCCTGGGGTGCAGTGGGGATGAAAGCCAAAAGCAGAGGAGAAGGAGAGACGGGGAGGGCATGGGGCGGAGTGGCGAGGGGACCTGGTTCTTTTACAGCCTGATTACTTTCTCCTTCTACCCCCTCAGCCTCCAAGCCCCCCCCCACTTATAAATCAAATAAGAGAAATAATTGGACTTTAAAGAGACAGTTACCTTATATTTATTGATGGTGTTGGTTTAAATGTCATTTGCCTGAAGTTTTTGACCAATCACCATACGCCCATTCGTCACAGATGAAAGCCAACCTTGGCATTCTCATCAGAAACATAAACTGGATAAGAATGAAGACTCACAGACCCTGCCCCACCCCCAAGTATTAGCCATATTATCTTCACTGTTTTATCTCTTCATCAGTTTCGAACAGCAGAGGAACTTGGCAATGTGTAGAAATAATTTGAAATGTGAAATCTAGTCACACAGGATGGATATGGCCCACACAGCTGTCTGCTGATCAGGCAAGAACACTGGTGTGGAGGCACACCACTGTGGGTGGGAGGCCAGGACTGGACTTTGCTGACCTCTCTACCTGGGGGGTTTTAACGTCATTCAATGATGTGTATATGAGGTATTCAGGGAGAGGAATAGAAACTTTCAACCAAACCAAAATATAATAGATTCAAAGACCTGGACCTTGTCCCAGTGCCCTTAAGAAGAGACTGAATATTTTTTAAAAATATTTCCCACTCATCCCATTTGCTTTTCTTTTTTAAAAATTGTCTTATGCCTGACCCACTCCCATTAATTAGGAAGAAAATCTTGAACTCTCCTTTCCTCTATGGTTCCGTGAATTCCAGACTCCTAAGGATCTCTGGGTCTAGCTGCTCAGAGTGTATTTATGATGAAAACAAAGCAAAGTGGCTTCAGGACAGCAGGGAAGGCCAGGAGTGAGATCCATTTCTGCAACACAGGAAAAGAGGCCCAAAAGGGCAAAGGGAAAATAGAATTTGCAGAAGGCACAGTTTTGGCAGCATCTTATTACAACTTCCAACTGATCGGGTGTAGCCAAACTAGAGACATCTGTTTGGAGTTTACAACAGAAACACACACACGGAAAGCATGAAAACACTAAAACATGCACACCGGGACCAAGCGCTAACAGCTCCTCTCTGCCTTGACCTCCACACCACTCCCCCACTGGGTCATGCTGGGCTGGAGAAGGGAAGGAAATGGGATCTGCAACCTGCCCATCCACCACCCCACCTGCACTATGACTCATTCGCACCACGATCAGAACGTGTCAACTTTTCTCTGGCTTTGGTTTTCCTCCCAGGAAAAACAGAGATGATTCTGCTCCTCAGGGAGCCCCAGGGGACTTTCTTTGGGTTTCTAGTTCATCTTTAAAGCTCCTTGGCTGTTTATAAAGGAGAAGATTATGTGGTATCTTTACACTTGATCATTAGTGTGACCCACAGAAGGAAGTGGTAAAACCTCAGCAGACCCGGAAAGTCACTCCTCCATAAATAATCTCACAGGCCTGAGAGTGGGAAGTGGAATTCACCCTCGTCTCTCCAAAAATTAACTCAGAAAGACCAGAAAAAGTCACACTCGCACAAGTGAGTGAGAATATGGGATACATTGTGAAGGCTGGCCCCAGACACAGCACCCAGAGTTGTGGAGGTCCAGGAAGGCCCCAGACTATGCATAAAGTGGATCCCCCTTCCCTACTTCTCTCCAAGCCAAAGACAGTCCTACCACGCCATCCCAGGGTTTGACACGTCCCCGCCCCCACCCCCCAACCCCCACGCAGCAGTTCCAGAGGCTCACCTGTTCTGGCAAATTTTCCTCTTTATTCTCCCCCCACTGACGTGCAAACAGAACCAGAACAGTGCTACTTTTAAAAAATAACAAAAATGTTTTATACACATTTCTGTATATACAACTGAACAACACTTTACATGTTTCTTTTGCACAGCAAAAGACATAAACATTCAGCTCTGAGAACACAGTTATGTACAAAATAAAGATGTCAAAAATACTTCACAACAGTGCAAAAATATTTTACACAGTATCATGGAGTGAGATCTTTTGAGCAAGAGGAAGGGGTGTGTGTGTTTCTAAAGGAAAACTCCTTTTTCAGATATTAGATGTCTTTAACTGTAAACAAAATGCAACTTTCTTTCATCTCCCCCCACCCCAACAGTTATTTGAGGAATTTGGCAGAATTTCAAGGGTCTGAGTCTTGAGGTAAACAACCCAAGCTCTTGCACCAAAAAGAACTGGGGGCAAAGGGGTGGCATTGAAGCCTCAAACATTTGTGAGAGCAAATCCTTTTTTTTTTTTTTTCAACATGTCGATGACAGTGCAAGGCCGCTCCCAGGGGGCTGGGGGAGGAAGTTAACCCCTCCTCCTCAGGCCCCAGCTGCCCCACAAACAGGAAACTGGCCGGCAGGAGAGACTTTTGCGAACTTCAGCCCAGCCAGCCTTCCTTCACCCCCCTCCCACAGGACGGCCTCGCGCCTTCCTTGCAGGGGTTTTCCCCGCTCTCACATCTCCCCACATCCCCAAGCGCAACCTGAGCCCGCCTCGAACAGAACTTAAAGTGTTGGGGCAAGAGAACCGGGGGTGGGGGGGCGTCCAGGGTGAATTCTGGGCCTCACATGCCCCATTTCCCCTTTCCTGGGCGAGGGCGGGGAATAGGGAGGTTGTCAGGACCACGGATGGGGACCCACAGTGGGGTGCCGGGGGCGCACAGAAGAGTCTTCTGGGAGTTCAGCCCGAGTGGGGCTCGTCCGGGCTCGCGCTGTCGGCTGGGCCGGGCGGGTCCACGGCGGTGGCGGAGGTGGCGTCAGGGCCCCCGCCCTCGATGGAGCTCTCGCTGCCGGTGCTCTCGCCCGACAGCAGGCGCGTCACCCGCAAGTCGGCCTGCAGAGTGCGCACGTCGTTGCCGAAGCTGAAGTCGCCCAGGTCGCTAATAAGCTGCGACAGCTCGGCCTTCATGTCGGAGGCGCTACCCAGCAGCAGAGGCGGCGGCCCGGCTCCCGGGCCCAACGAGCCCCCGCCGTCCCCCAGCGCCTCCTCTCGGCCATTCTCCAGCGTGTCCAGCAAGTCCCCGCACTCTAAGTGCATGGCCACCACCAGCGCCCGCTGCGCCTCAGCCTCCTGCTCTGCTGGATCTCCTTCCCCAGCACGGTCCTCCTCTTCCTCCAGGCAGCCCACGGGGTGCTCCTCTTCCTCTTCCTCTTGCAGCTCCTGCTCCTGCTGTTCGCCGAGCAGGTCCTCAGTGATGGAGCCGAGCTTGGGCGCGCTGCGGCTGCGCTCCACCGGCGGTTTGTAGCAGCTGGGTCCGTGCAGGAGCAGCTTGCGCAGCGGCACTAGCGGGATGGTGTGCGCGCCCACCAGCTCCTGCTGCTGGTGACGCGCGTCGTCCCGTCGCTTGAGGCGTTTAAATTCCGCCAGCGCGTTGGCAGATGTCTGGTAGAGTAGCAGGGCCATGGCTTGCGCCTTCTCGGGTTTGGACACCAGCACAGCGTGGCAGCGCAGCATTACCGCCTTGTGCTTTAGCTCGTGTCGGTACACCCATGCGAAGACCTTAGGCAGCCGCGCGTCTGCCACGCAGTAGGTGACGCGGTGCAGCAAGTAGAGGTGGCCCGGGCGGCGCAGCGCGCGCTCCTCAGCGTGCACCATGCGAATACCCTGCGCACTCACCGTCAGCTTCATCTTGGTGCCCTGACGCCCCGCCTCGCTCTTGCTCCAGATCTTGCCCACGGCTAGGTCGGTGCAGCCGTCGCCGCGCGCCTGGATGGTGGTGGCATTGCCCAGGTAGAGCACGGTGTAAGTGGGGTCCTCGCTGGTGATGTGCAGCTTCTTGCGCTTGGAGCGGAACATGCTGCCCACCCGGCTAAGCGCGCCTTCGGGGCACGCCCGCGCCAGCGAGCTGAGCGCTGAGTAGTGCAGGCTTACAGCGTAGCCCTTGGGCTTGGACGCCTGCCGCGGCGGCGCCTCGGCCAGCAGCTCGAACTTGTGCTTCTTCCACGGCAGCATCTCCGAAGGGCGCCCCGGCACAGCTGGGCGGCGGCGGCGGAGCGCCGGGTGCGAGCCCCGCTGAGCCACCCGCCCCGGCCCAGGTTCAGCCCGGGCAAGACCGAAAAATAAAACTCTGTTGGGAGCGGCCCAGTGGTAGGAGTTGGGGGAAGGAGAGGAGAGATAGTGTTTAGACACCCCGCAGGGGTTGGGGGTAATATTTTTAAGAGAAGACAATGGGGGATGGAAGGGAAGAGCGCGCGCGCACACACAGAACTACCCCAGGCTGGGCAAGGACGAGGGCAGAGTCTCAGGCAAGCAACAAAATGAGAGGGAACGAGAGTGGAGCAAAATGTCTTAGAAAAAAGCTAGATGCGCGCGTGCAAATAAATAAAGGGAGTCCCAGCAAAAGCACCCGGGATAGTGAGAGAATATGCAGAAACTCCCCAGCGAAGGTGAAAAGGGCCCCCTGACACACACACAACCCCCGGGCCTGGGGGCAGAAATCGCGGAAACTCTACAGCGACTGTTCCCTGGGGCCCAAGGGGTGCTGGAGATGGAGAGCCCCTCGGCTGGGCTGGTCCCAGAATCAGCAGCTTGCCCGAAGTGCGGTCAGATGGCGGGTGCGGCCGGCCGCGGCGGCCCAGCGCAGCAGTCCCGCGGTGGCTCACTGCATCTCCGCTCCGGCCGGACGCCGGGGACTCGCGCTCGGCCGCCTCAATGCCCGGGCTGGCCTGGCCAGGGGAGCGCGGGTCTCCGAGGGCGGGGCGCGCGCATGGCCGGCTCCGGGGACCACCGCTACCTCATTTCTTCCCTTCGGGGTGTCCAACTCCACTCGCGGGCTCTCCTGGGTCGGCTGCCCGCCTTTGCAGCGGGCCCTCTCCGGTGCAGCGAGCGGTGGCCGGCTCGCCCGCCTCACATCCTTGCCGTCCGAGGGGAAGATCTCGGGTAAATATAGGCCGGCGCGAACCATTCGCCGCGCGGGGACAGGGGAGGAGCGGAGAAGAGGATCGGTTTCGGGTCCAACGCCGGGCAAATTTCTGGTCTCTTAAAGGGACCCGGTAGCCGCCGTTGGAGGGAGGGCGGAGACCGATCCAATCTGGCAATTACATCCCAAATTTACCAGCGTCTCTTTTATCTACAGAAACCACCAAGATCTGGGGTTACCCCGCAGCGAAAGGAACTTGAACTGTGACACTCCACCCCCAGGCTGAATTGCGACTCACTGAATAAATGTATGTCTAGATCGAAACTTCTGGGGGAGGTGGTGGAAGATGAGATTATAGACTATAACGTCCTATGCAAAATGGTTGAAGAAACAGTGTTTTTTTTCCCTTGTGTGACAGCTCTCTAAGAAGGACTGCTGTTTAATATTATTATTTTCAGAATTGTATTGGATTAAAGGAAACAAAGAGGCAAAGAAAACACCAAGACTTATCTTTCACTATCTTGGAGCCCCTTATTCACAAGTAAGCAGCAGATGGTGAAAAGTGAGGTGAGTGGTAATGTGATTGGAGTGAACAATATGGTATATAGTCAATAAGTAAGGTGCTTCCCGCTCCTAAACACCCCACTGCCCCCAAATACCTATTCCTGCTTTCAGGCTTCAGAGTAGATCAGTTTTCTGAGCTATATACAATTTCTAAGTAATGCTTGTGTGTGGTTAGAATGCAATTTACTTTGACAGGCCAGTCATTTGGTTTTATTATATCATTGACCCATTTTGGATGAGAATTCCTAGTAAAAATTCAAATGACATTTTTTATATGAGTATCAAATAATGCCTGGCCACCCTCCAGTGGGAGTGATAATTGCATCAGTCATGCTTTTCTCATGGGCCAGCTGGACAATGTAGTTTTAGTCATCTGACCAGTTTGACCCTTGGCTAATAACTCATTTCTGGGCCCTTAAAACAACCTGCTTGCCTCTATGGTCTGCTCAGTCAAAGCAAAAAGGTTTCTGGCTGGAATGTGTGATAAATGTCTGGATGATCCTGCATCAAACTCCCAGGCTTATCCTGGAGCAGGACAGTGGTCCCTCCCCACAGGCCCAGTCCACTAGGGACCTTGGATGTCTCTGGCCTCCATGCCAGATCCTCATGTCAGAACCACTGCAGCCGCTCCTGGAAATTGCTTAATGCTCTACCTTTGCTAACTTTTAACCTTCCTTTGAACTCTAACCCAATTTTCTTGGAGTCATAGGTGCTGAGTTTCAATTTAACTAACTTCTCTGACTACCTTTTGGTGCTAGGCCCTGAGCTAGGAGCAGATCCAATTACTGTCTCTAAGAAGCTCCTAGGCCAATGAAGAATGTAAATTCCACCGAACACTGGGCTTCCACTGGAATGTAGGCTCTGTGAAAGTACCCTGTATCCCCAGTGTGTGGTACAAATAGGCACTCAATGAATGTCTGTTGGATTAATGAATGAGACATGCATGTGAACAAGAAGACAGAGTGGACTAAATGCTAATAAGAAAGACCCAAAGTGCTATGAAACTCTGGAAGAAAAGGTTCATTGTGACTATGAAAATCAGAAAAGGCTTCATGGAAGTGGTGACATTTCAAGAGGGAACAGGATTTCTCCAAACAGGAAAAGATTGAAAGACTTTCCAAGTATAGAGAAATCAAAACTAGAGAAGCATATAAATGTATGCACATGCACAGATTCAGATGGAGTTTAATGATTGGGAGAATGAAAGAAGAAAGTTTCCTGATGGTGCTTTTTGGCCCTCTTAGTCTCTAAGGGAAGGAGTGGCCTTTTCACAGCTGACTGGTCCTATGGTGTCCTTTAGTCAGAGCCACAATGCGTTACTCCTCAGCTGTACTGATCAGTTAATGTAGAAATACCAGACACGGTATTGGAATGAGGTAGTTAAGACTATAATAAGCCATTTGAGCCAACATTAATTCCTCAAACTACTGGAATATCTTGCAGTGGCAATGCAGTAGACAGTACATGCTCCAAAAGATAAAAAGTTCTGGTAAAAACATACCACCAAATTAACCTGTGCTAAGCGACTTTCAGCTAGTCCATAATCTCAAATCTATAAACTCTACATAAGCAGACATCATGTTCAAGCAGTTTACATTTCCAAGTGGCTTGGAGGTCCAAGGGGGAGCTAAGGCTGGTCTCAGCCTCTGCAAGAGATACCACCTTGTGCTTCATGCGGTGGCTGGGAAACCAGTGGACCACAGTGGCAGGGAGGAGTTCACTGGCAGGCCAGGCTTTTCAGCAGCGGCCAGAGTGCCAGGCCCAAATGCACAGACCCACAGAGCAGCTCCTGTTGACTAGCCTATGTCACGCCTTGACTGCCTTCTTAATAAGCTTGTTTTCAACCTCAGGAGAACACAAAGATTCTAGGCCACTGTGAACACCCCAGTGTGTGAGTCATGCTCCGTGCCTGTGCTCAAAGATCCAGGAAGAGAACCCACTGTCTCCTTGGGGCCTGGGCCTGGGCCAGCCTCTGGGGCCTGCTTCACCTTATGGAGAAGCTGGCCACCCCTGTCGAAAGCATACATTCCAGCTGAGGCTGCGGTTCTTCAGCTGGGACAGCTGGCGGCACCATTTATGAGTCCACACCACAGATTTGAGACAGGGCAGTTCCAGAACAGAACATTAACAAAGTTGAATTGGGAACGGGTTAGCAACTGCAGACTACTTTTTTTTAAATGACATTGCCCCATCTACTGGTAGCAGGCAAAAATGCCACGTGATGGGATGACTTCTCATAAAACCTGATAATCCAGTGGTTGAACCAACATGCAGCCAAGTCACAGCTGGAAGGAAATGCTGTGACCAGGAGCCCCAGCCCCAGACTTGACATCTGAGAGTCAGCCTTTCAGCTTACAGAAGGCTTTTGAACAGGTTCCTTCTGGACCACCTTATGTCTGGCATGGTGCCCCTTCTCCACCCTCCTCTAATATCCCACTCACTGGACACTGGCTTCAGAGATGACAAATGACAAATCTGGAATCTTCAAAGTCATTCAGCAAATATTTGTTGAGAGTCTCCCGTGGATGTGTCACAGTGCTGGGTATAGCACTAAAGAAGACAGATAGGTCTTTGCCTTCATAGGATTTATGGCCTATGGGTAGAGAGGGCAGATATTACAATAAACAGAGAAATAACTAATAAAATACCAGATGGTGACAAGTCTCTGAAGAAAAGGAAGCAGTGTTAGGAGTGGAAGGTGGCTATTTTAGACAGTATGGTCAGGGAAGGTGGCCTGGCCAGAGACTCGAATGAGACAGAGCCAGCTGTGCAAAGAGATAGGGGACAGCACGCTCCAGCCTGTGCCGGCCAGTATGGCAGTCACTGGCCACGTGCAGCTGCTGAGCACTTGGAACATAGCTGGCCCAAATGGAGACATGCCGCAAGTCTGAAAGACACGCTGGATTTTGTTTTGGTTTTTTTTCTTTATTTAATTTTTGGTTTTAGCTGCTTTCATCTCTGTAAGACACACTGGATTTTGAAGACTTAGTAAGACAAAAAGAATGTAAAAGACCTAAATAATTTTATATTAATTATATATTAAATGATAATATTTTGGCTATAGTGGGTTAAATAAAATATATGATTAAAATTAATTTTGCCTATTTCTTTTTGCTTCTTTAATGTGGCTACTAGATACCTTGGTTTAGCCCAATGAGACCTGTATTAGATTTTTAACCTGCAGAATTGTAAATTTGTGTTGATTTAAGCCACTAAGTTTGTGCTGATTTGTTACAGTAGCAGTTCTCCTCCCATCCAGTCATCTTTTCCCTTATCCTGGCTCTGTTCCCTCTTCCTCTCTCCTCAGTGGGTACCCTAAATCTTTACTAGTTTCCCAAAGCCACCTGCTCTCCCCAGAGCCAAGCAGAGCTGACAGGGCGCTTCCCCAACAAAAGCGGGCAGTCAGAGCAACCTCCAGCCCCAGGTAATCTACAAACAGCACATCCACACCGATGCCCACCCCCTCCTCCAGACTCAGAAGTCTCTCCTCCTTTGAACCTGTCCCCCTCAAAGCCAACCTCCACACTGGTACCAAACTACAAATCTGACCTGGAACCATTTTAACCCTTCAGTTGCTTCCCACCAGCCACAGGATGCACTCCCAGCTCCTCAGTCTAACGCAGGAGAATTTGCAGGTCTGGCACATGCTCATTCTTCTCTCCCGGCCCCCTAATTTATGCTCTAGGAGTGGAAAATACCCTGTACTTCTTCCTGTGCTCGTGAGACTGTCTCTTCCCCGCCTGCCATTGCTTGTGTGGTTCCATCTATTAATAAGGAATGACCTCCTCCTGCCACTTCCTCTGGCTGATTCCTACTCATTTTTAAAGAACCAGCTCAGGTATACCATTTTCTCCAGGAAAACATCCTGCACCTAGCTAACTCCTTCTCCGTGCTCCCTTGTGTGTACCTTTACCTCTGCACCTGGCTTATTATAATATTTTCTTTAACTCTCTGCCTCCCTGACTAGACTGGGAGCTCCTTCAGGGTGGGGACTATATTTTATTCACTCTTTGTGTCCCCAGCTCCTAGCATAATGCCTGCCACCAAGTCAATGTATGGTAAATGTTTGTGCAATGAACACTAACCGTGTGTTTATTGTCACAGTAACAGGACTGTCACAAGCACAGGCTATCAGAACTGGAAGGACCCTTCTAGATAATCTAGTCAAACTCCCCTGGTTTTACAGATGAGGAAACTGAGGGCCTGACGGTGCATGCGCATGGCCATACAGTGATTTAGTGGCCAAGCCAAGATCAGGACTCGTGGCCTGAATCTCAATTCGGGGCACTTTCTTTCTGCTAAACATAAGGCCAAAAGCTTTTAAACACATAAATGTGTAAAACTCATGTTCTTCACTTGCTCCCTCTCTATGAAGGGCTATGTTTGAGGGTTTCATAGGCTCAATTGTTAAAATGAGCAGGAGCAGCCCTCACCAGCCAAACATATCTCTCCCTGTGACCTGACTGTGTAGTCACTCTCTGGGCCCCTTAATGAAAAGTCCACTCGTTAATGGCTTTCACTGCTCCTAAAGAGGTTGGAGTCAAGACTGCCTTGGGACCCCACCAGTGAGACTTTGACCTCTGTAGTGGTCCAGATCCCACACAGGTCCGTGAAAGTATGGTGGCCCATTGGGTTCCTCTGCTCTGCCTAGTAACCTTGACCTTTCTAGCGTTTTCACTTCAAAAATAATGAGACTTGTAACAGTTCCTATTTCTCGGGAAATAGTACAAGGTACAAATGAGATTAAATGCATGTGATAAATACTTGGATATTTTCAAACTAAGAGCAGAGAGGGTACTATGCAAGCCAGTGTTTTAGTTTGTCTCCTGTTTTTGAACTTCCCTCAGGGCATGTGGGCCCAGCACATCTGTAGCTGGGCTATGCAAATGAATGAGCAAGATAATAGCTGTTCAATCAGAAACATCAACTTAACTGGCCTCTCTACAATAGGTGCTGGAGAGATGCACAGGGCCCCTCCTTAAGGAGTTTAAATCATCTAGTATTCACTGATTCAGAGAGGACCTGAGGGGGTAGCTTTTGGTATGCTGTAGGGAATGAAACATAGGTGCGAATAAGTTTGATCTGAGATAGTGAAGGCTGAATTTAACATAGAGTACTCTGGAAACTCAGAGGGAAAATAACTTGTAGTCAAACAGTGAAGAGACCAGGGCCCTCTTTATGGAGGGGGTGGATTTCATGCTAAGCATGGAAGGGTGGGCAGATTGCCATAAAGAGAGACAGGAGAGACAAGTCCAGAGGGAGAGAAAATGGCTCATGCAGAAGGCAGTTAGTGTTGAACACTAAATGACTGGGCAAAAGCAGGGAATGCTTGTGTATTGAGCACTTACTACGTATCAGACACCATGCTAAGTGCTTCAGATCTATCCAAGCATTTCATCCTCCTAAGAGTGTTGACAGGTCTGTGCTAGTCTCTTCATTTTACAGGGGGAAAGGACTAAGGCTTGGAGGAGTTAGAAAACTTTCCCAAGATCCCCAAAGCCTATGTTCTTTGCATCTGAATCGGGCCAGGGCCTGACTCCTCAGGGCCTTGAATGGCAGGCAGAGGCGTCTCCCAAACTGTGATGAGTCACTGGAGGCACTGGAGCAGGGACTGCCATGATCAGAGCCAAGCTCAGATACCCAGAGAGAGCAGGGAAGATAGCCAGACACCCACACCCCAGCCCTGACTCACTGAGGGCCCCAGAGCAAGCTGCTGTCCCTCTCTGGGCCTTTGCCTCCTTGTTTGTGAGCTGAACAAATTTCCTTCCAGTTCTAAGATCACAGAAGGCTGTATTCACTTCCTAGGGCTGCCGTAACAAATTGCCATAAATGGGGTAGCTTAAAACAAAAGAAGTTTATTCTCTCACAGTTTTGGAGGTGAGAAGGAAGAAGCATCCTTCCTTGTCCTTTCTAGCTTCTGATGGTTGCCTGTGATCCTTGGTGTTCCTTGGCTTATGGACATATCACTCCAATCTCTGCCTCTGTCGTCTCATGGCCATCTCCCTCTCTGAATTCTGCGTCTGCATCCAATATTTCTCTTCTTATAAGGACAGAGTCATTGGATTAGGGCCCACCCTAATCCATTATGGTTTCATCTTCACGTGAGTACCTCTGCAAAGACCCTTTTCCAAATAAGATCAGATCCACAGGTACTCAGGGTTAGGACTTGAAAATATCTTTTTGAGGGACACCATTAACTCAAAACAGAGGCTGTGACAGGAAATCACAGGAGTAAGAGAGGACAATAAACAAAGTCAGCAGTCTACAAACTCTGGAAGTCCCAAGCCCCCAGTAATGTTCTCACCATGCTCCTTGCCATGGAGCCTCTCCTTTCATGGGCTGCTTGCTTGGAATGTTTGCCACTGGGACAGGGCCCAGGCAGGAATGCAAAGGCACTAGAAGGAAACCAAGAGAAGTGAAACTATGAGCCTTCCAAGTGAGCCCTCTCATCAGTGCCACCAAAGGCAGGGACCAGTAAAGAAAAAGCAGATTGGCTTGTCCCTTCTGAATGTCGAGGGAGGAAAAATTATTACCCCTGCATGGTTAGCTTTAAAGCAGAAACTCTGGATCTTTAAAAAAAAAAGTGGTTATTTTTTAACCTTTTCACTTGTAATGATGGTATTCATAACTAATGATAACTAATTTTGCTAGATAGTGGTTCAAAGTACCCTCAACCCTCTCATGACAAAGAGGACAAGATAGAGTCTTCTCCCCAAGTTACAGGAAGGCACCACCCTGCTTTTGCCAATCTAGGCACCCTTTCTGAGACCATCATTGTTCCCCTGCTATTTGTGATACTGGAGTGAGACAAAGGGTAGCAGGAAGAGGAAAAGAACCTGCCAGGGTCAGGAGTGCGTTAAGCACCTTAGTGGTTGTATATTCCAGCACCCACTTTGAGGCATGAACCTGACTTAGAACATCTGACACTTGGTTATCTGGCCTTTGCTTGAACACTTCCAGTATCAGGGAACTCACTACCTTACTAAGCTGTCCATTCCATCTTTGGACTACTCTGATTGTGAGAAGGTTCAAACAAATTGAACCCAAAACTGCAACTCTGTGGTTTCTACCCATTTGTTCTGGCTGTTCTTGCCTTGTATCTGCTCAGAACAATCTTCTCTCCCTTCCCTACTATAGTCTGCCACATAATGGAAATGGTCCCACATACCCCTGGAGTCGCCCTCCTCAGGCTAGTCATACTTCCCTCACCTTTTCCTCATACTACATAGTTTTGCATTCCATCACCATCACTAGGTTGACATGTTAACACTTATTAATATATTTATTAGAGTGATATAAGGAGAGGAGTCACTTTTGGAAACAAAAAGTAAAATTCTGGTGCTCAGAAGCCCTCCTAATGGAGTAGGGTTTACCTGGTGGCATAGTTCATGGCCCCACTGCTAACTTGAGCTATTCAACCCTGGCTGAGTCCTTCTGTTAGGCTGATCACCATTAACATGTAAGTTCATGGGGGCAGGGAGTTTGTCCAGTGCTGAATGAATAAATGAGTGGATCGGAGAAGCCTGGTGATTTCTATCTGCAGATTTAAGAGTTGGTGATTATTAATTCTACTTCTAGCTTCCTTTACTTTGTTTGACTTTGCTTAACTTTATTGGGTCTCAATTTCTTCAACTAAAAGTGCAGAAAAATAACAATACTCTTTCTCATTTGACTGTTATGATGGGAAAAGTAATTGCAAAGTCCGCTGTGAACAAAAGACCCTGGATATTCCACATATGAGAGCTGAGAAAAAATTCATGAGGTCAGAAACAGTGTACATAAGATCTTGTGGCCCTGCAGTCCCCAACCCCTGGGCCTCAGACCAGTACCTGTTAGGAACCAGGCTGCACAGCAGGAAGTGAACAGCAGGCAAGTGAACGAAGCTTCATCTGTGTTTACAGCCGCTCCCCATCACTTGCATCACCACATAAGCTCTGCCTCCCATCAGATCAGCAGTGGCATTAGATTCTCATAGGAGCACAAACTCTACTGTCACCTGTGCAAGCGAGGGATCTAGGTTGCATTCTCCTTATAAGAATCTGATGCCTGATGATCTGAGGCGGAGCTGAGGTGATGATGCTAGCACTGGGGAGCATCTGCAGATACAGATTATCATTAGCAGAGAGGTTTGATTGCACAGAGACCATAATAAATCAATTGCTTATAGACTCATATCAAAACCCTACCAGTGAGTGGCAAGTGACAATTACGCTGCATCTGGTGGCAGGCTTTATAGTGGCAAATGAGCATCTTGCTTCAATTGTACAGCTGCATCTGGTGGCAGGCTTTATGTCAGAATCCAGCACTTTAGTCCACGTTCAGTCCACCCATTATTTTACTTACCACTTCCATCCATGCCTCTTTCCTGCACTGCGCACTTGTCTCAGTAACAGTTTCAGTAAGCCCACAATATAACCCTAGCAAAAATGAATAAAAACAAAACGTCACTGGAGAGCTTCTTTGAACAGGGGGAAAGACCCAATGATGAGACAGCAGAGGACTCTAGGACTGCCAACAAAATGAAAGCTGCATTTAAAAGAAAATACCAAGAATCTATACTTAAATTACAGGTTCATTGTAACAAGTGACTCACATTCTCCAAGCCTGCTTTGTATAATATGTGGCGACCAGCTATCCAACAAAGCCGTGAATACTTCAAGACTGCTTCACCACATGGAGACCATGCACCCTGCATTAAAATACAAGCCTTTGGAGTTTTTCAAAAGAAAAAAATGTGAACACGAAGAACAGAAGCAGCTATTGAAGGCCACCACTTCATCAAATGTGTCTGCACTGAGAGCATCAACCTTAGTGGCTAACCACATTGCTAAAGCTAACAAGCCCTTTACTATTGGTGAAGAGTTGATCCTGCCTGCTGCTAAGGACATTTGCTGTGAACTTTTAGGAGAGGCTGTAGCTCAAAAGGTGGCACATGTTCCTCTTTCAGCTAGCACCGTAACTAGACAAATTGATAAAATAGCAGAGGATATTTAGGTATATTTGTTAGAGAGGACTAATGAGTCACTGTGGTATGCAATCCTGGTGGACAAGTCTACCAATGTTGACAACAAGGCAACAATGCTTGTTTTTGTGCAATATATTTTTCAGGAGGATGTGCATGAGGATATATTATGTGCACTTTTGTTGCCAACCAGCAGCACAGCTGCAGAACTATTCAAGTCTTTGGATGATTACATATCAAGAAAACTGAATTGGTCATTTTGTGTCAGTATATGCATGGACAGAACAGCTGCCATGACTGGACAGCTTTCTGGTTTCACTATTTGGGTCATGGAGGTCACTTCTGAATGTGAGTCTATGCACTGTGTCAGCCATAGAGAAATGCTGGCTAGCTAAAAAATGTTCCCTGAACTAAACAACATTTAGCAGGATGTGATTAAAATTATTAACCATATTAAAGTACATGCTTTTAACTCATGCCTGTTTGCACAGCTCTGTGAGGACATGGACGCAGAGCACACACGTTTTCTTTTTTTTTTTTTTTTTTTTTGAGACAGAGTCTCGCTCTGTCACCCAGGCTAGAGTGCTGTGACATCAGCCTAGCTCACAGCAACCTCAGACTCCTGGGTTCAAGCAATCCTCCTGCCTCAGCCTCACGTGCCACCATGCCCAGCTAATTTTTTTTAATTTTTTTTGTTGCCCAGCTAATTTTTTCTATTTTTAGTAGAGACAGGGTCTTGCTCTTGCTCAGGCTGGTCTCAAACTCCTAACCTCAAGCAATCCTCCTGCCTCAGCTTCCCAGAGTGCTAGGATTACAGGCATGAGCCACCATGCCTGGCCGCACGTTTTCTCTTATACACAAAAGTGAGATGGCTTTCTACAGGTAGATCACTGGCAAGAATTTTTGGGTTACGAGAGCTGCTCCAGAGATTTCGTTTAGAAAAAGTCACCACTGGCAGCAAGTTTCAGTGACACACAATGAGTTGCAAAACTTGCTTACTTGTGGGACATATTCAACCTGCTCAACGAACTCAATCTGTCACTTCAGGGGAGAATGACAATTGTGTTTAAGTAAGCAGATAAAGTGGCTGCATTCAAAGCCAAACTGGAATTATGGGGGCAACAAGTGAACACTGGGATTTTTGACATGTTTCAAACATTAGCAGAGATTTAGAAAGAGACTGAGCCAGGGCCTTCTTTCTCCCAGCTGGTGCATGATCATCTATTTCAGCTTTCAAAAAGTTTGAGCTTACTTCCCAACTGCAAAAGACCCTGGAACAGGGAAGGAATGGATCTGAGACCCATTTCTGAATAAGCCAGGTGAATCAACTTCATCCATGCTAGAAGAGGATCAACTGCTTGAAATCACAAATGACAGTGGCCTTAAAAGTATGTTTGAGACAACTTCAAATCTCCATACGTTCTCGACTAAAGTCAAGGCACAATATCCCAAGATTGCCGCAAAAGCACTGAAAAGCCTACTTCCTATCTTTGTGAAGCAGGGTTTTCTGCAGTGACAGCAACCAAAATGAGATTACGGAGTAGACTGGACATAAGCAACACACTTTGGGTGTCACTGTCTCCCCCACATGGGACTGTCTAGTTGCAGGAAAACAAGCTCAGGGCTCCCACTGATCCTACATTATGCTGAGTTACATAATTATTTCATTACGTATTACAATGTAATAATAATAGAAATAAAGTGCACAAAAAATGTAATGTGCTTGAATCATCCTGAAACCATCTCCCCACCCTGGTCTGTGGAAAAATTGTCTTCCATGAAACCAGTCCCTGGTGCCAAAAAGGTTGGGGACTGATGCTGTAGCCTGTGTCACCCAAGCAAGAGGTTTTTTACATTTCTCTTGCGTGCACAATAACTTGCACAGGCAAATAATCAGTTTGATTGCAGTGACTCAAATTAATCATTTATAATAACCACCAATAAATGTCTACTGATAGTAGTGTGACTGGTTAACAATATTGTATTGTTTATTTCAAAACAGCTAGAAGAGAGGATTGTGAATGTTATCACCATAAAGAAATTATAAATGTATGAGGTGATGAATATGCTAAATACCCTGATTTGATTATTATATGAGGTATCACAACATCACACTGCACCCCATAAATATGTATAATTAGTATGTGTCAATTAAAAACAAAACTAAAAGAGTCTGCTGAATTATTAAAATTTGCTTACGTGTGAGAATCTACCCATTTTCAATAGGGATAAACTGAGAATGGCAGATAATAATGGGGAGTTTCACTACTGATTCATTGGCACTCTGCAGAGACTGCCAGACTTTTATTTTCACAACTCTCAGCCTTATGCAAACTGCTTTAATGTCCTTATAGAAGGAGGTGTTGTAGAGTATGGGAGAGACGGAGGAATAGAGCTGTAAGTTTGTCTTGGAACAATTTTTCTGCCACTGATATTTCTGACCAAGGAGTGAAAGGAAAAACAAAACAGAAACCCACCCACTCTTCTTTCTCCCTCCCCAGACAGATGTGGAGCCCAGAGGCATAACAGTGTGGAATTAGAGAGCTGAAAGCTACTCCAAAGTTTGCTTTTGGGTGTGGGTTTCAGGGCTTGTAAGTATATTTGTTTAGACGTGGTAAATCAAGCATTATGCAACACCATGAATGAGGAATACTCCCTTTGTCACTATTTGGAAGCTGGATATGAAGCTTTGTTTTGTTCCCAAAATCAATGCAGCCTCCTCCAGGGGTCAGCAATTCAGAGAATATTGGCTTCAAAGGAAAGGTTCAGCTATGCGGGGAATTGGGAAGATCTGGCCAGTATTTCAGACAAGCCTGGTAGATGAGTGTTTCCATTGGTGTGACAAAGCAGTGAGGGGAGTTCGGCTGGGTTGTGTTGATGCTTGAAATGTGTGGGTGGAATGGCTTCTGCGGTTGGAGGGCAGGGACCTGGACTGATTCATCTTTGCAACTCCCTCACTCGGGCAGCAGCCAGCACCTTGCTTCGACCTTCACCACCACCATCATCATCATTCCCCATGCAATCTCACTTCGTTCCTCTTAATCTGAGTCCTATGGTCTTGTCTCATCAACACCCTCAATTCCCTTCCTCCTTGCCCTCTCACTGAACAATTATCCAGTTGGTTCTCACATTCATTGCTCAGTTGCTGGGGAAAAAGTTTGTATAGCTGTGCCAGTTGGTACCCCCACAAACTACTACTGGGCAATGAACTTGCAGAACTATCTCATTTGCTAACTCTGCAGGACAGGAATTATTATTATCCCCATTAACCAAATAAGAAAATTGAGACTCAGTTCTTTTGTCATTGGTATATTTGAGTAATGTCCTGGGGAAAATATTAGAATTATCTGTGCTTTACTTATTTGTCAGCTAGGAATAGTTGCTGCTAATTAATCTTACAGTGTCAATGTCCTTTTGACTCCTCACCAGTCCTGATTAAATTATTACTTTATTTTTATTGGGTCAAGACTGAGCCCTTAGAAGAATGACAATAGAAACCCAAAGTGTTTGCTTTCTCAAAATTTCTGGAGGTGGCAAAATCTAGAAAAGGAAACTATGGTGAAGTCCCAAGTTCCTGCTTGAGCCCTAGAAATGAGAGATGGCAAGTTTCTTTATATTGTCTCCTATTATTGTTATTATTATTATTATTATTATTTTTGAGACAGAGTCTCGCTTTATTGCCCAGGCTAGAGTGAGTGCCGTGGCGTCAGCCTAGCTCACAGCAACCTGAAACTCCTGGGCTTAAGCGATCCTACTGCCTCAGCCTCCCGAGTAGTTGGGACTACAGGCATGCGCCACCATGCCCGGCTAATTTTTTTTTCTATATATATTTTTAGTTGGTCAGATAATTTCTTTCCATTTTTAGTAGAGACGGGGTCTCGCTCTTGCTCACGCTGGTCTCGAACTCCTGACCTTGAGCAATCCACCCGCCTCGGCCTCCCAGAGTGCTAGGGTTACAGGCGTGAGCCACCGCGCCCGGCCTTTGTTATTATTTTTAATGTAAAATCCACTTATTCTTACTTCATGAATCAGTTTTATCTTTAACTACTCATCTCTGGAGAGACTGCCAGGAGCTATCTGCTAATTCTATTCCATCGGTCTTCTTTATATCTTACTTCTGGAGATTGTATTCAGGGATTTTAAAGACATACTGTTTCTAAATAGGGAAATGGGAGAAATCATGTTCTGATGCATTCCTTCACTGATCTGGGAGCACTGACTTCTCAAAGCCTTGCCAACTACTATATAGCTTGTTAACAATCGCTTGGGTGCTTCACTCCAATTCAGTAAGAGTCAGCACTGAGGTGTAGCACACAGAGGGCTTGGCAGGGAATTCAGAAATGGGAGGGGAGGGGGTATGGTCCCAGTTTTGCCTGCTGCTAACTTGCTGTTACTGACTTTTAGCCAGTCCACTTCAGTGTCTTCATCTGTACCAGAAGGAAGTAGACTACTCTTGCTACTCAAAGTGTTGTCCCATGGGCCAGTAGCTTATCACTTGGAAGTTTGTTAGAAACAGAGAGTCCTGGGCTTCACCTAAGACATTATGAATCATAATCTGCATATTAATGAGATTCCCAGGGGATTTCTATGTACATTAAGTTTGAGAAACCCTGGGTTAAATGGATTCTTGATCTTGTAATTTCTTTTTTAATTGACAAGTACAAGTTATATATTTCTTACAGTGCAAAACGTGATGGTTTGATATATGTATACATTGGAATAACTAAGTCAAACTATGCTAGGTAACATGCATTACCTTCATCCGGTGATTTCTAAAACACATGCTAACAACCCTCATTCCTCACCCTAATCCCCAGGAATGTATAGGATAGTGACAAGACTTGGGTTTGATTCCTGACACTGCATATATTCCATCTATGACTTGGGCAAGCTGCTTCCTCTCTCTGAGCGTAACAGTGAGGTGGTTCTCCGGATTCATGAGAATGTCGTTTACCTGCACACACAGCACTCTAAACTGACTTTATATTCCCATTTGGGAAATCTAACGATAAAGTGAGGAATAAAAGCCCAGGCCTCTAGGACCGGAGCCGGCCCATTGTTTTCACTTTAATTACAGGAAAATGTTCATGAAATTGTAACTAGAACTGTTTAAACATATTCTATTTGCAATAAACCATAAGTCAGTCCCTGTCGGCGTTCCTTGCAACCTTGCCAAGTTCTGGAAATATTATTTAACCTCCCATTCCGAACTCCCATCCAGGCGGGAACTTTTATTGCCAATTCGCAGCTGGGGAAGACTAGGTAAACAAAAAAAATAATTGCTGGGCTCCGCGAAGCCACACGATGGGACGCGCTAGGAAGCTCTCCCCAACTCGCGCACAGAAACACTCTTCCTCCCAGTCTCCACCTCCTCCCGGACGAAAACAGCGGGAGGCGGGGTTAGCGCCGCGACTGTGAACGGCCGTTTTTTCCAGGTGCCCTAGTTTTTCGCCGGACGCTAGAGACCGGTGCACAAATTTAGAATTTACCATTCTTTTAACTCGCTCATTCTATCAAAATTTGAGACATTCGTAAATATATCTATAGGGAATTTCCCAGAACAACTTTCACATTTATATTATATAATACTGGCAAACTCAAAATATAGAAAGAGCATTTTTGGAACAAATAATTCCGTTTTTCCCTCTCTACTTCGGGCCTGAATTACTTGGGCTCGCTCAATCGTCACTTCCGAGGATCGAACTATGAATACCGGAAACCGCACGCGCTAAGTGCTTCCTGGGGTCGCAGTTTTGCTATGGGCCGGAGGAAAGCTCCGGGTGGTGGGTCGCTGGGACGGGCCCTTATCCGCCATCAGACTCAGCGAAGCCATCGCCACCGTCACACTGATTCCTGGGTAAGACAGATACTTCATCTTTCTTATCCTTTCTAGTCTAGTTTTAAGAGCCTGAGTGCTGCAGGGGTCAAAAGTCAGTGACGCCAAATCCGGGTTTTTTGAAGGGTGAGTAGAAATTTCTGCCAGGCCAAGAAGCAGGTCCTCCTCCAAGCAAGGCACAGAACACAGAGGTAAAAGCTTGAAAGGAGGGCCAGGCATATGAAGTCTTGAATACCAGAATGTCTTATACGTTTGGTTCTTGCCCTAAGAAGCTGTGGGAGCGCTTGAGAATATCTGAGCAGGAAAAAGACAAAAATTATTTTTGTATTGATTTGTTCAAATAATTGATACTCCAGAAGTGGTTGGTTGCTACCAGAAATTCCTGCTTTACCTTTGTTGTTCCTCCTAGTAGTTTAGCTCACAGATGTACCACTCATTTACAAAGTGTGACAGGACCTAATATTTCCCTAGATCTAAGGAAGGTCATAGTAGGATCCTTAAAAAAATGAATGAAGCGATTTGACTTGTGTTAATTATTTTGGTCGTCATTTTCACCATTCATTCCCCCAGGTATTTGAGAAAGTTCTGAGTTCTCAGAACCTGTGCTAATGTTAAGTATGTACCTGGTGCTAACTATCCATGTGCCACTGTCACACCATCTGACTTCCATATAGTCTGCAGAATAAACAGCACACAGTGTTTATGAGTATTCATCAGGTCAGAGTTACTCTAAACATTAGATTACTGGTAATTTTAATTGATTTTAGAGCAACTTGTCATTAATGTAGCCTTTAGGAAATAGTGGAAAGATTGAATATGAATTTAAAAAATTTTGATTCTACTCCTTAATTTTTGCTGATTCTATAGCCTAGCGAAAACTATATAAACTTTTGGTCCTAATTTTTTTTTCATTTATTTGTACCTGTATTAAGCATATAGCTTACGATGGTGTTTATCAAACTCTGGATTGTGTCTGGAAATCAATTTAGTAGTTTACAGCTAGCATTTTTTTCCCCAGTAAAATAGAATAAGAAATATCAGAGTGTATTACTTGTAATAAGGTAACTTTTGTTTCAGAATTCTTTTGTTTCCATTTTACCATACTCAAGTACTTGCACATTTGTATCACTATGTGTGTCACACACCTTTGGGTTGCTATGTAAAATGTATTTCTTATTGTGGGATCTCTATGAAAAAATTGACTGTGGCCAGCAGAGTCATACAGTCTGGGTTCAAGTTCTACCCCTACCACTTAGTTTGCAATTATAGGCAAGTAATTTTGTCTACTTAAGCCTCCATTTCGTCATCAGTAAAATGGAGATAGAATAAAATTTACTTCAAAAAATTATGAAAATTAACGAAATGATGAAGAGGGAGTGACTATCATGAAGTAAGAAAGTGCTTATTTAAATGTTAACTGTTATTAGTTGTATTGATTCTAAAGGGACTATAACCATCCTCAAGACCACAGAATAGTTTCAAGGAAGTTTGGAGCTTGTTTGGATGTTGAGAGCAGCTGTATTTATTACCCTGTGGCTTATTCATAGTTGCATACAAGTGAACTCAATGATGGCTATGATTGGGGTCGTCTTAATCTTCAGTCAGTGACTGAGCAGAGCTCCCTTGATGACTTCCTTGCAACTGCAGAACTTGCAGGAACAGAGTTCACAGCTGGTGAGTTGCTTATTGCTGAGTGCATATGACACTGGTCATGTTTCTGTCTTGCTGACTAGATAAAAGTCTACTTGGAAGTGTTTGGAGAACCCTACTAAACTCAAAAAATGGGCTATCTTTAACTCAAAGGCATATATCCCAGAAGCAGTATGGGAAAATTCAGTTGAACTCCAGCTGTGAAGTACAGAATGTACCACAATTTTTAAATTCAGCTCTAAAAAATTCAGATTATATTTCATATCAAGTTCAAGAAACTCAATCTCTCATAGAAAAAAGACCAGTCAACATTATGGTGGGTAGTACTGCCATTTTCCAGAAACTGTTTTCTAATACCACTATTAGAGGCAAAATCCTGGGTCTGCTGCTGTTAGTTAGGTAATTTGGCTTGTATTTTAAAGCACCAGTTAACATAGTGAAGTTTTCCATGCATGAAATTTGTTTTAGTCACTGTTCTCCATTGTTATTTTGTGTTCTAAGCATTTAGAATAGTGTCTGGCACTCAGTTAGTATTATAAACTATTCTTTCTACTCTTACTGTTATTATAAATGTGATTACATTATTTAGTAAATCGTTCATTTATTCAGATTATTTTTATTGACACTAGCTACTCTCAGACGTTGTACTGACTACTCAGAGTACATTGTTGAATAAGACAAATTTTGTTTCTGCAAGATTTTGTTTCATGTGCTATGAAGGAAGTCTGTAGAAGACAATGGAGTCATAAAAGATGAAGTTAGTTATCATTTCTATCTGAAGGAAGGCTAAGGCCAGTCAGGGAAAATCTGACCTTGGGGCTGACTCTTGAACAATGAGTAGATGTTAGAACAGGTGAGATGATACAGGACCTTTTATACAGGTAGCCAGAGGACTCAAGCAAGATGTGAAGCAGCAGCCAACTTTGTTCAGAAAATATTGGCTAGAAGTTTGTCTTTGCTGGTGCAGGAGGACAGGATGTCATGAGCACAGACACTGAGAGGTGGTTGAGGGCTAGACTCTGGAGAGAATAAAGGGTTAAGGAAGGCTTTACAGGGTTTTAAGCAAGTGTACAACATCATTTCAGATTTCATTTTTTGGTATTTTTTTATTTGGGGGGATTTTTTTTCCAGTTTTAATGAGGTATAATTGACAACTAAAAATTGTATATAGTTGTGGTATACAATATGATGTTTGCTTATGTGTATACGTTGTGAAATGATTGTCACAACCATGTGATTAACATACCCATTACCAAATTTCAAGTATATAGTACAGTATTATTAACTATAGTTACCTTGCTGTACATTAGATCTATAGAACTTATTCATCCTAAGTAGAAACTTCGTACTTTTTGAACAACATCTTCCTATTTCCCCTACCCCTGAGTAATCACCATTCTTTCTGCTTCTGTGAGCTTGACTTTTTTAGATTCTACATGTAAGTGAGATCATGCAGTATGTGTCTTCCTATGCCTGGTTTACTTAGCATAATGTTCTCATTCATACCATCACAAATACCAGGATTTCCCTTTTTAAGGCTGAATAATATTCCATTGTATATATACCATATGCCACATTTTCTTTTCCATTCATCCGTTAGCGAACACTTAGGTTGATTCCCTATCTTGGCTACTGTGAATAATCCTGCATTGAACATGGTACAGATGTCTTTAATGGCTATACGAGATTTTATTTTTTAATGAAAAAAGAGGCACTTTAATAGTACTTTTCTTTTCTTTGAACAGAGAAACTTAACATTAACATTGTGTTTCCTGGGGCTGGAACTGGACTGTTGTCTTTTGAGGAGAGCCAGAGAATTAAGAAGCTCCATGAAGAAAACAAACAATTCTTGTGTATACCAAGGAGGTGAGTCGAATAAGAATTTAGAATGGGCTGGGTCGGCGGCTTACACCTGTAATTTTGTGGGAGGCTGAGGAGGGAGGATCGCTTGAACTCAGGAGTTTGAGACCAGCCTGAGCAAGAGTGAGGCATCTTTACTAAAAATAGAAAAATTAGCTGGGCATGGTATCATGCGCCTATAGGCCCCCAGCTACTCAGGAGGCTGAGGCAGGAGGATCACTTGAACCCAGGAGTTTGAGGTTGCTATGAGTTATGAAGATGCCACTGCACTCTATCTACCCAGGGTCACAGAGTGAGACTGTCTCAAAAAAAAAAAAAAAAAATTAGAATGTTACAAAGCATACAAGGCCGCTGAGTATAAATTTTTCAAGTCAGTGTTCACATTTTTCCTGCTTCCTTTTCTCAACTGCCATTATTAGATTCAAATTCCCTATTTTATTTTGATAACTTGTATGTGGAATATTTTCCCCTTTATGATTGTTTCAGACCAAAGTGGGACAAAAAAACTAGCCCAGAAGAACTCAAACAAGCAGAGAAAGATAGCTTTCTAGAATGGAGACGTCAGCTTGTCTGGTGAGTGTTAGACTCTGAAGATTTGCCTTGAAATCCTGAGTTCTGGTATTTTGTCATGCTTACATTGCTATTTGCATTTTGAAGTTTTAATGACATTAAAAAGGCAGTGGGAGTGTTATACTAACAAGTGCAAATTGATGCGTGTGCAAACACAACATTGCTGGGTGCATGTACATCCTTTGCACAAAGATGGTGGGTTGGTCACTCTTCAGTTCCTGGCCTTTTCTCCTTTCATTCCCTTCTTCAGCCATTGGGTGCCCGGAAGTTGATCACTGCTCTCCTGAAGATTGTTTCAGTAAGAGTTGTGAGAGAGAAATGTCACTTTGTTTGATAAACTTCCAGGGCTTAAATAGCTTAAGGATAAAATCTGAGTTTGGTACAGTGTGATATAAACATATATTATTTTCATATTGACTTAGCAGGAGGTATATAAAAATAATTTATTAGTATTTGTGTATAGTACTTATTTTTTAATGTAATAAATTTGAGCGTTTATACTGCTTAAAATTGTTCATTATGCTCTGGCAAAGATATAAACTTCTCATTTAAAAACCAGGCTAGAAGAGGAACAAAAGCTAATATTGACTCCATTTGAGCGAAATTTGGACTTTTGGCGCCAGCTCTGGAGAGTCATTGAGAGAAGGTGAGTTACCATTTTCTTTTGTGTAATGAAGGTATTGTAATGGTGTTATATTAGATTTGAATATTGATACATGCTTATAGGCACAGGGTCTAGCAGTTGGATGGGGAATTAACCTATGCAAAGGCCTATTGAGAATTATTATAAAAACTGAAAGAATACTACTACTGCATATTTTTTTTAAATTAGGGGGTTTTTGTTATTAGATGAGTACATTGATAAATATGTGAGAATAAAGAACATTTTCTGTATAAGATGAATTCTGAAGCACTTATATAGTTATTTCAGCAAATGTACATTATTTCCTGGTGATAACATGGAAAACATGGATATGAAAGAGAGTAGGTTTCTACCTGTAAAGAGCATATATGTCATGGGGTGGAGGGAGGTATTAAAGCTCATCTCAGCAGACCTTTGTGGGGTTCACCTAAATGCCAAGCAAAGCACCAGGCACCAGAGGCACACAGATAAATGAAATGCAATCCTTGCACTCAGAGAACTCAATACCTAGTAAAAATGCAAAGGATGATATGCTTCCTACTTTTTTATAGGTACAAAGGCAGTGAGCTGTGTAGTAGCAGAGAAAGGAGCAGTTGATAAGGATTGAGGGAAATCAAGGGGTAATTTTTTTTGATTGGGCTCTGAAAAAAATGATGTTGACAAAATCAAGATTTTCATGCTTTATCCTATAACACTAAGAAAAATTCTTTTTTTTTTTTTTTTTGTTGAGACAGAGTTTCGCTTTGTTGCCCAGGCTGGAGTGAGTACCGTGGCATCAGCCTAGCTCACAGCAACCTCAAACTCCTGGGCTTAAGCAATCCTACTGCCTCAGCCTCCCGAGTAGCTGGGACTACAGGCATGCGCCACCATGCCCGGCTAATTTTTTCTATATATATTTTAGTTGGCCAGATAATTTCTATCTATTTTTAGTAGAGACGGGATCTCGCTCTTGCTCAGGCTGGTCTCGAACTCCTGACCTCCAGCGATCCACCCGCCTCGGCCTCCCAGAGTGCTAGGATTACAGGCGTGAGCCACCTCGCCCGGCCAAGAAAAATTCTTGACAGAAGTTGATGAATCAACTTTCTCTAATCTCATCTGTTTGGTGTGTAGTTAAAAGATTTTTGTTTTCCTCAAAGAGCTTCTCAGTTATTTTTGGGGACTCCATAAATGAATTTTCGACTTGAAATGATGCTTTTCAACAAGGAACTTTCAAGCTGTATTTTTTTTTTTTTTTGAAATCCGTAAAACGAACCTAGTAAGAACTTAGGAAACAGGATGCTTTAGGATTCTCAGAAAAGAATGTGATAACATTTAGCATTGTTGCTAAGAAAATAGGACTTGGATTAACCTTGTAAAAGTCACTTAAATTTCTTATTAGGGTGATGAAAATATCAAGTTTTTTAAAAAATTGCTTACTTTCCCTTTTGCTCTCTGGGGGCAGAGAAAGGGCTCTTGGGGTAGGACGTGGGAGGTCAGAGTAGCAAGGCAAATCTCTGAGCCTGAAGAAAGGGAAGCTTGCTGCCAATTACAGGCTCCATGCAGTTTAACAGGAAGGTCCTTTTGCACTTTTTATGCCCCTAAATTAGCAACAGGTTTCCCCAGAATGAGCCTATTCCTGTTGAAACTTCTAGCTTCAATTGGATTACAGTATTACTTGCTCGTTTACTTTAATTATGTTATATTTCTCTCTCTTTTTTTTTGGGGGGGGGGACAGAGTCTCGCTTTGTTGCCCGGGCTAGAGTGAGTGCCGTGGCATCAACCTAGCCCACAGCAACCTCAAACTTCTGGGCTTAAGCAATCCTACTGCCTCAGCCTCCCGAGTAGCTGGGACTACAGGCATGCGCCACCATGCCCGGCTAATTTTTTCTATATATATATTTTTTAGTTGGCTAGATAATTTCTTTCTATTTTTAGTAGAGACGGGGTCTTGCTCTTGCTCAGGCTGGTCTCGAACTCCTGAGTTCAAACAATCTGCCCGCCTCGGCCTCCCAAGTGCTAGGATTACAGGCATGAGCCACCGTGCCCGGCCATCTTTTTTTATATAGAAGAGAGAACATGTTTCTAACTCAAGGAATACAGTTATACCACATAGACATGGATCTGAGTTACACAGAAATATTATTAATAATGTGACTACTGCCACATCTTTTAACAGGAAATACTTACTGATGTGTTCTCCACAGCAGATGTCTCCTGTTTGGTAACATGCTGGCTAAGCCATCTGCCTCTTTAATTCCAATAGCAATTATCAGAAAAGATTTGATGTATAACATGTCATTGACATGCAGGAAACTGTGGAGGCATTGAGGGCAGAACACTGTATTCCAGTAAGATAAGGCACTCCCATTGTGTTGCATAAACCTTTCTGCCACATGGTTGGCACTTTGCTCTGCATCCTCATTCAGCGCATGAAGCAAGCTGTCTTGAAATGTCTTTTCTTACTGGTGTTTATAAGCTTATTGTTCTTTCTACATGTTTGGTAAGTAGACATGTTTATGGACATTGTGGTTTTAGTTTATTAGGCTTTGTCCATTTTTTGCAATCATTTTTGCATTTACTGGTAAATATTCAGTTTGAAAGTGAAATATCACCTTAAAGGAGGAAATACTGAAACCAGCTTAATTAGAGAACTTAAAAACAATTAGTCAAAAATGAGCAAGTCTGTGAGTTCCTTTACATCACAAGATTATGCTGAAATTTTAACTATTCTGAAAGAAAATACACTTTTAATTGTCAGAAGCTCTGCTCTAAATGATAACCTTGATTCCAGCTGTGACTGCCTTCCAGTGGCAGTCTTCCTAGCCACAGAGGCTGGAGGAAGCGGGAGGCTCCTCCCAGGGAAATCAGTTTTTTTCCTTACAGTGCTGGATTTCTGTTGTCCCCACTACATCTGTGAGGGATTTGAGAGGCTTGTCATCACTGCAGAAAGTTTCCTTACTGCTACATCTTCTTATATGTAATAGAAGAAGTTGGACTTGTCATTCCTGCTTCAGTGTGGCAACTTAAGTTGATATTTTGCTGTTTTGTATTTTTTCCATTTAAACACATTCTTGGAATCAGTAGATGATTGTTTGCTAAGTATATGCTTTCTTCCTTGTCATTCCTGGGCTTAAATAAGATACTGGCCTCAGAGGTAGCTGTCAGCAAGTGATTTATTAGTTTTCTTTTGAGGCCTTAACATGAGTACAGATTAGGAACTGCATACTTAGTAGACTTTGCCTTGGAGTGAAGTATTTGTGATACCCTGTCTCTCCAGGAGAGTTTAATGTAAGTTACAGTGGGAAGTTTTAGCTATGAAACATCATCTGAGCCCCTCTAGGCCTTATGAGAACAGTGGAATGTTACAGTTAAGAGCATGATTCCTGGTCTAGACTGCTTGGTTCCCATCTGGCTCTGTTACTTACTAGCTGGTGGCCTTGGGCAAGTTACTGAACTATTCTAAGCCTCAGTTGCCTCATAGATAAACTGGGGATAATAGCACCTTAAAAAATTAATATATGTCAAGTGCCTAATACATGGCATATGTTTGCTACTCTTGCCGTTATCATGTGGTCAATGATCCCTTTCACTTCACAATGTTTGCACTATCTTGTGTTTGTTGTTTTTCAGTGATATTGTGGTCCAAATAGTAGATGCTCGAAACCCACTCCTATTTAGATGTGAGGATTTGGTAAGTAAAGTTTGACACGATTGGAATGTAAGTCCTTTGTGTAGCAATGAGAGGACAGCGCTGCTTGTAGCAATAACTGTAGGCAAGCATTCTTACTCTCCGCTGGCTTTGTTTAATTAGGCCTCCCTCTGTCCCAAGGTCAGGGGCTTGCATAATGCCACTGTTTAGACAGATGTTTTCTCTTCTCAAACAATTGTTTCCATCTGCAGGGAGATACAAACGTGAGCTTTCAAGCTTTAGTTTAGAAGCCACTTTGTTAATAGATGTTTACCAGTTTCCCATATTTCAAGAGACACCAATTGAAATAATAGTATTTTATTTATTTTAGCATGTTCCTAGTCACTTCACTTCTTAATTCATCCAATTAAGTTCTCTCTTCTCACACTTTAGTTATTACTGCCTGTGGTATTTCACAAGTGGTGAACTGAGTTTATAAAACACCACAGGGGATAATAAGGTGTAAGGATCACATGAAGTAATGCAGTGCAGTTAAACCCTGCACACATGTGAGGTATTCATATTTCTGTTTGAAGACCATAGTACAGATTATTTTTAAATCCACTGGTGAGTAACAAAAATCTTAATGGCGAAACTTCTTTTCAAAGCTTACTGAAAAGATTAGCAGAATACACCATGATTAAAAGTCTTTAACTTCAGAAATGGTTTAAAACTGGGCAGTAAAAACTTGTATTGGAATCTTTAATGTAATTAGCCTAATTTTTTACTTGTTTGAAGAGACCTTTCTAAATACCTTCGTCTTGCTTAGGAATGTTATGTGAAGGAAATCGATGCCAGTAAGGAGAATGTTATTCTGATCAACAAGGCAGACTTACTGACTACTGAGCAGCGGAGTGCCTGGGCCACATACTTTGAAAAAGAAGATGTGAAGGTTATTTTCTGGTCAGCCTTGGCTGGAGCCATTAAACTGAATGGTGACTCTAAGGTACCCTGGAGCATGTTTTCAGGTTGGGTTTCAGGGAGGAGGATTTTGATTTCTGAATAATGTGCTTTATGTTTTGTGTTTTCTTATTGAAGATTTGTGGGAATTTTTTTTCCCTATGTGCTGTGATATTAGGACAACCTATAAAAAAGTGAATCACATGGCTACTTTCTCTGTGGTTGTTAAATAGTCAGACATCTCCAGTGTTGCACACTGATATTAGCTATAATTTTTTTTAAAAATTTTAGGCAGGAAGTTGTATAGGAAGTTCCACAATGACCTTGTAATTACTTTTAAGAGAAGTCAACAAAAGGGTACAACTAAAGGATGTAGTATTATAACTTCTCAGGACTTGATCAGAATCTCTTTGACTTTGTTTTGAAAACAAAGAAACTAAGTAATCCTAAATTTAGGTACACCACATTATTTTCTTTATCCTTTAACCCAAATTTTACAAAAATAGTTTGGGTTTTATTATTTTATAACAAAATAATAAATATGAGAAGAAATTAGTAATAGAATCTTAGAGCTGGAAGAGACTTAGAAGTAACATCTTTTTCCCTGCCCTCCTTTCCTTTTCTCCTGTCCTCTATTTGTCAAACATCTATTTTTGATTATTGACTATTTAGCATGTGTTGAACTAGGTTCAGTGAAAACAACACCCTCCCCTCAGTGAGCTCACAATTTAATGAACTCTAGCCTCTAACTCTGAAGGAATTCCTTCCTCCACCTCCCTGTCAAACAGTTTTATTATTTCTCTGTGACTGATTTAAATGACAGGGCTCTCGAGACCAGGGGACTCATTCATTTAGAAAGTTCATCCATTCAGTGAAGCTAAATCAGCCTCCCTAACCTTTGATCTGGGGACTCATCTTTTGTTCCCTTAGTTCTCTCTTCTGCAGACTGTATATTTTCTGCTTTCATATTCTTTAAAGACACCATCTCTAGGGCACTCCTCCTGTGTGCCTGTCTGCTTATGTCAGGATTACAGTTAAAATTGGCTGCACCTAATTGAATATGTTATTCAATAGATAGTATTTGCCTAGGACATATACAGAGGGACTCATATTTCTCGTGATCAGGATAGTCTCGTTAATTTAGAGTTTCTGCCAATTCATCCCTTTCAGGACCTGTATTATACTTTTGGCTCATTAAACCTGTGAGCAACCCAATTCCTCAAATAGACTTACTAAGTAGACATCATCCAATCTCTACACGTGGAAAAAGTTTTTTGTTCTGTTCTACCTAAACTTAGGATAGCACTGTTTCTCTTAAATATTATGTTAGTGGTTTAGGACCAAGGTAGAGTTCATTTTGGGGTGTACAGTTTGCTTTTCTTCCCTTCTAGCTTTGAATCATCTGTAGATTTTGTGTGTTTACCCTTCTATATATTCTTTCAAGTCACTGATACATTTTTAAACAGGATAGGACCAAGGATAATTCTCTGCCAGGTACCACTATTCTAAACACTTAACATTTTATTCATTTAATCTTCTCAGCAATAAGTATGGATACTTATTATCCTTAGGCAGTCTGGCTTCATGGTTTCCCCTCTTAAACCATTATTTCTGTTGTTTCAAATCTGTCCTGGGAGTCACCGTCTTGCTGAAGCTTTTAAATAACTATTTATCATTATATTGCTGCCCTGATTCACCAACCCAATAACCCTACCAAAAGTGGAAAAAGGATTAGTTTCTATGTCTGTGGCATTCCTCAATGTACTAGATTCCAAAGGGAAATGAAGCTATTCCCATGCTCAAGGAACCCCTGTTGCTTTCTGTTGATGACTGTCTTATTTTTAGGGCTCACTGGCTAACTTGGGGAATTGTTTTAATATCAGTCTCCAGATTAACTGTATAGCTTATGGAAGATATTCCTTCTTCCTTTTTAAAAGTTTGATACCATTTGCTTCTCTCAGGTTTTCTGAAATTTCTACTCTTCTCCCTGATTTCTCAGGTTATGGTATCATATTTGTAACCATATCTGTATGGTTTTTATGGTTACCACCCATGAGTATTAAATGATTTTTACCTTTCTCTTTTCAAAGGAAATCTTTCATTGGTAAATAATTTCCACACATGGAGTTGAGTTTTGCTGCTGTAAACACACAGGGGTCTGTGCTCCATGGTGCTTTGCCTTATTAAAGGCGATTATAAAAGAACATATACATTTGGCAATTATAAAAGAATACCTACATACATACATGTAATTGCCTTATTAAAGGCAATTATAAAAGAATACATATATTTGGGTACCAAACATGACCTTATTTAAAATAGCTTTATATTTATTGTTTTCTTTTCTATCAGAGTTTGGTTCTACTACAGTTCAACTTTTGAAAAACTGTTGACATTTTTCTGAGTTGAATAGCTCTGTTTTCCCTTAGTTAGTTATCTTTAAATTGCACCGTGTTCCCCAAAAGATTGGCTTTTTTCCTTCTTTCTTTTAAATTTTTTTTTAAGAGACAGGGGTCTTGCTATGCTGCCCAGACTGGACTCAAACTCCTGGGCTCAGGCGATCCTCCCACTTCAGCCACCTGATAGCCGGAATTACAGGGGTACACCACCATGCCCAGCTCTTTTAATTTTTAACTGCAATGTCCTTTTATTGTTTTTAAGAATTTTCTGAAGCTGAACTGCTTCTACCCATAGTTTTTTTTCCCATCCAAGTACTAACCAGGCCCAACTCTGCTTGACTTCCAAGATAGACAAGATCAGGCATATTCACGGTGGTATGGCAGTAGTCTACAGCCATAGACTAGCCGTAGTTTTTCTACTGCACAATCATGTTCAGTTCACATTCTTGCTTTTATGCTTCTTTCATATTTTAAAATGATTTAAAAGAGCTCACGGTGAGGACACCCTGATTTCTTTATATTCATTGCTCATTTATCATAGAAAGTTCTTCCAATTTTTTTATTTTCTTGTAAGCCAGGTTTTTACTTGAGTTGCCAAGCATGCTCATGAAACCATACCTGTTTTTCCTTACATTTTGTTTTTATCTCTGCTTTTCTAAAATTTTGAATACATGTTGGACTGAATTCATGGTGTCTCCTTCTGTTCCTGTTGATCGTGATAATGCTAATTTATTTGCAGATGATACAAGGTTTGTATCACTTTCAAATCCCAACAGATTCACCCTTGTTGATAAGAATTAGTAATACTGTAAATTGGCTTATTTCTGCTTTGTTGTCTGTAGAGATTCAGGAGAATTGACACACCCATGAGTGGCAAATGATTTTTACCTTTCTCTTTCCAAAGGAAATCTTTCATTGGCAAATAATTTCCACATACAGAGTTGAGTTTTGCTGCTCCAAACACAGGCGTCTGTGCTCCATGGTTCTTTGCCTTATTAAAGGCAATTATAAAAGAATAGCAATTTTTGAAAACATGCAAACCACTGTCTTTAAAAATGCAAATGTCAAATAAAGTATAAATTACAAATTATGTCCTTCATGCTTTGTGCAGAGAATGTTGAATATTATTAATGAGAAATTCTTTGCTTTATTCTGCAGCCCATTGCAAAATAAGGTACTGCCAAAGAGTTCAATTTAACATGGGCTTTTTCCCTTGCTTTCTTTAAAGAGTATTTTAAATTACAAAAGTAACACATGTTATTTACACAGAATTCAAATAATACAGAAATATATAAAGTAAAAAGTGAAGGTCTGCTGCTTGTCCCCTCCCACAGAGCACCACTGTTGATGGTTTGTCTGTCCTTGCTCCAAAAGGCTTGCACTGTGTCCTCCCTGTATTCACCTCTTCTAGTCTCCATCAGAACTTTGCTTGTCCTCTGTTCATCAAAGCCAACTCATTGAGTATTTTGACCAGAATGTAAAGTGCATTTGTTACATACTTCTGAGCTTTTGTGGTTTCTGTTACTTCATTAGGAACAAGTAAATGGAAATGATGGAGAAGGCAACACAACTGAGTTTGAAAATTCCAGTTGTGATGAGTCTGAAATTCCAGACAGTGAGACCGAACATCTCTTGGGCAGGGATTCTCTCTCACTTCGTGAAGATTCCACTACAGATGAAGACGACACTGAGTACGAGGACTGTCAGGAGGAGGAGGAGGAAGATTGGCAGACATGTTCAGAAGAAGACAGCATCCATGAGGAAGAGGCCTGTGGCCAGGACTGGAAGGAAAGCTGTGCTGCAGATTCTGAGGCTCAGGGCAGCAAAGCCCCACAGAAGAGGCAGATACACAATTTTAGCCACCTAGTGTCGAAGCAGGAATTACTGGAACTCTTTAAGCAGCTACACACTGGGAAGAAGGTGAAAGATGGGCAACTTACTGTTGGACTGGTAAGATGAAATGCATCATAAAATTGTTACCACACAAGCGTCTTTATTCCCCATCCGTAGGTAGCTACATAATGACCACAGAGAACAGTAGGCTTTTGCCATCATAGGGAACATTATTGCCCTCTTGTTGCCCACTGGCATCTTGAGATCAGGCAGTGTGACAGGCAGAGCCTAACTCAAAAGAATGAACTTCCTCAAGGCTTATATTGTTTACATCTGTTCATATTAAATATATTCTCCAGTTTCCTTCCTGTTTGGCTCTTCCTATCATGTGAATTACTAAGAGAGACTAGAATGAGAGAGCTTTTAATGTTGTCTCCAGACTTCTGGTCCAGCGTTCCTTTGGCATCCTGTGATCCTTGCCAACTTAAACTGTAAATGTTCTAGATCCCTATTAGGAAGAAAGATCCCTATTAGCTAAGGAAATGTGAGATGTTGGAGAAAGTATTTATTATAAAGATCTTCCATCTAGGAGAACAAAACAGTGGAGGAAAGGAGATTATGGCAGGTTGGAATAGGTTTTACTCACTCTACAAACATTTATTGGTCACCTGCCACATGCTAGGCATTTTGCTGAGCCCTAAGTAAAAAGTTACTGAAAATTAAAAACAGTAGTATGTTGTGATTATTAAAATGTCCGCTCAGCTTCAGCTAGTGTGGAAGACTGCAGTGAAGGAGGCAGGGACGAGGGGGTGAGATTTACTTAGCATCTGCTGCTAACAGCAAAACCTGTAAAAACAAAATGCACATAGCTTGACCATTCATTGCTGTGTCTGAATTAATATACCCACACCACAGGAGAAAAAAAAGATGTCTGTCAAGAGACAAAGCATCTATTTCAAATCTTCTGAAATAACCGATGCTTATGCTAGTGTTGCTACCATTTATGTAGTATCTTAGGGTCTTTGATAGATGTACCATTTGTCTATTTGGTAACTTCTGAATCTCTTCTAGGTGGGCTACCCTAATGTTGGTAAGAGTTCAACAATCAACACCATCATGGGCAATAAGAAAGTATCTGTATCTGCCACCCCTGGTCACACCAAGCATTTCCAGGTATTTCTATAGTTCTTTGCCACTCACAGCTTTTCTTTCCCTTCATCTGCTGTATGCCCAGCATAAACCTCTTACTTGTCTTTCAGACTCTCTATGTGGAGCCTGGCCTCTGCTTGTGTGACTGCCCAGGCCTAGTGATGCCATCTTTTGTGTCTACCAAGGCAGAAATGACTTGCAATGGAATCCTCCCAATTGACCGGATGAGAGATCACATCCCACCTGTGTCACTAATATCCTTTCTGCTTCAGAAACACTCTGGTTGTTACATATATATTAGGGCTTCATGTTTGTTTTGGACATTTGAGGGATTTGGGTTTTATATCTTAAGAATGGAGAATCTAAAATGCTAGTGAACTACACAAGTTTATACAGTGAGATAGCATCAGGACTTCAGAGTTAGAACCTTATCTCCTGATTTTTCGGCAGTGTAGCCTCGTATAAATGGAAGAGCCCAGGCTTTGGATACTCAGCCCCATGTTGCAAACCGATTTTACGCTGCCATTTGACTATTTGAGTGACCTTGGAAAACTTACTTAACTTTCCAAATACTTTGCTTTTCTATAAAATGAGGAAGATATCATCTATATCTTAGGTGACTGTGAGTACCCAATCATTATAGCTAACACTTATTGAATGCTTGCTGTGTGCTCTTGTAACACTTACCAAGTGGTATTTCATTTATTCCTCAATTCTTGAGGTGGATACTGCTGCTATTCCCACTTCCTTGAGGAAACTGAGGCACAAAGTAGTTAAAATGTTGGCCTAAGATCTCACAGCTAGTAAGTAGTAGATTAGGAACTCTGCTACCTCTCAGCAGCATAATGAGTTAACTTATGTGAAGCGTCTAGGATCACTATTACACAGGCATGAAAAATGTACTCAAAGTTAGATCTGCTAAGAACTGTGCAAGGTCTTACAATTGTACCCTACTTACAAGCTAACAGGCTTGTCTGTTACTTTTTTGTGGATGCTGGCAGAAGAGAGGCATCCACTCAGTGAGCCTGTGGCACACTAACCTGTTAGCTTTTGAGTAGAGTAAAATTTTAAACCTTGCATAGTCCTTGACAAGATGCCTCATGACTACATTTAAGACCACGGCTTTTTGTTTACTCCAGTTTGTTTTCCCATTCTGTAAGAAATGAGTAAGAATTAGTTTCTCTCTAGGATGAATTAAAAATAGTAGATCACTAAAATGGAATACTCTACAATTGTACTAAATCTGCATATAGCAACCTGGGTAAATCTCAAAACAGTACACATACATATATAGTATGATACCATTTTTGTAAAAATTTTCATCTCACAAAGTACTTTGTATTCATAGATAACGTATGTACCTAAAAGTATGAAAAGTGGACTGAAGGATGTACCACAAACTACTTAACTCTGGATGGGGGAAGAGGCTACTACTACAATATCTCATGGGGTTTTTTGGTAGCGACAAGGTTTCACTATTGCCTAGGCTGGTTTCAAATTCCTGGCCTCAACAATCCTCCCGCCTTGGCCTCCCAAAGTGCTAATATTAAAGGCATGAGCCACCATGCCCAACCTACTATACTGTTTTAAAAGCTTAAATTTTTTAAATTTAAATTATTTGAAATATTAATTCTCAGTAGTTGCAAACATAAGTGTTATATTCTGTATTTTTTAGGTCCCTCTGTAAATGAATAATCAGACACGTATTGAGCATTTAGTACAAGCTACATTAGGTTAAGTGCTGTGGAGGATACAGGCATAAATAGGAGGTGGATCCTGCCCTTTAAGGAGATCAGTCTGTGGCGGATGCGAGGCACGTACACGAATAACTGCGGTTCAAAGTAGAATATTGTTAGTGGCTTAAGGAAAGTACAGATAAATTGTGGGGGATTAGACATGGGAGGAAAAGTAATCTTGTGTAACTGTAGACATTAGACACAGACTGCTATATCTCTAGATTAGGATTATCTCACAGATTTATAGTTTATTCAGAATCTTGCTTTTCAGGGTAAAAATGTGTCATCTTTAAGGTCTATTACAGGTATTTTAATACTTGTTATTTTAAAAGAATTCATTTGGAAGTGGTCATTGGTGCATAAGGCTTTGTTTTAAAAGGACAAAACCAACTGTGTCTTTTAAAATTGCTGAATAACTGTATTCGTCCTTTGGAGATGAGAAAGGATGTTTGTCACAGAAGTGGTAAAATACCATGTTCTTACAGGCACGTGTCAGATGCCATGAGGAGGAGGGTGTTGGTTTAAGAGAATGGATTCCTTAACGAGCTTATGTTTGCCAGAATATTCCCAGACATGTTTTAGAAGCTACCTATGGCATTAATATCATAAAGCCTAGAGAGGACGAAGATCCCCATCGACCTCCAACGTCGGAAGAACTGTTGACGGCTTATGGATGTGAGTCTTGATTTATTTTAAAACATGAACAAGTATTTCCAAAGATACAAATTTAGGATTCTTCTTTAGCATTTTTCACATTATCTTCCAGGGTTGATATTTTTGTTGTCTTTGCTGGTCTTGCCTACAAAGTAGCCTAAAGCAAAAGCCCTTAGGCCTTTTGCTGCCTTGGTGGTACCCAAGTGCAGGCACAGGAGTTCTGATCTGAAGCTGTGTTGGCTTTTTCTGGAGTCTTCTCCCAGACAGAGCAGAAAAGGAATATTTGGGAAAAAATGAATATGCTTATCAGAGTTGGAGAGGAAAGTTACAAGGGGAGCATCAGAAAGCAATTCCCCCAGAGACTGGGACAGGGCGGAGCTTGGGTAGGATAGAGGCATAAAGCATCCCCCTTCCCTTTCATCAGCCCCTTATAAACTTCATTTGACATTACAGTGAATACATAGCTCTCCCAGCTCCACGTTTTACCTCAGTTCTACATGGGAAGCTATCATGTCCTACTTAAATATAAACTTTAAAGGTGGTCTGGAGAATCGGTGTCTACCTAAAGAAATAGCAATGTTAGAAACATTTCTGTGCCTGTGTGGCTTGTCTTTAAAGGGATTGTCACTGGCTGGGAAGGAATAAGTTATTTGAGTATTTATTGACAGAGAAAGGTAATTTGATAGGAACCACACTTAAATCAGACCTTGAACTTGGAGACTCTAAAGAGAATAAATACTAACCACTTGTGGTAAGACTACTGTAATTACAGAATCACAGAACAAGAAAAGACCTTAAAGATCACCCACCTTCTAGCCCCGCTTTTTAAGACAAGTAATCTGAACTCAGAGCATGGAGATGACTTGCCTAAGGTGAGGTGACATAGCCTAGATGAGACCTCGCTCCATGATGCTAGCCTGAAAAATGAGGAAAGGTAGACTTCCACCAAACTTTCAATTTAATTTGACTTCCAGATAAAACTGAAAATTATGTGAGTCTTTGAAGATTTTTTAACTAATGCTACCTGATAAAATTAGAGTGAGGAAAAGGCCAGTTATAAAAACAGATAACCACTCACATACAGTTTCTAAGATCACTATCTGCAGGTCCATACAAAATAAAGTCTCTGGCAGTAAATTTTAAGACATTGCCAAATTACTCTTGTTTTACATTGTATTTCTTTAAATACTAATGAAATTGAGCATCTTTCCCTGTGTGTTGGCTATTTATATTTCTTCTGGGAATCACCTTTTTCTGTGCATTGTTTCTGTCTTAATGATTTGTAGGAATTATTTGTTATGTGTGGTACACATGTTTTTCCCAGTGTTTGTTTATGGTTTCTTTGGCCCTATAGAAGCTGACAATTTTAATAGACTATTTTTTCCTTTTTGGCTTGACAGGGTTTGGTATTTGATTTGTAAAGTCCTTCCTTATCCCAAAAAGATAAAACCATCTTCCTGTAATATTTTTTTTTAACTTTTAGATTTTTAATCTACCTAAATTTATGTTTGTGTATTATGTGAATTAGGATTCTCTTTTCTTCTAAATTGAAAAAGCCAACACACATCTAGTATGTACAGGAGCGGAGTTTTTAACCCAGCCTGTCTGCTGAAGCCTGTGTTCCTTACCACTATGCTGTGCTACTGTATTCTAATTAGTATTAAAAGGATCTTACTGGGAAAAATGTAGGTGTGGCATTAATTAAGAAAACTTGCTCTACTGCTGTTGGTGTTGCTAATAATGGCAACAGAGCATTCTCCTACCTGTAGCCTCCATGAATAAATGTTTAAAATGAAGGGGATAGGCCAGGTGCAGTGGTGTCTGCCTGTAGTCCCAGCTACTCAGGAGACAGAGGCAGGAAGATCACTCAAGCTCAGGAGTTTGAGGCTGCAGTGAACTATGATCGCACCTGTGAATAGCCACCGCATTCCAGCCTGGGCAACATAGTGAGACCCCATCTCTTAAAAAAAAAAAAAAAACTGAAAGGGTGGAAGAAATAACTGGAGTAGAGAGAAATTGAATGTGTCCTTCATAGTGTGGTGCTAGGTGGTGGTTAGAATATCAGATATAACTATAGAGTCTATTCTCGTAGATTATCAAATGTTTTTAATACTAAACAAAATATATTCTACAATGATAATTTTTAAAAAGTAGGAGTAGGAATGCATAGTTAGTGTAGTAATAGATTAAATGACTAAATGTACATCATCTCAGTTGTCTTTGTTGTGATAGTCTGTCTTCTGTGGTTTTGCAAAATTCGTTTCTCTTCACAGATATGCGAGGATTCATGACCGCACATGGGCAGCCAGACCAACCTCGATCTGCACGCTATATCCTAAAGGATTACGTCAATGTGAGTGAACCCTGCTTCTTATTGCTCTCAAATAAGCAAGTCTTTTCCCACATACTGTGTTCTTAGATAACGGCAACCTATTAAGTTATAAGGGAGGTATTTTTTTCATTGAGGTTGTGTTGTAACTGGGGTTGTGTTCTTGATCCAGGGTAGTTAACATCATATGAATTATACAAGTGATTAGTAACATATGAAAGGAAAGGTGAAGATTTCTGAACCTATTTTGAGTGAAAATTATCAATTTATGCATCTGGTTTTTTGATTTCCTACAGCCCTTTGCTTGTTTCAGTTGCAATTATTGTTGCAGTCTTCCTTGCAGTATAGCTGTTTACATCCCTATCTCTGTACACAGTAATAATAGCCAACATTTCTTCAAAGGTAACTCTGCTAGGAATAGTTCCGTTTTACAAGGGTTACCTAAGTAAAAATACGTAACAAATCTGTGAGGTTATTCTCCTATTACAATTAAGAAGGTGCTATTTTGAGTTCTTGTTATTAGGAAGATGGGAGTTAACAGTGCCTGTCCATGAGATCATTATGGGAAATAAATGAAACCCTAAGCTCAGTGCTGGATGCATAATGAGCCCCCAATAATCATTATATATTAAGTTTAACTCTTTCTACAAATAAGCATTACAGGGCCCTGGTAATAACTAATTGTGAGGATTTTGCTGCTCCTCAAACCATATTAGTGGAGCTCTTGGAGCATAGAAATAAAAGTGAGCAGCCATATGGTCTTGCCTTCAGTTTGGGAAGAAAGTAGTTAATACTAGTGGTATAGATAAGTCATTTATTAATTTACCATTTATTTAACTGTGGAGGATGCAAACATGAGTTTAAAATAGAGTTTTTAGAGCATTTATGGTGGAAAGAGGCAAATTTGTATCCAATGAGCAACTGTAACCCACATACAGGAATCTGGGAACTATCTTAATTTCAGTATTCTAGCCCAATATCCCCATTATTACAGTCATAACTGTCCAGTTGTGTCCTGGGTTTTGTTTGGAAAATAGTCACCATAAGTATAAACATATAAATGTATTGAAGAATAGTTGAAATGCAAACAAGGTAAAAAGAACAGAGAAGACAGTGATTTCATTCTAGCCTGGGGGCATGGGAAGAGCTAGGTCTCTAGAACACTTTGATCATCGGTGTATTCGAGTAAGGACTCTTCAGTTGCAGTAGACCAAAACCCAAGTCAGCTAGCTTAATCAAAAAGCAGAGCTCCATCAGAGTGTGACTGGTTGGAGATATCTCCTCTGAGGACACAGATGGTACTTAGGATGCACTGTTATCATTGGTGTTGTCTTTGTAGGGCAAGCTGCTGTACTGTCATCCTCCGCCTGGAAGAGATCCTGTGACCTTTCAGTACCAACACCAGCGACTCCTAGAGAACAAAACAAATGGTGATGAAATAAAAATGCAGCCAGCTGGAAATAAAAAAGCAAAGCAGATTGAAAATGTAGTTGACAAAACTTTTTTCCATCAAGTAAGTTTTAAATTTTTGCCTTAACTTCTGATCCAATACACCTTTTTAACAACTTTATTGAGGTATCATTCACATACCATAAACAAATTTTAATCACCCCAAAAAGAAGCCCATACTCATTAGCATTCATTCCCCATTCCTCTCTCCCCACAACCCTGCCAACCACTGATCTCTACTTCCTCTCTTTATAGATTTGTCTATTCTGGACATTGCATGTCAATGGAATTATTTACTATGTTGTCCTTTATCACTATGTTATTTCACTTAGCATAGTATCTTCAAGATGCATCCATGTTGTAGCATGTGTCAGTACTTCTTTCCCTTTTATTACCAAATCACATTTCATTGTATAGATACACCACAATTTGTTTATCCATTTATCAGCTGATGGACATTTGGGTTGTTTCTACCTTTTGGCTGTTAGGAATAATGCTGCTGTGAACATTTGTGTATCAATTTTTGTGTGGATATGGGTTTTCAATTCTTTTGCGTATATAGCTAGGAGTGGGGTTCCTGGGTCATATTATAGCTCCATATTTAACATTTGAGGTGCTTTCCAAAAGTGACTATACCATTTTACGTTTCAATGTATGAGGTTTCCAATTTCTCCACATCCTTGTCCACGTTTATTATTTTCTGCCTTTTTTTATTTTAGACATCCTAACACATGTGAAATGGTATCTCATTATGGTTTTGATTTGTATTTCCCTAATGACTAATGATGTTGAGCATGTTTTCATGTGCTCATTGGCACATGTATATTTTCTTTGGAGAAGTGTCTATTATTGAGTTGTAAGAGTTCTTTTTATATTCTGGATGCAAGTCCCTTGCCAGATTTATGATTTGCAAATATTTTCACCCATTTTGTCAGTTGTCTTTTCTCTGAGCCAACACATTTGGTGATAGAAAGTGCTAAAGAAACAGACTTCACAAATGTCTTCTGCACTTTGAAAATATTAATAACTTTAATTGCTTATATCACAGCTATAATTTGTAGGCAACATTTTAAAGGACAAATTTATGTGCAGGAAAGTTAAATCATACAGTTGTTTCTAATATACTTTAAAAATGTTTTTAAGTGACTACTATAGCAAAAAAGGGAGGGGGGGGGACGTCAGCTGTATCCAGAAGAGGTTTCCATATTTATCCGGTGCTTTATCTGTGTGCATCACATGATGAGCCGGGAAGGCAGGCCAAGCAAATGTTATCATCCCCATTTAGACCACCGAGGATATTGAGGCACAAAGAGACTAAATGACTTAGCCAAGGGCACTTGTGGGTTTTTTTCTCATTTATTTATTTATTTATTTATTTTTTTTTTTAATAGAGTCTCGCTCTGTCATCTGGACTAGAGTACCGTGGCGTCAGCCTAGCTCACAGCAGCCTCAAACTCCTGGGCTCAAGCGATCCTCCTGCCTTAGCCGCCTGAGTAGCTGGGACTATGGCTGCACACCACCATGCCTGACTAATTTTTCTATTTTTTAGTAGAGATGGGGTCTCGCCTTGCTCAGGCTGGTCTCGAACTGCTGACCTCAAGGGACCCTCCCACCTCGGCCTCCCAGAGTGCTAGGATTATAGGCATGAGCCACCATACCCGGCTAAGGGCACTTGTTTTAAATTACAAAGCTAGGATAGAACTTACATATTTGTGGCTCCTAGTTTGAATTGTTTCTAAGTCTGTGCCAATATTTGGAAGAAAATTTACCAATATGCAGAAAGATTACAAGTTCTTTCTTGGGCCTACAACTGTCATATAGGACTTTTAATTTGAATTTGTATAATGTTTACAAAAAATTTCTACAGGCAGTATACAAGAAAACTGAAAACCTATCATTAACTATAATATAATTCATGTGTCTAACTTTTAGCCTGTAGAGTAATATTTTACTATTATAAGAAGATTGTTGGATGTTACTTTACATTTGCAAATCATATTGGATTAAATTTATTTTGCTTGGTAAACTTAAAATCTGTTTAGAGTCAGTTTCTAATTTGGGTGAGGCAGGTTGAGTTTTGATATTAAGACAGAGATTATGGGTCTAGTTATAGACAGTTACAGATGGCATTTGAAGCTATGGGACTAAACAAAGTTGACAAGGGAATGAGGAGGGAAAAGAGATAAACTAAATACGGAATGCTAGGAAGAGCAAGAGGACCAGTGAAAGAGGTGGAAATTCACTGAGTGATTTACTATTGCTGTTTATCTTGAAGTGGTCCATAAACAGTACCATTCATATCCCTTAAAGCTGTGGTCCCCAACCCCTGGGCCTGTTAGGGACTGGGCCGCAGAGCTCCACCACCCACCCCCATCCATGGGAAAATTGTCTTCCATGAAACTTAACCAGGGGGCCACACAGCAGGAGGTGAGTGGTGATCCAGCAAGCGAAGCTTCATCTGTGTTTACTGCCACTCCCCATCACTTGCATCACTGCCTGAATTCTGAAAAGGTTGGGGACCACTGCCTTGAAGGATAGCCTGTTGATCTCTCAAATGATGTTTTCTCTTATTTCCTAGGAGAATGTGAGAGCTTTGACCAAAGGAGTCCAGGCTGTGATGGGTTACAAGCCTGGGAGTGGCATGGTGACTGCAGCTACCGGGAGCTCTGAGACCGTGGCTGGGAAGCCCTGGAAAAAACATGGCAACAGAAATAAAAAAGAGAAAAGTCGTAGACTCTACAAGCACCTGGATATGTGAACTTGGGCTGCAGTAGAAATGGCATCTGTACTGTGCAGATGGAAAATAACAGAAGCTGCTTGTGCCTGTGGAACTTTCCAAGACACTGGCACTCTAGAATGGACCCTGCTCTCGTAGAGCACCCAACAGTCTTGATGTCAAGGCTCAGGGGCTCCAGGAAACACCAACTCTGACTAAAAGTAGTCATCTCAGAGCCCCAGAAAACTCCTATAGAAGGCTGAACTTAAAGGAATGAATGATGTGTTTGTTTGTGTAAACATATTCACAAATGCATACTAATTTGTAAGTAATTTGTAAGTTGGGAATTTTTTGAAAAGATTAAAATTAAATTGCCATTAACAGATATTTTATTGGTTTAAGTAAGTTTAAGTTTGCTAAAACTTGACTGGGATTTTAGATGGACTCTTTTGAGTACATTATTTAGATTAGTGGTTCTCAACCTCATACACACACCCCTAACATCCCTGATATGGCAGGGGGCTGGGGGAGCTGGCGTGTGTAGTTTTAAAAAGTCCCTGGGGAGCATGACTTTCCACGTAGAAAACCACCATCACCATGAGCCACTGCTACAGAGGAAAGCATGTGTTCATAGCTAACCCATTTGTAGAGAGACCCACAGGGAATGAGAAGAGGCAGTTAATCAGCTAGTTTTTATTTTAGGCATAGCGATCCCTGGTGTCCTTAGCACTATCCACAGGTGAGATGGGGGACATTTTACCTTGTACAGTCACTTTATAATACACTATGGCTACTTCAGTCCCTCACTTCTTTATACTTTGTAAAGAAATAAACCCCTCCCTTTTTCTCTGAGCCTCATTATTCCCTTAATTGAGGTCCTTAACTTTGTTCTGTATCATAAATGTTTTAGGGACACTCCAGAAAAATGCACATTCCCACATAAACAATTTTGCAAAACATCAGAAGGTGTACTGACAACTTAAGGGTCATCCATGAATTCGTAGTTAAGAAGCCCTGCCTTTAACTGATCATAATATATTTAAGATATGTTATTCCAGGGAAAATGTTGCATCTAGATGTCTTAGTTCATTTTCTATTGCTATAACAATACCACAAACTGGGTAATTTATAAAGAAAAGTTTAGCTCACAGTCCTGGATGCTGGGAAGTCCTGAGGGAGCATGGCGCTGGCCTGTGGTGAGGGCCTTCTTGCTGTGTTATAACAGAGGACAAGAGCCTGCAGCTCAGGTCTGTCCTATAAAGCCACCAGTCCCGTCATGGGGGCCCCACGCTGATGACCTCATCCAAATTACCTCCTAAAGGCCCCACCTCCAAATAGCAACATAGGAATTTGGGGATCAAGTTTCTAACATGAAACTTAGGGGACATATTCAAACCATAACACCAGGGTATTTTAAAAATTATGCTTATTCATCCATTTACCAAATATTAATTGGCCAGCTACCTTGTGGCAGGAAGGACAGTCTGGAAAATGACAACCCCTGAGTAGGGCCTGAAGCAGGAAGGAGCTCTGGAGGGTCCGCAAGGGCTGGATTACACGGGGCCTTAGAGCCGTGAGGGGATTCTGGATGTGTTCTGAAAAGCAGCGGGTGAGCCGAGGAAGAGTTTGATACAAGTGAGTAATGAGACGTGTTCTTATTCTTCATTTAAGTATTGGGTAAGTTTCTTCCAGATCAAGGCTCAGGCAGACTTAGAAGAGGCAAAGCTGAAGATGGTCTAACCATTATGCTTCTCCCTCTGCAACATCCTTCCAGGCATTCTCTTTTCTCTTAGAAAAGTGAGCATAAAAAGCTCATGATGGAAGAGGAACAGGTATTGGCATTGGCATATGAAAACAAATTTCATTCCATTTACTGAAGAGTAAGCACAAGTGTGTAGCAGAAGCTTTCATATTGAATGAACAAAGTATGTACTTTCATGGAATAAGTTTTACCTTAATAATAGTGACAACAGCTAAAACATAAGACTTCTTGGAAAAAGCCTAATCATGTATAGTGCTTTCATGCTTTTGATTAATTTTTGTAACAATTTTACTGAAATAATTCACATACAATCCATATAAAGTGTACAACTCAGTGATTTTTATCGCCATCACTGGGTTGTGCAACCATCATCACAATCGATTTTTATACAATTTCTTTACATTTTTTTTTTGAGATGGGGTCTTGCTATGTTGCCCAGGCTCGTCTTTAACTCCTGAGCACAAGCAATTCCACCTCAGCCTCCCAAGGGGCTGGGACTGGGACATTTTTATCACTCTAAAAAGAAAGTCTGTACCCTTTAGACATAAGCTATCAATCTTCCCATTCCCCTCAGCCCTAAGCAACCACTAAATCTACTTTCTGTCTAGATAGATGTGCCTATTCTGAGCAGTTCATATAAATGGAATAACCGGTAAGGATGGGTTAGCAAAGGCCACAGCTTCCCTGTCACCCAGTGGGTACATTCTGCAGGTTCCTTAAAAGATCCTCAGTTAAACTGAGCCCCAGTTGCCCAGAGCTAGAACCATTTCATTAACTCACCTTTCATTTCTTTCCTCTCTTCTCTCCTCCATCACTCTCTCCACTCCCTCACCTCTGCTTTCTGGAACTGCCTCCCAAACAAGCTAACTGAACCCAAGTCCTTGCTTAGATCTGAGGACCCCAACTAGGACACCCTAGATGGGGAGTTTCTATTTTCTCCTTTGCTTCTGCCCCAAATGTGTCTTGTTAAGCATCATTTGCAACTTTTTAAAGTATTCCCTCACCTTGTGGAGGTTAGTACTCTAGAATTATGAATTGCAGTCATTATCATTATCACTTGAATTTTTTCCAGCATTTTATTACAAGAAATGTACCACCCTTTTTAAGCAGAACCTGCTCTACATCTGTCATCTGTTTACCTTCAAGAAATTAAAAGGAAGCTGAGGTTTTTGTCAAGAAGCCAATAACAACACATTTTCTTGGGTAAACTGGAAAATGTGGCAAAAATCTACTTAGGGCCACCTTGTTTTCATAGACTTTTCCCCTCTCCAGTCTCTGGAGAAGTGAGGAAAAATCATTCAAAATTCTCACCCTTAATAGCCATTTGTTGTATGTTGTGTTCAACGCACTCTGTCCAGCTGAGGGTGAAGAGGACAAACGGTAAGGAAAAGGCTGTCTTTACAACTCTCCCGCTAAAGGGAGGCATTCTAAAGGGGAAATGAATTCTAAAAGCAAAGGATTATGTAAGTGAAGAGTCCTCAGCACACAGCAGACTCTGAATTTTCTAATGTTTAGTTCAAGTGTAGTATGTACATAAAGTGCCTGAGTCGTAAGTGTACAGGTAGCAGAGTTTTCACAACACATCAAGGCAGCCAGCACCCCGATGGTGGCACAGAGCATGGCCAGACCCGAGAAGCCCCTATGCTTCCCCTCAGTCACTGCGCACTCCCAAGGGTGACCATTATTCTGACCTTCCTCTGACTTTGAATTGTACATAAACTTACTCTATGTGTCTGGCTTCTTTAATCCAACATCGTGAGATTCCTCCATATTGTTATCTGTAAAAAATGGCAGCTCGTTCATTCTCATAGTTGTATAACATTCTATGGTGAGAATATATCACAATTTATCTGTTCTACTATTGATGGCTATATGGATGGTTTATAGGTTTGGGTTTTTAGGAACAGTACTACCATAGGTGTTCTAATACAGCGCAGTCCAGTAGAACTTTCTGTTGTCATGGAAATGTTCTATAATCTGTGCGGTCCAATAACTACAGCCATATGTGGCTAATAAGCACTTGAAATGTAGCCAGTGTGATTGAGAAACTGAATTTTTATTTGTATTCAGTTCTAAGTATTTTAAATATTATATAAATAGCCACATGTGGCTGGTGGCTATTGATCAGCTCAGTTCCAATATATGCCTTAGAGTGAACACCATATGAGTTTCTGTAGGTATCTATCTAGAACTGCTGAGTCATCACGTGTGCATATGTTCAGCATCAGAAGACACTCGATGACTTTTACTTTCATTCCTTCTTCTTCTATATAAATCTCTATAGAAAATATGAAGAAGAAATATATACCTCTTGAGTTTTATTTTTATTTCATAGGGGTTGGAATTGAATTTTGTTTTTGTAGACTTACCTGGATATTCCACACTTGTCCTCACAAGAAATTGTGGTAAGGGATGGGATTGTCACCTCTCAATTTCCTCTCAGGTATTTCTTTCTTTTTTTTTTTTTTTGAGACAGAGTCTCGCTCTGTTGCCCAGGCTAGAGTGCAGTGGCATCAGCCTACCTCACAGCAACCTCAAACTCCTGGGCTCAAGCAATCCTTCTGCCTCAGCCTCCTGAGTAGCTGGGACTACAGGCATCTGCCACTATGCCCAGCTAATTTTTTTCTATATATATTTTTAGTTGTCCAGATAATTTCTTTCTATTTTTAGTAGAGACATGGTCTTGCTCTTGCTCAGGCTGGTCTTGAACTCCTGACCTCAAGCGATCCTCCCGCCTCGGCCTCCCAGAGTGCTAGGTTTACAGGCATGAGCCACCGCGCCTGGCCGCTCCCAGGTATTTCTGACTAGAGGGAACTCTCCTCCTGTTGCCAGTGGATGTGAACTAGCACTTGATTGGCTCATAGGCCGGCAAGATCATCCGAAGTTTTTCCCATCTGTTTCATTGTGGGGCGAAGGGATGTGGAGGTGGTGACATTAAACCTGAAATATCTGTAAATCCACATCGTATTTTTGTTCTTCTCAGTAAGGTGTAGGTAGAATCCTCGGTTCTGTTTCTGGAGACTGAGGGTCTGGGGTCCTCCTAGGGTGCCCATGAGACAGAGTCTGGACCTGATTGTATCTTCCCTTCTCCAACTGTGTCCAGTGCCTGGGCCGACAGACCTGGGAAGTGCTCCATGACATTAAGCCCTACTCCTGAGCTTTGGGAAAACGCTGGTTAGGTCTCTTCCTAAGTCTCTTCTTGGTGGCCACAGAGGACAAGCAAGTACTGCTAGCACTCAGGAATGACATATGTCCTTTGCTGTTTTTCTTTTCTTAATCTCCACCTCTTATCTTCATTGTGCTCTTCTCTGTTCTTTTATGTAAATTACTAAACATAAAAAGTGGCTACCATAATTTTTTCTAGAGCACAGCTAACCCTGTTGAACCCCTTCCAGGACAGAACCAAAACCAAACAATTTGGCTTGTGGGTTCAAAATAACACAAGCGAGACAAAATAACACGGCGAGATTGCCGTGGCTGTTGGGGATGTGGAAGCAGCAGCAATTGAAGGGAGAAATATTTTACAGAATCATTTTAGAAAATGCTTTTCAAAAAACCAAGCATTTTTAACACTTGTTTTGGGTAGTTGCTGTCCTTTTTTAAATTGAAGTGGGGTTTCAAGTTTTCGGTTTCTTCGTTTTTTGTTTTTTGGGTTTTTTTTTTTTTTTTTTTTTTTTGGTTTCTTACCTGTCAGGGCATAGAGAAGTAGAATAACGATTTCGGGAAAATAAAACATGATTTGAATCCAGTAGGCAAGATGACAGACATGTGCTATGTCAGTTACTACTCAAGTCTTCACATAATACTTGGCAGCTACTAGTACGCAAGCTATTTCTTTGCTTAAGACTCAGTCTCTATAGACTTCAACCCAGCACTTTTAAAGTGTCTTCTGGAGACCAAGGCTTCTCAAATTTAATATGCATACAGATCATCTGGGGATCTTGTTAAAATGCAGATTCTGATTCCTGAGGCTTGGGTGGGGCTTGAGATTCTGCATTTCTAACAAACTCTCCGCTCGTGCTGGTCCTGCTTGTCCAGGGACCACGTTTTCAGTAGCAAGCTCATAGACATCTTCAGAAGCTCACTGCTAAAGGTATCGACGGCTAACTCCTGCCTGACCCAATCAAAGAACAGAATGGTGAGATCTGGGGGAGTTAGAGAGATGGATTTCCTATTTTTTAATTTATATATCTGGTCTACTTCTAAAGTAGGCAACTAAAAGTATTAAAACACTTACAATATTTTATATGAATTAATAAAACATTGAATTTTTAAAAAAGGATTCTTGAGTCCATAGTGATATTCAAAAAAAAAAAAGAGAGAGAGAGAGGAAGGGGAGCCCTTTTTAACAAAAGAATCCCAGTTACTAAATGTAGAAGGAAAGGTAGAATCACCATTTTGTAACCTCTAATGACATTGATTCTGGCAAAGATTATCAATAAATGCCCAAAGCACTGAGTGTAAAAGGTTCTTGGGGAACTGGATAGTCATGTGGTTTTAAAGTATCACCCATCATTACTTATTAAATACAGAGGGAAAAGTGCATTTCACAACAGAGAGATCTGGCAGGCATCACCTTAAAATAAGTCATCACCAATAGTATCACAACCTGACATTCTGTGCCCCTGATGTGGGAAGTAACCAATATTTCCTTGTACTATTTTTGCAAAAACATTTAAGCTCAATCTAATCATGAGGAAACAATTAGATAGTTCCAGATTTGGGATATCTCACAAGACAAGAGACCTGGACTAAAGAGACATGCAACTCAGTGATTGAATGCCGAACTGGGGAAGAAACACAAACACTATATTAGACGTTACTAGAACAATTGAACTTTTAGTATGGATTACATATTAGATAATATCACTGTATCAAGGCAGTAGAAGTGTGGTTATGTCAGAGAACATCCTTGGAGATATACACACCGATACATTTAGGTATAAAATGTCATGATATCTGCAATTTCAAATGGTTCAGAGCAAGAGAGAAAACAAATGTGGCAAAATGTTAACAGTGAATATAGGTGGGTAATGGGCCTTCTTTCACCTTTTCTGTAGATTTAAAATTTTTCAGGATAAAAAATTAGGAGGTAAGGGAACATAAACGTAGACGGTAAAATACCATAAGGGCCCAGGAGCCATTTAGAAGAAGAGTAGACATAATTGTACCAAAAGACTGTAGTCAAACAGTTATCACAATAAACAAACACATAGTTCCTATCTTTAAGCTTTGCCTTTGCCAGTCATTTTCTTTTGAGAAGTGGGGTTCTCCAGCTCTCATATTGGCATGTATAAACTTGGCAGGGTTCTGGTTTCTTTTTGAATTGTAAACTGCAGTGTGAACTTATATTTCTTTTAAGTAATTACTTCAATGCAAATATTCAAGTACTGAATTCTATTTTTTTTTTTTTTTGAGATGGGGTCTCACTCTGTCACCCAGGCTGGAATGTAGTGGTGTGACCACAGCTCACTGCAGCCTTGAACTCCTGGGCTCAAGGGATCATCGCACCTCAGCCTCCCCAGTCGCTGGGATTACAGGCATGAGCCACCACAACCAGCTCTGAACTCTATTTACTCGGCTCTTTAAAAAGTTGGTTGCCTCGCTGTTAAACAGCATTCATGGATGTTCGTCTCTTTAAAGATGTAGGACTTTCCTTGATGGACCATTTCGACATCTGTCAGTTCCGTTAGCCCTTTCCTAGCTTCTAAGCATCATGAAGTAAGTGGACTTCAGCAGTCAGATGTTATAAGAGACAAACTCGAGGGGGAAAAGTACAGAAAGCTTCACAAGATCATGCAGGGAGTTGATGACTGCTACGGTTTGAATATGGTTCGTCCCCATCAGGCTTAGTGGTGGGAACTTTAAGAGGCGTATGGGACATGCAGGAGGCGCCCTCAGGAGGGGACTAATGCAGTCTCCCAGAAGTGAGTGAGCTCTCACTCTCAGGACCGGATTCGTTCCCGTGAGAGCGGGTTGTTACAAAGCTAGGCTGCCTCTGTTTTGCTCTTTTTGCACAGGCTGGTTCCCCTTGCACTTCCCTGCCATGTTTTAACACAGCACGTGGCCATCACCAGAAGCTACCAGATGCAGCTGCCCAATCTTGAACTTCCCAGCCTGCGGAACGATGAGCTACATAAACCTCTTTCCTTTATAAATTTCCCAGTCTCAGGTATTCTGCTATAGCAACACAAAACGGACTAAGACAGAAACCTTCACAAGAAAACACAGTGAGTTGATGACAGAGTTCTAAATAGAGCCCAGGACCCCAACAGTCCTGCCACCTGCTTCAACCACAACACCCCAACAGGTCCACAATGGGATTAAGATTTGGAAGGGCCATTACTTTTCTCTTAGAATTTATTTCTCTATACCATGTAAACCAGACAGATGTAGAGTTGTTTTTGACGTTACTGTTTGAGTAGTAGCCACAAGCCCTTCCTCTAAATAATGTGTTTTACAAGAACATTGTCAGGAAGCAACGTGATCTCCCAGAAGAGAAAGGCATTGAACTGCTGGCCTGTCTCCCTCCACGGGGCTGGGATTTATGGCCACCATTGGCCGCCTACTCCTGCAGGACTGCCCAGGTTGCTGCAGCCCTTCCTTCTTCAGAAGGACAATGCCCGAGGTCGTGCTGCCTCTGCCCGCAGGAAATGCCTATGAGCAGTGACGCGGCCCGATGCCCGGGAGGACAAGTGCTATGGTCTTCTTGTTAATTTTTCTTTTTGGCAAACTCTGAACCATGGCCAAAAACTATTATGTTTAGCTCCTGGGCAGCCGCTGGACCTCTGAGGAGCCTGGTAAAGGAACTGATTCACTTCCTGAGGGCCGACCATGTGCAAAGCCCTGTGGGACGTGCTGGGAGAACCTGGGAGGGGTCCTAATGACAGGTAGGAAGTTGGTTAGAAGACACATGTTCCCTCCAAGATGCAGTGCCAATTCCCTCACAACCAGGCTGCCCACTGTCTCTCTCGCCTCATCTCCTGTCTGTTCTGCAGCCCCTCTGCTATTTGCCTTTCTCTGTATACCTCTTCCTGCCTCCAGGAGGGCCTCTGCAGGGCTGCTGCCATGGCCTCCTTGCCAAAGGCGAACATTCGCCAAAACCCAGCTCATGTGTTATTTTTGGAAAGCCTTCTCTAGCACACACCCACTCACGATGTTAGGTGTCAATAAAGCACTTTAAACATGCCCCTACTGTAGTGCATATCACATTTTTATGGACTGTATAAAAATCAATTTATTCATTCAGTAAATATTTGCCTTATTATGTGCCAGGCACTGAGCTAGGGGCTGAGGATACAATATGGACTAAACAACCCTGGCTGCAAAACGCTCACAGTCTGGTGGGAGGACAACGCTCATCACCCTTTGAAAAGTGCCCTAAGCAAGGAGGAGAGAGGCACAGGGGCTTGGCCCCTACAGGACACCGATGAGCCTAGGTGAAGAAAATTGCAGGGGAGGAGTTCGGGGACGGAAAACCAAGAGTTTGGATTGATTGATTGATTGATTTTGAGACAAGGTTTCACTCTGTTGCCCAGGCTGGAATGCAGTGGTGCAATCATAGCTTACTACAACCCAAACTCTTGGGCTCAAGTGATCTTCCCCCCTCAGCCTCCTGAGTAGCCACCACACCTGGGTAATTTTTAAATTTTTTGTAGAGACAAGGTCTCATTGTGTTGCCCATGCTGGTCTTGAACTCCTGGCCTCAAGAGATCCTCCTGCGTCTGCCTCCCAAAGTGCTGTGATTACAGGTGTGAGCCACTATGGCGAGCCAAGAGTTTGGTTTTAGACATGTTCAATTAGACATGCCAGTGGAGATGCTGATTAGGCAGTTGCATATGTGAGTCCAAAGTTTGAGAGGGAGGTGTGACCTGGAGCTATACATTCAGGAGGTGCTTGCAGGCACAGGGATAGTAGCTAAAGCCAGAAACATGAGATCCCCAAGACAGGGTAGGTAGAGAATAGAAGAGAACCAAGAAATGAGCCATGTGTCTCCCCACCAATGGACCTTGCTCATGTTATAGGTAAGAATACAAAAGTGTAGAGAGGACCAGTGCTTTGCCCCAAGTCACAGCACAGCTACAATAAGACAGAGAGAGAATTGCAGTCCAAGGTTTACAGGCTCCAAACCCACAGTCTTCCCATTGCATCCTTCTAGGAGCCAGCACATCCAGTGGCTGGGAGCAGCTCCCCGACTGAAGGCCATCTCCATAACCCAGTTTCTTATATGAATCCACCAGGAAGCTTGTGGAAATGAAGTATAGCAGGCTGAATCATGGCTCCCAAAGATACCAGATCCTAACCCTGGGACCCCATTGTGATTCAGTTAAGGATCTCAAGATGTGGAGATTGTCATGGGTTTTCTGAGTAGACTCTAAATGCAGTCACAAATGTCCTTATACAAGAGAGGCAGACAGAGGTATGACATACACAGAAGAGAGGGCGAGATGACCAGGAGGCAGAGAGTGACAGCGTGGTGCAGTCAAGGCAGGGAATGCTGGTAGCCACCAGATTCTGGAAGAGGCAAGAGGAAGAATAAATTATCTTCCTACAGCCCCCAGAAGGAGCACAGCCCTGCTGACACACTGGTTTTGGTCCAATGAAATGGATTTCAAACTTCTGGCCTCTAGAACTGTGGGGGAATCAGTTTCTATGATTTTAAGCCACTAAATTTGTGCTAATTTGTTACAGCAGCCACAGGAAACTAATCCAGGCTGATTCCAAGGACACATGCGCAGAGAGTTGGATTTAGTGCGTCTGCTCTTCTGACAGGCAGTCAGGGTGATTCTGATACCCGCCATCCATGGACCACACTCCCCTGCCACTCAGGCAGGGGACTCCTAGGAAAGGACTTAAGCCCCTGAACTAGGGGGTTTTAGTCTGGGCTCCATTCCTCCATAGAATCCATAGTTGAATTTCGGGGTGGGGGAGCCATACATTTCCTTAAATTGTATGTGAAATTGTGTGTGGATGTGCAAACATGTTCATATTTTTCGAGAGTGAGTTTTTTTCAGATTCTCAAAGGGGTCACAGAAAAGGTTAAGAACTATTAATATGATTCTAAGAACAACTTGAGGTGTGTACACCGGGTCCAGGGTGGGTGGGGAAGAATGAAGCCTCTGAGGGCTTATGCTGGGCCTGAGGGGGAGGGAAGCCGAGACAAAGAGTGAATGAGATTAACAGTGGCATCTTGAAGTCTCTATGCAACTGAGAGCACAGGTAGCCCTGCCCGAGGGCGTGATGAGAGGTGACACAAGACATGTCCCTACTTTAGCAAGATGGTTAGTGAATAGATTATCTTTTGGGAATGGTAGGTAGACAACCTCACCAGAGGAGCCAGGATCTAGACAGTCACAGGTCGGTATCTGAGGGAGATAAAGGCAGACATGACCATTTACAATCACACTGGACATACCAGAACCCCGAGGAAACAGAAGGCAGGGATTTCCGCCTGGGGTTCCTTCAGTGGTACAGGCAGTGGTTCAGCAAGAAAGACGCTGTGGGTGCTTATTATTTATAGGCTATGAGAAACTTGGGTTATGCATTTTTCCTTCTAATTTAACCCTTTGAATCATTCCTTAACTGATACTCATTTTATATCACTCCATCTTAATGGTTTTATTATTTTAATCTTGGTCCTTTTTGGTTAATATATTTTAATTTTGCGTTTCATTGTTCAATGGATTATTTAATGTCTCTCTCTCCTACTGGACTGTGAGCTTCACAAAGGCAGGGATACATTTCTGTTTTTCTCAACTGTGTGTCCCCAGCTCCTAGCACAACACCTATCTTAGTTCATTTGAGCTGCTATAACAAAATACCCTAGACTGGGTGGCTTATGAACAACATATATTTATTTCTCACAGTTCTGGAAGTCAGGAAGTCCAAGATCAAGGTGCTGGCAGATTTGGGGTCTGGTGAGGGCCTGCTTTCTGGTTCATGGACTGCACCTTCTCCATGTGTCTCCACTCATGACCTGATTACCTCCTAAAGGCCCCACCTCCTAATACCAGCAAATTAGTGATTAGGTGTCCACATATGGAATTTGAGGGGACAAATATTCAGGCCATAGCAATGCCTGACATATAGTATTTCATTTCTCCTGTGAGTGGTCATAACTTTTAAAAATGATTGTACCAGTAAAATAGTGTAGCCACTCTGTAAAATAGTCTGGCAGCTCCTCAACACGTTAAAAATAGAGTGACCATATGACCCAGCAATTCTACTACTAAGTATATACCCAGGAGAACTGGAAACCTATGTCCACACAAAAACTTGCACACAATGTTCACAGCAGCATTATTCATAATAGCCAAAAAGTGAAAACAACCCAAATGTCCATCAACTGATAACGGATAAATAAAATAACTGCTATGTCCATACAATGTATTATTATTCAGCCATAAAAAGTAAGTACTAATACATGTAACATCCATGAACCTTAAAAACTTCTATGAAAGAAGTCAGCCACAAAAAGATCACATACTGGATGATTCCATTCATGCAGAATGTCCGAAATAGGTAAATCAAGGTTACATGCAGAAGGTAGGTTTGTGATTCCCAGGGCTGGGGTGTTGAAGGGAATGGACAGTAACTGCTAATGGTCACGGTTTTTTTCGGGGAGTGGGGAGTGGTGATGAAAATGTTCTAAAATTAGACAGTGATGTTGTTTGCACAACTCTATGGATACACTAAAAATCACTGAATGGAACATTTTAAAAGGGTAAAGTTTATGGTATATAAACCATGTCTCCGTGAAGCTGTTATATTTTTAAAAGGGAAAAAAATGAAATGATATAGTCATGTATCATTTATTAAATGCTTTAAGCAAACTTACTAAAATTATGCCAATAGTTTGTTTTCAAGAACAGCAGCCCTGCCTACCTGAATTGTGCGCCGGTGTGACTGGATGGGAGCGCGCAGAGTCCAAAGATAACCTGGCACCCGGGCTGCGGGGCCCGCGACCGGGTGGCGACTGGGTTGGGGCGGAGGGTGCAGTTGACGGCTTCAGAAAGGAGAGTGAGAGGCTGAGGTAGGGGTATTTGTTCCCCCGCACGTCTGTCTCCTCCCTCCTGGCTTCCCACCCCACCCTCTGTATCGCACTTGGTTCACGATCACCTTGGGATCCCCCGCTCCCAGCGCCTCGCCAGCGCAACTGTGTGTATTGTTTGGCTGGAGAACTGCGGTGAATTAAAGAAGGACAGCGTGCCTTACGGTGACCCGGCAGGGACTCGGCTCCCAGAGCCCAGCGGCCGCCCGGCTCCGGCCGGGATTTGGGCGGAGGGCGCCCGCCTAGGGGCGGCGGGGAGCGGGCGCCGCAGCTGTCTCGGGGCGGGGGCCGAGCCTTTGTGCCGAGGCCGCTGCCGGCTCCCGCCGCTGGGGGGCGGCCTCCGTCCCGCCGACCCCGACAATAGCGCGAGCGGGGGGCGCCGCGCGGGCCCGGAAACTTTTCCCTGGCGCCGTGGTCGCGCCGGGAGCGCGCCCATCTCCGCCCGCGGTCAGTGCGCCGGGCTGCGGCCGCCGCGGCGGAACGGAACCCAGGGAAGGGGGCGCGGGGCGGCAGCGCCTGGGGCTGCCCGCGACGGGGGTGGCTGCGCCCGGGTCCCCGGCCACGCGGGAGGCTCCGGCACCCGGCCGGGCGGAGCGCGACGCGCCGAGCCGCGCCATGGGGGAGGCACCCAGCCCCGCGCCCGCGCTCTGGGACTGGGACTACCTGGACCGCTGCTTCGCCCGCCACCGTGTCTGCATCTCCTTCGGCCTGTGGATCTGCGCCTCCTCCTGCTGGATCGCCGCCCACGCGCTGTAATGGGGCCGGGGACCCGCGGCGCGAGGGGGTGAAGGGTGTGTCGTGGGGGGAAGTGGGCGCTAAGCCCCAGGTACTCCCTCTTGGAAGCCTAGAGCAACCGGCGGAAGGGGGGATGGAGGAAGCAGCACGATTTTACGATCAGATCTAGCATTTCTCTGTAGACCGAAGTCGGATACTTCTTTCCGGATTCCATGCACGGGAAAGCTGGGCTGTGAGCCAACAGGAGCAGGCCGGGTGGTGCAATGGATGGGGCCCTGATCTGGATACCACGAGTCCTGAGTTGTGTTGTCAGCCCTTCCCCATTGACTCGCGGTGTGAGCTGCACAATTTCTAAAGCCTCTGCCTCCTGTGAATGGGGATGGTACCTCGCAGGGTGGATGGGGTGAATGAATGAGCCAGTACCGGCCAGGCACTTAGTAAGTGCTCATTAAAGATCATTTTTATTGCTCCAGCTGTGCCACCAACTCTTGGGACCTTGGTAAGTCCCTCAGTGCTTCTGCCTTGAATTTACCCAAGACCCTCTCAGCTGGAAGAGGGGTGGTGACGATCTGACTCTGGCCACAATCTTTGCCTCGGTCTGTCCAACACTGGGAGTGGTTTGACCAGGCGGACGCCATAGCCTGAGTTATAAGAATGAAGTCGCCAGGTCTTCAGCCACCCTGTCCCAAGCACAGAAATCCACGAGCAGGGCCAGGGGTGGTGCCACCCACGTGTTCCCTGGTTGGGGAGAAAGGAGAACAGCCCTGGGGGAGGCTGGAACTGACTCACCTTAGCACTCAAAGGATATTCCCCTCAGGCGTTTAATGTTGCAGAGATGCTGCGGCCCAGCACCCAGTGACTGGAATACCAATACACAGGCGCTCAGCACATTTGCTGTGGGTTCAGTTTGCGTTTATTAACTCATTCAGTCCCTACCACAACCCCATGGAGTGGGTACTGTTATTAACCCCACTTTCAATGAGCCCTAAGGTCCTCTGAGAGGTTAAATAGCTTGTCTGAATGGAAAGAACAGAAACCTCAGATCCTAGCGAAGGGGGTCGGCTTGTAAGATTGAAACTGTCCAGATCAGAGGCTGGAAGCTGCTGCAGCGCTGTATGTACATTAGCACATTTGTTCCTCACAGCCATCCTGAAGTCAGCGCCATTAGGCATTTTACCAGCCTGGAACCCAAGGCTTGGAGAGGTTTAGTGGCTCCTTCGAGAAGTCCCGGCTGGCCGGCCTGAGAGCAGAGCGCCTGCCTTTTCCCCCTGCCTGGGGTCTGGACAGAGCCATTTGTCATCCCTGAACCTCCATTTGCCTTTGCAGAACGTGTCTCTTCCGAGCAGTGTGTGGGCTGGGTTAAGGTCAGCCCAGGATCCTTGGCCCCAAGAGCTGGGTAGTGGCTTCTGAGAACAACAGGGTTCAGAGCAACACCTCCACATGTAGAGCCAAAGACTTGCTGTTAACTCACCTTATCACCGTAGGCCTTAGTGTTCTCCTCTCTCAAATGGGAGGGTTGGAATAAATTATTTCTAATTTGGGTCCAACTCTGAGAATCTCTAAGAGTCTCTGCTTTTTGGCCTTGAATTAGTTTCAGGAGCCTAGGGCCCAGATTAAAGGGTGATCTTCCCACCGTGAGCTTTGGGCTTGCCCAGCAGCTTGGGCAATGTTTAGGAGTCCGGGAGTCTTCTGCCCTCATCCGTGACTCCTGAAAGCTGACGCTCGGAACCAGCCGAACAGTCCTGGGAATGTGGAGGGCCGCCCTCTGGGTAAAGGAAATGAAACCAGAGCTGCAGTCGTGCCTCGGTTTCTCCTTAGAAATGCAGCAGGGAGACATCTAGAACAAAACATTTCTGAGATCCCGTCAATGCAGAGAGACCTTGGCCCCTTCTAGCCTGTCCTGCCCTTCTGCCATGTTCCTGGGTGGCTGGGGAGTGGGGGAGGGCCACAAGGAGAGAAGCCCCAACGGTGCTGGGGGAGGGCACCCCAAAGTGCCAGAAGGCAGGAGTTTGCTCTCCCTGTGTGTAAAGAACATGCTCAGTTTGGATGCCGGCCAACAGAAGCCAGGCCACCCCACTGCACGGATGGAGCAGAAGAATTTCACTTTGATTTCAGAGAAACAAGTTGCCTTTTAAATTTAGGCAATTAACTCTGCAGTTAATGGCAGCAGTGGGGTTATGTTTATAACCCTCCTGCTTCCATTTTGAAAAATAGAACCTGACAGCTAGTTTTTCAGTGCTGAGTGGTAGGTCATTAGATGGTGTGGGCCTGATTAGGAGGAGGAAGGTGATTCTTCCTTAGAGAGGTGGGTGTCCCCACATGGTAAGAGGTCTAGCTCCTGCCATGGGCTTTTTGACCAAAGGCTCAGTAGTCTTTTGATCTTTTCCCATCAGTAAACTAAGTTCCAAAACACCTGCTAACTACCTGTGGGAGAAGGTGCTCCATAAGGATGCAAAGTCACAGTTGCCCTTTTCAGACACCTACTCAGTCCATCCCCAAACTCACAGCTCCTATGTTCTGTCTGCACCCCTGTCACCCCAGGCTTCTCTATCTGAGATGTGCAAAGAAATGTCGGCAGGGCCAGTCGGCACTGTGCGCCGCATGCTGCCTCCTGACCAATCTGTGTGACACTGTGGGGGCTGTTCTAGCCAGACAGCTCACCATCCAGGTATGTCGGGCCCACGGGTGACAGTGCTCAGCCCAGCACAGGCATGGCCTCCCTTTCTCTGCTGCAGCCATGGTGCCTTCTGTCTCATTCCTTCAGCGTGCAGAGCACAGTGTCACCTCAGGGCCTGTGCCCTTGCTGCTCCTTCTGCCCTCAAGTGCTCTGTTCCCCACGACCACACCGCTCACCGCTCACTCCTTCTGCTCAAAAGCCACCTTCTCAGTAAGGCCTCCCCTGTTTAAAATGGTGACCTACCTCTTCCACTAGCTTAAGCCCCAATACATCATATACTTTACTTACTTATTATGTTTATTGTCCCTTGTATGTTAACCCCACTAGGATGTCAGTTCTACAGGGCAAGGATTTATCTACTTTCATGTACCCATCACTTAAAACAGCACCTGGCACCTAGTAAATGCTCAGTAAATAGCTATTGTCACAGTTATGTGAGCTCCAGCTCCTGCAGGGGTGGCTGAGTCCTTTCTCAGGTGGCAATGTGGGCTTTGGGGCAAGTGAGGAATAGTTTCAAATTTCCCAAAAGTCTGGGCCCTCCAGCAAACCTGTGTAGAAGGGTCCTATTCCAAAACACAGATCCCAAAGAAAACCTGTTGGACCCACTGTCGGGAGCCACTCATGGGGCTGGTCTTGGCCTCGTGCCCATCCAGGTAGGATGAAGGAGGGCAGCCGAGTGGTCAGAGCACAGATTTGGAGTGTTCTAGACCCTGCTTTGAGCTGTGTCATCTCAGAAGCAAATCATCTTTTATTCTGGGTGCCCATTAGCTGATAGAATATCATGGGGCCCAGCTCAAGTCCAATAATAATAGTTAAGCTGAAATACTTAACTACATACTGGGCACTAAGGACTTTTTATGTATTGACTCATTTAATCCTGACACTCCTATGACGTGTGTGCTCTCATTATCCGTTTTACAGATGTGGAAACTGAGGCATAGAGAGGTTAAATAGCATCTCTCAGGGCACCCATCTAGTAAGTAGCGTTAGCAGGATTCAGACTCCACGCTGCATGCTCTTACCCACTGCTAGTGCCTTTACAGGTAGTTTGCTTTCCTCCAGGCGCTGGTCTGAGCACTTCCTTGTGTTAAGTAGTCTGCTTGACAGTCTTTGAGGGAGGCCTTATTATTATGCCTATTTTACAGATGAGGAAACTGAGGCCCAGGAAGCTCAGTGGCTGGGCCAAAGTTACACAGCAGAGACTGCCCCATGCAGGGGAAAGAGTGTGGAACAGGAAGCGGAGAGCTGGGTTCTTAACCTGTCTCTACTGACGGGCATCTGCATCACTTGGGATCTGTCGTTTAAACACTCTGTCACCTCGTCAGTCAGATGAGATGTTAGTAGACTTTTCTCAGGATTGGTGGGAGGTGTCACGGACTAACGTATGTGGAGGCAGCACATCAGTGTAACCCGGGGTGGAGGGATCCCAGGAAGACAGGCACTGCAGTTGCTGAAAAAAGATGTTTGACCGCCAACACTATTTCCATTTGCTCCCAGGTTTTCACTGGTGCCTACCTAGCAGCTATTGACTTGGTGAACTTTGTGTTCATTCTATTCCCAGTCTGTGGATCTAAATTCAAGTCTAATTCAGGTGAGTGTGTGGCTGTCTGTTCCTGTCTTCATTCATCCATCCATTCATTCATCGGTACCCCAAGTGCCTACTCCTTGTCATGCCCCCGATCTGGGCCCCTGCCAGGCAGACAAATGAGCAAGGTCCCTGACCCCAGCCAGATGAGGGAGAGGGCCCTAAGCAGTCATTAGAGCTGCTGGTTGGGAGATGTGTGCATACTGTGGGCAGCCAGAGTCGGGGAGGGGCTGCAGGGGTCAGGGAAGCTCGGGGCGCTGGACCAGGCAAGGGCATTCCAGGTGGACAAGACAACATGGCGAAGGCCAGGAGGAGGCTGTGGCATGGCTTTGCCGCTGAACAATGATATCTCAGCATGCAAGGCCAGGGTGGCCCAGTGAAGCCCCACAACTTCTGGAAGTAAATGTTGGGATTAGGCGTGGGCATCACAGGCAGAGCAGGGGCTGGAAGTGCCTGACACGGGCTGAGTAGCCCTGAGTATCTGGGACTGGGAGTCCCAGAGAAGGTACAGCAATGTGTCTGGACCCTTGTCGAAAAAGGAGGGAATGCCTGCATCCCTGGGTAAGGTAGCATGCCCTCGGCTGCTCGCTGCTGCCCAGGGGAGAAATGTTCTTACCAGAACTGCTCGGGGGAGTGACCATCTCATATTTCAAGGAAAGTTTCAAAAATGCTGCTTGTTGCCCTTTGTCCTGCTCAGTTTAGGTGTGTTGGCACAAATGTAGTCACTCATTGATGCATTCCCCAAGTGTGAGCCGGTTCTGCTCTGTGGAGATCATAGGAACTCACATTGTGCCGTCCTTGGGATTCTAGTCTAGGAGAGGCGCTGCTGTCTGCGCGCAGGTGCATATGATGAAAGATAACATCATCCCCGCCTGAGGAGGGAGAACAGCGCCAATTGTGGGGGTGGGAGGAAAGGCTTCTTAAAGAGGTGGCCCGACCACAGGGCCTTGGCGGTGGGAAGGATCTGGCCTATAGAACAACGTGGGAACCCCATTCTGGCATTGGGTGAAGTCAACACCAGTCCTTCCCACGCAGCTACCTGAGGAGTTCTGAGTTCCAGGAGCTATGTGGGATCTTGGTGTCTGTTGCAGATCGGGGCCCCCAAGGCAGGAAGAGGAGGCAGCGGCTCAGAGTCAGCGTATTTGCCCTGGCCCTGCCACTGAGCCTGGGCCCGTGCTGGGCTCTCTGGGCCGCTGTCCCAAAGGCTTCAGCCCCCATCCGAGGGTCGCAGAGGAGGCTACTGGCAAGCGTGCTGCAGGTGAGGCTGAGCCACCACGGGAGGATGTGGGGTGGTGCAAATGCCCTGGGGTGGGCCCTTGCCTTTGTTAGGAGAAAGCTTCTAAAAGCAGAAAAGGACTCCTCAGGTTTGGCTGCTTCTTGGGACACAGGGACAGTCTGTGCAGAGTGCTGACAGCATGTCACCTGTTGTCGCAGGAAAATACCGAACTCCTCGGCTACCTGCTGGGCAGTGTCGCTGCCTTCGGCGCCTGGGCTTCCCGGATCCCCCCTCTCTCCAGAATCGTGAGGCTGCGGCAGGGCTGGGGCTGTGGGTCCTGGGGCGGAGCTGTGGTGTCACTGTGTGTGACAGCGAGGAGGGGCTATGTGGAGAGTGGGCTGCCTACTCAGGGTGTCTTAAGGACTGCGGGAGCCTCTCGGGGAAAGCCCACTGCCTCCTCTCCCACTTCCGGTAGGAATGAGAAGCAGGTGCTCAGGACAGAGCCCCTGGGGCTGCATAGACAAGTGTCCCCTCAGAGAGCAGTCAGGTCCTGCAGCTCTGCACAGATCAACAGATCAAGTGTCTCGTTGGTGGGTATTTTCCAAGCCTCTGGAGTGAGGGAAGCCCCTTGTTGGCCAGTCCTGTGGGGGACACAGATGGGAGCTGAGATATGTTCTCACCCTTGGGGCGCTCACGGTCTCATGGAAAATGCAGAAATGTGACGCTGGATCTCTTGATGCCCTAAGAAAGAAACAAATGTTTGGGGTTTTGGGAGAGAGAAGGCTGCTACACTATTCAAATGAGCAAAGGTGAAAGCTGTTCACACTGCTGGCCGCAGGTGGTGGGGAGGTGTCCTGTTGGCTCAGAAGGGGAAGTGGGCTTTGAGGAGGCAGAGGCTTGGGACGGCAGTCCAGGCAGTGGAGAGCACACAGGAAAAGCCACCGCGCGGGATGGCACCCGGGACAGCTAGTCATTGTGGACATGTGGCAACTGCTCTGCTGAGTTTTCGCTGCAGACAACTCAGACAACTGTTCCGTCTCGCTGACAGGACAGTGGCCAAAGCTAACACCATGAAATGTAACAGGTCCATCATTTAGTCTGAAAAGAAGCACTTGCCCAAGAGCATCATGGTTCTAAAGCAGTGCCAGGGGACAGGATTAGGGGGTGGCAGGTGGTTAGTGGTGGTTTGTGTGATGCTTCGGCCTGAGCCAAGAATGCCAGAAACTTCGGGGGATGGGGGGACTTGCCCAGCAGGTGAGAGAGGGAGCCAGGAGCACTGGGCTGGCTCAGCAGTCCCCTGGGTACTCCAGGGTGGGGGCTGAGCTATGTCACATGAAGACCTTTGAAGGGGCTGGCACGGTGCCCCGACCACCAGTAGTTGCTCCGTAGGGCTGCCATAAGGAAGCATCACAAACTTTGAGCAGTAGAAATTTCTTACATCACGGTGCCAGAGGGCAGAACCCCGAGATCAAGGTGCCGGGAGGGCCATGACCCCTCTTCAGGCGCTAGGGAAGGGTCTGTCCCAGCCCTCTCTCCCAGCTTCTGGCAGTTTCTTGGCTTATGACAGCATAACTCCAGGCTTCACATGGTGTTCTCCCATGTGTGTGTCCCCACATGGCCTTCCCTCTGTACCTTTCTGTGTCCGACTTTCCCCTGTTTATAAGGACATTGGCCCTTAAAAAGACAGCTAAGTGGTGGTCAGTAACAGGCACTCTGCTACTGGTTGTGTCAGGTGTGACGGGGCCAGAAGAGGGAGTTACTTGCTCACCTTAGAGTGGAGGTGGAAGGGGAAGTTTCCAGAGTTAAGGTTCTGAAGTATGAGTAGGAGTTCAACAGGCAACTTGAGCAAAAGCTGGAAGTGTAACAGAAGTAGTGCCCTTGGGGACTGCCGGTGGGCAGAGGGCTTGCCCCCACCCTGCTACACCACTGAGTGCCCTGGGTCTCAAGATCCAACGTTCCTCGCTGCCCAGCCCCCTCCTCTCTCTCTGCCCAGTGCCAGGGGAAGACGTTTTCCTCCATCCACCTGTGGACCCGGCTCCTGTCGGCCCTGGCTGGCCTCCTTTACGCCTCGGCCATTGTGGCTCATGACCGGCAGCCCGAGTACCTGCTGCGGGCCACACCCTGGTTCCTGACCTCCCTCGGCCGAGCTGCGCTGGACCTTGCGGTATCCACCCCAGGGCTGGGGAACTCACCTGCCTGCAGCCACCAGAAGCCTGTGTCTCATCCCCACCCTACCCCACGCCCTGTCACACCCGCCTTCCCTCTTGCTAGATGGAACTCTCCCAGCAGTCAGGGAGGTGGTTTGCAGCCTGAGGCAGACAGACACAGATGCAATTATTTGCAGTTTTGTGTTTTCCCTTTTTATATAAGAAGAAATTATCTGTCGGTTGGAGCTCTCTGAAACAGCAAGGGAGTGTGAAGTTTCCTGGCCCTGAGGTGAGAAAACCCAGGTTCCAGTGTCAGTTCTGTTCCCTGCCTGGGCATCTCATCCTGGGTGCCCCCTGCCGTCCTATGGCCTCTTCTCCTCATCCTTGCCTTCCTCACAGGCTGGGCAGGGGAGTTGTTCCCTTCCTGCTCTCTGTGATAATGGGCCTGCCTTGGAGAGGCAGAGACAAAAGCTGACAAGTGCTGCCATTTGCCAGTGACTGCTGAGCAGCCTCCTGGTCCCCAGGGGGTGTTGCCAGATGTGCTGACACCCAAGTGACCTTGGCGGACCTTCAAGGGCAAACTGAATGCAGACAGTGGGCGCGAGGGAGGAGATGGCGGGAGATGCTGACAGTGAGCAGTGGCTCTGCTGTGGTGGTGTGGGGGTGCGGTGTGACGGCTCCAGGGAAGAATGTTTTCTTGCCTATTCCAGCTTCTGGTGGCTTCTAGTGTTCCCTGCCCTGTGGCAGCATGATTTTATTTTCTGCCCCTTTCTTCTCGTGGCCTTCTTCCCTTTCTGTATCTCTGTTCTTCCCTTCTCAGAAGGACTCCAGTCACAGTCATTGAAGTTAGGGGCCACCCTAATCCACTGTGAGTTCATCTTAACTAATTACGTCAGCAAAGACCCTACTTCCAAATATGGTCACGTGCTGAGGTTCCAGGTGGACATTAATTTTCAGGGACACTATCCAACCCACTGTCTATACTGTCACTATAAGCCAGGCCTTTCAAGAACGATGTTTTTCAAAATTCTTTTGTTTAACATGTATTTACCACACACTTGTTAGAAACAGGGTCTTTTTTATTTTTTAATTTTTTTTTTTTTTTGAGACACAGTCTCGCTTTGTTGCCCAGGCTAGAGTGCAGTGGTGACAGCCTAGCTCACAGCAACCTCAAACTCCTGGGCTCAAGCAATCCTCCTGCCTCAGCCTCCCGAGTAGCTGGGACTACAGGTGCATGCCACCACACCCGGCTAATTTTTTCTATTTTTAGTAGAGACGGACGGGGTCTAGGGGGTCTCGCTCTTGCTCAGGCTGGTGTCGAACTCCTGAGCTCAAGCGATCCTCTCGCCTCTGCCTCCCAGAGTGCTAGGATTACAGGCGTGAGCCACTGTGTCCAGCTCCAGGAACAGGGTCTTGTTGGGTGCTGGGCCCTTGTGGGGACAGGAACATAGAGTCAGGCCTGGCTCTGTCCTCAAATAAGAACATGTCTGACTCAGGGCAGAGCCAGGCAGGACAGTGCTGGGGAGAGATGACAGTGCAGGGTTGGGGGGTGGTGGAGAAGCAGAGGGTGCACTAGGTGGCTGGGAGTGCTCGGTCTACCTTAACCACCACTGGCTCAGATCATTTTCCTTTCGTGCGTGCTGAGAAGCAAGATGAGACGGGCCTTGGGATTTGCCACCGAAGCCAGAGAGAGCCCTGACACCCAGGCCCTTTTGACCTGTGCAGAGAAAGAGGAAGAAAACCAGGAGGCAAGGAACGAGGACAAGGTCTCTGGCTGGAAACCTCTGGTCCCACCGAAACATGTACTGGCATGGAGTGGACGGGGGTGGCAGGCCTCAGCGAGGGCTGGGGCTTGGGAATTCTGAAGTTCCTCTGCACCCGGCCCGTTGGTGACTTTAAAAAGCCACTCTTCCTCTCCAAAGCTAAGGTGACCCTAAATGCAATGGGATCCTCCATTTTCCTAGTTATAATTTTTTTTAAGTTTTTTTGATCACTTAATGAACTTAATACACTTTTAGCAATGTGGATGAAATAGTCAAATGTCCATGCTATTGAGTAATTTACTCAGATATATAAATTCACATACTATATACATTAATATATAAATTTTAAAATAATTTGATTTTTCCACTCATATTCCATTAAAAAAATGTATTCCCACTTTCATACACATCTTTGACATCCACACGGTCACCACCACCTAACACAGTGTTCCAGAGTCTATCACCACACTAAGCTGTTTGGTGTGGCCTTCGGGAATCTGCGTGTGATGCTGTCTCCGGAAACTCATCCCAAGCTACGGGGACCCATTTGCTGTTTGTGGTTACTGCAATGTAACCACTTACTCTGTTGCTTTTTTTTTTTTTTAGTTGATATTACTAAAAAGCTGATCTTTAAAAGTGTTGTTTACAATAACACTCAACATTTGCAAATATGTCACACCACCAGTAAGAGTTAGCGTGTCTAGGGAAAATGTGTTTGGTCTCCTTTTACTGATTTAAACAGGTGACCTCTCCAAGCAGACAGAACTTACTCTAGTTGAGGCAGTTTGTCTTCATCAGAAGTTCTTGATTCCACATAATTGAGAAAGTCCTTCATAATACAAGGAAGCTTGTAAGGACTGGAATATAAGGTAGTTCCCTCTTTTCTAAGATAATTATTTTAGGGAAAAAATTCTCACCTGTTACCTGGGCTCTTCACTACCTTTTTTAAGTTCCTCTTACGGAGAGTGGGAATGAGGCCATGCGTGAACTTCCCCGTGGCCGGGACAGAGGAAGTGGGAGGGTGCATGTGGATGGCTAAAAGAGAAAACTACTTCTCCAGATGTTCTCCAAATGGCTTAACAATGTGATCTGAGTTAATGAAATAGAAGAAAGTGCCATATGACAAAGGTAAAAGCATTTATATGGGTGCCTGGACCAAAGATCCAAGTTCCCATCAAGGCCCTAGTGGGAAATTATTTTCATTTCATTCTAGCAACTGTTAGGAAGTTTAGCTCCAAGAGGGAGCTAATTATTAAGAGGAAGTTCTGTGTGTCTTAGTATTCTGAAGGGAAAAGTGGAAGCCTTCGGAGCTCTTTCAGCACCCTTTACAGCAATGGTTCTCAAAGTGTAGGCCCTAGACCAGCATCACCTGGAAAACTGTTAGAAATGCAAATTCTAGGCCTTCACCCAAATCTCCCAAATCTGAAACTGAGGGTGTGGCCCAGCAATCCATATTTTAACAAGCCCACGTAATACTTCTGATGAACACTAAAGTTTGAGAACCAATGCTTTACAAAAGCATTTATTTGGCACCTACTGCAGTGGTTCCCAAGCTTTGCGGGGTGTGCAAGAGGGTGGGAAGCAGTCATGCAAGGCTTCCTGGAGAAGGTGCTACTTTAGCTGAAGGCTGGGCAGGACAAGGCAGGGATGTGTGTGAGGTAAGGAGCTCTCCAGGGCTGTAGTGGAGGGGCAGATGGAGGGAAGTGAAAGGGAGAAGAACCTTTTCCTGCTCCCCTCCTAGGTTCAGTGGCTGGGACCTGTGAATCGAACTGGTAAAAGACTAACGAGATTAGAATCATCTGGGGAGCTTTTAAACTATCCAATGTGCAGGTCACATCCCATACCAGTTAAATGTCTGGGAGGGAGAACTAAACATCAGTTTTGTTTTTTAAGATCCCCAGCTGATGCTGCTATGCTGCAAAGTTGGGGAACCACTGACCTGTGACCTCAGAGAGATAAGACACATTTTATAGGAAGCAGAAAGTGAGATGTGCTGTTTAAAAAAAAAAAAAAAAAAACAGAAAATATCCTGAGGGTTCTCTTGAATAAAATGGGGCCTTTTTTTGGCCTCCTGACTTTAAGAATTCCCCTTTCTGTCTCCACTTGAAAGAGTTCAGATTGGGTGCCTCTCACCACACTGTCACACCACAAGTCACTGAGGACGATGGCAGCAATCAGTCACTACATGGAGCTGACCGTCGAGCCCGTGCAGCAGGTGAGTGGCTGTGGGCACAGCCGGGTGTGCAGGAGGGTGGGAAGCAGTCATGCAGGGCTTCCTGGAGGAGGCGCTACCTTAGCTGAGGGCTGGGCAGGACAAGGCAGGGACGTGTGTGATATAGTAAGGAGCTCTCCAAGGCTGTAGTGGGGGTGGGGAGATGGAGGAAAGTGAAAGGGAGAAAAATCTTTTCCCCCCACTACCCTCCCAGGTTCGGTGGCTGGGACCTGTGAATCAAACTGGTAAAAGATTAACAAGAGAGAGAAAAAAAAAAGACAGCTTTAACTACTTGTACAGGGAAGTTCACAAAGAAAAATATAACTCAATAAGGTGGCCAGGTGATTGAGGCTTATGTACCGTCTTAGGCTAAACAAAGGAAAAGGGCTTGGGGCTTCCAGGGTGGGCAGGCGAGTTCTGGGAAGGGAAGGGGAGGAACGGTGTGGTCAGTAAGGGCTGTCTGGTTACACAAGGTGTCTCAGGTGATAAGGGACTCTGGAAAGAGCTCTCTTCCTGGTACAGACATCTTTATAAGCAGGAATCTCCTCTATACTGTATTTTTCAGCAATTATAGGAAGTAAATAGCTTCTGCTTTTGCTGGTTTTCAATTGCCGTTAGTTCAAAATAATCCATATGCCAAAGAGGCATATTTTGGGGTGGCATGTTCTGGTACACTTCAGGAGTGAGGGGAGGCAAGGGTCAGATCATCACACCCTGGTGCCTGACTGTCCTCTGGAGGTGCTGGGGGGCAGGGAGGCTTGAGTGCCCAAGACTCAAGGTCAAGGTCAGATGTGCATTTCAGAGCCATCACTGGGGCACAGTGGCCTGGGGGAGAGGAGAATAGCAGCAAGGCAGTCAGGGAAGACACAGCGTGACCTGAACCGAGGCTGGAGCAGATGGAGAAGCAGAGATGGAGTTGAGAGAGCCGGGATGTGGGGGTGAGGGCTCTGGATGCCTCCCGCGGGTCTGGCTTACACACAGGGGTCCTCAGGAAGAAGAGATAAGGAAAGAGGTGGCAAGAAGTCCACCCTATCGCCCCACTATTCCACTAAGACTGTTCTTGTCAAGGTCACCAGTGACCTCCAAGTCGCTAAATCCAGTCATTTCTGTTCTAATTGGGACTCGACTCACCTGGCCACTAGCTGCCTCTGACTTCCGTGGTCCCCACTCTCCACCCTCCTTGTTTTTCTGCCACCCTTGCAGGCTGTCCTTTCCTCATGGCCTCTGCTGGCTCCTCCCCGTAAGCTTGACTTTAGAGCGGGAGTGCCCCAAGCCCTGTCCTAGGAGGGCCCCCTTCTCCTGGTGTCCTCTTGTGGTCCCACAGTCCCCCAGCCCTGAGTGCCAGTCCTTGCTGACTTCCCTGTTTCGTGTCCCCATCCTTCTCTCCCCGCAGTTCCAGTCTTGGCTGGCCAGCTGCCTAGTCAGCGTCACCATATGGCGTCTCACACTTGCTGTGTCCAACACGGAATTCTGGATTTCCATGCCCAGACCCCACTTGTCCGTGCAGTGGTTCAAGCCAAAAATCCTTCTCTTCCTTCGCTACACCCCCATGCCCATCCAGCCCATCCACAAGTCCTATAGATGCTTCCTTTAAAGAAGGTCTGGAGTCCAGCAGCCTCCTGATGGGCCTTCCTCCCACCGCTACCAGCAGCAGCTCTGTTACAAATGTACATGACACCTTTGTTCAAACGCTCCTCTGGCTTTCCCCTCAGGCAGAACAGGATCCAAACTCCTACGGAAGACTTACAAGGCTCTGCGAGCCCAGGGCTGCTCCTCCCTGGCTGGGCCCCCTCTCCTCACCTATCCACTGCTCCCACCTGCCCTCCCCGCCTGCCCACTCTTCCCACCTGTCCACTCCTCCTACCCATCCTCCCCACCTGTCTGCTACTCCTACCTGTCATTCCTCCCACCTGTCCACTCCTCCCACCTGTCCTCCCACCTGTCCACTCCTCTCTGGCTGCACAGGGTTTCTCTCCATTCCTCTGCCCAGAATGCTCCTCCTCCTGATTTTTCACATGCTGCCTCTTTCTTATCGTTCAGACTTCAACTTAAACCTCACCTTCTCCAAAGCCCATCTCCAGCCACCCGTCAGAAGTAGTCCCCATGGCCCGCCTATTCCTCTGTTTTAGTACCTGTTTAATTTCTCTGCAAAGCACTTAATCACTATATTACACTTTTTTTTTTTTTTTTTTTTTTTGAGACAGAGTCTCACTCTGTTGCCCGGGCTAAAGTGCCGTGGCGTCAGCCTAGCTCACATCAACCTCAAACTCCTGGGCTCAAGCGATCCTACTGCCTCAGCCTCCCGAGTAGCTGGGACTACAGGCATGCGCCACCATGCCCGGCTAATTTTTTCTATATATATTTTTAGATGTCCATATAATTTCTTTCTATTTTTAGTAGAGACGGGGTCTCGCTCTTGCTCAGGCTGGTCTCGAACTCCTGAGCTCAAACCATCCACCCGTCTTGGCCTCCCAGAGTGCTACGATTACAGGCGTGAGCCACCGCGCCCGGCCTATATTACACTTTTGTTTGCTGTCTGTCTCGTGCTGAGATATAAGCTTTGCCTCCTGCCTCGTTCACTCCAGCGCCTGTAACCCACAGCCCTGAGCTCCCAGTAATCATACGCTTTGAACACATAGTGGCGGGGCCCTGTCAGCTGCACAAGGACACCTGGTGCTGGGAGAGTCTGGGCCTGACAGATAGGTTTTGCTCTTTGCTGATGTTGTTCCTGGGCTATCGGGTCCAAGCACTCCTGTGTGTGACGTGACAAAGTTCAGAGAGATTCAGAGTGTTTGGAGCCCACGTCGGCCTGCCATTAAGCTGTTCTGATGGCAGGGAAGGTGGCTGGGTGTGGTGGGAAGCCCTCGTGGAAGCGTGGGGAGCTCTGGCAGCAGCTAGCTGCACTAGAAAGTTCCAACTCATGGAACTTCTGAAAAAGAACAGTGCAAAAGTTGTATTCACTGCAACCGTTGCAGTACCGCCGTCTTGAGTGGATTCTTGCTGGGAACAGACTTCCATGACACAAGGCCATGTTCCTTCTTCCTTCCACCTAAGCCACTAGCACGTTTTTGAGCCTCCACTGGCCTCTTCCTCCTGTGTCCACCAGGGGGCGAGCCCCGCTGTCCAGCCTGGGCGGGACGCGCCTCCCTCCGCCCTAGGGGCACGGTTCATTGCCCTGCAGCCTGTTTACTGAGGGCGAACTGCTTGCCCTGAGTACACCATAGCAGCCAACACCTGCACGGTGCTTGTGGTGGGCTGGCGTACTGGTCTAAGTGCTTTACATAGATTAACTTGCATCCTCACAGCCAACCCCTGAGCTATTATTCTCATTTTACAAATAAGGAAACTGGGACACATTGAGGTTAAATGACCTGCTCAGGGTCACACGGTTTATCAGTGATGGAACCAGGCTGCTGACTGTCTCCACCTGAGTTTGTGCCACTGACCTCTAAGCTGTACAGCCTCTTACTTGGCATAATGGCTGAGACCAAGTAAGCAATCGATAAATGGGTGATCATTATTATTATTATTGTTGTTAAAAATTGCCATATCTACCCTATGAGGTAGATACTATTATTTCTATTATTATTTTATTAACAATTAATAATATTATTTTAAATTGAGGCAAAGAGAGGTTAATTTGCCCAAGATTCCATACATAGTTGGAAAATCACAGAAATAGGTTTCAAGCTGAGCCTGTCTGATTCTGGAAGCTGAGCTCCTACACGGAGAGCATGCTCTCCCCGCTGCCCTTCTGCTCCTGCTCAGCTAATGCGGATGTCCCAGTGGCACGGCTGGGGGAGACAGGTCCTGCTGTGCATGGATATGTATCCTACTTGGACGGCCATCTGGCAACGGGTAACGGGAGCTGCAGGGGTGCCCCTCACTTTCCCAGCAGCCCCCCCTGAGCACTGGTCCGAAGGAGAGATTTTCCATGAGACGCCGGGAGAGGAGCCCTGTCATTCAGGCCGAGCCTTGAGGGGGGCAGAGGGGCGTGGGGCCGTGTGAATCACCTGCCTCATCATCGGCTTAGAACGTTTGAAAACTCTGTTTTGTCTGTTGACTCAGGTGTGGCCAGGCCCTGGGAAGTTATAAAATTTATCATTGTTGTTCCTGGGAGACACCTACTTCCCCACCCCACCCAGAGGTTTCTGTTTCAACATTCTTCCCAGGTGGGCAGCAGGGATGGCACCTCACCCGTGTTTCTGGGCTGCTTCCAGAATGCTGCCCTTGTTGCTTCTGCGTGCTTTCTCTGCCTCTCCAGCTGACTCTCACGTGAAACTGTGCGCTTAACCCATCGAGGGCTGAAGCCCTGCTCGATTTGGGGTCCAGGACGTAACCTTCTCTTGTGTCCAGGGCATTTACATCTGAGCTCCATGACAGACACCCCTTCAAGGGAGACGAAGCAAGGATTATCACCCCGTTTTATAGATTAGAAACTGAGACTTAGAAAGGACAGCTTTCTAAGGCCACATGGTTAATTAGTGGAAGCCATTGGTCCTGAAGCAGGTTGCTCACCCTGTCACATGTCAGTGGAATGCCCTGAATCCTGCATGACTTGGAAAGTCCAGTGATCTCTGAGGAAACACCATGAGGAAGCTCTGGTCTGAGACAGATAGATATTAATTAGATAGATATTAATAGATAGATAGATGGCAGATGAACAGGAAGAAAATGTCACAAGTTTCTTCCTCCATTAAACATTCCCAACTCACGTTCATACTCTGCTGGTAGGCAAGGGAAAGCCTTTATGGAGTGCATGTTTGACAATAGCTACCCAGATTTCGAATGCACATGCCCTTTGATCCAGCAGCTCCACCTCTAGGAATTTATCCTTTAAATACTTTGAAAGCTTGGAGGTACAGTGTTGATTGCAAAAGTAAGAGATTGGAAACACCCTAAATGTCCATCAGTAGGGGACTAGTTAAATAGATTGTGAACACCTAAAATGCTACCAAAAAACCCAAAACTTCTAATATAGAACTATCTCTAAGGCATATTGTTCAGTGAAAAAAAGCAAGGTACGTCAAAAAGAAAGTATAGAACGTGCTACCATTTGGGGAAACGGGGAAATGTACATCTGCGTATTTGACAAGAAACCGAGCCCTGGCTGGCTCTGGGAGGAGAGCTGGGTGGCCAGGAGATGAGAGTGCAGGTGCACGCTGTCCTGCACACCCTCTTGTGCCTTGTGAATACTGAAGTACTCTGACTGTGAATGCTTTGACAATTCAGCAGTAAAAAGGTAAACTAATTGTCCTTTCCCACACACCTTGCAGGCAGGCTGCAGTGCCACCAGGCTGCCCGGCGACGGACAGACGAGCACTGGAGACGCACCACTGCAGGAGCCCCCCTGGTACCCTCCTATTCAGGTCATCCGGGCCCCAGTGTCTTCCAGCAGCTCCTCTGAGGTGTCCTCCATCAACTCGGACCTGGAGGTACACGGCTGTTGCCTGCCGGGCGGGAGTGTGGGCGCCGTCCGTCACCAGTTCTCGCCAGGGGCTCCCCTGGGCTTGCGCGGCTGCTCTCTAACCTTGCCCTCGCTAAGCTCACGCACGCTGAATAACGACCAAACCTCTGCGGGGCTCCCACAGTCTGTGTCAGTACTGAGAAAGGTCTCCACCGTCACATTAGTCAGGGGGACACTGCACATTGGAGTCCGATCCTCGTGGGTCACTTACACAATAAACACCTGAATAATAAATTTCTAAGTCTCGGTGTTTCCCAAGCCCATTGGACCATGGAAGCTTTTTCCCCCCTGAGGAACACCAGCTATGTCCTGTTGCGCTAGTGCTGTCATACCCAGGTGGGCCTGTGGTGGGCACCGTGCCCAGCACTTTTATAAACTTTACTTGATTTTGAGTTTTTGTATCTGTGAACAAAATGAGTGTCACGTCTCAGATACACAGACAGGCATGACTCTCAGGTGTGAGCCGTCCTAGTGCACTGGGTCCCACAGCTGTGTTCCCCAGCTGCATTCCATGAGGAAGTTTCCATTTATTTATGGAAAAATAAGAACAAGGACAATGTAGTGGCCACTTGAATGTCAGGAGACGGTTGCCAGCTGTCTTTTTTGGCGGTGGAGGAAGGACTGTCTTTCATTTTGAGTTTGTATCCTCCCAACTCTTTTGGTGTTAAATGCCCTTTTATGAAATGGTGGTAATAGTAAGTAGTAGTTGGTGTTGAGTTTTTGGCTTGGCTTTTAATGGCCTTATTTGGCAAAATACTCAATTAGCCATCTTAAGTCCCCCAAATTGGCTGAACTTATACTGGACCCTGCGATCTGAAACTCAGAGCCACTGACTGTGAGATACAGTCCAGATTCCTCAGTATGACATTCCAGACCTTTCACAGCCTGGCCAGCCTCGCACACTGCCCTGCGCTCACCTAGCACTCTGCCCTGGCCGGGGACCCTTCTCTGTCCTCAGGCCTCTGGGCCTCTCTTCCTGGGGTTCCCTCTGGCCCCATTTCCATGGGTCAGAAGCCTACCCAGAGAGTAATGGGTAGGATTAACCTCCCCCCAGAGATGAAGGGCTCCTACCTCTAAGTGCCGTGAGCACATGCTTCTCTTACACAATTTCCAGTGCTGGCCGTGTAGCCTGGTGAGCTGTGGGGCCTGGGTCACCTGTGACTTTCTCTGACCCTCCATCCTGGGATGCAGCTGGCCACTGAGAGCTGGGTTAGGAATTCTGCATCCTTTGGGGTTGTATTCCTGTGTCATTCGGTGTTGTGTATTTCCTGGATCCAGTCTCAGATTTTGTAGGACACCCAAGGCCCATGTCTTGGCAGCCTGGAACCAGCAGTCTTGGCAGAGATCTAAGGCTAAAGTGGAAAGGAATGAGCTTGACAGCAAAGTGTGTTCAGTGAGGAGAAGGGACAATTAAGTGTGAGTCAGGAAGGGGCTGGGGGGAGGGGGAAGCAACATTTGTTCAGTGGAAACGGGCAGTTTTTGCCACCTGCCCTCAATTGAGGTAAGGATTGGAAAGTGAACTTGAAAATTTCCGAAACTTGTCCTTATAGCTTGTTTGGGCCATTTCTCTGTTTTGTAGTCCTTGTTCTTCCTCTACTCTCTTATCTCTCTCTTTCCTTGAAATCTATTGCTTAAAATATGTAAATTCCAAGGGGACAGGATCACAGTCTTAAATTGGGCAAATGGAAATGAATGCTTTTGCCTGTGTTAAAGGGATATATTGTTACAAGCTCAGCTGCCCTGGCCTACCCTCCCCTAATCCCTCCTGCCTCCCAGCACAGTCTTCCTGCCTCACACCCTAAGATACACAGACACTACAAATGACAAAGCCACTGAGGTCCTGTAAAGAGACAGCTTAACATTTAACTAAACCTAGATGCTAGCAGGTCGAACAGGATTGTAAAGCTCCCAATATAGATTGTTTAGTATGTGAGCAGGAGACCTTCTGTTCAGGTGTGTGATCCATTGGGCCTTCCGGTCATCTATATTTTCTGTTCTTTTTTTTTTTTTTTTTTTGTCTCATTAGCAAGAGCCAATATATTTTCTGTTCTTAAGAGTAATACATGTTTTTGGTAGAAAATTTGGCAAATGTGAAAAATGTAAAGAAGAAAATTAAAAATAACCCCCAAGCTCACCAACCAACCAATAGCTGCCTCCAGGTGGTGGGGCTGGGCATGCTTGACACGCTTCTGTTTTCCTAAAGCAATATTCCTGGAAGGTCCTGGGTCATTGGTGGCTGAATGTGAGCCAGAAGGTGTCTCTGAGCAGATGAGTGTCACAGTGCGCTTTACCCGGCCATTGGGTCACTCCACCAACATTTTCTGAGGGTGGGAATTTGAAAGACACACGAGTGAGGACAGACGGTCTGGCCCGAACCCACCTCACAGGGGTGGGTTCCTTGGTAAACTGGCCACAGCTGAGAGTCTGAGCCTCCGCCTCACTCTTCCAGACCATCCATCTTCTTGAGAGACAGAAGCCCAGAGATTAATGTCAGGGCCTCAGGTGGTCACTTCCTCTGGTTCATGACTTCTCTTGCTCCCAAGAGAAACATAATTCAAATACTTCATGGCATTGGGCTCAGACAACCCAGGGTGTCCTCCCTACTCTTAGACTGGCCCCGCGCTGGCATCCTCTGGGGTGGGCTGCCGTCCCCTCAGCCGCCCCCATTCCTTGCTGCTGACCACCTCAGCTTCTGCTAGACCTCTTGGGCTGGTGAGTGAAGGCTTTCAGACTCCCACTGTCGAGGCTGGTGGGCCTGGGAGCCATCCTGTGTCTTTAAAGGTGATGTTTCTCTCTGCCATGGTCCTCTGTCATTTTGTGACTTAACTCTGAGGTGGTGGTTTTATGTCCATGTTCTTGGGCATGTACTGACTATTTTGAATGCCTACTTCCTGCAGTGCACTTGGGGAAGTGAAGTGACAGGTGCCTCAACAATACATGGTACCCACAGCAGTCTAGTTCATGCAGTGTTTTCAAATCCACGAGATGGTCTACACTTTACTAGGACCGTTTGTCTTAAAAGCCTTAAGGCAGGCGGCTGGGGCTAAGTGAGTTTGAGTAACTTGCTTAAGAAAACATAATAATAATGAAAAGGAGTGGCAGGCCTGGGATTCGAACCCAGCTCTGTCTGCTCTGAAGCCTCTCTTGTTACCTATACTCCACTGCCTTGGCAGAGACTGACACCCAGGAGGTACGCAGGACCATGCTCGTTATCCATTATCCCATTTTACAGATGAGAAAACGGACTCTCTTCCTAGGGGTCTTTCCACTCACCTGCGCTCTGACGCTGTTCTCAGGGAGTGTCCTGATAGGACAAAACGTTGGGATTTACAAATAATTCCAGTGACGGCAGAACAGAAGGTTGAGACAGACAGGACCATGGGAACCATGGGAGCTCGCATGAAGGGAAAACATGGATTATTTTCATTTTTCCTCAACTATCTCCCTGGCTGGACTGATGAGGGCACCAGATGAATGACACGAGAGCCTCGGTGTGGCCAGTGGCCAGGCAGCAGGGCCATTTGCTTGGGCCATGCAGATTCTGGACATCTGCACAGGAGCTGGCCAACTCCACAGGGAGTGGACCATTCACTCGCCACCCACGGGGTTGGCCCCCTCCTGGCAAAGCCGAAGTGCACACTGAACAGATGTGGGACAGGAGCCCTGTGCCCGGGGTGCACATGCAGGGAATGGCCGTCCAGCGCCTAGCGGGAGCAGGGCTTGCCCGAGTAGCCTCTCCCTTTCTAGGGCAGCCAGAACCTGTGTTACGGGTGCAGGTTTGACTGCCCCCAGCGTGGGGACTGCTAACGGTAACTACGTTTCACCCGAGTTTTTACCTAAACAGGCACAGGGATGTATGTGCAGGGAGACACTTTGAAATCTGGCAAAGGACCAAACACTTGTGTGGTGAAAGTCGTGACTCTTGCACCTTTTAAAGGTTTTATTTTATTTTATTTTATTTTAATAGCCTCTGGGATTCAAGAAAAGACTGAGTCCACCTTTGTGACAAAAGATTGTTTGGAGCATGTAGTCATTTTTGTCCTTCTGTGTTTACCAGCAATGTCATGGCCCTGGTATAAGCTTTACAGGGATTCTGCAAGGAAGCTGTTTCTGTCACTGGAACCAAGTTGCCTATTGGAGAATGACTGTGACTTGCAGCTGGTGCAGTCGTGTGCGTGTGTGTGTGTGTGTGTGTGTGTGTGTACGTATGTGGGTGGGTGCGTGTGGGTGCACCTGTGTGGGGCGTGAGAACAGCAGCAAACACCAGGTTGCTCTCTCTGAAGAGGGCAAAGTCCCAGGCCCGTGCGTCCAATTCTGTGCCTAAGGCTCTCGATAACCGAGACTGCTTGCGCCCTCTCCAAGTCCTTTCCAGCAAGCAGACCAGGACAGAGTCCCTTGGACATTTGCCATTCTTAAAACCAGTCGTCCTTTAGGAGAAAAAAATGTGTGTGAAGAAGAGCCCCAAGGGGGAATGGGGCTGTGCAGGGAAAGAACCCTGACCCACGAGCCAGATGCGCACAGTGGCTTGTCTGGGCCTTGGGCCTGCAGGGACTTTCTCAGGTTTTAGTGTCTCCCTGTGGAAATGGGAATCATGAGACCTGCCCTCCCCCTACTACAGAGTGATTGGGAGGGTCCAGTGGGTGCTGCTGGCTCTTTGCAACACTGCCCAAGGCGCTCCTCGTGCTGCAGTGGGAAACAGGCTGGGAGTAGGGGGCCTAGCTCCAGTTCCGGCTCTGGGCCTGATAGCCACGGAACCTGTTCATTTCTCTGGACCTGCTCTGAAAGTAGAGAGAATGAGCTCAGGGAGGGTGGTGAGGCCCCACAAGGTCAGACTGTGAAGGAGCTGTGATGCAGTAGAGCACTGTCACATAGTGCTAAGTGGGAAACTCCAGCTTTGGACTGGACCCTCTTCAAGGTCCCACTCAGCAAGGGGACCCTAAGCGTGGAAGTGTATTGCTGGAGGAGGTAGACAGAGGTTAATTATATTGAGATAATTCTTACAAACAGTGGTGCTCAGATACCACTCTCTGAAAAATCTCTTCTGCATCCTCATTCTCTGGAAGCATTTCCAATCCTGCTGCCCCAAAGCCAGGTGAGAGCCTTACCACTTCCACCTGGCCTGGTGCAGGGGCTCCTGACTGAGCTCCCTGCCTCCTTTCACTTCTGCCCTACACGCAGTACAGCAGAGATCTCAACACTCGACCCCAGCCCCGTGGCCTCCCTGCTTGAAGGCCTTCCGCAGCTTGCTGCTTACAGTTTAAGTCCGGGACACGTCCCCATCTGTACAAACACTCCAGGTCCTTCTCCTCGTATCCAGCCAGCTCTCCTCTTTGCTTATCTCTGTCTTCTTCTACCTTTCACGGCTAAACCTCTTGCCCCTGGGAAACCTTTCCTGATGGTCTGAGTAAGGCTGCCAGATTTAGCAGGTAAAAAATACAGGCCACCTAGTGAAATCTGAATTTCAGATAAACATACTTACGATAAAAAATTGTTGTTTATCTGAACTGTTATTTGAATATTTGAGTATTATCTGAACATCTGTTTTCTCTGGCAACCCTGCTGCTGAATCAAACTTGATTGCGCCCACTTTTAGCCCTTCCCTGGGCCACTTCTTCAGCTCCTCAGAGCAGCATTTGAACAGCAAAATTTCTCCCAGTCAGGAACAGGCGCCATGGCTGCCAAGACCTTTCCCACTGGGGGTCCTGGGATTGGGCCTAAATACGGCGTTTGATCTCCTGTGACAGGAGCTCGGAGATGCTGGTTTATGCCGTGCTGCCTGTCACTTTTACACACCACAGCTTCTCCTTTGAGGCCCTCTCCTTTCAACCCGGGATGTTTCTAAGGTGAAGCTGTGTCATTTTATAAAGGAAGCCAATCCACCGTGGGTCAGAACTATTCTCTCATTGATCCAGTTCACGATGGGCCTGTTCAGACCTGAACAGAGAGAGGTTTGAGTAGTTAAACCACCCAGAGCAAGGGCTGGGTACAGTGGCTCACACCTGTAATCCTAGCACTCTGGGAGGCCAAGGTGGGAGGATTGCTTGAGGTCAGGAATTTGAGACCAGCTGAGCAAGAGCAAGAGCCCCGTCTCTAAAAAATAAATAAATAAAATAAAATATACCACCCAGAGCAACCATTCATTGGGAACATTTTGCTACAAAGGCCTTGTTCTTGCATATAGCACTCTGTGGCTGTGAGCATTTCCCCCATCTCACATCCAACTCCCCTGCCCCAACCCCCCAGCCCCACACAGCACCCAGGAAGGAAGGGCAGTGCAGGGTATTTGGGGCAGTTAAAGACAAGGAAGTAAAGTTTGGGGAGGTAAAACTGTTTGATGCAGAGTAAGTGCTATATAACCGGTGCATTACCTATAAATATTGCATGGGTTTAAAAAAGAAATAGGATGAGATTTTTAAGCATGTGGTATAATTTTTTAGTGTCTAAGATGGCAGGTCAGAAGGAAACCTATTTAATGAAATCTAGGAGAGAACTGAAGCTGGTGTGTATCTGACCAGTCTTAAAACTTTATATCAATAATTCGTCCCAAGTCCAGCACCATCTCACTTCCCCAATCTTGGGGAAAGTCACTTATCCCCAAATGTTAAAACTGCAGAGTTGGACAAATGGTTTCATCCAGCTTCCATAGTCTAAAATTTAAGCCTAGAAAGTGACCCTATTTCCTCAATGACTTAGACACACCCCAAACTCTTCAGAAATGAAGGAAATGTTATCACATGCCAAATAGATAAGGGCTGTAGGGTGCTTCTTGATTTCAGAAGCATAGAAAAGTGTGCTTTTAGAAATGAGATGGATTACTCATAAAATGCTACAAGCGGTAGTTCACAGAGGTGGTAGAATCATGGTCCTGAAAACAATTTAAGGATATGTGGAAATACTCACTGTATGTTGAGGGAGAAAAGCCATTTGCACAATTTGATTATATTATATATGTTTCAGAGGACTATCAATAACTGTAGATGCTTTTAGGGATAGAATTACGGGAGATCTTTATTTTGTTTTTTGAAAAATTTTCTATAATGAATATATTTTCCTCAAGAAACAGGGAAAAGACTATAACATTTTACTTATTTTTATTTTGGGCAAGGATGCCTCACTTACAAAGATTTGGGTTAATTGTACTCCTTAGGCACATTATCACTAGTGGTTTAAAAAGTAACTTAGGGCCGGGCGAGGTGGCTCACGCCTGTAATCCTAGCACTCTGGGAGGCCGAGGCGGGTGGATCGCTCGAGGTCAGGAGTTCAAGACCAGCCTGAGCAAGAGCGAGACGCCGTCTCTACTAAAAAATAGAAAGAAATTATCTGGACAACTAAAAATATATGGAAAAAATTAGTCGGGCATGGTGGCGCATGCCTGTAGTCCCAGCTACTCGGGAGGCTGAGGCAGTAGGATCGCTTAAGCCCAGGAGTTTGAGGTTGCTGTGAGCTAGGCTGACGCCACGGCACTCACTCTAGCCCGGGCAACAAAGTGAGACTCTGTCTCAAAAAAAAAAAAAAAAAAGTAACTTAAAAAAAAATAATTGACTACTGCTTCCACTAGAGGGCACTCTTCTTAAGTTTTAGACTCCCGTGAGGCTGAAGATTTGGAAAGGCGAGGTTTCATTTCAATGCAGTTGGAGGACTCAAGCCTATTTGTTTGCTTGGCTTTAAATAAACTTTTTATTTTGGGATAATTTTAGATTTACAAAAGAGTTGCAAAAGTATTAATAGTACAGAGTTCTATATGAACTTTGCCCATTTCCCTAAGCTTCATAGCTTACATAACCATGCTACATTTATCAAAACTAAGAAATTAACATGAGTACATTACTATTAACTAAACTGTAGACTTTATTTGGATTTCACCAGTTTTTCCATTAATTTTTTTTCTGTTCTAGGATACAAATTACAATTTATATTGTGCATGAAGATCTATATTTTCTAAAAAGGTGAAAGTTAGCATTTTTTCTTTAATCTCTCCCTTTATTTCCATTACATGTGTAAGTTATTCAACTTTTCAACCCCTACTTTATGTCATCTACATTTCTGCTTTTTGCAGTGTATGTGGAACCATCATTTTTAGTAACTTGTATCTCTTCTGATTTTTTTGTTCAGTTTATGTTCCCCCAGTGGGATGTTATTAAAAGATGAATTATCACTAATTTTGTTAGGTGTAACAGTGACATTGTGCTTAGGATCCTTTTTAAAGATACATTCTGAAATATTTACAGATGAAATGATTTACTTTAAATACTTCAGGAAATAAAATAATTGGGGAGCTAGATCAATAAAACAGGATGCATCCTTTGGTACTCATTAGATCATTCTTTTGCTTTTGTGTATGATTGAAAATCCTATAACTGAAGAGTCATTTAAAATGAAAATTTAAAAGAGTTGAACAGTAGAGGCTTTGTTTTAATGTGGTGATAACCCCCAACCCTGTGGCCCGTTCAGATTGGCAGCTATTCAACTTAATAGACATTCACAAATCAATAGAACAGACATCTGAAGATTCATAGCTCTACGTCAGAAATCCACGTCTCCCAGGCATCGCATGAGGAGCTGGAGCAACGATAGCAGACAGTGGTGCCTGCCCTTCAAGAACTTGAGTCAGACATACTTGAGGTTTGGAGAGGAACCAACCATGCAGTAAACCCTGATTACAAATGAGGCTTGGCTGGTAGCAAATACCCCATATTTGCAAGGTGGGGATTTTATTGGCAACTCTTTTTCTTAGTTTTATGGGTTTGAGATGAATCATCTCAGCCATGTGGTTAATAAATGGGAGATTTATTATTATTATTACTGCTACCCCTAATAGTAATAATTTCTAATAATAGTAATTTTTAAATCTCTATAGATTATAATTTTTCCCAGGACCTGCAGCCTTTCATAATTATTTCAATTATATATGCTATTGATCATTTAACTAAATTGTAACTGCTAATAGCTGCTGCCTTGCTGCTTGCTGAAGTCAGCTGTCCCTTCGTCCCCCAACCATCTGAGGGCCTGTCTTCTGGCTCACTGAGCAGACGGGCTGGCACTGAGCTCTGCTCTGCTCTGCTCTGGTGGCAAAATCTGTCCAACGCTTTCTCTATCTCTCTTTTTATTCTGCAGCAGAAGTATTGGGAGGCCCTAAACTCGGAGCAGGTATGGACAATCATGCTCTCTCTCTCTTCCAGGAGGGACTTCTGATGGCTTGATTTCAGTTCCTGTTTTTGTTAGACCTCCTGGGATGGCTGGGCCCATGACAAATTCCTTTAGTAAGAAAAGAATGTAAAAGGCCAGGCTTGGTGGTTCACACCTATAATCCCAGCTCTTTGGGAGGCCAAGGCAGAAGGAGCACTGGAGGCCAGGAGTTCAAGACCAGCCTGGGCAAAATAACAAGACCCTCGTCTCTAAAAAAATAAAAGAATGTAAAAACGAGAGGCAAGTCTGAGGATCAATGGGATTTTCAGGGCTCTCTCAGTTCAGAGTTCTTTCTGCTTTGGGGGGTGTTCAGGTAACCCCAAACTATCTAGTAGGGTCTCAGAGGTGTGTAACATGAAGAAACATAGTTTGAAACAAGGGTCTATGAACAAGCAGAATAGCTGCAGGTCACTAATGGTAACAGCGCTGGGTGTGGCTGCAGTGGCTGTTGGAGTAAACAATTCCACACATTTTCATTCTGAAACCTCAGACAGCTGTCTCCATGCCACCCTTGCCTCCAAGTGACAGAGGAGCATGTTTTATGACAACTATCTGTGCCTGTTGTCTCCCAAGATTATTTCTAATATGAAAATAGATCATCTTTTTTTTTTTTTTTTTTTTGAGACAGTTTTGCTCTGTTGCCCGGGCTAGAGTGCCATGGTGTCAACCTGGCTCACAGCAATCTCAAACTCCTGGGCTCAAGCCATCCTTTTGCCTCAACCTCCCAAGTGGCTGAGACTACAGGCATGTGCCACCATGCTCAGCTAATTTTTTCTATATATGTATATATATTTTTAGTTGTCCAGCTTAATTTCTTTATATTTTTAGTAGAGATGGGGTCTCGCTCTTGCTCAGGCTGGTCTTGAACTCCTGACCTTGAGCGATCCTCCCACCTCAGCCTCCCAGAGTGCTAGGATTACAGGCATGAGCCACTGCGCCTGGCCAAAAATAGATCATCTTTTGCTCAAATTCTCTTTATGCCTGGTTTCCAGCAATGCTTTTGATTACTTAAAATGAGGTTTTAAAACACATTATTCTGGGGATTCTGAAGAAAGAGATTTTAATATTTTCTAAGACTTGTGCCACTTTAAAGAATTCACTTGATTAAAGTGGCAAGTTGTTTCTATTTGCAGGCGGCTTCCGGATTCACAAGAATAACTCTTAGGAAGCTATTTAAGAAGCTGGAGCAGTGGTTCTCAATCATCAGGGCATCTAAGAATCACCCTAGGAGCTTGTTAAAATGCCAAACCTTAGGTCTAAATCCACAGATAGGGGTGAGGGTGAGCCCCGAGCATCAGTTTTTTTCTCCAGCAGCCTGAGTGCTTCTGGTTGGCTGGTCCAGGACACACTCTCAGAACAATGATCTAGGCCTCGGGCCTCAGCTTGAAAACAGCATTCATCAAAGAGCACACAGCCATTCCTCACACAGAACGGGCCCCTACTTCCGCTACTGGGCACATGGGTCACATAGTCTGAGGGGCCTGGTGAGCTCCTTTACTTGGGGTCTTTGATAATGTCAGGAGGGAATGTGGTTAAAGGTGTGCAGCCAAGTCTGCCACTCCAATGTGAGATGTTCACACTGGCAGTGGCTGGCACAGCCCCGAACATGTATGGGGGCTGAGCTGCATGAACAAAGTCATCTTAGTCCCTGGCCTGCAGGGTCACTGGGGATGAGGTGGTCTTTTTAACATGATGGTTTTTTTAATCACCAAGTACTAGAACTCAGCTCAGTTATTGTTGGTAAATCACTAATTGAATTGGGCTCTTTATTTCTGTTCAAAACAAAGCCACAGTTTGTGTTTTATAACTGGCATGGCATAGCCATTATCTGCAGTGGCTCAGGGAGCCCTGAAGACCTTATCTGGGGCTGCTAAGGACCGGACTGTTTGATTCGGCTTAAGTTTGAGCAGCTGGTGGAGTGTCTGTCATGGAGTGTGTGTCCATGCCTGGCTCTGTTATCTTGCCCAAATAGATCACCTGGCCCAGACTGACACATCCTGTGTCACCTTGCTTGTTTTTTTCCCCGGGTCTCCTGATACTGTCAAATGTGAATTGTGCCTTAGAATCATCAGTCACAGAAGATCAAATGGGAGAGATGTTATTAATCTAGTTGCTGATCCAACACCACAGCTTACACATAAGGAAACCGAGGCCCAAAGCAAAAGCAGCAGGTTAGTGACAGGAGGAGGACTCAAGCCCAATCCCCATTTGCCTCTGTGGCTGGAACGTCAAAGGTAGCACTGGCTGGGTGCGGTGGCTCACTCCTGTAATCCTAGCACTCTGGGAGGCCGAGGCGGGTGGATCGCTAGAGGTCAGGAGTTTGATACCAGCCTGAGCAAAAGCGAGACCCCGTCTTTACTAAAAATAGAAAGAAATTAGAGGGCCAACTAAAAATATATAGAAAAAATTAGCCGGGCATGGTGGTGTGTGCCTGTAGTCCCAGCTACTCGGGAGGCTGAGGCAGAAGGATTGCTTGAGCCCAGGAGTTTGAGGTTGCTGTGAGCGAGGCTGATGCCATGGCACTCTAGCCTGGGCAACAGAGTGAGACTCTGTCTCAAAAAAAAAAAAAAAAAAAAATAGCAAAAAAAAAAAAAGTGGGATAAAGGTAGCATTAATCCCCTTGATCTTGACCCAGGTGCAAAGTTCTCTCACTAATCCATCATAGGAGAACAACAGAATTTTGAAAACAGCTTCATCAATGTTTATGTGCCCACTTTTCCTCTTACCCCAGCAAATTTCAATTTTCCATACTTGCTCTAAGAGTGATGAAATATTCATCACTCTGAATTGGGTTTTGACAAGTCTGCTGAGTCTCAGGTATAGAGGAAACACCATGGGGGCAGGAAACACCTGTGCCCTGCTCCTGAGGAGCTCGTCGCCTAAGAGAACAAGGCAGATGTCCAAAGGGCCAGGCAGTCCACACTCAGGTGCAAATGAGTGGTATAGGTCATACAAAGAGAGGAGTGAGAGCTCAGTGGGCTAAACCAGTCAGGGTAGGCTTGGAGGAAGAGGTATTTACCTGGGCCATAAAGAATGGGTTAAGTTTGCCTGATCTTTTCCAGGAATGAGTGATGCATGGAGGTAAGAATTCCCAGGATAAAGGGTACATGACTCAATCTCACTAGATAAGGACTTGGTGAAGGCAGGGAACAGTGGAAAAAGCGGGTGGGAAGGCAAGTGGGGCTGGTCTGTTTAGGATGGCTGTTCCTGTTTAGGATGGCTGTTCGTTAATTCCTTCATTTAAAGTTACACTTGCTCCCTTAGGTCCTATAAACACAGGCCTGGGTCACTCGTCCTTACCTATTTGTCCTTGTCTGTGCCCAGGTCGTGTCGTGAGAAGCAGGACTGGAGCTGCCTGGGGTGGGGAATTGTAATAGATGGGAAGGATCTGTTCCACCCAGGTACCCTTTGTGTCTTTTCTCCACAGTGGGACCCTGAAGATGTGAACCTTGAAAGACACAAAGACAGCATGGAGATGCTCGGATCCCAGGTGCACAGGGGCTCTTTGAGGCCAGTAGACTTGATCTCTGATGATTAACACTAATACCTTTTGGAGCCAGCCCATCAGCTCCGAGCCCAGTCAGGTGTTTGTCAGTAACTGAGCACGGATCAATCTGCTCCGACACCCGTGGCAGGAATTTAAGCTGTTGCAGAAGCTGCCCAGGAGAGTGAGGAACCAGGAGCTGTCACTGAGCTGGGCTCATCTACATCATGGCTCAGAATGGAGCCAAGACTTTGGGTCCTGTAGACAGACTGGGATAGGCCCAGAGTTTGTTCTGAAGATTAGAAGTTCACAGACGGCTCTTGCTTTGTAAAGATAAGCCTTCATCCAAAGGACATTGGACCTTTTCCCTTTTTTCCCTTGAGATTCAACCACAAACTCAATACCTGCTAGATGCCAGGAATGAGCTCACCTAACAAACAGCTAATGTGTTTGGATCTCAGCAGAGTCCATTCTTCAAGATCTGGCTAAGCCCAGGAAATGAGAAGGATAGACTCACACGCTGGGGTGTCTGGGGCACACAGGAACTGACAGTTCTGGCTTCTGCCCTCCAGTCACCCACTCGAGTTAGCTGCTGGAAGTTACAGATAGGACTGCTCAGTCAAGCGTTTGTGAGCTCACTGGTATTGTAAGGACACGCAAAACAAATTGCTCTGGGTACCAGGACTTCCTCCAAACTGGCAAGGTGTGTGCTGAGGCAGGTGAGGGGGACTGTGTGCTTCAGGAGGTAACTAAATGCATGCAGAGGATAAGAGGCATGATGGGAGGTGTTAAATTCAAGCACAACAATCCCATTTTTGGACCATTTTGATACTGTGATGAGTGATGGGAAGGGTGCAAGGAATGGGGCTAAGGTGGGAGTGAACACTGCGGTGAATACATTCTGGCTGAATGAAGTATCCCACTGTGGAGTACAGTATGACTCCCAGCACAGTCATAGAAGTCTGCCACGAGGGAAACCGGGAGAAATGCCAAGAAACAGCTCTGCTCCTGGCTGACCCACAACCGTCTGTGTGACTCAGCTGCAGCTGCCCGGTTCCTCCTGAGGAGTAGCGCAAGCCCCAGCAGCACGAAGGGGTGCCTCGGGGAAGCAGGTTGGTTCTTCAGTGCTCTGCATAGATCTGAACCCCCTGGGTGACTTCTGAACTATAAGAGAACTTAAAGCCACCTTATTTATCCACTTTGCCCGAACTGTGTTGGTCCCTGGTTGTCTTTTAAGGGAAAGTTGGCTAAAGTCAGCTTTGCTTTGTGATCTTAACCACTGAAGCTGTACTTTGAGGGAAGAGTAGGATTTGAATGGAGGTGGGGAAGCGGGGAGCCTTCCAGCAGATGGAATGGTAGGGAGGCCTGGAGGCAAGGAAAGGTGGAATCTAAACAAGGAGAATCTGATGTGGCTAGAATGGGTGGTGCCCTGTAGGCTGAGAGGGTGGGAGAAGAGGCTGGAAAGGAACCAGACTGGAGGCTAGGGAGTTGTGCTTGACTCTGTGGCCAGTTGGTAGCCATGAAAGTTATCAGAGTAGGAAGATGACTGACTTGTCTCCGGTAGGCTACAACTAACTGGTGAATTTTTCATCTCTATGTCTACCACTTTTCAGGAAGCAGAAATGTACAGTCATGGGTACACAGCAAACATGAGTAACATGTTTAATCTAAAGAGTATATTGGAAGGCAGCTATGCTCACCACTATACCACCAACGCTGCTCGCTAAAGAGTATATTGGTAACAGCAGGGTGGGAGGACTTATCTTTAGAAAGGCAGAAGTCATAGGGATAGGATGACATCTCTTGAGTTTGTCTTTCTTTAGCACGTCCCCTCATTCAAAGGAAGGTTGGATCATACTTCCTGGGGCACCAGAAATCAGTTGGACCCTGGTGGAAGTGGCTGTCCACCCAAGAATATCAAATAATCTTGCTGACTTTGAGTAGCACAAACTACTTAAGTTCCAGATGTTATCTATCTCCCTAGAGATCACCCTGCACAAGCTCATTCTTATCATTGTGGTCTCAGCTTGTCTCAAAGCTGAGACTCAAGTCTCTTCATCCACAGTGAAACACTAAACTGGGAATTTTTAAAGCAGTTTGGCTTCATTGTTCAGTGAGAATCTGCATGTATGCAAAGCTCTGCAACAGTGTAGCCTTTGTGAAGTGGTGCCGATCAAAATGCCTTTCTCCTAGTAGGAGTGGGCCTCTGTTGCAGCTTGATCTCTAGCCAGTGAACTGGCCGGGAAGGCAATGGGAGTTACTTTCCCTGATGACCCACTGAGTGGTGCAAGGGAGGGGCTGGGGAACAAACCATGTAGTCATCCCCTCCTGCCCACTCATCTGGAGATGTGTAATACAGTCTGGTTGTGCTATCACCTGCATGGCTTGGAGCATGTTACCTAACCTTTGTGAACTCCTGAGGTAGACTGAGAATAATGCCAATCTAAAAAGTGTGTGATGAAGACTAAGTTAATTAACATATGAAAATGCATAACACAATACCTGACTCAAAGCAGACTTTAAAGAGGGGTTAGTTTTCTTCCTCCCTATACTTCCTGCACACGTGCTGAAACCGTAACCAAAGAATCTGCCCTACAGATGGAAGGGATTTCAGAGGTAAGAATCCCCTTAACAGCACCCCCAGTTAGTGATTATCCAGCCCCTACTTAAGCTTCTCTAAAAAAGAGGATTTCAGCTGCCAAAGAAGCCTTTATCATTTAGGGAGAGCTCCGATCACTAAGATTTTCTTAAAAGCCTGTCTAGATCCTGAAGAACTAATCCCTATCTCCCTCCAGCACTTCAGTATGAAAAGACTTATGAGCGTCACCTGATGACACACTCATAAAATGTCTGTTACAATGGGGTATGAGCTCCTAGAGGAAGGAGAGGCACCAAGGCCAAGGAGCATGGCTGGGTTCCAGTTCCCAGGTCTGATTCAGTGTGATCCTTGTCAAGTCATTTCCCTTTCTGAGTCAGTTTCTTCATCTCTAAAATGAAAGTTAGGCCAGATTTCTTTCCTTTTTTCTCTTTTGTGACCATGCCAGTCTATTTGTTTCCCATGTAAAACTGACATCCGTATAAACTCTCAAGAAAGAGAAATTAAAAAGCCAAATTTCAGATATACTTTAAAAATAGGTTTCATTATGTAATATATATTTCTGTTTGATTTTATTCACTTAAGATAAAAAAAATCTGTATCATGAAGGAAAAAAAGAATAAAGGAGTCTTAGGAGTATCTCCAGATAGTATTCATTTTGCAACACTTCCAAGATTGAGCTTCCGCATTCTCCAACTGTGCAGGCATTGCTCTCTCTTCAACTTTACATTGCTTTTCCTGACATTCAGGTCGATGCTTTGGCAGAGGAGGCTCTGCTTTGAAGGGACCCAAGATATAGTGCATTGTTGAGGAAGATGTCTTCAAGAAGTTTACATATGCCTGTAGGATATTCCAAAGGTGAGAGGGACGATCTTAAGATAAGAAAGAAATCCAAGGAATGGTGCTAAATCAAGTGACTTAGCATCTAACTTGCTTTTTCTTTTTGCCTAACTCTGAAAGCCAAATAAGGCACCGGGCATTCAGAACTGCTGCTGTTGAGCAGGACACGTCATTAAACTGCGTTAACTTCCTCAAGAACCTCCGTTAATCTGTCGTTTGGAAAACTCAGATTCCTCCCAATTTTGTCGGAAATCTTCCATCAGCTGTCGGTATTGTTGGCAGAGGGTTTGGGTCTTCTCTTCCCTGTCCTTAGGGTCTGCCGCTGTGATTGCGACGGGGTTTAGTCCTCCGGGGTAGGGGTGCTTGCCGGCCCTTTTCAATTGCCAGCTCATCCACGAGCGGGACAGCAAATGGTCTCCTCTAACTGAGGGGACGGGGACAACCACTGTCAGCACTCGTCAGAATTGAATCCCGGCTCCCACTGCCTACCTCCTTTTCGGAGAAGCCGCAACTGACATCTTGCCGTCCATTCAAACTACCGCCCAGATACTTCCGGGAAGAAAGGAAATGCGCGGCTTGGCGCGTGCGCACTCCGCAGCAGCCGCCGCCTCCCGCGAGGAGCGCGAGTCCCACAAGCGCCTCCCCGCCCCGCCCCGCCCCGCCGCGGGATCCGGGTTCTGCTCAGCGGCGGCCGCGGCCCGGCGGAGTCCGAGGGCAGCTCGGCGGTGTGCGGTTCGCCCCGCTGGCTTTTAAGGAGAGAATTACAAGCTTATTTTACGGTTTGGAGCGTATATGAGACCTCCCAACAGCCTAACGGTGTGCTGTAAACCATTCTCTTCTTTGTTTTTAAATACATTAAAAATATTTTTTGAAATAAAAGTAGTTAAGGTACAGGGTTTAAAAAAAAAAAAGATTGTTCCAAAAGGTTCATAAAGAAAAACAGGCCGGGCTCCGCGGGTCACGCCTGTAATCCCAGCACTATGGGAGGTTGCTTGACTTGAGGCCAGGAGTTCTAGACCAGCCTGGAGGGGGTGGGGGGGGTGCTGTAAAAATTAAAAAAAAAAAAAAAGAAAAAAGAAAAAAAGACCAGCCTGGACAACATAGCAAGATCTCGTTTCAAAAAAAGCCAGACGTGGTGGTGTGCGCCCGTAGTTCCAGCTACTCCAGAGGCAGAGGCAGGAGGATCATTTGCGCGAAGAAGTTGGAGGCTGCAATGAGCTGTGATCCAGCTGCTGCACTCCAGCCTCGGTGACAGTAAAACCCTGTCTCAAAAAAGAAAGAAAGAAAACAACAGTGCCCTGCCCTTTCGCTCTCGAGTTGTGCTTGTCAGGCAACTGCTTGCTTTTTTTAAATGTTTTTAGTTTTGAGGCGACCAGTTTTAACTGTTTTGCTTGTTTTAGTGGCTTTCTCTATTACGTTTGATTTCGAACCAGCTATAAGGCTCTTAAGATTATACATTGTTTTCCCCCTGAGCTAGATTATCCCCAGCTTCCGTTAAGGACAGACTAATGAGGCACAGCAGCTAGGACAGGGCCACTGGTGTATTGAGAACTGCATACTAAGAAGACTTCACGTCTGCAGGTTCTTGTTCCAGGGCTTCCCTGGCCACCCTGTTGTTCCTGAGCTTGAACCCACCTTCTGAGTCCAGCCAACTTCAACTCACATCTACCCTCAGGGCATCCTGGTGAGTTCCATTCCTGTGCTCTGGACTGGAACTTTCCCTTCACCCTTCCACCTCTCCTCCTACAGGTGTCTTAGCACTTGGAGTCTCCAGTGCATGTCTGAGGGATTTTTCTAAACCCACAACTGGAACAAGGGCCCTCATACACTGCAGCCACCACAACCTTTCCCAAGGACAGCCTGGCCACAGATGAAAAGAGCCATTTTATAGGTCTTGCCTGCTCACTAGCCATCACACTTTGTGGGATATGTATATCCTAAAGCTCTGATACTCAAATATAGACTCTTAGACTCCACCCTGGAGGATTTCTTAGGTCTGGACAGGGCTTAGGAATCTAAGCAAGCTCCTCAAGTGATTCTGTTACAGAGGATTTACCACTCTTTGAGAAATACTCTTCTTGGGAAATTACTTTTATAACTGATCTATTTGTATGAGATGTTCTTGTAAAACTACTTAGAATAGTAAAAAAAAAAAAAAAAGTGATAAAGCCCCCAAACCACACTGATAGGAAATAGTAAACATTATACTTTAATGAAGAAATATTTTGCCATTAAACCTAAAAGAGCGTAGAACCACTAACTGAAGAACAGACCTGAATTACCTTGCAATCATATAGGGCAGTGCCTGAGTGCCTTGCCTGTTCTCACAACATGAATTCAAGTTCTCACATGGTAAAAAAGTTTACACAAGATAATGTCAGTTTACAAAATAGAACACAAGAGAGCATGTGCCACTATTCGCAATTATAAGAAAAACATTTTTAATAAGATCAGAAAAGTCTTTTAAGTCATTAAGTTTGGCTGTAAAGGGATTATGTGGATTCTTTTTTTTTTTTTTTTTTTGAGACAGAATCTCACTTTGTTGCCCGGGCTAGAGTGTCATGGTGTCAACCTAGCTCACAGCAACGTCAAACTCCTGGGCTCAAGCAATCCTTCTGCCTCAGCCTCCCGAGTAGCTGGGACTACAGGCATGCACCACCATGCCCGGCTAATTTTTCTATATATATTTTTTAGCTGTCCATATAATGTCTTTCTATTTTTAGTAGAGACGGGGTCTTGCTCTTGCTCAGGCTGGTCTCGAACTCCTGAGCTCAAACAGTCCTCCTGCCTCGGCCTCCCAGAGTGCTAGGGTACAGGCGTGAGCCACCGCGCCCAGCCGGATTATGTGGATTCTTATAGTAGACGTTTGTTAAATATGGAAGCACTTAAGTACATCCTCCAATAAAAATAACCTCCCCCAGAATTCCCTTTCCTTTAAAGTTTGCAGTATAAACACCTTTTATTCCAAGAGAAGCTCATTGGTTCAAGCAGCTGCTGTATTTCAGCTCATTGCCAAGGAGACCTGAGAGAAACTACGCCCAAAACAGAGAAAATATGCAAGAGAGACCCCTGGGAAAATATGATAGCCAAGTTGCTGTCAGGGCAGGGAAGAAAAAGGACAGAATTTTTCTAGAGGCCTTAGTCTGAATAAGGAAAAGAGCCTGTGAAAAATAAAATAAACTTGTCATGGATATGATTAGGAAGTTTACCCTTTTTGATGCCTTATATTCCCTCAGTTCCTTACAGGTTAAAAAAAAGAAATAAAGAATAAAGTTAAAATAAATTTAAAAATAATGCCTTATAAACTTTTTCAATTAGTATATATCTATTTATAATAAGACAAAACAAAAGAAAGTTATAAATACATATATGCTCCCCCAAATAAAATCCACATACATACTAGGAAAGGGTAAATTCATAAATAATTGTGCTGTACAATAATGCATGTATTTTTTATCTTGCTCTGTGTGTATACATAGAAATGATGTTTTCTTTGTATTTTTCAGTATTTTACACATTTTCCATAATGAATATATAATTTCTTTTTAAAATAGATAAAAACAAACTGGAAAAGCAAGCCACCATTTGGCAACTACCATAATAATAATCAACAGGCAAGGACTTCATTAGTTGCTAAAATCACTGGGTGAAAGGTTATTGAGAATAGGATATTCACAGGGTCTCAAACTTATCACCTCACAGATTATATAATGAATTACAAAAGGAAATGTTTTTTTAATATTGATGAAATCTCCTTAATATCAGCTTAAGTAATCATATTCATATCATCAAAAATGGGATTAAATGACATCACATGTCTCCTGATGTAAAATCTGGAGCAGGATGCATCCTTACCTATGAAGTGTTCTTGCCAAAATATTTTAATCTGAATGTATTTTTGTGGCAACAATCCATATTGTGGGACATTCTACGAAACAACCAGATTGTATTTTTTTAAACATTAATTGCATGAAAGACAAAAAAAAGGAAGAGAACTATTCTACTTTAAATAAGTCTAAAAGCCGAGCACAGTGGCTGATGCCTATAATCCTAGTACTTTGAGAGGCTAAGGTGAGAGAAGCATTTGAGGTAGGCGTTCGAGACCAGCCTGAGCAAGAGCAAGACTCTGTGTCTACAAAAATAGGAAAATTAGCCAGGCCTGGTGGTGCACACCTATAGTCCCACCTATTTGGGAGGTTGAGGCAGGAGGATCGCTTGAGCCTGGGAGTTCTAGGCTGCAGTGAGCTATGATGATGCCACTGTACTCCAGCCTGGGTGACGGAGCAAGACCCTGCTCAAAAAAAATAAAATAAGAGTCTAAAGTGGGGGGTAGGGTGGGAGGAGCTATATGGACTTATTGGGACAATCAGGGAAATGTGAATATGTGCAGTATATTAGCTAACTTAATTGTTTCATTTCTTGAGAGTGATAGTATTATTATGGTTGCATAGGAGAATGCCTCTTAGGATATACATGCTGAACTGTTTAGGAGTGAAGCATTATGATTTTTCAACTTACTTTTAAATGTTTCAGCAGGGAAAAAGTATATTTTTCAGGAATATATATGTACATGACTAGAGAGAGAGAAAGCATGTGTGACAAAATGGGAACAATTGGTGAATCTAGGTGAATCATATAAACATGTTCATTGTATTATTCTTTCATCTTTTCCATAGGTTGGAAGTTTTTCAAAGACGGTTGAGGGAGAAAGTATAGGAGTAAAGAAAGACTCTCACAATCGGCCCCATCATGAGATGGCTCTCTGAGGATCTCCGTGACACCTGCCAGTAGAAGACCCTGAAATTCTAAGCCTTTGTGAAGGAAAGAGCTGGATTACCTGGGACTGCCTTTCAAATAGCTTCCCTAGTGTGGCTGCAATCTGAGCTGACTAACTTTGTCAGGCCGCAAAGGGTGGACAGATTCCAGTTTGTCTGGTAGCGAGAAAAAAATAGGCCCCATATCTTAGGCAGCCCTGATAAGGTGCCTCCGTGGATATGAGTAATGGTCAGACCCAGGGGATGAACTGGGGCTAAGAAAGCTGGACAATGGAAAGTCTGGAGCACCGTGACAAGGAAATTCTTCCCCCGAATTGCCTTTTCCTATTGAGATAAGATAGTACACAATAAAGCGCCAGGCTCAGAAGTGCTGCCGCCAGTCCCAGGGGCAGCAGCCTGCACTCAGGGCCTGAGCCCAAGCACGGGAATGTCTAGCGCTGTCCGCTGTCTGCACCGGGTGGTCTCCAGAGAGCTGGGGTAGGGGGCAAGGCCTGACTCCCACCGCTCACCGATTCCCAGTATTCTTGTTCGGAAAAAAAAGATTTACCCCTCTTTTACCTGCCTTACTGGATGGTGGCTGTGAAAACTGAAAACGAACCATGAAAGGGCCTTTCAAGTCCTAAATGCCAAAAAGATATCAGTTATTATCATTACTTCCTCAGCATGAAGCAATTCATTTTGTAGGTTTCTCTCTTTCTTTCTTTCTTTTTTTTTTTTTTTTTTAAGAGATGGGGTCTCGTTATTTGCCCAGGCTGGCCTCAGACTCCTGGGCTCAAGCAATCCTCCCACCGCAGTAGCTGGGACTACAGGTGCGACCACTGCACCCAGCTGGTTCCCCCCTTCTTAGGTTTAGTTCCAGATTTCCTTAAAACTCACCTGGATGTCTTTTAGTTCCCCAAGTACGTTTTTATTATGAGATTGTATAAGTAAACCCATGTGAACTTCCGAGGAGGCAGGACTGGGACACTTGGCAAGGCTGCACTGTTTCCTGAGTGAGCAGGGAGTGGCAGAGGATGTTGCCCCTTTGCACCTTCACCGGGAAGTAGATCCCGCAGGCAAGCAGTGACTCACCCACACTGGCCGAGTGAGTCAGTGTCCCCTCCGAGGGAGTGCTGGCAGCACTCTACTTCCAGGGATGGGAAGCAGGGCCTAGCTCAGTCCTGGATGTGGCCCTAGTGTATCAGGGTGGCAGAGCAGAACCCAGAGTGGAAAGGGAGCTGGTGCCTTTGGACTGGTCTTCAGGAGGAGAGGATTGAGCTACTGGGGATGTGATATAGAGAAAGATTTTAACTCAGTGTAAGGGAGAGCTTTCATTTGGCGCTGTCCAAGCTGCCATGGTTGCAGAGAGCTCCCTGTTACCAGAGTAATTCCAACACAGCCCATCACTCCTCCTGTAAGATGGCTTGGGGAGGATGCACCATTGACCAGAGAGTTGGATAGAATACATCAGGCCTTTTTCAATCTTAAGAATCTGAGCTATTTTTGTGTACCAATGAATTAGTATTAACCGATCCTCTGCTTAGTAGACATGGGACCTTGGACATGCTTATTGCCTTTCTGAGCCTAAGTTTTCTCAGCTATAAAATGGTATTATCTCATAGGGTTGAAATAAGGATCAACAGAGATAATAAATGATTCCTGGTAAAACTATGCATGTTGTTCTCACCTTTCTCTCAGTAGCCTGTGACCCATAATTCAAGGGTGACCAGGTGAGTGCCTGGACTGACTGTCCCATGGGTCAGGGCAAAAGTCACATTTATGCTAGGGGCCAGCATTAAATCAGATTTCACTAATCATCCTCCAAACATGTTATCCCTTTGCCCTTTTTGTCTTCTCTGTCCCTCTATCTTCATTCCTCCTCTCTTCCTTTCCCTTATGTTCATTCAACTGACACTTTCGGAGGGGTCACTATGTCCGGGGGACCCTGCTGGGCTGAGGAGCATGTAAAAAACACCCAGTCCTTGCCTGCAAATGTGTCTCAGCCTGGTGGGGAGAGAGGCTGGGAAGAGGCAGAGGCTGGACGGGGAAGTGTTCCCCCAGAAGACGTGGCTGCTTGGGCCTGGCTTCTGAGAACAGTGACTTCCACATAGAGAAAGCAGAGGAGGGCAGGAACAGAGAGTGCCTGCTGTATGTCTTGGGCCCATGGGCTTTGCTCATTTGCTCTGTCCTTAGCCAGCTCCTTCCTCTGCTCATTGTCCCGCCTGCCAAGAGCACCCCCTTTATGACAGAAGGGGCGTCTGGCCAGGTCCTACATGCAGCTTCTTTCCAAGCAAGAGCATTTGAAAACCAGAAGTAGTTTTTGGAAACACTGCTGCCTGCTCAGTGGGGGCCGTGAACATGACTGTGAAATAAAGCAGTCATTTTCAACCCTGGCTGTGCACCAGGATCACCTGTGGTTTGTTTTTCGTTTTGATTTAATTCAGATTTCCTGGCCCCGCCCTTCATGTATTCTGATTCAGTGAATCTGGGGTGGGGCCGCTGTAATTGGTATGATCTGTTCTCACAAATTCGGGGGTAGAAATAGTGTCACATCATCTTTGTTTTTCCAGTTCTGCACTAAAGAGGGCACACGTGTTATCGCAGGAAGTCCAGAATCCCCCAGTGAAATTTCCCACCTACCTTGAATTTTCTGAGAACCCTAAAGGCTTATGAAATTCCAAAAACTGAAGAAGCTACAATGGGATTAGTCCAGCTTCCATGCCCGGCGGGGAGAGAATGGATGATGAGCAGTCCACTACTTTTCTTCCCTGTGCCTCACTTTCCTCATCTGTGAAATGGGAATAGAAATATTTCCTACCTCATAAGATTGTGGTAAAGGCTAAAAGAGCACAGAGAACATAATAGCACACAGTAAGTACTCAATAAATGAGGGCTATTGCTATGAGGCGATAGGGTTAGTGGTTAGGGATATAGGCTGTGGAGCTAGACTGCCTGGGTTCATGGCCTGGCAGCCACTCTAATTGTGTACCCTCCATGCCTCAGTTTCCTTCTCTGTACAATGGCCGTGATAATGACTTCCTCTTAGAACTATTATTAAATGTTATTAAATGAATGGCTAAGTGTAAGGCACTTTGATCAATGCTGGGCAAATAACACCAAAGAAATACTAGCAATTATGATTACCTCTGCTGTGACTTCTCACTGCCTCATGGTGTCACTGTCGGACACTGGTCCTGCCCTGTCCTAAGCTGGTGCCCACCAGCTGCTCCTAGCAGCCTCTCAGACCAGCTATGGCCCTTCAAGAAGAGACCACCCCACCCCCTTTGCTAATCTCGGCCAAGAGAAGCCCCACCTGGGCTCCCAGTATAGCAGTTCACCTACACAGCCTCCTTTCAGGACGACAGCTGGCCCTAGAATGCTGAGTCAGACCCGCTTCCAGCTCCACTCTCCTGCCCTCTCCTCCCCAGAGGTCCACCCTAGGATCCGAAGCTTTTCTTTGGCCAGCTTTGGGCCTAAAGGGTCCAAGTGCACTGTTTTCCCCAGACAGTGAGGTTATCCTTTTAAAGCAAATTATCACAATAAATGCTGGAATCCCCATACCCCACTCTGTTCAGAAGGCTGTCCTCTGTGGCTCCAGGTGATTTGCCATCCTAGAGAGATACCCCAAGAGATTACCCGGGCTCGATAACTACACTTCTGGTGAAACCATTGCCACGGTTTCCAAAGCTAGTTTTTTGCTTTCTTAGTGAAGGGGGATGGGAAGCCCACATGTCTAATCTCTGCTTGGAAATGGTATTATGTGTAATTTTCTAAAACCCCGGGCATTATTCTAACATGCAGCCAAGGTAGAGAGAATCACTGAGGTACGAAGACTGAGACCTAATGGTTATGAAAACTCACCTGCACAAGTGGGAGGCTGTGTGCGTATTGCTTTGAGGCTGCCATCCCTCAGAACATTTCGATCCTAGAACATAGGAGCTAAATTGGTTCTTAGAGATCAGCTGGTTCAATGATTCTCAGACTCAGTGCACAGTCACCGGGGTGTTCTGCTTATAATACAGATTCTCAGGTTTCAGCTCCTGATCAGAGATGCTGATTCAATAGGTTGGGGGTGGATGGGTGGGTGGAATCCCAAATCCTAGTGAGATGTGCAGTGAGGGATGCTGGGGGGTGGTGTGGGCAAGGTGGGCAGGGAGTTGGGGGGTGCCTGGGCAGGGGGTTGGGAGAGGCAAGGTAGCACCTTGCATTCGATCAGGTGTGAGGAAATTGTCACCAGAAGCTGGAAACAAATCACAGTTCTCAGTTAAATCTCAAATCTCTTGCCAAATAATAAAACCCCTGTCTGGCTGTCAGGGCATATTTTCAGATGGAAGAAAGCATATGTCCAAAGCAGGAATCCCAATATCAGAACCCTCTGTGGGAAAGGAGGTGAACCCTTGGGAATGGAAGCTGGGAAGACAATTGCTGCCAATGGTCATCGGGGAAAACCTCGGGCTCCAATGACCTCATGGCTCTTTTCTGTCGCCGGTGACTGGACACTCCCTTCCCCTCTGCCCACCTCCACCCACAGGCATATCAGACCGATGACCACATGAGCACAGGGGAAAAGTGTTCCCCATCGATAACACACATTCTCACGTGCTGCCGTGGCTGCCGCCCCCCTTCCCCTGACTGTCCCGTGATGTCAGGCTGAGCAAGGCAGAGTGAGGTCAGCCTGGAGCTCGTGCTCTCTCCCCCTGGAGACCCAGGAATTTTTGAAAAGTTGCATAAGGGCAAATGCACGGTCATGCCTTGAATTCTTTGCATGAAACCTTTAGCTATGGCAACTCAGGTCTCCTTTGTCCCCTGGCTCACTGTGTATGATTTTGTTTTTCTGAGCAGTGTTTACCAGGAGAGGTAAAAGAATATTTCCATATCTCCTCGGAGGGGTCAGCAAGGCAGCCTGATCAGCTGCAAAGCCAGGGAAGAGCAGAGTCAAACTGTGCTCAAATGCTACCACCTGCAGAGCCCACCCCACAGGAGGAATCTCCCCCTCTTCCCTGCATTCTGGCAGTGAGTGGCCCTAAGGTGTCCCCTCACTCCCAGAGTGTCATCAGTCCTTCCAAGTTAGTGGCAAAGAACGAAAGCTGTGGACAGGGTCTCCTGGATATCAGCATTCACAACCAAATGCAGGGACCGCCAGAAACAGTCCTTTCCCCACAGGGTCATGCTCTCAGAGCTCTGACCGCTCCCCAACCCTCCCAGGCCTCCTGCTTGGCTAAATATTCGGGCAGGCGCTGAAACAATAGCCTCGCTAAAGCAGTGGTGGGCAATTACTGGAAAGTCATGTGATTGTCCGAATTGAACCAATTTGTCAAAGACCATTTTCCTTTCACTCCTCACCTCCCCCACACCCCACGATAAGATAGGGTCCCCAGAGCACAATAATCCTTTCCTGAGATACAATTTAGAGGCTCCTGAGAAAAGAAACAAAAGTGAGGCTAATTTTGGCTTTTCGGAGACTAAAGAAAAGCACATAGGCAGGCCCTGTCCTGCTCAAGGAAGCCAGGGTGGGCCCTGTTTGGTCCCTCCAGGGTATCTGCTCAGATCACTAAGGGATTTGGAGAACAATGCCAGGAGGGTGAGGGGAGATGGGAACAGAGTCCTGGCCCTGGCTGCAGTGACCAAGCCTTGCCTGGGCTCTGAAGAGATCTCTAAAATGACAGCTATGGCTTTAGACTTTCAAAAAAATTGTTTTTTTTAACTGCAAACTTACCACCCCTCCCAAATAAATTATTAAGAAATTAAGATTCAGGGATTCTAGCCGGGTGCGGTAGCTCATGCCTGTAATCCTAGCACTCTGGGAGGCTGAGGTGGGGGGTTAGCTTGAGTTCAGGAGTTCGAGACCAGCCTGAGCAAAAGCGAGACCTCGTCTCTACCAAAAATAGAAAATATTAGCCAGGTGTGGTGGCATGAGCCTGTAGTCCTAGCTACTTGGGAGGCTGAGGCAGGAGGATGGCTTAAGCCCAGGAGTTTGACTTTGCAGTGAGCTGTGATGATGACACTGTACTCTACCCAGCCAGGGTGACAGAGAAGACTCTGTCTCCAAAAAAAAAAAAAAAAGATTCAGGGACCCCGCAGTGATTCTTAAGGCTCTTCAGGGCCCTGTGAATCCCCTCAAGTTGTGGGGTGATATTTGTATGCATCTACACTTTTTTCTGGGCATTCCTTGGCTTTCCTCTGATTCTCAAAGGGGTCTGTGATTCAGAAAAGGTATGCATCTCTAGAAGGAGTGTCTCCCCCAAGCAGGACTTCAGTCCTTTATGACAATGCTGGTCAAATTCCAGTGTGCATTAGAATCATCCAGGTTTCAAAGTAAAATGTAGATTCTGATTCAGTAGGTCTAGGAGAGGCTCAACAGTGCTCTTTTCTGACAAGCTCAAGGTGAAGCAGAGCTGCTGGTCCGTGGACCAAACTTTCATGTATCAAAGCTTGATGGCAAGTGGTGATTTGCTTACCCTGAGCCTGTACTGTGGCTACAGCCTCCTAACTGAGTGCCAGTCCCTATTGCCACAAGAGTGATCTCTAGGCACAATTCTAATTACATTCTTCTCCCTCCTTAAAATCTTCTGTGTCCCCCCTGGCCTGTAAGTTAAGACTCCTCAGAATACATACACAAGATATTCTTTAACTTTCTCCACCCTGTGTATTCTCCCACCGTATTGCTCATAAGCAGTTAATCCCACCCATGCTGGACTACGTAAGGGCAAGGACTTGGGAGTCAGACCAGCGTCTGCATCCTGTTTCTGCTATTTACTAGCTTCACAATCATCTGAACTCCATTTCCTTCATACGTAGCAAGGGAATAAAAATACCTATCTCGTGGATGCAAATGAGACAGGGTACGTAAAGCATTTAGCACAATGCTTTTGTGTAGTAAATACTCAGTGAGCCGTAGCTGTTGCAACTTAACCATGGCACGCCCTAGAGTTTCCATTTGCTCACATGATCCCTGCTTGGACGATGCTCTCAGTACTCCTTCTCTGCCACCTCTTGCTCAAACTCTTCCTAATCCCCCCAAGCGCCATCCAATCTTTTACCTCGATTATAATATCGAGGATGATTTCTTTCTATACTCTGCCTACAGCGATGCCCAACTTAGTTTTGGGCCCATATGAATAATATTTACTAGTAAAGTTTTATGAAATTGAATTGCATTCTTAGTTCTTTTTGTTGTGGGTGTATAATATAACATACCTATAATATCTACTCCTTAGCTACAACGAATATATGTGTTGCTGTAGTTTGAATATTTGTGACCCCTCCAAAATTCATATTCACATTTAATCCCCAATGCAACAGTATTAAGAGGTGGGGCTTAGGAGGTGATTAGGCTTTGAGGGCTCTGCCCTCTTGAATGAGATTAGTAACCTGATAAAGAGACTGGAGGGAACTAGGCCCTTTTATTGCCTTTCCATCTTTCTGCCACGTGAGAACACAGCATTTGTTCACCACTTTTGCTATTACATCCCTTCCACCATGTGAGGACACCCAGCCTCATCTATAAGGAATGGGCCTTCGCCAGACACTGAACCTTCCAGCACTTTGATTTTGGATTTCCCAGCTTCCGGAACTGTGAGAAATAAATTTGTATTATAGCTAGCCCCTGAATAACACACGGGTTAGGGATACTGACTCCCCACACAGCTGAAAATCTGTCTATAATTTTTGGCTTTCCCAAAACTTAATTACTAATAGCCTACTGTTGACTGGAAGCCTTACTGATAACACAGTTAATTAACACATATTTTGTATGTTATATGGATTATAGACCATATTCTTACAATAAAGTAAGTTACAAAAAAGAAAATGTTAAGAAAAACATTAAGGAAGAGAAAATATATTTACTATTCATTAAGGTTATCAGATTGACACATCGCAAGAAGAGTAAGTACAGTGCAATAAGATATTTTTAGAGAAAGAGACCACATTCATGTAACTTTTATTACAGTACATTGTTATAATTGTTTTATTATTAATTGTTATTGTTAATCTCATACCATGCCTAATTTATAGATAAAACTTTATCATAGATATGTATGTATAGGAAAAAACACGGTATAGACTGTATACTAAGGTCCTGTGCTGTCCTCGGTTTCAGGCATCCACTGGGGCCTTGGAACATATTGCCTCTTATCTGTGGGAGTATATACTGTATTTCCTACTCTCAAGTGGTTTGGGCAGATATTCCAATTTCCTGCAAAATTAATCCTTTTGAGTATTGGTGCTCCTATCCAAGCCTCAATTTCCCAATAATAAAGACCCTCATTCAAGCAGTCTTTCCAGCTTACAAAGATCTTTCACACATGCTAAGGAGATTGATTTTTATCATAACCCTGAAAGGTAGACAGGGCAGGGTTCCAGATCCCCATTTGGAAGTTGAGATACCAGAAGCCCTGAGGAATTAAAGGATCTATCCAAGGTCTTGTAGCAGGTAAATCAAACACTCAAAACCAGAATCCAGTCAACCGTTTCAGCCATTACAGGATCTTGGATCTCTTGGCTAAGAAAAGATCAAGCAGGATATTAAAGCAACCCCCCTGCTACTCACTCTCTGTGGGTTTCCTGCAAGAAGAGCAGGGATGAGGTGAGGTCCCGCAGCTGTGGGTCACAGGGGGTGGGAGGAAGGTGGCCCTTCTGAGTGTCAGTTAGCCAGAGAGGAAGCTGCATCTTAGAAGATGCGCCATAGACTGTCTCCTGGTCTTTCCCTTGCTCTGAACTCTGTAGACTGCATGGAGCTGCCTGTCTACCGGGAGAGCAAATGGCCTCTGCCACATGGGCCTTGGCAGGGAGGCAGACCACAGGCGTCCCTCCATGAAGACAAATGAGCTGGTTGGGAGCAGATTTTCTTGATAGATGTGACTTTCTGTGGCAATTTCCCATGAGTTGTCCCTCAATTTTTAGCAAAGCTATATTTAGCTGGGAATTACGGACCCACTTTCCAGCTTGGTATTAGCACCTGTAATAATTGGGATTGCCAAGGAGAAGGTCGTTCTCAGGAAACAGGACCAGGGTGCATCTCAGCTGCCCCAACCCCTCCACGTGGAGATGGCTCCAATACTACCTTTAGGATGGAAGGTTGCTTTTATTGAGGATACCCATCTGTTTCTGTAGATGGGGAAGATAGAGATTTCTGGAAGTCACTTGGAGGTACTTTTCAAGGATTGGGGTTCACAAGCTTGAGGTCCAGTCCCAGCTCTGATACCAACTAACAGTGGGTTTGGGTCAGTGGCTGGACCTCAGGCTCTCATGCTGAGAGCTGTAAATTATGAAGGTCATTCTCAGCTCCGAACGCACATTCAAATCACCTGGAGAGCTTTTTAAAAAATACCCAAGCAAGGGCCTCACCATCAGACTCGTAATCAACTGGCCTGGGTAAGGCAGGTGACACTCCCCCAGGTGATTTACTGTAAACTCAGGATAGGACAATCTCTGAGCTCTCCTGGAGAGCTGGGCACAACCCAAGTTTCTGTCTGGTCTGCATTGCACAATGCACCATGTGGCCTCTCTAGCCTTTAGACTCAAGACCAGGAAGACTAGAGCGGACAGACTATGGAGGTCAAGTTCCTTATCTTATAGTGGCAGGTCCCCTGGGGAGTGACGTGTCCCAGGTCACCCAGCAAGGCAGAGCAAGCAGGTGTCCAACCTCCCAGCTCTTAAGCCAGTGCCCCTGCCATGATCCCATGTCAGGGGAGTTATGGGTGAGCAAAATAATACTTTTGCCTGAAGTTTCCTCCATAAAACTTTCATCTAATGGTGTTTTGGATTTGGTGAATATTTATCATTCCTTCTGCACTTGGTAACTATGTGTCCAAGCCCCAGAGAGGCAGGTATTATTATCTACAGATGAAACCACAGGTTGAAGGTTGAGGTTTATCCAGGTCACACAGTGTGATAATAGCAGAGCCTGTGTGATGGAAACAGAGGTCCTGTTTTCCTGGAGGAAAATTTCTTCTTTTTCACCAGGACTTAGCTGTTCAGAAGCAGCAGGTCTCAGCTCTAGCGAGCTCCCTGAGGCACAGGAGCACACCTGTCGGTGGTGGCTCCTGCCCTCTCATGGTCCCAGGAGGGAGAGGGGAGAGTGCGCTCTAGGCGACACTTCCTCTCTAGGCAGCTCTGTGTCTGTGCTCTGGGCACTTCAATCTCCTCTCATGTTTACCAAGCACTTTCACGGTTTGTCCATTGGTTTCCCCTGCCCCCGTGTTCTGGCTCTAGCTATCTTCGGTGTCCCCAGCTGCACAATTCCATCCGGAAAGGCAAAGTAGCAGGAAAGCTTTCACCAGGGAGTGGGGGAGGTGATGAAAGGGAAAAATGTTAGGCTTCCATTTGTTCTGTGGGTCAGTGGAACAGCTGCAGAGGGGCTCCCACAGTCAACCACAATGCCCAAGTGGAAACTGCTGCCGGTTCCTACAGAGCATTTCGCATCACCACACACGCACACACACACACACACACACACACTTACAGCTTTGTTTACAAAGGGTAGGAAGACTATTTTAATCCAAATCCACTATGTCCTGGAGACTTCTTTTTAGCTTTGCTCAGTGAAAAATCATTGCTAAAGCCCTGCCGTGATTTCACTACCCCTTCCCGATCATCTCTAAGTCCCCTTGCAGCCACAGACGATGTACATCCGGAAAATGCATCTAATAGATGTGCAACAAACAAAGAGTGTGTCCAGCCCAGCGACGGGTCTTTGTGTGGCTTTACTTTGAAGGTGCAGCGGACGCTTCCCGTTAGGGAAACTATAAACTCTCCCCCCTGTGGAAGGCTATTTGGGCTGATGGAAAATCTGATAGCCAAAGAGCACCGACCAAATGCGGTGGCTCACGCCTGTAATCCTAGCACTCTGGGAGGCCGAGGTGGGAGGATCGCTCGAGGTCAGGAGTTCGAGACCAGCCTGAACAAGAGCAAGACCCCATCTTTACTAAAAAAAATAGAAAGAAATGATCTGGACAGCTAAAAATATATATAGAAAAAAAATTAGCCGGCCATGGTGGCACATGCCTGTAGTCCCAGTTACTCGGGAGGTTGAGGCAGAAGGATTGCTCGAGCCCAGGAGTTTGAGGTGGCTGTAAGCTTGATGCCACGGCATTCTAGCCCAGGCAACAGAGCGAGACTCTGTCTCATAAAAAAATAAATAAAATAAAAACAAATAAATAAAAATAAAAACTTCTTGAAGGCCAGGTGCTGTGGCTCACACCTGTAATCAAGGTGGGAGGATCGCTTGAGATCAGGTGTTTGAGACCAGCCTGAGCAAGTGTGAGACCCCAATTCTACCAAAAATAGAAAAAATTAGCTGGATGTGGTGGTGCTGATCCCAGCTTCTTGGGAGGCTGAGGCAGGAAGTTCACTTGAGCCCAGGAGTTTGAGGTTGCAGTGAGCTACAATGATGCCATGGCACTCTACCCACGGCAACAGAGTAAGACTCTGTCTAAAAAAAAAATTTGTAGAGAAGGGATCTCACTAAGTTGTCCAGACTGGTCTCCAACTCCTGGCCTCAAGCAATTCCTCTCACCTCTGCCTCCCAAAGTGCTGGGATTACAGGTGCAAGCCACCATTTCTGGCCTTAGAAGAACAGAATCTTAAAGATGAGTTTTTAAAATTTGGTTCTGGACTTCTGGAATTGGTTTTCTAACCTGATTAGATTTAAAGGTATTAATGACTCTGTTTCCAGTGGTAGCAAAGGCACTAAAAATTCATGGCATGATATGGCAATAGAGATACGCAAAATACCACCATGGGGTGCTCTTAATCAAATTCCTATAAGAGGAAAGATCCTGAATGACCATGTATTTGCTACCTTAGAACATTTTAGTCAAACCTACTTTTATACCGGAATTGAACAGTTGTCCCTAACTGCACTGAATAAAGTGGGAAAAGAAAAGAATGAGCTCAGGGCTTCAAATTCCCTGCTCAAGTTTTGCATAAATGATCTGAAAGCTTCTATATCTGCCCTGAAAAAAAGCCTTATCTCTGTAGCTTCAGGGCTGAGATTTCTGAAAACAAAACCCAGAGTCTCTTCCTCCAAGTGGCTAAATTACAATGTAAATTCAATTCCCAACTTTGCAGGAACTTTTGTTAAAGCAAAAAGTTCATTGGGAAGGAGCAGGATCCTAAAAATTGGAATTGGGACATATGGGCAAATCCTGATAAAGTTGGGAACATCAAAGCCCTAAATTCTGCAAAATCTTTTTTGCTGGAAGTCTAAAAGGCTGGAAGTCTTAGCTTTAAAGGGAGAAATGCTTCCATCAGGGAACACAGCAATGATTCCCCTGGACTGGAAGTTAAGACTGACATCCAACCACTTTAGGCTCCTTATGCCTCTGTATTAATTGGCAAAAAGGGGGTTACTGTCCTGGGCAAAGGATAAGAACATTGCTAAAGAAACCTGATACATAGGGTACATTTTCTATCAGTCCTTCTTGTAAGAAACCAAAAAAAAAAAAAAAGAAAGAAAAATAAGTGTGTGTGTGTATGTATAAAATGAGTTATTTCCAAAGTTCCAAGATAAGTATTTGAGGGATGTCATGGTCTTTTTTTTTTTTGAGACAGAGTCTCGCTTTATTGCCCGGGCTAGAGTGAGTGCCGTGGCGTCAGCTTAGCTCACAGCAACCTCAAACTCCTGGGCTTAAGCAATCCTCCTGCCTCAGCCTCCCGAGTAGCTGGGACTACAGGCATGCGCCACCATGCCCAGCTAATTTTTTCTATATATTTTTAGTTGGCCAGATCATTTCTTTCTATTTTTAGTAGAGGCGGGGTCTCGCTCTTGCTCAGGCTGGTCTCGAACTCCTGAGCTCAAACAATCCGCCCGCCTCGGCCTCCCAGAGTGCTAGGATTACAGGCGTGAGCCACCGCGCCCGGCCCGTCATGGTCTTTTTTATGTGTCAACTTGGCTAGGCTACATTCCCCTGTTATTTAATCAAGCACTGTTCTAGATGTGGCAGTGAAGGTACTGTATGTTACAGATGTGAGTAAAGTCCATAGTCAGTTGACTTTAAGTAAGCAACATTTTCCCAAATAACCAGATAAGGAAAGTTTTCCCAAATAATCAGATAATTCCATTAGGTGAAAGGCCTTAAGAGCATAGTTAAAGTTTCCCCGAGGAAAAAGAAATTCCACTCGAGGGTTTGCCTGACCTTCCTGATGGCCCGGGCTATGGATTCCAGACTTACCTCGCCAGCCTCCACGATTGCATAAGCCAGTTCTTTGCAATGCATCTCTTAATATATCAACACATATCTCCTACTTGTTCTGTTCCTCTGGTTGAATCCTGACATACAAACATAAAAACCTTTCTCTCCAGAGCCCCTCCTATTTCCCACCTTCCCATTCACTGGAGAAGCCCAAGAATTAGGCAGGAGCATGTGGGCATAATTTCCTCAAGTTAATGGAAAAGCACAGTATAATGAAAACCTACAGTCGGGAAGACAGAGGGACCTCTGCTCCTCTGCAAAATGAAAGATTAAAGCTATGTTGACAAAAGGAATACGAAGTACTTATGTAGACCCTTTGAAAGTTAATCCTTGAGGTGCAAGACGTGTCTAATTTTTTTTTCTGACACATTTGGGTGAGAGCCAACTATACTCTGAAATGGGAGTCCCTTTTATCCCGAATGTCCTTTATGTCCACTGTTGGGTCCCAGAACCACCTCTTCCCTGTACCCAGAAAGTGGGGACAGAAAAGAGAGATGCTGGAGGCTGCATAGTTTACAGGCACAACAGGGGACTTGGACCTGCAGATTTCTGATACGAGTGTTGGTAACTCATAAAAATGTGGTTGGCAGATGCAGGGATTCCAGGGGGCTTCAAAAAGAAAGAGGGAATATGAGAAAGGAGAAAAGGCTAATGTTAGGAAAGGAAAAGACATCCACATAGTTGTAGGGCAGGGCAGGGAGAGCCAGACTTTCACTCAGGGCAAAAGGACAAAGTCTGGAGGCAAGGGACACATGCATGACTTTCCACACTTCCAACTCTACAGGGTTCACGGTCATCACTGGAGCTTTGAGAAAAGAACTGCTTACCCTTGCTCAGGTTCTGAGGTCTAAAATAGGGAGAGGAAGACCTGTCCTCCAAGATCAGTGTCAGGAATTGGAAACACCGTCACTGAGGCTGCCAGGGCAGCAGTAAAGGGGACAAAAGTGCCCTTTGCAAAGTGACCCAGAAAGCAGAACAGTGGGTAGAAGTTACAGGCTTACAGATTTCAGCTCTGCCAAGAAACTACTTCTAAATGCTCTGACTAAAGAGAAATGACCTACCTTGGGAGGCAGAGACTTTCTTGTCCCTGTAGGTGTTAGTAGATACAGGGTGACCACCTCACAGGGATGGTGTGGGAGGGATTCAGGCAGCAGCCTCTGAGGCACTAGTCAGCAATATGACTTTATAGTTATTGAAAGACTTAGATACTGAGATAACTTTAAGAATACTTGGAGGCCAGGCGCGGTGGCTCACGCCTGTAATCCTAGCACTCTCGGAGGCCAAGGCGGATGGATCGTTTGAGCTCAGGAGTTCAAGACCAGCCTGAGCAAGAGCGAGACCCCGTCTGTACTAAAAATAGAAAGAAATTGTATGGACAGCTAAAAATATATAGAAAAATTAGCTGGGCATGGTGGCGCATGCCTGTAGTCCCAGCTACTCAGGAGGCTGAGGCAGGAAGATGGCTTGAGCCCAGGAGTTTGAGATTGCTGTGAGCTAGGAGGATGCCACGGCACTCTAGCCCGGGCACAGAGTGAGACTCTGTCTCAAAAACCAAAAAAACAAAACAAAACAAAAAAAAGAATATTTGGGACCAGGACTATATTCTATTCTAAGCTCAGAGTTAAATTCTTCATAGAGAGTCAGGGCTAGACAGGATCTTTTTTTTTTTTTTTTACTATTTTTTTTTTTTTTTACGCGATGCTTTACATGCATAGACAGGATCTTTAAAATCATTTTGTCTAACCTCCCTCTTACCCTCCCCACCAATTTTACATAAATAAGAAAATTAGGGCCGGGTGTGGTGGCTCATGCCTGTAATCCTAGCACTCTGGGAGGCCAAGGCGGGTGGATCGTTTGAGCTCAGGAGTTCGAGACCAGCCTGAGCAAGAGCAAGACCCCGTCTCTACTAAAATATAGAAAGAAATTATCTGGACAACTAAATATATAGAAAAAATTAGCCGGGCATGGTGGTGCATGACTGTAGTCCCAGCTGTTCGGGAGGCTGGGGCAGTAGGATTGCTTGAGCCTAAGAGTTTGAGGTTGCTGTGAGCTAGGCTGACGCCATGGCACTCTAGCCCGGGCAACAGAGTGAGACTCTGTCTTTAAAAAAAAAAAAAGAAAATTAGGGCCCAGAAAAAAAAAAGACTAACTCAAGGCAGCACGGCTAAAAAGTATATCTGGGCTGGAACCTGGAACTTGCAGGCATGCTCCATCTCTCTACGTCTTTGCCAGGCTCTTTATCAAATCTGCCCAGCAATATCTGGAAACTTACTAGGAAAAAAATAATGGAAACAATTAAACCTTGACAAATGACAGCTTCTTCAGATATGATTTAAACACAAAGAACTATAAGGAACTCAACTGCTGAAACTCCAAGATAACATCAAGGAAAAGGAGTCATTTCACATAAATCTCAGAGATGATGTCATTTAAACACAGAAGTAGTTAGTGGAAGTTCCAACTCATCATGAAGGAAATGGTTCTTATAAATAGTTTTGATCTGGAGATACTGTTTGGCGTCTTAAAATCATAGTCTTGAAATAGGAAGACCTACCATAGAGGTCATCTGATTGAGGGCACAGTGACCCTGCTAATATCAGCCAGGGTCAATGCCACTCTCAACTCTGTGTTTCCACGGTACTTTGTATTGGCCACTGCTCTAGTATTTTGCACATTAAAGTATACCAAATTGAATGGCAGTTTTTCTTCTAAAATGAAAAGAGTTTTTTTTTTTTCTGATGGTAAAATAAACATGCTCATTGTAAAACTTCAAATAGTACAGAAAAATAAAAAAATACTTACCAGAAATATTATCACCCAGAGATAACCATTCCTAGCATTTTAATAAATATTATTCAATTATTTCTCCATGCACATGTTTATACTCATGAATCCATATTTTACAAAATTGGGACCAGAGTATAAATGCAATTTTGTCACATTTCACTCAACCATTTTTATAGATCTACATTTTCATTTTAATGGCTGCATAGTAGACCATTGTATGAATAAACCTTAATATAATTAACCAGACTCAGTTTGATGGATTAGGTTGTTCTCAGTTTTTGTTTTTGCTTTTTTGAGACAGGGTCTCCTTCTGCGACCCAGGCTGGAGTGTAGTAGCCCTATCATACCTCACTACAGCCTTGAACTCCTGGGCTTAAGCAATCCTCCCACCTCAGCCTCCCTAGTAGATGGGACGACAGGTGTGTACCACTATGCATAGCTAATTTTTTAATTTTTTGTAGAGATGGGTCTTGCTATGTTGCCCAGGTTGGTCTCGAACTCTTGGCCTCAAGTGATCCTCCCATCTTGGCCACCCAAAGTGCTGGGATTATAGGTGTGAGCCACCATGCCCAGCCCCTGTTCTTAGTTTTTCACTAACGTTGGGGGTTATTTCCCTCTTTAGAGAGAGAGGTCATCTTAATCACCCACGAGAGGGTGAATCATCTTTAGAAACTAAAAGTAGCTTGCTTCCTCCAAAGTAGTAAGCAGGGTGGCAGTGGGGCTAAGGCCTCCAGAGAGTGAGTGGGCGGTGGGAGGCTCTATTTTCTCTTCTGGAAAAGGAAGTATAAAGGGCCCTTTGGTGCTGCTGGAGAAGCTGCCAGACTTCAGGGGAAGGTCTTGGGGTATGCCAGAGCCTGGAGCCCATCCTGACCCCAGCTGACTTCCAGGTCAGCTTGCAAACCTGTCCTTGCTACCCTGCCCCTAGCAAGAACCAGAATTGAGGACTGGACCAGCCCCTGGTCCAGGGTTCAGCTCACCCAGGCCAGCTGCTGTTCATGGCCCCAGCAAGAGTCATGGTGGCCCAATATCTTGGTCACCAAATGAGGCCAAAGCTTCATCCACTTCTGGGCTTTGGCAGATTGTCAAACCAACTGCTACTCTGTCTCCAACCCTTCCCCTTATAGTTATAGTAAGAGACGTCATCATCAATTAATTCCCACGGGTGCTACATGAATTGGAGACGGAGGGGCTCTGGCACACACCCAAACTCTGAGGACAACCTGGGTTACAAAAGTCCCACCACAATACCTGCAGCTGAGGAAGAAGGGGATAACAATGCCACAGTGAACAGCTATACACATATGTCTTTACGTGGGTATCCAATTATCTCCTTCATAGAAACTCTTTAAGTGGCATTGCTACATCTGTGGGAAAATGCTAAACAAATCTTGCAGTGATGCTGGGTGCCCTGGGAAAGGCCAGCTGGCCAGTGGCTGAGAACCCTCACAGGGCAGCAACTTAGTACAGAAGTAGCCACTGTTCAGAGTCTGGCCTTGAAGGTTCAGTGGGGCCTGGAGGAGACAGAGCAGGATGCCCCATGAGGAGCTTATGCTGAGACGGATACCTGAGGGGGAAGTAGGCATTGGGGTCAGCCTGACTGGCCACCCTGCTCTCTCTTGCTGTGGGAAATCAGGATGGAGGGCAAGTCACAATCAGAAGGCTACTGGTCACCCTAGAATCAAGTAAGGGGCGTTAGTTTAGTGATCTGAATGAAGGCCACATGCATCCGTCCCCTGACCAGGGTGATATACACCTTTCAGGTGACAGTGGCTGCAAAGGAAAGTCAGGTGTGTTGCAAGTACAGAAACTGCTCTGTGGCTAAGGTGAACCCCTAGCCGTTCTCCTACAGAGCCCTTCTGTCTAGCAGTCTCTAGGGGGCTAGGGACTCACAGTTTTTCTTGCAGATTAAGAGGCTACAGATGAGCCAAGTCATACAGTAGGGCCTTATTTATTTCAAATAGCCTATCCATATCTTACTTTTTCATTCATCCATTCTCGTAGTCACTCAGTCATCAAATGATGGCTGAGCACTGCTCAAGTCCTGGGAGACAGCAGTAAGTAAAATAGACAAGGCCGGGCGCGGTGGCTCATGCCTGTAATCCTCGCACTCTGGGAGGCCGAGGCGGGAGGATCGCTCGAGGTCAGGAGTTCGAGACCAGCCTGAGCAAGAGCGAGACCCCGTCTCTACTAAAAATAGAAAGAAATTATATGGACAGCTAAAAATATATAGAGAAAAATTAGCCGGGAATGGTGGCACATGCCTGTAGTCCCAGCTACTCGGGAGGCTGAGGCAGTAGGATCGCTTAAGCCCAGGA
>CM052436.1:57863740-57874767 GCA_028533085.1 Varecia variegata
GTCTAGGTGTGTTGTTTGAGACTGAAAAGGATCAGAGGGCTCTCTAAAGAAGTGGTTCTGGCAGAGTGGGAAGGGCACTTCCAAGGGGAGAAAACTGCTCTCTAGGCTGCTTGAGCAGTTCCGGTGGTAGATGGTGAGGAGAGATGCTGAGAGAAGGCAGAAGTGGGCAGATGGGAGACACTTCGGAATGAGACACCTGTCTTAGGGCAGCCGGCTGGGTGGGAGGAGGGGAGAGAAAGGAGGGCTAGAAGACGGCTCTGCAAGAGCAAACCTGAGTGCTGGGTGGGAAATGTGGGTTACCTGGACAGTGCCTCGATTTCTGTATCAGCCAGGGCTGCTGCCCACCCTTCTCCACGCCCGATCTCGGTGTCTGCACAACAAAGGCTTATTTATTCCCCATTCATGTCAAGGGATGACATGGGTGGAGCTGCACTCCTGGGGTGGCACTCCTGCGCAGCTGTCTTCTGAACAGAGACCTGGGCGTCCTGGCTGTGCCCATCTTGTAACTTTGCCATCTTGGAATCTTTTGCTTCCAGCCGGATGGACAGAAGAGAAAGCAAAGCTTTTTATTCAACACCATGAAACGGAAGTGACCCCTGACTTGTTTGCTTCCAGCAGGGAGACTTAGTCACGCAACCATCGCTAGGGAACACAGGGAGGGCCTGCTGCCACTCGGGAAGCTGCCCCGTTGCTGGGGCGCCTGCCACCGTAGGAGCTGTTGGTCACTGTGAGTACCAGGGAACTTCCCTTGGTGTCTCCTCATGCCAGATCACATCGTGCTGCGTTGGCTGGATAGTCCCTGGTTAGCGTCAGGGTTTGAAGGACAGCAGGGAACACTGGCTCTGGGAATCCCCCCTGGTAAATGGCAGCGCCCTGTGCTGCATGTGCCTTTGTTGTTTATGGTAGTCAGGCTGTATGACCTTTGATGCTCCTTCCAGCGTGGAGATTTGATGACAACTGTTCAGAAACTTTGGATTCTTGCCCTGTCTCCACCTTGCTCTCCGATCTCAGAGGAGTTCCTTCGTCCTGGGCCTTAGCTTCCAGAGCTGCAGTAGGAGTGGGCCGGCCTGAATAATCTTTACCGTCCTTTCTAGGCCAGAGACCACCCCCGGCCTGAATAATCTTTACCATCCTTTCTAGGCCAGAGACCACCCCATTTCTGCTTCTCCTGAGCCCCTGGAAAGGAGAAAGGCCTGGAAAACCTTCTGGGGTCACTGCTGAGGCTTTGGTCCTACCTAATCAGCCCCAAATTGCGTCAACAAACTCAGAGACGCCTTCAGCTGGCTGGCTGCTGGCATTCAGTAGCTGGCAACTATCCAAAAAAAAGCAGGACCTGAATGGGTAGAGGGAGAGACCCAAAGACCTGTGCCAGGGCCAGGGGGCAGATTTCAAGGCAGCAAAATGTATGTTCTGCCTGCCTGGACCTCTATGAGATCCAGGTGTGAGCAAGGCCTGAGCAGCCACAGATAGGAGAGCAAGTGACATCAGTCAGGGTACCAGCAGGCAACAAATGCACATTCAAAAGCATTTGGGGAAGGGGACACAAGCTTGAGGAACAGGATTCTTTACAAAGGTGTGGCCAGAGATAAGCAACCAACAAACAATGGTGAGGGACCCAGGGACTGGGACCAGGCCTGAAGGGCAAGGGAGACAATGGTGTGACCGCAGCCTGTAAGAGCTGGAGTTGTGGGAGGGGGCCCTGCTCACAGAAGCCAGAGCCATGAAGGGATGAGATGGCAGGAAAACAGGGATGAGCCAGTGCGGATGGGGGTGGGATGGAGCAGGGAATAAGTATGTCAGCCTCTAATCTCTTGCCAGCACCTCCCATTGGCCAAATCCAACAGGAAGCCAGAGGAACAGGGAGCTGGTGATGCAGTTATAGAAAACACCAAGGACACAGAGCAGAAGAGGGAGTGAATGGGGAGGCACATAGAGGAATCACCAGCACGTGAGTCTGGGGGCTCACCTGGTCTTTTTCCCCATCTCTGTGATGGGGGCTTTGAATGGCCTGGGCCAGGTGGTACGACGCCCAGTGGAAGTCCCACCCAGGCTGGTGATGACAGCAATGATAAGGAGATGGTGACATTTGTTATCTTTTTTTTTTATTTTTTTTATTTTTTATTTTCTTTTATTTTCTGTCACCAAAAACCTGAAAGAATGTTATCTTAGATTTACATAACCATGTTCTCCTGCAACAGTGTCTGGTTATCTAAAGCATCTTTCATGGCATCTGAAGGAGCTGGGTCAAATTCTCTGTGTCTTACATTTGAGGTTGCTTTTAGATACAGATTTGGACCCTGCTCTGCCTTTTTCCTGAGTGGTAACACTAGCTGCTCTGTCAGTCCTGAGAGAGTTGAGAGAGTGGGATAAATTTAGACCACAGAGTTATTGTGCCTGGGCCAATATTTTAAATACTTGATGTTTAACATGACCTTGACCTCCATTCCCTGCATAACCGCATGTTCCCTGTCCTCGATTTGACCAGCTTCTCAGTCTCCCACCCCCGTGCTCCTGTGTGTCTCCTGCCCCACCAGCTACAAATAGTTGGTGTGCACAATGAGACTGGGTGTTGGGCCGTCATCAGTTCCCACTCTGTCAGATACCATCACTGTCAAAACAAGTCAGCTATGTGGAAACCCTCACCATTCCTCCTGCCTCCTTTTGGAATGCACTGTTCTGACTGCAAGTACAAAGCAGCAATTTATAAGCATGAGTTGGTGCAGAAAACAAGACACAAAACCAAGAAAATGGATATGACACAGGCTAGCATGAAATTCAGAACTATAAACAGGGAGATTGAAGGGAATCAGGAATAAGGTGATGTTTCAAGATTAACCTGCATGAGATAGGAGGGCCAGGAAACCAGACCTTGAGTATTTCTTTTATTTCTCTGCATACACACAAGTTTACTATAGTATTACTGTCAATACATAATTTTAATCTGGCATGTTTAAAAGTCTTTAAACAAACGTGTTTGTGCATGGGTCATGCTTTTTATTAGGTTATTAAATATGAAATGTCTAATTTCAAATCAAAAGTTTAGTTTATCACATCTAAAACAAGAAGCAGTATAATTAATCAAAGTATGTGCCTAAATTATTGACACAGTTTTGCCATGTTATTCGTGGCTTGCTTATGCCAGCAGCAAAGAAGCCTGGAGAGTGAGTGGTCATGAAATTATGAAAGGTGTTTTCCACAGCTTGTTGAGATTGAGTATTTTTCCTCACAAGAAGTGGTCGAAAGCCTGGAAGAAGTGGTAGTCAGTTGGTGCAAGGTCTGGTGAATACAGTGCATGACAGAGAGTTTCCAAGTCCAGCTTCTGTAGTTTGAGCAGTGTTGTTTTGTGTGACATGTGGTCTTGCAAGAGGATTGGCCTGTCTGTATTGACCCATCTCAGCTGCATAATCACAAGCATCCTCATCATTGCATCCCATTGGTTGCAATAGACATCCATTGTTATAGACTGACCAGGTTTCATGAAGCTGCAGTGGATAATACCAGCGCTGGACCACCAAACAGACACCATTACCTTTTTTTGATGAATATCCGGTTTTGGACTATGTTTCGGTACTTCATCTTTATCCAACCATTGTGCCAAACACTCGTGATTGTCAAAAAGAATCCATTTTTCATCACATTGTTAATGGAAAAAAAGCCAAACTCTATAAAATAATTTTAAAGAGATTTATTCTTAGCCAAATTTGAGGACGATGACCCAGAGCCAGGCCTAAGAAGCCTTGAGCAAGTGGACTCGCTGTGGCTGGGTTACAGTTTGGTTTTATACATTTCAGGGAGACAGGGGTTACAGGTAAAGTCATAAATCAGAGGCATACATTGGTTTGGCCCGAAAAGGTGGGCCATCTTGGAGGGGGGGTGGCTTATAGGTTATAGGTGGGTTTAAAGATTCTTTGACTTGTAATTGGTTAAAGACATGAAGTTTTGTCTAAAGGATTGGAATGTTTTAACATAAGGAGCTGTTTATCAGAGATAAGCCTCCTACATATATTTGTTGTGTAAATTGAGGACCTGCGGGTTTGTCTTGCATAACCTTAGGCCTGTTAAGTGTTACAAAGGGTGTCCACAAGAAGGAAGTCATGATGAGGCATGTCTGACCTCCCTCCTCCTGGCAGGCAATTTAGTTTTAGGATATTCCTTTGGCCACGAGAGGGTCCATTCAGTCAGCTGGAAGGGGGTGGGTGGTGAGACTTAAGATTTTATTTTAGTTCACAACATGTAACAATGCAGTGTAGAAATGGTTCACCCTTATGTTGTGACAGCAAAGAAAGGCAAGCTTTGAGGCAATTTCTCTTCTGATGCTTGTTTAATTCATGTGGAACCCATCTATCCAGCTTCTTTACCTTGCCATTTGTTTCAAATGGTTCAATATTGTTGGAATAGTAACGTCAAACCTTGCTGTTAATTCACGCATAGCTTGAGATGGATTCGCTTCCACTACAGCTCTCAGCTCATCATTAACCACCTTGGTCTCAGGTCACCCACATGGCTCATTTTCAAGATTAAAATCACCAGAATGGAACTTCTCAAATCATCAACACACTGTGCATTTATTAGCCGCATCCTTCCCAAACACTTCGTTGGTCTTTCGAGCTATCTGTGCTGCATTAGTTCCATGATGGAACTAATATTGAAAATTAACACGAATTTTTGACTTATCCATGGCGTCACAAAAATTGCTCTAAAAAAAATTGAAAGATAATCACAAGCCAAAACATGCATTTGAAAGAATGAAGATGTACCTTCACAATAAAAAAAGAAACCCAAGAAGTATCAAAGTGAAATATCAGAGATATCAACTGTCAAACTTAGTATTTAAGGAAATGGACATTCCATACTTACTAACCTAACAGTACTATTAAAAAACGAAAAAGGATACAGAAAGTTTTTTTTACCCTATCATATAGTATACAGTTTTTCAAACCGTGTGTCACAACCACATGAAATTAACTTAATGCAGTGTGGCCAGCATTTTTCAAAAAATGAAATAGATCAAACATAAGGATCAGAGTATATTACATGCAGAATACACACATGCACACACATGTGACTGGGTGTTGAGTTAAAGTGCACTCTTGGGCGGGCGTGTTGGCCCACGCCTGTAATCCTAAGACTCTGGGAGGCCGAGGCTGGAGGATTGCTCAAGGTCAGGAGTTTGAGACCAGCCTGAGCAAGAGCGAGACCCTGTCTCTACTAAAAAATAGAGAGAAATTATCTGGACAACTAAAAATATATAGAAAAAATTAGCCAGGCAAGGTGGTGCATGCCTGTAGTCCCAGCTAGTCGGGAGGCTGAGGCAGGAGGATTGCTTGAGTCCAGGAGTTTGAGGTTGCTGTGAGCTAGGCTGATGCCACAGCACTCTAGTCAGGGCAAAAGAGTGAGACTCTGTCTCAAAAAAAAAAAAAAAAAAAGTGCACTCTTCACTGTGAGCCTCAGCATAGTAGAGCTGGCTGGGTGTCAGGGCACTTAGGCACTTGTTCCAGCAAAGTTATTAATCTTCTAAGCAGCTTCCTCTGGACAGTTGTCCTCTCTGGCCTTGGTATCCTCATGTATAAAGTGACACATTTGAACTGAATGAGCCCTAAGAGCCTTTCAATCCTCCCACTTAACACTTATTTACTGAGCACCTACTAGATACCAAGCCCGGGGATTTAGCAACAAATAAAATAAAGACCATTCCCTACCTAAGTTTATATTCTAGTAGGGAGATGACAGACAATAAACAACCAAATGAACAGATAATAAGCTGAGTGCTGCTAAGTGCAATGAAGAAAAATAAAGCATTTAAGGGGGCGAGAATGTGATGGAGGTGAGGAATGCCACTTTGGTAGAGTGGCCGGGGAAGGCCTTTCTGGTGAGGAGGCATTTCAACAGAGACTTGAAAAAGTTAAGAGATGAAGCCACACAGGTATCTGGGGGAAGAGTGAGTGATCCGAAGACTGAAGAGTCCTGCCTTGGAAAGGGTAGGAGTGGCCAGAGCAGAGTGAGCAAGGGGTCGGGGGTGGAAGAACAGCTGGGGAGGGGCCAGGGCCAGGGGAAAAGAGCCCTGGGGGGCGTTTGACCAGCAGAGAGACCTGATCTGACGGGTGTTGTAAAAGGATCCCTGTAGAAGTGTAAGGAGGCCAGTTAAAAGCCTCCTAGAATACTCCAGAGGTAAGATAATGACGTCTCACTGTAGCATGGTAAAAAGAGAGGAGGTCAGGGGGATTCTGAATATATTTGAAGGTAGCAGCAAGTGGGATTTGCTGACGACATATATGAATGGAGGGAGAAAGAGGAATCTAGGATGACTTCAAGGTTTGACACCTAAGCAGCTGGAAATAGTCTCAATTTATGGAGATCATGAAGATTATGAGAGGAGAGGTGTTGGAGTCTGTGTGCGAGTGAGATGTGAGGTCGGAGATGCTTATTGAACATCCAGGTGACCGTGTTGATGGCACTTGGACATCTGAATCTGGAGAGGCGTTTGGGAGTCAGCAGCACTTGATGATACAGAAGGCCAGAGGGCTGGATCAGATAACAGGCGAGTGGTAGACAGAGATTAGAAGAGCCCCAAGAACTAATCTCTGGGCCTCTCCAACATAGAGAGGCCCAGAAGATGAGAAGGAACCAGCAAATATCATTCAACTCAGTGACTCTTTTCAGAAGAGGTTGCTGCACAGAGGGAAACCAGAAAAATGTGGTCTTTGTTTAGAAATAATTAGCATGGCTTACCTACCAATCACTGCTAAAATGATCACTCCTGATTACAACAATAACAGCATCTTGTGCAAAGCTAGCTAGAGGACTGCTGGCAGGTTAAATGGAAATGTGTATTTATTGATTCTGAGTTTCTTCCAGTTTCTTGTTGTAAAAAATTGGGGGAAATTAGAGCTTTGCTTGCTTTCAGCAACCTATTCAGACAGGAGGAAATTGATCCCCAGGGCTTCCCTGGCAGCCCCCATGCTCTGCAGGGAGCTTCAGGCTGGTTTTCCCAGCTCTGCTCCAGCCAGTGCAATCTCCATTTAAAAGTATAATTGCAGTGCCAAGTCCCTGAGCTCCCTGAGGAATTTCTCCCTCCTTTCTGTGAAGGCAAGAGAGACTAGCCTTGTTTTGATGCCTTTCTAGTGCTTTCTCAGGCTTGTCAACAGAAAAGAAGCCAAACTCTGTAAAATAATTTTAAAGAGATTTATTCTTAGTCAAATTTGAGGACCATGACCCATAGGCATGCCCAAGAAGCCTTGAGCAAGTGGACTTGCTATGGTTGGGTTACAGTTGGTTTTATACATTTTAGGCAGACAGGGATTATAGGTAAAGTCATAAATCAGTATGTGGAAGGCACACATTGGTTTGGCCATGGGGGCTTGTAGGTTATAGGTGGGTTTAAAGATTCTTTGACTTGTAATTGGTTAAAGACATCAACCTTTGTCTAAAGGTTTGGAATGTTTTAAGATAGGGAAATAAGGAGGTGTGTTAATCGGAGCAGGACCTATATCTGTTGTGTAAATTGAGGACCTGTAGGTTTGTCTTGCATACCCTTAGACCTGTTAATGGGTTAAAAAGGATATCTCGGCCGGGCACAGTGGCTCACGCCTGTAATCCTAGCACTCTGGGAGGCCAAGGCGGGTGGATCGCTCGAGGTCAGGAGTTCGAGACCAGCCTGAGCAAGAACGAGACCCTGTCTCTATTAAAAAATAGAAAGAAATTATCTGGCCAACTAAAATATATATAGAAAAAATTAGCCGGGCATGGTGGCACATACCTGTAGTGCCAGCTACTCGGGAGGCTGAGGCAGAAGGCTCGCTTGAGCCCAGGAGTTTGAGGTTGCTGTGAGCTAGGCTGACGCCACGGCACTCACTCTCGCCAGGGCAACAAAGCGAGACTCTGTCTCAAAAAAAAAAAAAAGGATATCTCCAAGAAGGGAGGGGGTATGATGAGGCATGTCTGACCTCCTTCCTCCTGTCAGGCAATTTAGTTTTAGTTTGGCCAAGAGGGGGTCCAATCAGTGAGGCAGTTGTGGGGAGCCTTAAGACTTTATTTTAGTTCACAGGCTTTAAGAATAGCTCTCCAACAAGGAACAGACAAATGTTTAAGTTTAAGAGAACTGAATGCAAGTCTTGGCTTATTAAAACTTGTCCCCTTGAGAAAGGATTCCAGACTGCAATGTTGGGAAAATGCACGGTGTTGCAGGGTGTGTCTTTCTGCTAGTGCTGGGTGTCAACGGCAGTTCTTGTCAACCATTTGGATGCAGAAACAGTCTTCTTGGGAGGTACTGGTAGCCACAGTGAGATTACAGGGGACAGCAGCAGACTGCTATATTAGGAGCCACCACAAAAAGAACTAGCAATTTTTGCACCCCAGGAAAACTTCCTAAACTGTCCCCACCACCATTCTCCTCTGCAGGCTGGGCCTCCTTCTCCTTCACAACAGATTCACTGATCCTGTTGTGACTTTTCTGGGCATGAAAGCCAGGGTCCTGTGCATTCCAGGAACTGTATCCCAGGTCTTCACCCTCCCTCTCTTTGCAAACCTTGCTCTTAGGGCACCAAACTCCTGAAATGATTACAACTAGCCTGTCAGACAGGCTGAATCAATTTGGAAGCACAGCTCCGTGTGGTTTAGATATTATATGAATCAAAAGTAAAGACCTCTTGAACATTCTTGTACTCATCATCTCCCCAGCTCTGCTGTCTAATAGACAGTCTGTTCTTGTCCCTGGCTGTACTGCCCTGCTCAGGTTATGTATTATTTTTAAAAGTTCTTCCCTAGTTTCCTGTTGCTCATAGTATGGGGACTAACCTTGGTGGCCTCTCATTCAAAGCCTCACACCATTTAGACTTTCCACACCAGTAAACCATATGCTCTTAAACATCCCCTGCACATAAACGCACATACATGTGCACACATGTGCTCACACATCGCCCATTCTATTCATTATGACCACAAGGTCTTTACCCCCAAAGTTTTCCCGCATGTCTAGGCCTTTGTCCAAGTCTTCCCCTTGTCCCTTGGCTCTCACGTCCACCTTCTCAAACCCTAATTTACACTGTTCTCTGAGCTGTCACAACACTTCATAATATGGCTTGCTGCAGCCTGCATGGCACTCGAGATAGTTGTATAAGCTCCTGCCCTCCTCTTCTCTCCCTGATGCGGGTGAACACAGGAGGATGAGTTCTCTGAAGGCAAAATAGCACCGTGATAGTCACGTGGCAGGGGCTTGGGAACCTTCACAAAAATAAATCAAAACTTTGCTAATTCCAAATGATAGCAAGGGCCGTGTGCAGTGGTTCATGCCTATAATCCCAGTGCTCTGGGAGGCCGGGGCGGGAAGATCGCTTGAACTCAAGAGTTCGAGACTAGCCTGAGCAAGAGCAAGACCCCATCTTTATTAAAAATAGAAAAATTAGCCCAGCTACTGGGGAGGCTGAGGCAGGAGGATTTCTTGAGCCTAGGAGTTTAAGGTTGCAGTGAGCTACAATGACGCTACTGCACTCTTCCCAGGGTGATAGAGCGAGACTCGGTCTCAAAAAAAAAAAAATTTAAATATTAAAAAAAAAAAAAAATGAAGCCGGGCACGATGGCTCATCCCTGTAATCCTAGCACTCTGGGAGGCCGAGGTGGGAGGATCGCTCTAGGTCAGGAGTTCGAGAACAGCCTGAGCAAGAGCGAGACCCATCTCTACTAAAAATAGAAGGAAATGATCTGGACAGCTAAAATTATATAAATAGAAAAAAATTAGCTGGGCATGGTGGCGCATGCCTGTAGTCCCAGCTACTCAGGAGGCTGAGGCAGAAGGATTGCTTAAGCCCAGGAGTTTGAGGTTGCTGTGAGCTTGACGCCACGGCACGCTAGCCCGGGCAACAGAATGAGACTGTCTCAAAAAAAAAAAAAAATGATAGCAGGCTAGCAGCTCCCATTGTAGTTCTCTAAATGTCCTGTAGGAGGACTCTGAAAAAGGTGAAAATTCACACCTTCAAAAACAAAGAACTACCCTGTGACCTAGAACTTGAGCATATCAAATACCCTCCAGCTGTGGTTCCAACAGGGTGGGTGGCCCGATACTGGACCGAGGCAGTTACCGAGCACAGGCTCAGAAAAGTGCACCCCTCCCTTCTTTGACCCAGCAATTCTCTTGGTAGGAATTTATCCTAAGGAATAATTAAGTATACTGATAAAGAATTAACCACATTGGAAAAATAGGAACAAATTACATTTCCACCAGAAAGGATAGGCTGAAAATTGTGGTATATTTGTGTAAGGGTATACTATATGTCCAATAAAAATTATGTTCCAAAGGTATGCTTATTGACATGGAAACATATTTATGATTTATTGTTGGCTGAAAACATTCAGGTTACAAAGCAGAATACATCATCCAATTTTTTTAAATAAAAATTTTTACCAAAGATATATGCAGAGGATAAAGGCTGGAAGGGCATGTATCAAAATGTTTACAGTGATCATCTCTGGGTAGTAGAATTATATAGTTACTTTCATCTTTAATCCTATTGGTTTATTTCTGCAATGAACATGTTTCTTCACTAACACATGGAAAGGCAAGGAATAGAGAGCCAACAGAGAGACATGGGTAAGAGCTTAAATTCATTAGCAGGCAATCTGGGTTGGATTTCATCTGCCAAGTATTTGCTGGAGAAAGCTCCATGACTTTTCTTATTCTGTAAGATGTACATAAAAATGGTGGCTAAGACAATACAATAAAGAAAAGACAGTCCTTTCAACACGTGGTGCCAGAACAACTGGAAATTTACATGCAGAAAAACAAACTAGACACAGACCTTACACCCTTCACAAAAATTAACTTAAGGCCGGGCGAGGTGGCTCACGCCTGTAATCCTAGCACTCTGGGAGGCCGAGGCGGGTGGATTGTTTGAGCTCAGGAGTTTGAGACCAGCCTGAGCAAGAGCGAGACCCCGTCTCTACTAAAAATAGAAAGAAATTATATGGACAGCTAAAAATATATATAGAAAAATTAGCCGGGCATGGTGGCGCATGCCTGTAGTCCCAGCTACTCG
>CM052436.1:57874867-57886071 GCA_028533085.1 Varecia variegata
TAGCCCGGGCAACAGAGTGAGACTCTGTCTCAAAAAAAAAAAAAAAAAAAAAAAATTAACTTAAAATGGATCATAGGCCTAAATGTGACATACAAAACTATAAAACTCCTTGAAAACAACATAGGAGAAAACCTATTAAATGACCTTGGGCACAGTGATGCCTTTTTAGATACAAAACCAAAGTCATGACCCGTGAAAGAAAAAAACACTAAACTGGACGTCATTAAAATTAAAAACTTTTACTCTGTAAAACACAAGGTCAAGGGAATGAAATGACAAGCCACTGGAAATACTTGCAAAAGACACGTCTGATAAAGGACTGTTATCAAAATAAACAACTCCTAAAACTCAACAATGAGAAAATAAACGACTCATTTAAAAAATGGGCAAGAGGCCAGGCATGGTGGCTCACACCTGTAATCCTAGCACTCTGGGAAGCTGAGGCGGGTGGATCGTTTGAGCTCAGGAGTTCGAGACCAGCCTGAGCAAGAGCGAGACCCTGTCTCTACTAAAAATACAAAGAAATTAGCTGGACAACTAAAAATATATACAAAAAATTAGCCAGGCATGGTGGCGCATGCCTGCAGTCCCAGCTACTTGGGAGGCTGAGGCAGAAGGATCGCTTGAGCCCAGGAGTCTGAGGTTGCTGTAAGCTAGGCTGATGCCACGGCACTCTAGCCCGGGCAACAGAGTAAGACTCTGTCTCAAAAAAAAAAAAATGGCCAAAAGACCTGAATAAATATGTCACCAAAGAAGATAAACAGATGGTAAATAAGTATATGAAAAGATGTTCAAAATCATATATCATTAGGGGATTGCAAATTAAAATAACAATGTCATACTACTACATACCTGTTAGAATGGCCAAAATCCAACACACTGACAACACCAAATGCTGGCAAGGATGTGGAACAACAGAAACTCTCATTCATTGCTGGTGGGAATGCAAAAGAGGGCAGCCACTCTGGAAGACAGTTTGGCAGTTTCTTACAAAACTAAATATACTCTTACCATATGTATTAGTCAGCTTGAGCTGCCATAACAAATTACCATAGACTGGGTGGCTTAGACAATAGAAATTAATTTTTTCATAGTTCTGGAGGCTAGAAGTCCAAGAGCAAGAGTCCATCCTATTTAGCCAGGCTTGGTGGCTCACATCTATAATCCCAGCAGTTTGGGAGGCCCAGGCAGGAGCATCCCTTGAGGCCAGGAGTTTGAGAACAGTCTGGGCTACATAAAAAAAAAAAAAAAAAAAAAAAAAAAGAAGAGTCCAGCTGATTTGATTTCTGGTGAGGACTCTCTTCCTGGCTTCAGATGGGCAGCTTCCAGCTGTGTCCTCACATGGCCACACCAGGGAGCCAGGGAGGGAGCTGTGAAAAAGAGAGGGAGAAGAAGAGGGAGAGAGAGAAGGAGGGAAGGAGAGAGAGAGAAAGCACTCTCTCATGTCTCTTCTTCTTGTTTTTTTTTTTTTTTTTTTTGAGACAGAGTCTTGCTCTGTTGCCCGGGCTAGAGTGAGTGCCGTGGCGTCAGCCTAGCTCACAGCAACCTCAAAGTCCTGGGCTCAAGCAATCCTCCTGCCTCAGCCTCCCGAGTAGCTGGGACTACAGGCATGTGCCACTATGCCCGGCTAATTTTTTCTATATATTTTTAGTTGTCCGGTTAATTTCTTTCTATTTTTTGGTAAAGATGGGGTCTTGCTCTTGCTCAGGCTGGTCTCGAACTCCTGACCTCGAGCGATCCTCCCGCCTCGACCTCCCAGAGTGCTAGGATTACAGGCATGAGCCACCGCGCCTGGCCACATGTCTCTTCTTATAAGGACACTAATCCTACCAGATCAGGACCCCACAGTTATGATCTCATTTAACCTTGATTACTTCCTGTGACATAATACGAAATGTATTATTTAGTCTCTGCCCTTGATTCCTGACACGGAGTTCCTAAAACCTTGTAAGTTCCTGGGTGATGGGGTGATGGGAGCTTCTTACACAGAGCTCCTAAATCCCTTGGGAATTTCCTGGGTGATAGGAGCATCTTTTGTTCTACAGAGGTGACTCCCAGTGGGCTCCTGGATAGCTTCAGGATGGGGGCCGGTCACCAGAAAGGCCAAGGAGGCTGCACAAGAAGCACTGCACCAGCATGTGCTCAGCTTCTGTTGCTTCCTGTCATGGCAGAAGGCAAAGGGACCCAGCATGTGCAGATCACATGGCGAGAGAGGCAGCAAGTGAGGGGTGGGTACCAGACTCTTTTTAACAACCAGCTCTTGCGGCAACTAATAGAGCAAGAATTCACTCATTACCAAAAGGATGGTACCAGGCCATTCATGAGAGATCTACCACCATGACCTGAACACCTCCCACTAGGCCCCATCTTCAACATGGGGGATCAAATCTCAACATGAGATTTGGAGGGAACAAACATGCAAACTGTATCACCTTGGGACCCATTGCTTGTGACTAGTATTTGTAATAGGGGCAGTCTTGTGGGACTGAGCCCTTTAACCCCTGGAGTCTGATGCTAACTCTAGGCAGTTAGTGTCAGAATTGAATTGAATCATTTGACGGCCCTTTGGAGTCCAGAGAATTGGTTGTTGGTGTGGAAAAAACCCACATATTTTGTATTAGAAGTGTTGTGAGTAGAGAAACAGTTTTTTCCTACTTTCTCAGAGGCTCCATCTCTAAATACAGCCATACTGGAGTTATGGCTTCAACATATAAATTTTGGGGGACACAAGCATTCAGTCCAGTTATACCATATGATCCAGCAATTGTGCTTCTTGCTATTTGCCCCCCCAAAATTAAAACTTATTTTGCACAAAAATCTACATATGAATGTTTTATCCATAATTGCCAAAACTTCAAAGCAACCAAGATGTCCTTTAGTAGATGAATGGATAAATAAACTGCTACATTCAGACAGTGGAATATTATTGTGCTAAAAAGAAGTGAGATATCAAGCCATAAAAAGACATAGAGGAATCTTAAATGCATACTACTAAGTGGAAGAAGCCAATTTGGAAAAGCTTCATACCGTGTGATTTAACTATATGACATTCTGCAGAAGGCAAAACTGTGGTGACAGTGAAGAGATCAGTGGTCGCCAGTGGGTAGTGGGGAGGGAGAGGTGAATAATAGACAGAGCTCAGGGGATTTTTCGGGCAGCGAAACTGTCCTGTATGACACTATATTGGTGGATGTATGTCGTTATACATTTGTCAAAACCCATAGAATGGACAGCACTGAGAGTGAATCCCAACGTAACCTATAGACTGTGGGTGATAATGATGTGTCAGTGTAGGTTCACTGAGCGTAACAAATGTGCCACTGTGGTGTGGGATGTTGGTGGTGGGGGAGGTTGTGTGTGTGTGTGGAGGCAAAGGGTAAATGAGAATTCTCTGTACTTTCTATGCAATTTTGCTGTGAACCTAAAACTGCTCTAAAAAATAAAGTGTAATTTTTAAAAATGTCTACCTCATTGGGTTGCCATGAGAGTGAAATGACTTTATTGCTGTAGAACTGCTAGAATAGCTCCTGGCACAAGATAAGCATTCAATACATTTTAGCTAAAATTCAGTAAAATCAGCAAATACACATAAACATAGAGATTTTTTAAAATGCAAATGAAAGAAGATTCCCCATCTGGCTGGAAACTGCCAGATACTTCTTATCCCAAACCCAGAGAACCTGGCTCTGAGTGGAAAAAACACGAACTATTTTTTCCTCTGCTCTCACATCACAACAGCCAACACAGAACATTTCTGTGACCAAATGTGTGGGCATTTGTCCCCACCAACATGCAAGCAATGAATTCTGCAGCAGACACCAGCTGGGTGTCCTGCAATTCAATTCTGACACTATCTACCTAGAGATAGGGTCAGATCCCACAGGCTGAGATCAGTCCCCTAGACTGCCCCCCTGCCCATTCGTCACAAGTCTGGGCCTCCAGAACTTCTGACTAACCAGCTTCAAGTTGGGGTTCCCATGACTCCTTGGGGTTTGATTAATTTGCTAGAGCAGCTCACAGAACTCTGGGAAATTTCCTTACATTTATTGGTTTATTATAAAGGATATTACAAAGGATACAGATAAAGAGATGCATGGGGCAAGGTACGGGAGAAAGGGCACGAAGCTTCCATGCACTCTCTGGGCACAGGGCTCTCCAGGCACTGTCATGTGTTCAGCTGTCCAGAAGCTTCCCGAACCCTTTCCTCTGGGCCTTTTATGGAGTCTTCATTGCACAGGCATGATTGACCATCACATAGAAATGTGACTGGACAAAAAAGGGTGCAATCTATTATAACAGCTAATAGCCCGAGTGGGAAAACCCAGCAAGGCCTGTCCGTTCAGATTCTTCCTGACATCTGTGCAGCATTCCTTCCTCCAGGGGATGCGGCAGGACCCCTTCTGAAATGGGGGTCTTATGACCTTTAATCAGACAAGGTAGGTCAGAGAATTTCTTTATGACCAGTTCCAGGACAGAAAGGTGCGGGAAGAATCCTGCCTTTGGGAGAGAAAGGAGCAGGTGACAGGAGGGCAGGAGGGCAGAGAGATTCTGTTTTCTGTATTTTTTTTTTTATTTTATTATTTTATCCAGGTCATTTCCCATCTGAGAGAGATTCTGTTTTCTGAGGCCTGCTTCTGATACCTAAAGCTCCCTACCTTATGACAAAAGACTAACAAGGGCTATGGGAGATATAAACCAGGAACTGTGGGTGAAAACATATATATATTTTTTTAAATTTTATTTTATTTATTTATTTATTTTGAGACAGGGTCTCATTCTGTCACCTGAGCTAGAGTGCAGTGGTGTCGTCATAGCTTACTGCAGCCTCAAACTCCTGGGCTCAAGTGATCCTCCTGCCTCAGCTCCCTGAGTAACTAGGACCACAGGCTCATGCCACCATGCCTGGCTAGTTTTTCTATTTTTTTGTAGAGATATGGTCTCGCTAGAACTCCTGGCCTTAAGCGATCCTCTGGCCTCTGCCTCCTAAAGTGCTAGGATTACAGGCGTGAGCTACCACGCCCAGCCTGTTTTGTTTTTATGATGGGGATAGCTGGAGCATGTTTAATTTAAATACCAATGAGAAAGGATACTTCCTCCATGGACTTAAGGGACAGGCAGGAGCATGGGTGCAGATGTAGGGTGGGAGATGAAGCAATTCTCATGCGAGATTTTTATTTTCTTTGTGAAGTTGAGAGCTAGATCATTTGCTAAGAGTGCAGAGACTCTGGGAAGATTTGGAGATCTGGAGAAGAGTGGAGAAAGTTTGAAATTTTCTCTGTGGGGAGTAGGACAGCCAGAGACTAAAAACTGCAGAGAGATTTCTGGGTCTTTCTACGTGCCACATTCCTTCTGAGAGTTTTTCCCTGCCTCTAATTTCACTGCCAGGATACAGAGGCCCAGAGAGAGGAAGCGGTTCGCCCAAAGTTGCAAAGCAGTTAGTGGCGGAGCTTTGACTAGAAGTCAGGAGTTGAGGCCTCCAGTTTAGAACACTTCCATGCCAGGCCACCAGTCATCTGCTCAGGTGTCTTCCCTTCATGACATGCAGGACAGCAGGCATTTTTCAAAGAATAGGCTCCAAGGTCTTAGTAAATGCTCTGTCACCCCCTCACACAGAGCCTGGCATGTAGAAGGGACTCGAACAACGTTTTTCCAGTGAATGAATGATTAGAAATCAGGCTGCCCTTCTGTCTCACTCTTCCTTTAAGGGAAACCCTCTCTTTACATACTTCCCGTCTTGCTCCCTCACCTCTCTTTCTGAATAAGCCAGGGCTGGAGCAGAAAGGGTGCCTAGTCCCCTTGGCATTTAGGGCAACATCGATTTCTACAAATCTCCTTTCCTAAATTGGGACATGGACAATTTATTCATTTATATACACCCCACCTTGTTCTGAAAAGGATTTAATGCTGCTAGGGTATATCAGTTGCTAAAAAAATAATAAGACCTTCTGTTTATTGTGGGTGTCCTAATGCTCCATAGAACTGGATTTGGCTATTACAGATTCCACTAATTAATCCATGATATTTCCTCGGGGGCTTGGGTGCACATTATGTAAATGAATGCAAAATAGATGGCGAATTAGAATTTCTACTCCCAAAACTTGTCACATTATGAAGATAGAATCAAGGAGGAGTAATCATAATTTATCCACTCAACGGGCCTGCTGAGCTAATAAGATTTTTTTTGTAGTTACATAGATGTAAAACCTAAATGAGTGCCAACTAGAAGACTCGTAACCTTGCTACCAGGGGAGACAGGCCCTTGACCATGGTATATGCAATGCCCAGAGATGCAGACAGTGTAACGCAGCGGTCCCCAACCTTTTGGGCACCAGGGACCATTTTCATGGAAGACAATTTTTCCATGGACCAGGGTGGGGCGGATGGTTTTGGGATGATTCAAGCATATGACATTTATTGTGTACTTTATTTCAATTATTATTACATTGTAATATATAATGAAATAATTATACAACTCACCATAGGTTGGGGACCCCTGGTGTAACAGATAGAACAATATACACGTGGCAGTTAGGAGACCCCTGTTCTAGGCTTGGTTCTGTCACTGTCTTGCTAAACCACTTCTCTCCTGGGTCTGTTTCTTTTTTTTTTTTTTTTTTTTGAGACAGAGTCTCACTCTGTTGCCCAGGCTAGAGTGAATGCCGTGGCGTCAGCCCAGCTCACAGCAACCTCAAACTCCTGGGCTCAAGAGACCCTACTGGCTCAGCCTCCCGAGTAGCTGGGACTACAGGCATGCACCACCATGCCTGGCTAATTATTTTCTATATATTTTTAGTTGTCCAGATAATTTCTTTATATTTGTAGTAGAGACGGGGGTCTCGCTCTTGCTCAGGCTGGTCTCGAACTCCTAATCTCGAGTGATCCACCTGCCTCGGTCTCCCAAGTGCTAGGATTACAGGCGTGAGCCACCGCGCCCGGCCCTGGGTCTGTTTCTTGCTGGACTGAACTGAAGTGTTCCTGCAGCTTTGACTCTGAGCTTCTGGAATCTCAACTATTTCTGGCTGTGAACCAGGTCTTCTACCGCTTTGCTGTCTCCCCAGGCACAGCAACCACCTGCTTGTCCCCAGGCAGTCAGTACATACTAGTGAACACGAGGAACATGGGCCTCAGGGGTCAGCTTACTCCTCTGTGACTGGCAAGGGCTCCGGCTTTGGTCTCGCTGCATGTTGCAGTGTCTGAGGCTCTGACTGCCACACTCTAATGCAGGGAAAGCTAAAGAGTGTGGGGAGAGACGGCGGAGTAAAAAGTCTTAAAAAAAAAAAAAAAAAGAAAAGAAAAGAAAAAGAAAAAAAAATTACAGATAAAATTAAATAAAAATAAAAAAGCTAAAGAGTATATTTGGCTTGGTGGCATTAACTTTCTCCATCCCTTTCTAACAGCTGAGCAGGACCTGGCTCTGAAATGAATTTCTAAGAAATACCATGTCTGAACCTGTCTACAGGCTTGGCTAGGGGATTATATATGTGATAATAGGGCAAAGATCATGTAGTAGCTTGCCTGGGGGAAAAAATAAAGTCTGCCTGTGGCCTGGACTTCTCTATTTCTGCTTCCGTTTCCTGAGCCCTGTTCATGAGCAGGCCCTGTGCCAGGGCTAGGCAGCCAGGCCCGGGCTGGGCAAATGAGAGCACGAGGGCACTCGTAGGAAGGTGGGTGGGCTGTGTCTTCGGCTGAGGGGTCTCTAACCTCCAGGCTAAGCCCCGGGGTAGGGCCGCCAGGCCCTGGGAAGGGAGCTATACCTCCAGAATAGGAATGTGTGTTCTTTCCGGAACACATGAGTATCCAAGTTGCCAGAAAAGTCTCTTAACCCTGCTGTTGTAGGCACGTTGCTACGCACTGGGAACTTAGAGATGGATAAAACAGGATTCCAGCTCTCAAAGGAGTTCACAAGTGGCTGATCATTAAGCGACACTCTCTCTAACCTCGAGAAGTCCCAGGGGTGTGGCTAAAATCAAGTTCCTGGGCTACAGATCTGAGGACCAGACTCTGAATACTCTTTGGCCCCAGCAAGATGCTGTTTTGCCAGGAAGGCCTGAAAAAGCCCACTAGACTTTACCCCTTCCCTGCACAATCTGTGGGCTTTACTGCAGTAACCACCTTCCTCTCTAACCAGACACAGGTTGGTTAGACTGTTAGAAAATCGTTGTTTTCTTTTATACTTAACTTGCTATTGACAATGACTCTGCACATATTCCCTCACTGTCTGCAGCTCTGAACCAAGAGAGGAAACCCTCCCAGCCTTCACCCTGTGTGTCCCTTCCTTTGTCTGGTTCTAATTTATATCCTTTTGCTATAATAAAGCTGTAATAGTAAGTATAGCACTTTGCTGAGGTCTGTGAGTCATTCTAGCAAAGTATCAAGCCTCACGCCTGAGGCTGGTTTTAGGAAACCCCCCAAACCTACAGTTGGTGTCTGAAGTCAGTGCAGCCCTATGGGGACTGTTCCCTCTGACTGTGCAGTTTGGCAAACTCCTTACAGATGCCACGGTAATGCAATGAGAAAATGGCACTGTTTTCCTCAAGTCGCACAGTAACAATTGATATCCACATGTAAACAAATGAACCTAAACCCTTACCTCATACTAAATTCAAAAAATAACTTGAAATGAATCACACACCTGAATATAGGAGCTAGAACTATAACATTTCTAGAATAAAAAATAGAAGAAAATCTTTATGACCTCAGGTTGGACATAGCAAATATGCCCACAAAAAGTAGGAAAAAATGAAGAGTTGGATTTCATAAAAATTTAAAAATTTTACTCTTTGAATGATGCTGTTAAGAAAATGAAAAGTCAAGCCACAGACTGGGGTAAAACATGTATCTGTCAAAGCACTTGTATCCAGAATATATAAAGAACTCTGATAGTAACCAATTAAAAAGAAACCAATTTTAAAAACAAGCTAAAGATTTGAATAGACAATTCACTAAAGAAAACATGCAGGTGATGAATAAGTGCATGAAATGACGTTCAATGTTATTAGTCATTCGGGAAATGCATAGTAAAACCACAATGAAGGCCAGGGCAGTGGCTCACGCCTGTGATCCTAACACTCTGGGAGGCCGAGGCAAGAGGATTGCTTGAGATCAGGAGTTGGAGACCAGCCTGAGCAATAGCAAGACCACCATTTCTACTAAAAAAGAGAAAAGATTAGCTGGGTGTAGTAGCATGTGCCTGTAGATCCAGCTACTCTGGAGGCTGAGGCAGGAGAATCGCTTGAGCCCAGGAGTTGGAGGTTGCAGTGAGCTATGATGATGCCACTGTACTCTCTAGCCTGGGCCACAGAGTGAGACCTTGTATGAAAAAAACAAAAAACAAAAAAACACACCACAATGAGATACCACTATGCATCCACTAGAATGGCTGACTTTTAAGAGATTAGTCATAAGTGTTGGCAAAGGTATAGAGCAAATGGAACTTTCATATATTGCTTGTAGGAATGCACAGTGATATATTTCGGAAAACAATTCATCAGTTTTTTTAAAAATAACATTAAATATGTACTTACCAAATGACCCAGCAATTTTACTCCTAGATTTTTATTCAAGATAAATGAAAACATATGTCCACATAAAAAACTTGTATGCACTCTAAAAGAAAAAATTGTTTAATTTGACCATCTCACAATTAAAAAAAATTTTTTCTGATAAAAACCCTGTTAATTGGATTTCCATAATGGCTATAAACAAAAAATAATAATAAAAAAAAAAACCCTGTTAAAAGGATGAAAAAGCAATCTACAGAGTGGGATAAAATATTTGCAAACCATGTAAATGACAAAGAACTAGTCTTTAGAATATATAAAGAACTCTCAAAACTCACCTGTAAAAAAATCCAATTAGAAAATGGGGAAAAGACATGAACAGACATTTCCTGAAGGGGCCATACAGATGACAAACAAGCACATGAAAAGAATTCAGCATCATTAGCCCTGAGGGAAATACAAATTAAAATCACAATGAGATATTACTATGCACCTAGCAGAATGGCTAAAATAAAAACAATGAGAATACCGAAAGCTGGCAAAGATGTAGACAAACTGGATCACTCATAAATTGCTGGTAAAATGATACCACCACTCTGGGAAACAGTTTGGCAGTTATTTATACAACTAAACATGTGACTACCATACAACCCAGTAATTGCTCTCCTGGGTATTTATCTCAGAGAAAAGAAAACTTACATTCACACAGAAACCTGTACACAAATGTTCACAGCGACTTTATTCATAATAGCCAAAAACTAAAAACAAACCAGACATCTTCCCATAGGTGAATGATTAACAAACTATGGTATATCCATACCATGGAATACTACACAGCAACTAAAAAGGAGTAAGCTATTGATATACACAACTTAGATGACGTTCCAGGGAGTTATGCTGAGTGAAAATAGCCAATATCCCCAAATTACACATTGTATGATTACATTTGCGCATGTCACATTGTTGAAATTACAAAATTATACAAATGGAGAAGAGATAGTAGTTGCCAGGGGTTGGGGAAGGGAAAAGGGAGGTGAGGGTGGCTACAAAAGGGTAATACAAGGGGTCCCTGTGGTGATGAAACTGTTCTGTATCTTGACTGCATCAATGTCAATATCCTGGTTGTGATATTGTATTATACTTTTACAAGATGTTACCACTGGAGGAAACTGAATAAAGGGATCTCTCTGTATTATTTCTTACAACTGTATATGAATCTAAAATTATCTCAAAACAAAAAGTTTTATTAAATAAAACTGCACATGAATGTTTGTAGTGATTTTATTCATAATCATCAAATGCCCATCAAATGGTAAATGAATAAATAAATTGTGGTACATCCTTGCAATGAAATACTACTCAACGATAAAAAGGAATGAGCCACTGATATGCAAAAACATAAATGAGTCTCAAAAGCACCATGCTGGCCGGGTGCGGTGGCTCACACCTGTAATCCCAGCACTCTGGGAGGCCGAGGTGGGCGGATTGCTTGAGGTCAGGAGTTTGAGACCAGCCTGAGCAAGAGCGAGACCCCGTCTCTACTAAAAATAGAAAGAAATTATCTGGCCAACTAAAATATATATAGAAAAAATTAGCCGGGCATGGTGGCGCATGCCTGTAGTCCCAGCTACTCGGGAGGCTGAGGCAGTAGGATCGCTTAAGCCCAGGAGTTTGAGGTTGCTGTGAGCTAGGCTGACGCCACGG
>CM052436.1:57886571-57979224 GCA_028533085.1 Varecia variegata
AACAAGGTTTGAACTGCATGGGTCCACTTATATAAAGATTTTTTTCCAATAAATATATTGGAAAACTTTCTGGAGATTTGTGACAATTTGAAAAAAACTTGTAGATGAACTACATAGCCTAGAAATATGAAAAAAAAATTAAGAAAAATTTAGGTATCTCATGAATGGCATGAAAATATATGTAGATACTAGTCTACATGTGATTCAACTGTTTGTTATTGGTAAGGCTTTTGGTCAACACTAGGCTATTAGTAGTTAAGTTTTTGGGGAGCCAGAAGTTATGCAGATTTTTGACTGTGCAGGGGGTTGGTATCCCTAACTCCTGCGTTGTTCAAAGGTCAAGTTTATTTTTTATTGTTGTGTTGTTATTTTTTTTCCCCCAAATTTTTGATCCATGGTTGGCTGAATCTGAGGATATGGAACCTGGATAAAGAGGGTTTCACTTTGGTTGTATATGCAAGGCACAGTGGCTACATGGTTGTGGGATAGACATGTGAACATGACACTACCTTCCTCTTAGAGCTTGTAATCAGTCTGTAAATATTTGAGTTGGTATAGAAGAGGGTAGAGCTGAGCATGATTTTTATTTGCAGGAACATATCATTTTTTTTTTTTAGACAGAGTCTCACTCTGTTGCCTAGGCTAGAGTGCTGTGGTGTTAGCCTATCTCACAGCAACCTCAACCTCCTGGGCTCAAGCTATCCTTTTGCCTCAGCCTCCCGAGTAGCTGGGACTACAGGCATGTGCCACTATGCCTGGCTAATATATATTTTTAGTGGCCCAGCTAATTTCTTTCTATTTTTAGTAGAGACGGGGTCTCGTTCTTGCTCAGGCTGGTCTGGAGCTCCTGACCTCGAGCCATCCTCCCACCTCGGACTCCCAGAGTGCTAGGATTACAGGCGTGAGCCACCACGCCCGGCCGGAACATAACATTTCTAAAGAAGAGATAAATATCAAGTATTTCAGGAATAATCTGAAAAAGCTATTAGGTACCTCTTGAAGGAATATTTGACATCCATGGGGTCCTGAATTTCTTTAACACTCATATATATTTAAAAAATGAAACTAGAGTTATACATTTATTTAAAGATACCCAAAAGAAATCACATTAGCTTAACTTACAAAAGGAACTTTTCATAAAGTGCCAAGAGGTTTCACGTTGGTTGTTTTTGCTGTTAATGTGAGCTATTAAGTGTATTTAAGGAGTATAGTGACAGAGAAACCTGGAAACAGTAAGATGTTTCTGGTGTGCTCTGCCTTAAAGTCTTGTTCCGTTTCATTTTGTGGCTGCAGCTGTTGTGGAATTTGCAACCTCGAGCTGTTTGGACTCTGTTTCCTAGGCTGAATTAGATTACAGGTGGAGGTGTGTTTTGGCCCGACTCACTTCTGAAATGTTTATGAAAGAAATTCTTTGGCAATGGGACTTCCGTACTGGAGCCGGCAATCGGTATTGCCTTAATTTACCAATTCTAGTGAGGTATTTTTGCTTTGAGAAAAAAACCAAAAAATAAGAGCAAATGGGTTTTTTTTTCTTCTTTTTTCTTTAACTACCATAAGGATGCAACTGTCTTCAGCAAACAGAAGATAACAGACAGCCTTCTGGAGATCTTGAGACTGACGGGCAGTTTATAGGGCAGTGAAAATCCACCTACCTGCGTGGTGCAATCAGGCGACCTAGGATCATTCCAGAGAGCAATTCCTTCTGGTGCCAGGAGTCCAAAGGAAAAACTCAGTTGACCACCTGTAGCTGGGCTTGTTTAGAGTCTGCTTTAGGAGCCAGAACTGCCAGCTCTGAAAATAGGTCACAAGTGACTGGCAGTCCCCGAGAAGCTCACAGGAAGTAGCTGCAAAGGTCAGGGGAAGTTTTTAACGACATACGGGAGGCCAGGGAAGGACAGGCTTTGAGGAGCTTCTGGCATCTGCAACAGGCACTTGGAGGAGCTGCCTCGGAGACAGAATGACAGGTGTGGAGATCTGAGCCTGATGCCTCAGTCCCGCAAAATAAATAAATTTTACCTTTGCTCCGCTGTGCAAAAACCCCATCTCTATATAGAGGAATCATCTTGTAGGACTCGGGGGATGATCATGAGGGATTTATAGCATTAACTGTAGAAACCTAATACAATATTCCCAAGAGGAAAGTCAGGGTTGGGATAAACAATCTGAGTTAATTCCAACCTTGAGGTGTTAGGATCCTATGAAGTCAGACACATATTTCTATGAATACATATTTTCATGGATCATTTGTTACTGAAGTTTACCTATGCTTGAGAATGTTATTCACTGACAATTGTTAGAGTACAAACGTTATAGTTTGAATCTTATTTTTTTTTTTGAGACAGAGTCTCACTCTGTTGCCCGGGCCAGAGTGAGTGCCGTGGCGTCAGCCTAGCTCACAGCAACCTCAAACTCCTGGGCTCAAGCAATCCTCCTGCCTCAGCCTCCCGAGTAGCTGGGACTACAGGCATGTGCCACCATGCCCGGCTAATTTTTCTATATATATTTTTAGCTGTCCATATAATTTCTTTCTATTTTTAGTAGAGATGGGGTCTCGCTCTTGCTCAGGCTGGTCTCAAACTCCTGAGCTCAAACAATCCGCCCGCCTCGGCCTCCCAGAGTGCTAGGATTACAGGCGTGAGCCACCACGTCCAGCCTAGAATCTTGATATTATTTTCCACTTGTCTTATTGGCTCAGCAATACAATTTTGGAACCAGCTTGACCCTGGGGACTGTCAGGCTCAATAATAATCAATGTCTCACCCCATACAAACTGGTAGGATACCACAGAGGAGGGGTCAGCACACTTTTTCTGTAAAGGGTCAGGTAGTAAATATTTTGGGGCTTTCTGGGCTATATGGTCTCTGTCACAACTACTCAACGCAGCCAGCCATTGTAACCCAAAGGCAGCCAGATAAACATGCAAATGAAAGAGCATGGCTGTGTTTCAGTAAAACTCTATAAAAACAGGCAGCTAGCTTTGGCTTGGGGCCCTAGAGGGTAAAAGCATGGACTCTGAAGCCAGGTTCAAATCCTGGCTCTATTACCTGCTTGCTGTGCGCCCTTAGAGAACTTAGTGCTTCAGTCTCTTCATCTCTAAGTTGGTAGTAATACTTTATCCAACAGTGTTGTTATAAAGACTAAATGAGTTAGATTTGTAAAGTACTTAAATGGTGGCTAGCAGATAGTAAGTGCTGTATCAGTGTCTGTTGGATAATTAAACATCCTGCGAAGTGGGTAATCTTATTCCCATTAAAATTGAGATTCAGAGAAAGAAATACTTGACTTATAAGAAGGCTAAGACTTGAATTTCGTTTCCCCATGTCCAATACAATTGCTCTTTTCTCATCAGAGGTCAAATCATTACATCTAAACACAGGGAAATTCCCTGTAACAGCCCATGAGTCAGGCCTTGGCCCTTAAAACCGTAATTTAAAAAGACTGCTTGTATTTCTTTTTTTCCCATCCACATGAGGAATTACTATAAGCAGCACTGTGCTGGAGCCAGTTTGTATTGGCTCACTAAAGCTGATTGCTAAAATTTCAGGAATTTCGAGAACCGGTAGTTAAACTGTTCATAGCTTTAAATTGGCTGTGGTGGAAGTATTTAAAACATGAAATTATCAGGTGCTACAAATCAGGACTCTATTTGTTGGAGGGCCAATTGACCAGCACATGACTGGCTATCCTCCAGCAGTAGGCATTCCCCTCCAATAGGGGCCCCATCTCCTAAATAGGCAGTTGGTAAATAATTTTCAGTGGCCTGTGAACCACCATGTCCAAGGGCACCATGGTCTCATAAAAATGCCAGGCCCATGGCTTTTGTTTAGTGGTAGAGGCAAAAAAATAAAAAAAATTCCATGCTTTGCTTAGCAACAGAAACAAGTCAGTGGTGGCCCTGGACTCTGATTTCTAGACATCTGACTCACAGCTCTGCTCCCTGTTCCTGTTCCAGTACACACACACACACACACACACACACACACACACACACTGGCGTGTGTGGTTCAAGCTAAGTAGGAAATGAATGGCTTAGGAAGCAGTGAAAGAAAGAGAGGTGGAACTTGTTGGGCAAACATCATAATGGAAGTACTTTTTCTAGGAAAGGCAGTGAGTGCTGTGGTGGGTTTTCCTTTGCTTGTTTTTTTTTTTTTTTTTTTTTAGCTATGTCTTAAGGTGAAGTCTTTCTTATCCAAACAAATAACTTCTAACCTTTTGTGGAAGCAGCAGGGGAATACAAAAGAGGGCTGGACTCAGTGAGAAAGATTCTTAGACAAGATACTTCCTCTTGTGAAGTTGTGAACCTCATTTTTCTTCTTCATGAAATGGGAATCCTAACCATTCCGTTGCTAGTCTGACATAGTGGCTGTGACAATCAATAACAATTTGTTATTCATGTACTTGGTATACTTATTATTGAGTACCATTGTGTGCTGTTAGGGGCTGAGAATCCAGATGTAGCTGAGTAAGGAGGTTCTTGCTAATGGGGAAGTTAGAGCCTGGGTGCGCCAACAGAGGATCCAGAGGATGGATCATGATGGTTTAATTGAGTCATAGTGGCCAAGAGTTTGGCTCTGGAGTCAAGTTGCCTGGGTTTGAATCCTGGCTGTGCTGTTTAATATCTCTGTGAACTTGAGTGTGTTAGTTAACATTGCTTTTTCTATTCTGTAAAATGGAATTTTTAAACTTTCCTTAATTTCATCTGTAAACAGAGTAACAATAGCATCTACTTTTTAGAATTGGTATAAACATTAAATGAGGTAGTATATGTTAAGTTCCCTCACTTTCTTCATCTATACAAATGAAAATAATTGTAATTACTATTTTTAGTATTGGCATTGTTATGATGATTAAATGAGATAATACATGAAAGTATTTAGAACCCTAGAAACAAAAACATGAAGAAGACTAATGGAAGACATGAACACTAAATAGATACTTACTCAAGGTTGTAAATGCAGTAATAAAGATCTGCACAGAAGAGGGATTCTTAACTTAGCTTGGGAATTAGGGAAGGCATTTAGAGGTGATGTCTGAGATTGTAAATTCATTCATTCATTCATTCATTCATCAGACAAATATTTGAGTGTCAGTCATATGTCAGGCTTCATCTAGTGCTGAGTATATCGTGATAAACCAAACTGACTCAGTCTCTGCCAGTAGCAGCACGAACAGATGGCTTGGGGTGGAGGTGGGTGATGTTTTATGGGTCCCTTCTCCAGAATTCTAAAAGTCCTTTTTGCATTTACAAAAATGGACAACTGGCTCACAACTGTAATCCTAGCACTCAGGGAGGCCCAGTTAGGAAGATCGCTTGAGCTCAGGAGTTCAAGATCAGCCTGAGCAAGAGCAAGACCCTGTCTCTACTAAAAATAGAAACAAAAATTAGCCAGGCAACTAAAAATAGAAAAAATTAGCTGGGCGTGGTGGCTCACACCTGTAGTCTCAGCTACTCAGGAGGCTGAGGCAGGAGGATCACTTGAGCCCAGGAGTTTGAGGTTGCTGTGAGCTAAGCTGATGCCATGGCACTAGTCGGGCAACAGAGCGAGACTCTGTCTCAAAAAAAAAAAAAAAATGGACAACTGATACTTTTTCGATATTACATAAAGTATCATGCAAACACAGCCTTGAGATAAATCTCCTTTTTCTTTTCCAAAGATTGCCACTTTCAAGTCCCTTCTAGAAAAATTCTGAAGCTGCGACTGGTCCCCATCTTCACAGAGCTTACAGTCTGGTGAAAGATACTAGTTTTAAATACATACATAAGGCTGGGTGCGGTGGCTCACGCCTATAATCCTAGCACTCTGGGAGGCCAAGGCAGGTGGATCGCTCGAGGTCAGGAGTTCGAGACCAGCCTGAGCAAGAACAAGACCCCGTCTCTACTAAAAATAGAAAGACATTATATGGACAGCTAAAAATATACAGAACAAATTAGCCGGGCATGGTGTTGTGTGCCTGTAGTCCCAGCTACTCGGGAGGCTGAGGCAGGAGGATCCCTTGAGCCCAGGAGTTTGAGGTTGCTGTGAGCTAGGCTGACACCACGGCACTCTAGCCTGGGCAACAGAGTGAGACTGTCTCAAAAAAAAAAAATACATACATAAGCTTATAGGTAATTAAAATAGTGATAATGACTGTAAAGAAAAATAAATAGAAGTCATGGGGAAGTAAAGGAAAATTATGAGTGGCTAGAGAAGGCCTTTCTCAAGAACAATCGACTCTGTATCTGTCGGTTCCACATCCTTAGATTCAACCAACCTCGGATTGAAAATATTAAAAACAAATAAAAAATAACAATACAACAATAAAAAATAATACAAATAAAAAATAGAGTATAACAACTATTTTTATAGTATTTACATTATATTAGGTATTACAAGTACTCTAGAGATGATTTAAAGTATATGGGAGGATATACATAGGTTATATGCAAATACTACCCCATTTTATATAAGGGACTTGAATTGAGCATTTTAAGATTTTTGTATTGGGGAGGGGGGGCTGGCCCTGGAACCAATTCCCAGCATACACCCAGTGATGACTGTATACATATTTAAACCAAGAGTTGAACTTGTATGCAAGAATTAGGCAAGTAAAAAAGGGAAGAGAGAGAAAGAACAGGTTGTACAAAGACCCTAAGGCAGGAAAGAGATTGCTGTGTTTGAGGAAGTGAAAGAAGGCCTAGAGTAGTTGGAAAGAGGTTGGGGAAGGGATCTGGGGTGAGGATGGTAACGGTGGAGTGCCAGCGAAGGGAGGAGTGGTTCACACCCTACAGTGGACCTCGTACGCCGAAGAAGTTCACATTTTATTCTGCGTGAAATGGGAAGCAATTTCATCAGGAGCCATGCTCCAGGTCACAGGTGGTAATACTCAGGCTGCTGTGTGAGAATGGGGTGGAGGGGGTCAAGGGTAAAAGTGAAGAAATCAGTTGGGGGCTAATGCAGTCATCCCAGGTAAGAGATGGAGGTGGCTTGGATTTTAGCGGCAGTGGAGATAGAGAGATGGAAGGATTTGAAACAGACCTGGTATTGGGTTGGCTATGGGTGGCAAAGGAGAGAGAGATGGAAAGAATGATTCCCAGGTTTTGGGCTTGAGTGGCTGGATAGGTGAGAGTGTCTTTGCTAAGGTCAGGAGGCCTGGGGAGGAGCTGGCTTCGGGAAGAAGGGCCAGTGATGAGCTGTGGACAAGTGAATTTATGTGGTACCAGTGAAACACCACGTGAAAATGAGAAGGAAGTATGGCCCAGGGACTCTGTAGAGAGGCCTGAGCTGCAGGCATCTGGTTGAGAGTCATTACTGTACATGTGGATGATAGCTACAGCGTGGCAGGTGAGGCTGACTGGGAGACAGCATGTGGATCAGAGATCTTATCCTTTTTTTGGGTCCCAGATACCTTCGAGAAGCTAATGAAAGCTCCATTTTTCCTTTAAAAGTGTTTACGTTCAAGTTTAAGAAATTTATAGACCTCCCTGAAGGCCATCCACAACATTCGTAAGGTTGATAGATGCCAAATTAAAAAAAAACAACAAAACCTTATGGAGAGAAGAAATGGACTCTGGGTTGAGCCCTGGCAAATAGCAACATTTAGAGGCAGAATAGAGGAAGCACCCACAAGAGGTTAAGAAGGAATAGGCAAAGGGAAAGACAGTATGTTATTAAAACTAAGAGAAAAGTCCTTCAAGAATGGCAGATACTTACTGCTGAGAGGGCTAGATAGATAAGGCCTGCAATGTAACACGTCCACTGGAGTTGGCAACGGTAGTGACCTTTGGGAGGCCTTGCACCATACCTGTGGAGGGTTATCTCTGCAGGAGGAGGCTTTGCCCTTCTGGTGCAAGAAGAGATGCAGGATGCAGATATAGGATGATATATAGGTTTGTGGTGGGAAGAAGAGGATGTCTCCTCTTGATGGTCTATATGTTCTTAGTGAAATAGGAGGCAAGGGGACCATGAGTGGGAAGCAAGCATGGGGGTTTTGAGGATGGGGGAGAGATGCAAGATAGTCTTTGTGGAAAGTGAAGTCACAGCTGCATACTAGTAGGGCTGTTATCTATGTGCAGTTGCGATCATAGGTTGGGTCTTAAGGAGTGAGTAGGATCAGAGGAGGGAAGGGCTGACCCCAGCATGAACAGGGGCCCAGGCCCAGAATCATCATGGGCTGAGAATCAGTAAGCCTTCCTGAACTTCTTAAGACTTGCTCCAGTCCCTTTCTCTCCCCTGTCTTGCGCTTCTCCTCTTTCTCTGACTCCTTCTCTCCCCTCAGCCTATAAACATGTGCAAGCCTTTCCTGGTGACTCAGCATTTCCTCCCAAGTCGGTGTCCAGATTCTGTAATCTCTATACCCAAAACATCTGTAGCAGGAAACTTTTGAAATATTCAATTGCTCTTTTCTTTTTCTTATGTTTTTTCCTTGTCTGGCTGTGTGTTGCCTTACAGTGGGGACTTTGCCTGCATCTTAAATTTTGGGGCTCTTTGTGGTCTTTTAAAGGCCTGAGTATATTGACAGGTTTATGCTGGGTAGCTTGAAGGTACACACTGCAGCCAGAAGCCTGGGGGATCCCTTAAGATTTTAAATAGGTATGTGCTTTAGGGAGTTCACTCTGAAGGCTGAATAGAAGGATTTTTCTGAAGGGGACTGTTAGGAGGCTGCTGCAACAATTCCGGCTAGAAAGGATGGAGGCCAGTGAGAAAGGCCACAGGAATTTGTCTTATTAAGGAGGTAAAATAGATAAGACTTGGTGATTGGGTAAGGCAGAGGGCTGAATTAAGAATGACTCAGTCATTCCCAACTTTAATTCCGATGACTGTGTAGATGGTAGTGCCAACAGCTGAGGGAAAGGCGGCTATGAAAGCAGAGGATGAGTTCAGTTTTGGAAATGCCAAGTGTGGGGTGTCCCTGTGATTGCTAGCTAGAGCTGCCTGTCAGGCAGTTGGATGTTTGGTTCTAAATTTTGTGGAAGACGTCTGGGCGGTAGACTGCAGATTTGGGAGCTGAAGCCATGAGGATGGAGGCAATTCCCTTGAGAGTGAGTGGAGTGAAAAGAGCCGTGTTGGCGTAAAGTGGAGTCCTGCATTTAAGGTGCAGATTCACAGTTGGTGGCACTTAAGGATGCCACCAAAGGAAGCAGAGGCCTTTACTGAGCTGTGATAATTGGGAGAGTTCATGCTTCTGGACATCAAGGTAGTAGAGAGCTTCCAGAAAGTGAGAGCCATCCAAGATGTCACATGTAGCAGAGAGATTCAGAGAGGTAAGGCCGGAGGAATACCGGCCAGGTTTGGCAAAATGAAGGTCATGGGTTGCCTGAACAGGGTGAAGAAGGCTGTGAGTGGGAAGAGAAGCAGCCAGACTGCCAAGCGTTGAGGAATGGGGAAGTGAGGCAGCAGGGGAGACCACTGTTAGAGGTATGCAGAAGAAGGAGAGAAGCACTTGGAAGCTAAATGGAGAGGACACTTCGAATGGAGGGTTGGCTTGATAGTCTTGTTTTTAGGGCTTGGAGAGACTTGAGCTTATTTAAAGGCTGGGAGGAAACAGTAAAGGGCAGTATTCAAGGAAGCAGGGAGAGGTGGAGGAGGTTTCTAGGGCCCAACCCCACTTAGACGCCTTTCTTACAGTTTACTCAACACTTCCACACCCTTATCTCATTTAATCATTCAACACTTTGAGGTTGGAAACAAATGGTGAGGCTTGAAACAAAACGGTGAGCCCAGGGGTTGCCAAGACACAGGCGTGAACTCATGCCATCCAGTGTGCTGTCCATGCCAAGCAGCGCGCAGAGAAATGCCACGAAACTGTTCAGCTCCACACAGCCTAGGGGACCGGGAGGCGTGCTCCTTGCCCCTGATGAGGCGCTACCAGTGTCGTGGACTCGAAGCAGCGTGCTGTCCCAGAGGAGGTGTAATCATGTGCCACAGACCGGGGTGGCAGTACCGGATAAAAGTCCGAAGGTGAATGCTCCCTGTCCCCGGTGAGGTGTCAAGTGTGGTGGACAGGGGCCACGCGCATGCTGTCCCCTGCTCTAAGACGCGTAAGCAGCTAAGAGTACTGTTAGCGGTAAGGCGAAATAACAACAGCGGTGGCCCGGCATCAGGGCGCGGGCCAGGTGGACCCCGGGCCGGAAGGGGGCCGGAGCCCAGGGCAGCAGGTGGCTGAGCTCGTCCCGCGAGCGTCGCCAAGGGGACGCCGTGAAACCAAACCTGTGATTGGGATATCCGGCCCGACCCCGACATAGACGTAAATCTAGTCCGAGGGAAGTATTTAATTTGCATGCGGCACGGTCGGAAGAAACCCCTTCCCGCGGGGGGCGATCGGTAGGCGGGTGGGAGATTTCTCCTGTTTTCTCCCTCCCGTTCTCCGCCCGAGCGCCCAGAGCTGGTTGTGAAATGAGAATCATAGTTTTGCTTGGACGGGGCGGGGGGTAAGGTATGCAAGAGACCTGGATTGGGAGCTAGGATCTGGTTTCCTCTCCACCTTTAGCACAGGCTTCCCTTATGACCGCGAGTCTGGGCAAGTCTAACGTGGTCACTGGGCCTCAGTCTCCCTGCTCATAAAATGAGGATTTGGACTATGACCTTGCCTTGCACGGTCAGGAGAGCAAATCCCACCTCCTCCTGCGAAGAAAAGCCGCCTTCCATCGCAGTCCCCCACCGGCTACCCAGCTCTTTTGCAATGCTTTTCCCTACCGTTTCTTTTCTTTGCTTGCCCCAGGGACTGAAGGCGGGGGTGGGCGGTGCCTGAATGTAGCCACACCCACAAGTCGGGCCCGCCCCTGACGTCCCCTCCGCGCCCCTCCGCCCTCGGCACTGGGATGAGGCAAGCACGTGACCTCACATCCGGCGCGGGAGTGCAGAGCTCGCGGCGCGCGCTGCCCGCCTGCCCGCCGGCTTTCCCCGCAGCGTGATCCGGGCGCCGCCGCCGAGGGGAGGGGGGTTCGCTACGTCGCAGGCGGCGGGAGGCCGTTTCGGAGTGCACACCGCCCCCCTCCCCTGACCGCCTCCTCCTGCCGCCCTCCCTTGTTCTCGCCCTGCCCGGCTGCACGCCGCCGCCGCGGGCGCCGAGGAGCAGAGTGCGGACGCCCCTGCGCCGGGCCGGCCCGGGCCCCGCCGCGGCGCCTCCTTCCCAGAGCGACCAGCAGCGCGCGGCGGCGGCGGCGCCTTGAGCCGGAGCGACCCGCGGCCGCCGGCGCCGGCCGAGGGCGATGGGGCTGGGCTGAGGCGAGGCGAGGCGGCTGCGGCGGCGACAGCGGCGGCCCGGCCCCCCGCGGCCCCTTGGCTGCCCCGGCTGGGAGGCCGCTGAGGAGACGGCGCGGCGGCCGTCGGTGAGTGGCCCCGGCGAGCGGTGTTGGGGCGGTGGGTGGTGGTGATGGAGGAGATTAGAGAAGGCGAATGGTATCGTCCGGGGTGGAGGGTACCAGGTGAGTTTACCGTCTGCCTGCTTGGGCCGGAATTGGGCATCACTTCTCAGGGAAGGTGTGTGGGCTGGGGAGGGAGAGCTAAGACCGGGGAATTTCTTGGACAGGTGAGGCGAGGAGGAGGGATCCACGTTGTGGGTGTGAAGGCCTGGTGTGGACACGCTGTCTGCGGGGAGGGCTGGAGAACGAGGTGGTAGTCCAGCCCATTTAGAAAGTTAGGGAGATGGTGTGGTCTTGTGGTCAAAGGTAGAAGTGTTGACAGGGCGCTTGATGGGTTTGTGCGGGATCCTAGTTTGTCCTTAGCCACGGAGTGGTAGAACTCCTTGCCAGTCTCCGTATTTTACAGGTAAAATAAGTGAGTCTGGAAGAAAAGTGATTTCTGACTTGCTTAAGGCCTCTCACTCGGACACTGTGTCAGTGAGGACTAGAAAAACCCAGGGCCCTTTAGTACTTTTGTGGCCACTCTCTGTGGCCTTTCCTTCTCCCCATTCCCTTCACAGAGTCAGGTTCTGGTGGAAGTATGACCTCTGTTTTGTTTTGTTTTTTTTGCGGGGGGGGGTGGTTTGGCAGGGATGAGGGAAAGGTAATTGAGTTGGAGATTGACAGTAACTGAGTTCAGGGCTTCCCAATTTGTAAAGCTTTTGTGACAGGTGTTTATTGTTTCCTCTTCTCATAGATCTGACAGAAACATCCTAGGATCTTGGTGTTTGGACATAGGAGGTATGAATCACTCACATAATTAGCTACTTTTAATCATCAGTGTCTCACAGCTATATTTAGTGGTTCTGTTAGTGCAAAATGAATGGGTATGGAGTCGTAAACCTAGAAACAGACTTATGTTCCTCTACACGATTCTGAACTAGATGAGTAGAAGGTATTGGAGTATGTAATGGCTATTTGAGATCTATGAGGCAGGAAGTTAGAATTTTAAAAATCTAAGAAATGCAGGGACTTTAAAGATTATTGCAAAATAGTTTTCTAAAGGTTTTGTTGCTAAGATGAAGATGTTTTGATTTGATTCTTTTGAAGGGTGAGTAGATAGTTAAAAATACCCTTTGGTTAGAACTTAGCCTCTTTACCAAGGCACACATATTAATTTTGTTTCACTGGAGTATATGTGACATTCTTTTCTCTAGAGGATTGTTGCTTTGCCGAACAGGCTTATGGTTGCTAGCATAGATGTGTGTGGGCATCCCATCCTAATTTATAACCCCCTTTTAAGGTGAATCAGTTCCTGGAAGTTTGAAATAGTAAACCGGGCGGGCATGGTGGCTCACGCCTGTAATCCTAGCACTCTGGGAGGCCGAATCGGGAGGATCACTGGAGCTCAGGAGCTCGAGACCAGCCTGAGCAAGAGCGAGACCCTGTCTCCACTAAATATAGAAAGAAATTAGCTGGACAACTAAAAATATATATAGAAAAATTAGCCGGGCATGGTGGTGCATGCCTGTAGTCCCAGCTACTCCGGAGGCTGAGGCAGAAGGATCACTTAAGTCCAGGAGTTTGAGGTTGCTGTGAGCTAGGCTGACGCCACCGCACTCTAGCCCCGGCAACAGAGTGAGACTCTCAAAAAAAAAAAAAGTAAACGTATTATTAATGATTGTATAACTTTTGCTAATGTCTTTGTTTTTCATTATATACAATTAGATCAGGCTGAAAGTAAAATAGTTAAGTAAGATTTCTGAACATTGTTAGGACAACAGTGCCTGTTTTTGGTCAGGGGATTGGGTAAGAAAAGTGACACTGGTTACTTCAACTTATAAGTGGTACAGTTATAATTAAATAAAAAATTAAGTAGCAGTTTATTTTGAAAATAAAGTTGACTAGCTTCCAGTATAGTGTTAAATCATGTTGTAGGAAGGCCAATTTCTTTGTCCATGCAAAGTAAGCTTTATTTTCGGAGACCTCTGATAATTAAAATTTTAATTTACCACTTGTTGGAGATAAATAGGATAAATTCCTATATAGGTACGAGACTAGTTTCATAGTAATTGAAACAAAGGTCTGTATACCTGGATGTCTACAGTATCTTCTTTCAGTTTGTCTTGTTGCTGAAAAATAAGAAAAAAAAATGGAAAAACCAGTGTCTTCTGATGGGTTTTCTACTTGGTTCTGCTTATCAGATATTAGAGCTAAAATACATTTGCTGGTTTAGCTAGCTCTTATTAGTTAACTCATTTGGGCAATATCAGTTTCGCATCTGTCATATTTCAAGTACGGATTCTTATGTAGATAAGAAGTATATATTGGCTGCTACAGCATGTTGTAGTGGAAAGAGCATGGGCTTGGGAATCAGACCTGTGTCTGATTTCTGATTTTTTTTTTTTTTTTTTTGTCAGTCTCACTCTGTTGCCTGGGCTAGAGTGCTGTGGCATCAGCCTAGCTCACAGCGACCTCAAACTCGTGGGCTCAAGCAATCCTCCTGCCTCAGCCTCCCAGAGTGCTAGAATTACAGGCATGAGCCGCTACTCCTGGCCTAGATTTCTGATTTTCTTAACTAGCAGTTTGACTTTGACCAGTGCTGATAGTTATTGAGTGAGCTTACTGTATACCAGGCTCTGAATTAAATACTTTACATGAATGATTTCACTCAATAATATTGTACTGAGGTTCAGAGATGTTAATTTGCCCTGTCACATACAGCTAACCTTATAGACCTAGAAATAGAAACATTTTTGTCACAGTACAGTAATATAGTAACATAGAGCTAGGATTCTGGCTGTCTTCAAAGTACTTGGACTGTACTTTGCTTAACTTCTCTGACCTTTTTTTCATACTTTATTAACAAAGAAGTATGCTAATAGCACAAAGGGTGTTGCGGATTAGCTGAGAACATATGTAAAGAGAGGAGCACTCTTCCTGGCACACAATAAATACTTCCTTTCCTTCTTCCATTCCATGTACTGAATGAAGCTATGCTTGTGTAGCATGGTGGCTTTGTAACCATTGTGAATGTGAAGTTTTAAAATAGGAATATATGCTTTTCCCCTAAGCGGCCTGAGGTGATCTGTGAAAATGGTTCGCCATTCACTTGACCCAGAAAACTCCACAAAATCATGCAAGTCAAGAGATTCAAATCTTCGTGTTCACTTTAAGAACACTTATGAAACTGCCCAGGCCATCAAGGATGTGCATATACAAAAAGCCACCAAATATCTGAAAGATGTTACCCTAAAGAATGGATGTGTACCATTCCGACGTTACAATGGTGGAGTTGGTAGGTGTGCCCAGGCCAAACAGTGGGGCTGGATACAAGGTCAGTTGCTCAGAAAGAATGCTGAATTTTTTCTGCACATGCTTAAAAATGCAGAGAGTAATGCTGAACTTAAGGGTTTAGATGTAGATTCTCTGGTCATTGAGCATATCCAGGTGAACAAAGCACTCAAGATGCGGCACCGAACTTATAGAGCTCATGGTCAGATTAACCCATACATGAGCTCCCCCTGCCACATAGAGATGATACTCACTGAAAAGGAACAAATTGTTCCAAAACCAGAAGAGGAGGTTACACAGAAGAAAAAGATATCCCAGAAGAAACTGAAGAAACAAAAACTTACGGCATGGGAATAGATGCAACATAAAATAAATGCAAATAACAGTAAAAGGAAAAGAAATATGAATATGCTTTACTCCTAAGATAAATAATAATCTTAGATATGCTTAGATCATATTACTGTAGACATCAGCCTACTCTATGGTTAAACTCAGGGAGAACAAGCAGTGATACCCTGTGGAACTTTGTCTTTATTCTGTATTTTTCCTCAGTAGTTTAGGTGACAGTGGAAATGAGAACTTTATACTTGTGAATGAATGACAACAAAGTGGTTGTAATTTCGAAAATGTTGGAAGACAGAGATAGAATTTCAAGATGATGTTGATAATGTGGTTTATCTAAAGTAGATTCTATTGCTGGTATGCTTGGTGACCTAAACTAACTATATAGTACTAAGTGGGTGACCTTTTATGTGAATGGACCATAAATTAAATAGGAATTAGCAACTTATCACTTATTAAAGAGAACTCTCTTAAAACAATTCGCAGTGGCATTCTAAAAGAAGTTGAATTAGTGTCTGACATCTGATGAGATGGATCATCTCATCTAGTGATGGATCCATCACTAGAAGGATTCTAGTGATGGAATATGTGCTGAATATGCCATATCTCCTGTGGTTAAATCTGGATCCAAGAGGTAGCTAATGGGATTTGTAGCCTTTGCTTTTGGAACATAGTTTATATGAAATGAAGCTGACTGGCCTATGGAGAGAGTAAATCTGTAGTCATCAAGACCATGTTCTAATTAACCCACCTAACTAGTTCAGATAACATGCAAGAAGCAAAAAAATAATTGTTAGATTCTTACTTGAGCTTTGTTGATCTTTATGAGAGAGTAGAGAAATAAGAGAGGTTCAGAATTGGAGCACATATTTTAATTCAGACTTAGGTAAATCTTTTTTTTTATTAGTATGGAAAATGTATTTATTACCTACCTAGTATTTTCCTTGCTGGGTTTATGGTTTCTTTTACCTATATGTTTTATGGAACTACTCAGGCAAATGCCTTCTTTGGGACTCATTCGTTTTTTCTGTGTGCAGCACAGTTGAAGAATGGAGTATTCTAGTTATAGATACACTGGGCATATCACCAACTTCCAATGAATCAAAAAAACAATCAAGTGCTTTTAACCCTAAAACTTTCTAGAGACAAATTTTATCATCTGTGCTAATTCAGAAGACAAAGTGAGAGCCATATGGTCATGGTGATCACATTTCCCAAATCGTAAATTTGTCTCATATAATCTGAGGAATACTCATGGTGGAAACAATAGGAATGAAAATTTAAATCCAGGAAGTGTGGTCCCATGAGCTGCACGGCTACCATTGCTTGCCTGTCCCATCCAAGTCCAGATTTAGGTAAATCTTGAGCAAAGTAGATATTTATAAGGTAGAAGGTCCTGAAGGTAATGATAGTGATACTAAACATTATGATCTAAAAACATTTGTATCAGTAAGGTTAAAAATAGAGGTAATGTAAGATGTTGTGAGTAAATGTGGTAGTTGGAAAAAATGATCACTGTTAAAGTTAAATGATTTTATGCTAATCGGTAAGAGGGGAGAAAATGGAATGAAGCCAAAAGAGAGCTGTCCAAATAATTACATGTCTGAGACTGAGTAAAGTTGTTTGAGAATAGGGATTGCTGAAAAGTTTTCATACGACAATTCTTCGGAGAGAACTACCCCAACACCAGACCTGTTAACATCTTAGAACCACAGTGTCATATTGGGGCCTTTGCTAGAGTCTGAGATGGTAAAACATTAACTCAAACAGTAAACTTTAAGAGTGCCAAATTAATCTGTTAATCATAATTTTTGTCTCTGTTGTTCATTTGCTTCCTATGCATTTTACTTTTAAATGATCAATTGACAGTAACTAGTTAGGTAAGAAATTAAATTTCTAGAAAAAATGAGTTAACTATGTAAAGTAGAATTTCCTGATTACATGCATTGGAATTTGCTGATGTTTATAGAATTTTTCTCAAATTTTAAGTAAAAATACTTATAACTGTTGTTGGATGGTAAAGTGAAAGATAGTTTGTCTCAATGATAGCAAGCTAGTTTAATTGACTATTTTGTTTTTCTTATTGTCTTCACAAAGGAGTTGGACATTGAAATAGAGAGGTGTGAAACTGGAAAATAATTCTGAGAAGTCATAGATTAGACTAGCCCCTTTTTTATGGAGGGGAAACTGCTGTCTAGAGAACTAAGTGACAGCATAAAGGATCTGGGGTTAGTCTCTTAGTTGGGTATTCTTTTCACTGTTGCCTTTATTTTGTACTCTGTAGTAATGGGACATTTCAAAACTCAGTGTGTTGTTTTTTTTCTACTGAGAGCTACCTTTTAAGGGTTGCCTTTGATTGCTTGACAGACTTCTTAAAACAAACTATTTTTAGTTTGTTTTAAAATGAGTCATGGAATTGCTCCCACATATGTGTCTAGGGCGGCTTCATTATAGCATCCCTGTTGCTCTATTTGTGAAATGGGATGAAAAATATCTTAGTTATTAAGTTATTAATTTATTTTGATATAAAAGACAAGTGTTTTGATTCCTAATTCTTTTTGATTGATCTAAAGAGCTGAATAAAGTGAAATCACCTTTTATATAGGGCCTTTGGGCCTAAATTGTCATGTAATGTAAGAATCCTGTATCATCAAAATTATCTTTGAAAAAGTGCTTTAAAAAGACACCAGTTTTTTAACTCTTATGCAGGGTGGGCAAAAAAAATAAATAAAAATAAAAACAAAAAGAAGAAAAAGAGCACCAGTTTGAAAACCAGTTAAATTGACATACTGTCTTTCAAGTTCAACAGCCAGTGTTTCCTCTAGCTTTAGAAAGGTTACTTTTTTGGTGAGTTGGAATCCTACTAAGCTGTGTGAGATGCCTTTTGACAGGTGAGTGGGACTTCAGATTGACTGAGGAACAACAGATTTATATTTTCCATTTCATGGTCACTCTGGGATAGGGGCATAAAGGCAGGCATCCTGCCACCATTATTTAAATGATTTTTCTCTCTTGCTTTGCTTTTCCCCCAGGTAGTTGAATTGGTTTAATTAAATGCATATATTATGTGACTCCACAGTGTGAATAATGGAGAAAGAAAATAGGTATTTATGAAAATCTGCTATCTCCCTAAGGTTATACCATGCAGAGATCTAGCATAATTAAAAGGCTAGGTAATAAAGTTGGGAATATCGGGAGATTGTTAGTACTTTGTAATTCTGGGTTGATACTCAACTGCTCTGAGTGTTTTTAAGAGTTAATATCTTCCTTACTGCTAGCAAGATCTGCATTGTTTTAAAAGAAATATATAACTTATTAATGCTTTCCATGAAATTTAAAGTATCTGAATTTAAATACTGCTATGAGAATAGCACAGTAAGAAAACATCAGTCTTTAAAAAAATTATGGTGGCTAAAGATTTAACAGTAATATGCCCTGGGAGAGGGAATGGTATATTGGATATAAATGTGGGCTTCAGAGTCATATACAAGTGATTTTGAATTACGGCGCCATTACTAACTAGTTTTGTAGGCTGGGTTAAGTAAATCACTTAACCTCTTTTATTTTCTTTATTTGCCAAATAGACATGATAAAACATACCTTAGAGCAGTGGTGCTGAACCTTTTTGGCACCAGGGACCGGTTTCATGGAAGACAGTTTTTCCTTGGACCTAGAGGGGAAGGGATGGTTTAGAGATGATTCAAGCTCATTACAGGGTTTATTGTGTACTCTATTTCTATTATTATTATTATATTATAATATAAAATGAAATAATTATACAACTCACCATATTGCAGAATCAGTGGGAGCCCTGAGCTTGTTTTCCTGCAACTAGACGGTCTCATCTGGGGCTGAGGGGAGATGGTGACTGTACATACAGATGAAGGTTTACTGGCTAGTCTGCCACTTACCTCCTGCTGTGTGGCCTGGTTCCTAACAAGCCATGGACTGGTACTGGTCTGTGGCCTGGGCTTGGGGACCACAGCCTTAGAGAATTATAAGGATAAGAGTCTGAGTAAATGGTAATTTACTATTATATGTTAGTTTAGTAACATTTAAGATATTCAGAACAAGTTGGGTATGTGTATGATTGAGGATTGTTGTTGTTTTTCTTTGTTAACTAGAGTATCGGGCAATAATGATGTAATATTCAAGCTTTTTTTTTTTTTTTTTTTTTTTTTTTTTGAGATAGAGCCCCGGGTAGAGTGCAGTGACATCATTATAGCTCACTGCAACTTCCAACTTCAACTCCTGGGCTCAAGTGATCCTCCTGCCTCAGCTTCCTGTGTACCTGGGACTACAGGTCCCCACCACCACGCCTGACTAATTCTTTTCTTTTTTTTTTTGGTAGAGACAGAGTCTTGCTCTTGCTAAGGCTGGTCTTGAACTCCTGACCTCATGTGATCCTCCTGCCTTAGCATCTCAGAGTGCTAGGATTACAGGTGTGAGCTATTGGTGCCCAGCCTGTTCAAACTTTTCATAGCGAAAACACAGCATGATTTTACATCTTTAGTAGCAACATCCTAAGAAGCTCTAGATGCTAACCTCTTGTATCTCTGGTGTACATTTTATGTATATTTTGATCTTTCTGTTTGTGTCTTTAGTGTGTTTGCAGTTGTCTGTCTTCTTCCCTATCCTCTATGTTGCTTTTACCCCAGTGTCTGTCCCTGGCCACATTATAAAATTTAAAACTGGGTTTAATTATGTTTATTTAATAGGGCTTTGTGTGCCTTATTTTCGTTTAAAAATACTGATTAGCAAAATGTTTCTACATCTTTTTTTTTTTTTTTTTTTGTGACAGAGTCTCTGTTGCCTGGGCTAGAGTGCCGTGGCATCAGCCTCGCTCACAGCAACCTCAAACTCCTGGGCTCAAGCGATCCTCCTGCCTCAGCCTCCCGAGTAGCTGGGACTTACAGGCATGTGCCACCATGCCTGGCTAACTTTTTCTATATATTTTTTTTAGTTGTCCGGTTAATTTCTTTCTATTTTTTAGTAGAGACCAAAATTGCTCACCATTTTGTTTGATATATGTTTGCTTACTTAGCTGTCTAGCCTGTTAGGCTTGGCTCCTTGAGGTTTAAATTTTTTTTTCTTTTTCTTTTTTTTAATTTTTAAATTTTATTTTTATTTAATTTTTTTAGGGGGTAGGGGATTGTGAGGAGGGGTGTTCAGTTGCCTTAGTTTTTTTTTTTTTTTTGAGACAGTCTCACTCTGTTGCCCTGGGTAGAGTGTAGTGGCATAATTGTTGCTCTCTGCAACCTTCAACTCCTAGGCTCTAAGCGATCCTTCTGCTTCAGCCTCCCCCTGTAGCTGGGACTACAGATGCTCGTCACAACGCCTGGCTGGATTTTTTTTTCTTTCTTCCATCCTTCTGCTTCAGCCTCCCCCTGTAGCTGGGACGACAGATGCTCCTCACAACGCCTGGCTGGATTTTTTTTTCTTTCTTTTTGGTAGAGACAGGGTCTCACTCTTGCTCAGGCTAGTCTTGAATTCCTGAGCTCGAGCAATCCTCCTGCCTTGGCCTCCCAGAGCGTTAGTATCACAGGCATGAGCCACCTTGTCTGGCTGAGGTTAAAAATTTAATCTTTGTAATTGCAAGTATTTAGGCCAATAGTTGGTACATGATAGGCAATAACATTCTAACAAGTGAGTTTTTATGAAATCAGAAGTGGTAAACCATAATGATTCTTGCTGGAATGGTAACTTAATATTTGCAGATGTATTTTGAATTATTAGGGTACTTGGGCAAAATCTTGGTTTTCTCCATTTGCCTTTTTCTAGTCAAACAACAGTTTGGGGTTAGATTTTAAGGGATTACTGAGAGTAAAGGCACTGTTTTAAGTTTGTTGGTGAACAGATTGGTGAGGTTTTCTGTCTAATGAAAAATTAACCATAAGTGGTCTCTAACTAAAACAAACAGAGGTATTCAACCCAAGAAGAATGGGTGATCTGTGGGATTTCCATAGTACCAGCTCTAGTTCTGCCTCTGCCAGTAGTACCCACCATAGCTACTGTGCACGCGTTGATGAGGAAATGGGGACACTTCAGGGTAGCTCAGTCAGGAAGAGACTGCCAGATTCTTATATGGGCCAGTCTTTCTTAGTGATAGAACTGCAATGCCCACTCCCACATCCTCACCATGCTTTTTTTTTTTTTTTTTTTTTGCTACTTAGAGATTCATTTTAGGTTTGTCAGCTTTGAGAAGCTGTCACTCATTTACGTGTTAACTACCAAGCAGAAGGACTCTTGATTAAGAGGAAGAGGAACTAGTTGATCTGAAGAACACAGTGCTGTGATGGGGGTTGTATAGAGTTACATGAGGTCCCCAAGGGACCTGGGGAGAAGGTATTGGGAGAGCTGGGAAAGGGGCATAGGGATGAGGTATGCTAAAGACAAAACTTACTTCGTCCTAAAATTTTGCCCAGAAACAGAGGAGAGATTCCACCCCTTCCTTGCCTAGGTCTTGCCCTATTTCATTCATTCAGCTACACTACTGGGTACTTGGCCTGGTTCCCAACTGTTAAGGTTTTTGGTCTATAAGTTGATTATCTTTTGACAAATGCTCTGCCAAGGTGGGACAAATGTGGGAGGAGTTCTCTGCTTAGGAGGCTGAAGGGACAATAAAAAAAAAACTTAGTAGCATGAGGTGGCTCTGGAAGGACTAGTATGAGCTTCTTCAGCCAGACTAAGTTGGAGAAGGGCATTCTTGGCAGAAGGAATAATGTATATAAAGGAACAGAGTCAGGAAATGGTGGGGTTCTTGAGGATCTATAAATTGTGTTCTATATGAATGGGATGTAAGGTGTGTAAGGGGTGAATGATAACCATTGATAAATGGCAGATGGTCTTGACAACTAGGGAGGGCCAGATTCTGCAGGATCTTATAATATGTCTGGTAATGAGTTTTGACTTTGTCCTTGGAGCCCAGTTGGGACTCCTTTCCCTCTGAATTCCCCATGGTAGGGAAATAGGCAGTATTGTGTGTATAAGACTTCAAAATCTTGCCAGTGAGAGGCCTGCTTAACTTTGTTTAACCCAGTATTTCTTCAGTTTATGTTAGCAGGGGATGTCTTTAGAAGATTTTGTTTTTTTAAATTTTGGGGATACTCTTACCAGTTTGGGAAGTGCTGCAGCAGAAATGGAAAGCTATTGAAACTTCAGGCAGAGAGAGAAATGATCATATCTGGTTTCCTTATAGACCTAAATGAGGGAGATTAGAGATCAGGACCTGAATTAAGGCAATGCCAGTGGAGGTATATGGTGAGGTGGATTTGAGAAGGGTAGAAATGATATAGAAGATGTGGGGCAAGAAGGGGTCTTGGTTGACTTCTAAATTACCCACATGGCTTTTTAGGTAAATCACACTCATTAAAGGAGTAGCGGGAGTTGGTGATGGGTAGGCGTACAGATTTTTTGGAAGAAAGATAAAATGAACCTTTGGAATTTTAGCTGTCTGTAAACATGTATAGTGGGTAGTTGAATCTGTGGCTCTGGAACTTACTAGTGATTACTGCTGAAAATACTGATTGGTAGTTGCCATCATAGATGGTCAATAGAGTGCCATTCTTGGCCCCTGATGAGATTGTAACAAAGAGAAAAGCTCAAGGAATATTAATAATAAAGTAGTACACAGAGGGAAGTTTGGGCTTGGTAACCTGCCTACCTGCCCCAGAACCAGGCTAGTATAATTTGAATTGCAGTTCAGAATTGTGGGAGGTAAAATGGGCATTTGCAGGTCATCTTAGGAACCTAGTTACTATTTTCCTTACGCAAAAATGTATTTCAAGTACATTTGGAGCAACAGCTGCTTTTCAAATGATTTTTTGGATAATAGCCCCTTTGTTGCTGCCTACCTGTCATCCCTTAATTTGTTGGTAAGGCTTTTTGGTGTAAAGTCGCTCCGTGCTTGACTTTCTACAGAAAATGAAAAATGTGAATCTTGGTTAAGTGAAGATTATTTTTTCCTGTTTTTAAAAGTCACTATTGATTGAAAACTGGTGAGTAGAGTAGATAAAGCCTGTAAATGTGTTTTGTAAGTAAACTAAGTATCCCTGTACAGATGTCTGTTACTACTGTGGTTGATACAGTATCCAAATATAATGCTTTTTTCTCTTAAATCCTGGATATTGGATTACAGGATGACCATAGGAAGTTAGAAGGTTAACATTTCTGTTCATGCTGTAAGTAAGGCCATTATCCCCTTCAGTGGCAATTTATATTATTGTATTTTTGAAATATTTGTTGAGTATAGACGTTAGGGGCTTTGTGCTATCTTTCTTTTGAGTCAGCATTGGGTAGGTTTCAGATTGGAAAAAAGAATAAAGTGGAAAAACCCAAATTCATGTAACTTTAACAAGTTGAGCCAAGTGCCTATCAGTTACAATTTTAAATTTGAGGGATTGTACTTTTTGTACAGAACAATTTCTTAGTGATTTTTGTGCTTCTTTTTGGTTGGATCTTCAAATCATAATGTCTGGAAGAATTAAATATGAACCATACTGTAGTATAGATCATGAGTAAAATTAATTTTGCTTTCTTGCAGTCATAATACAATAATTCTGGAGTGAACCATGCTGAGTTAATGAAAACATTATTTTTAGGTTTGCTGTTAATAAGAAAAATGAAGATTTCAGAGATTTATATGTATCTCCTTAACATAATGAAGACTTAGAAGTATAATCCTCTGGAAAGTTTTCTTCTATTCTTCTTTCTTTTTTTTCTTCTCTACTCTTGCTTAGTCTTGACCTTCCCCCATTGCCCGCTTTTGCTCATCCTGACTTTTCCTCTGCTACTCTATTTTGGTACCTTTCTGTACATATTATTTTTGTTTTATTATGTAAGTACGGGGTAATCTTTTTTGCATACTTTAATCAACAATTTAAACTCAACATTGTATAATATTAAAACGACCAGCAGTGCATATTATTTAACTGAGATGACAATAGTTTGAACAGTGAGGCCAATTTTGACCATATGTGTGCAATAACCACTGTATCATAGTGGTCACCTGCTGACAGCAGCAGTAAGATTTCATGTAAGCTGCATCCTGATTTTAGGTATGGTAAAATGTGAAAAATATGAGTCTGAGAATGAATGAATGTTTACGTTTCAAAGATTATCTTTAAATTGTTGGTTGCAATGTCAAAAGTTATTAAGAAATTTTTGATTAATAGTGTTACAGTTTAAAAGAAATAGTCACTAATTTGCATGAAAATGGAAGAAACATTCATTTACATTACTGAACAAAAACCCTTTCCTTACCTCTGAACTTAAGGATAATTTTTAGTTTGGGCTGGGCGTGTTGGCTCACACCTATAATCCTAACACTTTGGGAGGCAGTGGCAGAAAGATCACTTGAGGCCAGGAGTTCAAGACCAGCCAGAGCAACATATGGAGACTCCATCTCTACAAAAATAAATAAATAAGCAAACAATTTGTTTCAGTTTGGGGAATTAGGCTTACTTATGAATTTAGTTTGTTTTCACAAGCTGTTAACTGGAACTCTTGTCAGTTCCTATTGTATTAAATACCTATGCCACATACTTTCTTTTTGCTTGTTTTAAAATACTCTTATTTGTTCCAATGAGATGTTTTTGCCTGTAAGTACCCACTCTCACTCTCAAAGAGCACAGAACTTTTGTACTCAATTTCGTAGGCCTAACAATGCAGAGGAATTTGAAGAAACTGTTAATGGTAACCTCTGCCTTACAATATGTACACCTTCTGAGATAATGTTAATCATTTGGTGTGTTTCTTTTTTTTTTTTTTTTTTTTGGAGACAGAGTCTCACTCTGTTGCCTGGGCTAGAGTGCCGTGGTGTCAGCCTAGCTCACAGCAACCTCAAACTCCTGGGCTCAAGCAATCCTACTGCCTCAGCCTCCCGAGTGGCTGGGACTACAGGCTATGCGCCACTATGCCTGGCTAATTTTTTCTATGTATATTTTTAGTTGTCTGGCTAATTTCTATTTTTAGTAGAGACTGGGGTCTCGCTCTTTCTCAGGCTGGTCTCGAACTCCTGACCTCGAGCGATCCTCCTGCCTCGGCCTCCCAGAGTGCTAGGATTACAGGCGTGAGCCACCGCACCCGGCCTGGTGTGTTTCTTATACCTTTCTTTTTGGTCTTTTAAAAACACATCTATAATTACTTGGTTGTTACAGAAATAGCATGTGAGATATTACCCTTTTTCTTGTCTTTATGTATTATGTAGATCTATCTTGGTTTCTATACATAAATTTAACTCATCTTCCTTAATTCCAGAAGTTACTCATCCATTCTTCTATGAGTGGACATTCAGATATGTTCTAGGGTTTTTTTCCCTGCAACAAACAGTGCTGCAGTATACATATTTTGTACATACATACTTATGTATAGGTAAGATGTGTCACGGAATTTTAAAATTGGGTTTGTTGGATAAAGTATGTATAGGTTTTAAATTTAAATATACTCTTGGTTTTGTAAAAAGGTAGTGCACATCCACTCTTTTTTTTTTTTTTTTGAGACAGAGTCTCGCTCTGTTGCCCAGGCTAGAGTGAGTGCCGTGGCGTCAGCCTAGCTCACAGCAACCTCAAACTGCTGGGCTTAAGCAATCCTTCTGCCTCAGCCTCCCGAGCAGCTAGGACTACAAGCATGCCCCACCATGCCTGGCTAATTTTTTTTTGTATATTTTTAGTTGGCCAGATAATTTCTTTCTATTTTTAGTGGAGACGGGGGTCTCGCTCTTGCTCAGGCTGGTCTCGAACTCCTGACCTTGAGCGATCCACCCGCCTCGGCCTCCCAGAGTGCTAGGATTACAGGCGTGAGCCACCGGGCCCGGCTGGCAGATCCACTCTTAGCAGCAATATATTAGGCCATTAAATATGAAATGTCCAATTTCTAATCAAAAGTGTAGCTTATTAGATCTCAAACAAGAAGCAGTACAGTTAATCAATGTGTCTAAACTATCAACACAGTTTGTCATCCTAACAGTAGCTTGTTTATGTCAGCAGTGAACAAGCCTGGAGAGCAAGTGGTGATGAAATTGCAAAAGGTGTTTTTCACAGCTTGTTGAGAATTGAATGTTTTTTCTTATAAGAACTGGTCCAAAGTCTGGAAGAAGTGGTAGTCAGTTGGTGTAAGGTCTGGTGAATACAGCAGATACTAGAGAGTTTTTAAGTCCAGTTTCTGTAGTTTGAGCAGTGTTCTTTGTGCAACATGTGGTTGAATGTTGTCTTGTAAGAGTATTGGCCTGTCTCTACTGACCAATCTCAGCAGTTTAATTACAGCCATTCTCATCATTTTGTCCACTTGGTTGTAGTAGACATCTGTTGTAATGATTGACTAGGTTTTATGAAGCTGTAGTAGATAATACCAGTACTGGACCACCAAACAGATACCGTTAGCCTTTTTTGATGAATATTTGGTTTTGGACTGTGTTTCAGCACTTTTATCTTTATCCAGTCATTGTGTTGAATGCCTGTGATTGTCAAAATGAATCTATTTTTTTAATCGCATGTGACAATATGGTATAGAAAGGGTTCTCCTTTATGTCGTGACAGCAAAGAAAGGCAAGCTTTGAGATGATTTTTCTTTTGATGTTTGTTTAATTTATGTGGTACCCATCTATCCAGCTTCTTTATCTTGTGGATTTGTCTTAAATGATCTGATATTGTAGGAATAGTAATGTCAAACTTTGTTAATTTATGCATAGGTTCAGATGGATTCGCTTACACTGCAGTTTTTAGTTTATTATTATCCACCTTGGTCTCCTGTTGTCCGCATGGCTCATTTTTAAAATTAAAATTACCAGAATGGAACTTTTTAAACATACCACGTGTTCATTAGCCACATCTTTCCTAACACTTTGTTGCTATTTTGAGCTGTCTGTGTTGTATTGGTTTTACAATGGAACTCATATTTGAAAATAATATGAATTTTTGACTTATCTGTGGTTGTATAAAAATTGTACTAAAAAAAGTTTGAAAGATAATCACAAGTCAAAATGTGCGTTTGAATGAGTGAAGATGTACCTTTACAATAAAAATAAAACGAGAAGTGTCAAAGTGAAATGTCACAGATATTAACTGTCAAGCTTAGTACTTAAGGCAATCAGACATTTCATATTTAATAACCTAATATAAGGGTGCTCCTTGTCTGCTTTTTTTGGTCAGTTGAATGGACAAGTGATGTTTATCACATAATTTTATACTTTAAATAAAACCATCTTGTTCTCTAATAGGTTCACGTACTCTTTAATTGTTACTGTTCTCTCTGTTGCTTCACAACATTGTTAAGATTCCTAAATTCTAGTTTCAGACAGTTGTAAATTTGGGAGTAATCTATATAAAGGGAGTATTAATATATCTACCTTCCCCTCCCCATTCTCAGTTGTTTCGTGTTTACTGCATACCTTATTTTTCTATTGAGACACATGAATGCAGCGGCTCTCTTAAAAATGCAGCTCCTCCTTTCCATGTCAGGATCCAGTGGCACTAAAATATCTTGTATATAATTTTCATCTTTAATCCCTATCGATTACTTTGGATAACTGCAGTTGCTCCATTTATTAAGACTCAGCCTTTTTCCTTACCAATGTTGGAACGTCACCTAGTGGTGAAAGAGTGTAGCAGCAGGCCATATATAACAGCCATGCTTGTGTAGATCAAAACTTCCATGGTTGAAATCTATCATAGGAATTGGTCCACCTACTTTATTTAGTAAAGAAGAAGTTGAGATCAGGCTGAAGGAACTTGCATAATAGTTCATATTGAAGTAATTGTCATTTAAGGACAAATTAAAGTTGACTCCTGGTATGTGCTCTTTTCATTTGTTTTGGGGGTGGGGGAAATTGTATGTCTTCCTATCCCTAATATAGTAATGATCCTGGCATATATATATATATATATATATACACACACACACACACACACACACACACACATATATATATACCTTACTACTTAGGTAAATTAGTTTGATAAAAATAATTTAGAATTTGATGCTACTTATGCTGTATTACGGGCTAATTCTTTTCCTCAGCTGGATCAAAATGTGGAGAAGATAGAAATAAATATAATTAACTGTAGCCCAATACTTGTTAAAGGAGCCTTGAAAATGACTACTTTCTGTTGCCTGGGGTAAAATCAGTTAAGAGTGAGATCCAGGGCCGGGCACGGTGGCTCATGCCTGTAATCCTAGCACTCTGAGAGGCCGAGGCGGGTGGATCACTCGAGGTCAGGAGTTCGAGACCAGCCTGAACAAGAGCGAGACCCCGTCTCTACTAAAAAAATAGAAAGAAATGATCTGGCCAACTAAAAGTATATATACAAAAAATTAGCCGGGCATGGTGGCACGTGCCTGTAGTCCCAGCTACTCGGGAGGCTGAGGCAGTAGGATCGCTTAAGCCCAGGAGTCTGAGGTTGCTGTGAGCTAGTCTGACGCCATGGCACTCTAGCCTGGGCAACAAAGTGAGACTCTGTCTCAAAAAAAAAAAAAAGAGTGAGATCCAGACAAAGGAAATATCTGATAGAGCACCATGAAGCCTTTTAAAGGTTCCTGCAAATTGTAGAATTAAAAGTTTATGCATACGGTTAACCAGCTATTCAATCTTCCTTCTGGCAGAAACATTCAAAAAGCATTAAAGTCTTTTCCTCACTCTCATTTCAGCCCAGAGGTAGCCATTGTCATCAATTCATTGGTGTATTTGGCTTTCGATTATCTTAGGGGTAGGTGCCAGTTTTCTCTCTAGGCCATTTTGATTCTGCCAGTTTTAGAATATTCAGTCTCTAGGATGGATTTTATTACTATTTTATATTGCCTGCTGCAGTATTTTTCATGATAGATCATAGGATTATGAAATATATCTAGCAGTTATAACACTTAAACCATTAATGTGGAGGTTTTTTTTTTTTTTTTTTTTAAGAGAGTCTAGCTCTGTTCCCCAGGTTAGAGTCCCATGGCATCAGCCTCACTCACTGCAACCTCAAACTCCTGGGCTCAAGCAATTCTCCTGCCTCAGGATCCCGAGTAGCTGGGACTACCAGGTACATGCCACCATGCCTGGCTAATTTTTTCTATTTTTAGTAGAGATAGGCTCTCACTCTTGCTCAGGCTGGTCTCAAGAACTCCTGAGGCCGGGCGCAGTGGCTCACACCTGTAATCTTTAGCATTCTGGGAGGCTGAGACAGAAGGATCGCTTGAACCCAGGAGTCTGAGGTTGCTGTGAGCTAGGCTGATGCCGTGGCACTCTAGCCCGGGCAACAGAGTGAGACTCTGTCTCAAAAAACAACAACAACAACAACAAAAGAACTCCTGAGTTCAAGTGATCCTCCCTCTTTGGCCTCCCAGAGTGCTAGGATTACAGGCATGAGCCACCACACCCTGCCAAATGTGGAGTTTTGAATAGTCACATACGTGAGAAATATTTAAGGGAAAGTATAAAAGTTTAAAGACTAGAGTAGCTTGAATAATTAAAATAGAAAATTTCATATCACATAAATCGACATTTGAAAAATGCAAACTTTTATTATGTTGCATATAAATGATTTGTATGCATTCCTTTATTATAAAGAGAAAGTAATTTCTTTTATACTTAAATGTTTTGTGAATTTTGAATAATACATTTTTAATTTGTCAGCCCACAGGTAAGGTTTTCCTTTTTTTTTTTTTTTTGTGAAGTACTATACAGACAATGTTTTGTATTTCTGTGGTATCAGTTGTAATGTCTCCTTTTTCATTTCTTTTTTTTTTTTTTCAGTGGCAGGAATCCTTTTTCATTTCTGATTGAGCTTATTTGGGTACTTTCTTTTCTATTTCTTGTTAATGTAGTGTGAGGTCTATCAATTTTGTTTATCCTTTCAAAGAACCAGCTTTTTGTTTCACTGACAGTCTTGCAACGTGGGGTTTCTCTCAATAAAAGAGTTGATTTTTGAGAATAGTGTATATAAATGATAAAGATGTATGTATGTAAGAATTAGTGTAGGCTAAACTCATTTTTCATATTGATCCTAATACAGGTAATTATATTATCTTCCTGATTATAACTTATTTTGTTAAAACTTTCACATTGTGTTGTAACATACAAAAAAAAAGCCTAATTATACAAAGACTCCACTTTACCAATGTAAATACAGTCCTGGTTTGGTGTATATTGGGTACAATGGTCTTCCTTAAGCCTAAACACAGAAACAAAAGCATGTATTATAAGAGAAAGTCCAAGATGGGAAGTGATAAAATGGGTATTGAGGAGAGCTTTGTTAAAATTGAGCTGGTATCCTTGTAAAATTTCCATGTATTCATTAAATTATATTATGTCATTCTTATTGTTAGGAGTGATTTGAAGTTTTAAGGTTTGCCCTCATAAAGAGTTGTCAAAATTTGATTATTATACTTGGAAGATTCAGATTTTTGTTCATTTTTTTACATATTTGTAATAGATACTAAAATTGAGATTTAGTAAGTACAGTTAGGATTTTACATTTATTAGGGCATGTTTTATTTCAGTTGCAAAGGTAGAACTGCTTTTACAAAAAGCAAAAGATTATCTTCTTAGTTGCTGTGGATACTATAAGTTTGAAAATAAAATAATACTCAGAATGCTAGCTGTGCTGTTTATAGATCTTTAAAGTACCCTTGTGTGGTCCTCAAAGTTGGGTTTATCAAATCTTTATTTAACATTGGTAGGTATGTTCAATTCTCATAAAATCTGGGACTATGAAACAAAATGGGGTGAGTCCTTCTCATTCAATAATACACGTTGTCACTAAAGTCTTGGTGCAGCTTTAATTTTAAAAATTAAACCCTAGAAGTATATATGTTACAAACTTATAAAAAAACACCATTGGAAGATTCAATTAGTTGAATTTCTTTTATACTTACTCAGTTTTGTGAATTTTGAATAACACATTTTTAATTTTCATTGTTTACTTCAATATTGCTGAAGATGGCAAATATTGACTGAAGCAAAAAATTAAATTAAAAATGTATTCAAAACTGCTTTACCTGAAGTTTTACTTGAGTTACAGATCATTCTCTAAATCACCTTGTGAAATTACCTACTTGGAAAGATCTAGGCACATACATAGAATATCCTCAAGAAAACTTAGTAAGTATGTACATACTTACTATTATAATATTGTTACAGCTCATGAGAAACTCAGGTTTGAAGAAAGGATGTCTTAGAGGTTTGGAGATTTATGTGCCTGTTGAAGCCAGCTCGTCTTGTTTTAGGAAATGAGAGCTGACTAACTTTTGGTCTAGGCTAAAGGTTATACTTTAATTGTTTTTAGTAATTACTTAATGTGAAAAAAAATAAGTAAACTTGCCAAAACTCATCTTGTTTTAGGAAATGAGATCTGACTAACTTTTAGCCTAGGCTAAAGATTATATTTTAATTGTTCTTAATTATATAATGTGAAAAAAGTAAACTTTAAAAATTAGCATTGTATTAAACTTAGTGAGTTTTTATTCCCAATAGCTTCACATTGTACTCTGCTGCTTTTTTTTTTCTTGCATAGCAAATCAAGTTTATTATAAATTCAAGGAAGGGTTTGGTTAAGCACAATAGCCTGCCTATAAGCTCCTTACTATTTAGATAACATCAAGCCTCAGGCATGCACTGTGGAACTGGGACTTCAGTGAGCTAGCTAGCTAGGATTTATTCACATAATAGGAGCTCTTCCACTGACAGATGGCAGAAGGGTGTATCTTCTGTAAACCCATTTAAAATTGGTGAATTAAAAAATCCTTAATTTTAATGTCTTAATCACTTTGAAAGCAGTTCGAACAGAACCCAAACAAATATTTGGCGTAAAATTCTCATTTGAGTGGATTTTTATGCTTAGTTTTATTTTATTTTTATTAAGAGCCAGCTTTCGAAAGCCCTGCTAGTAATACCAACAATTGAGAGGAATGATGATATAGTGCTATTGGTAAGAAAAATTTCTTCAATTTGTTTTCTGTGATGTAGAAATTGACTTGATTAAAAACCACGTGTTCCAGAAAACCAACAAAGTTATATTTCTATAAGTTAAATGGATTTTAGAAGTTTGCTACTAATGCTTTAAATGTGTAAATGTATATATGGTAGAATAGTATTTAATATATATTTTCATCTTGATAAGCAGTATATTTTAAAATGTTTATTGGTTTTTTTTAATCATCATGTAGTCATTGAAGTAATGTTTAAGGACTTTTATGCATGTATTTTAAATGTAAGAGCTGTTGCAATTGTCCTATTGGAGTTTGCTAAAAGTTTATGTAAAAAATGAATTCCTGGTAATTTCCTATGAGGTATATAATCTTTTTAAAGTGAATAATAATTGGTGGTTTTTAGAGCAACTTTTAATTTAAATTATCTTAGCATTTTAACTTTGCTAAAAGTTGGTAACACTGAATTTTATTTTAAAAAGTAACTAAATTTTAGAGAAATTACACTTGTAAAGTGAGTAATGATATAATATGGTCAAGAATTGTATTTAGAAAAGTATGAAAATAGGTTGCTATGGACAGTAAACTGTATAATATTAATAGCTCATTTAAAAATAATTAGAGTGTTTCCTGCTGTGGTCAATTTTTTTTTTTTGCATTTTTTTTTCTTATTTTCTTTTTAGATATTTTTTTTCCTTTTTTTTTTTTTTTTTTGATATTTTTTCTTTTTTCCCTCTGCCAAGTCTCAGGAAGTGGTCAATTTTTAACTGTAGAAGATGAGATGAAAAGTTAGTTATGCTGGACTAAGATGAACTCATTCAAGAGATACTTAGGGAAAAGGTTTTAAACAGTTATAAGTGCATGGGCATAATGAAACATTGAATTTTAATGGCAATTCCTTTTCTAAAATTGTAAAACATGCTTATTTATCTACTAATACATTCTACATAGAAAAATTAGGATTTACAGAAGTTAAAAGTACATCTGTGTTTCTAGGGAGTGGAAACAAGACAAGGGTGAAGAATAGTAAGATTCAAAAACCAATCGCAAAAGTTAGGTGAACTAAGAGTTTATGGATAATGCCTGGTTGGTTCATAGTAGATTGAGTTAGTGGATTTGGGCAGAGTGCTCAAGATTTTATGGTTCTTTGTGCCAGGAATGAATGTCTTCTGAAAATTTCCTTCTATCTCAAAGCTTCAGATTGTTGGCTTTTATTTTATTTATATATATACATGTATATATATACATACACACATATATATATACACATATATACACATATACACATATATATACACACATATATATGTTTGTTTGTTTGTTTGTTTTAGAGATGCTATGTTGCTCAGGCTGGACTCTTAACTCCTAGGCTCAAGCAGTCCTCCCACCTCAGCCTCCTAAGTATCTGGGACTGCAGGTGTGTGCCAGTGCACCTAGCTATTTTATTTATTTATTTTTTAAACTTTTCTATTATGGAGAATTTCTACATATTAAAAAGGAGAAAGATTAGCATAATGGACTCTCATGTGTCCATTCACTTAGATTTTAACTCAGTTTTAGCAGTTATTAAACTCATGCCTATTCCCTAACCAATAAAGATGCGTTTTTTAATCTTAAAATTTTTTATTTGGAAGTAACAAAACCTACAGAAAAGTTGGTGTATTGGTGTGAAGTTGTTAAGTTCCTTGATTATCTTTCTGATTCTTGCAGAACCTGTAGTGGTATTATTTCTGATATTGGTAATTTGCATCTCTCCTTGTTTTCTCCCTTTTTGATGAGGATAGTTAAAAATTATCAATTTTATTGATTTCAAAGACCAGCTTTTAGTTTCACTTTTTTCTCTATTCTTTCTTTGTTTTTTATTTCAGTGATTTCTTCTCTGGACATTATAAACCCTTTAGTGGTTATTCAATTTCCCTTAGTGGTTACTGTGTGGGAGTAATTTGCAGTTTTTTTTCTACTTTTCTTAAGGTGGAAGCTAAGGTTATGACCTTTCTTCTCTTGGATACTGGAATTTAGTGCTGTATATTTTCTTCTAAATACTGTTTTAGTGACATCCCACAAATTTTGATGTCTTCATTTTTATTCAGTTCAGAATACTTTGTATTTTCCACTTTGATTTCTTTGACCCGTGGGGTTTTTGGAAGTATGTATTTTTGGTTCTTAATATTAATGTTAAAGAATTTTTTACTTAACCTTTCCATTATTGATTTCTAATTTAATTCCATTGTGTTCAAAATGTTCTTTGTATAACTTGAATATTTTTTATGTCTCAGAATGTGTTCTTTTTGGTAAATGTTCTGTATACATGTTGAAAGAATGTGTATTCTGCTGTAGTTGGGTGGAGTCTTTTATAAATGTCAATTACGTTCACTTATTCAGATCTTCTGTGTCCTGCTTTTGTAATCTGCTTGTCTACCGGTTTTTCTTTTTATTTTTTTAAAAAATTTTTCCCTTTTTATTTCTGAACTATATGTCTACCGGTTTTTGAGAGAGGAATATTAAAGTCAAATCTGCAATAAATCTGAATTTCTCTTTTTCTCCTTTCGGTTTTATCTGTTTTGCTTTAATATATTTTGAAGATCTAACTAAGCACATACATGCTTAGGGTTGTTATTTTCATCTTCATGATTTGATCCTTTATCACTGTGAAATGACTACAGTCACTTCAGTTTTATTTTGAATAGTGTTTACATAAATATCTTCCTTTTGTTTTTAGTTTACTCTGTCTTTATAGCTCTGTTGCCCGGGCTAGAGTGCCGTAGTGTCAGCCTAGCTCACAGCAACCTCAAACTCCTGATTTCAGGCAATCCTTCTGCCTCAGCCTCTCGAGTAGCTGGGACTACAGGCATGTGCCACCATGCCCAGCTAATTTTTTCTATATATTTTTAGTTATCCAGCTAATTTCTTTCTATTTTTAGTAGAGACGGGGTCTCGCTCTTGCTCAGGCTGGTCTCGAACTCCTGACCTGGAGCGATTCTCCCACCTCGGCACTCCCAGAGTGCTAGGATTATAGGCATGAGCCACCTCGCCTGGCCTCTGTCTTTATATTTAAAATGTACTTCCTGTGGGCAGCATATCATTAGATTATGCTTATTAAAAATACAGTCAAAATCTCTGCCTTTTAATTGCTGTGTTTTAGACCACTTATATTTAATGTGATTATTCATAGTAGGTTTAAATCAACCATCTTGCTATTGTTTTGTCTCATTGCTTCTTTTTCCTTTTTTCTTGTTTTGGTAATTAGATCAATTGAGTACTTTTTTTATTCTGTTTGATAGCCTTTGTTGGCTTTTTAGCAATGAGTTTTTGATTTTAGTGGTTACTTAAGAGTTTATAGTATACATCTTTATCTTATTGTACCTTCAAGTGATATTCAGCCACTTCATGTATTGAATAAGAACTTTACAACTGCTTACTTGTGTTTTTTCCCTGTTCTTTGTGCTATTGTTGTCATGTATATTTACCCACATAGTTACCAGTTCTGATATTCTTCATTCCTTCCAGGAGATCCATATTTCCCTGTGTTATTTTTTCCCCCCACCTGAAGGTCTGTATTTATTTTTTTGAGTATAGATTTGCTGATGAAGAATTTTTTTCAGCTTTTATTTCTGAAGTCTTTATTTCACATACATTTTTGGGAGGTATTTTTACTGAGTATGGAATTCTCTCAAGTTTCTTTCTCTCAGTACTTCAAAGATGTTGCCTCACTGTCTTTTCATTGCAAGTGGATTGCAGTGATAGTTGCACAACTCTAAATTTACTATTAATAAAACTATTGAATTGTATATTTATAATGGGTGAATTTTATGGTCTTTTCACCTGCATTGTTTTGGTAAGAACTCTAATGTCATTCTTATCTGTCTTCCTTTTTATTAACATGTCTTTTTTCTCTGGATACTTTTAAGATTTTGTTTTATCACTTTTTTTGAACAGTTTTATTACATGACTTGATATAGTTTCTTATGTTTCTTTGATTAGTATTAGTTGAACTTCTTGGATCTGTGGGCTTGTAGTTTTCCTCTAATGTGGAGAATTTTGGCCATTATTACATATTTTGGTTTCTACCTCCCCTGCTCTTAACCTGTATATTAGAGTGCTTGACATCCCATAGCTCACTGATACTGCTAGGATTTTTTTTTCCATGTCTTTTTTCTCTCCTTTCTGGATAGTTTCTATTACTATGTCTTCAAGTTTATTGATTTTCTTCTGCTATGTTTAATCTCCTGTTAATCCTACCTATTGTATTTTTCATCTCAGACATTGTACTTTTTGACTTCTTAAGTTTAATTCGGTTCTTTTTTATATCTTTCATGTCTACTTAATATGTTTAATCTTAGTACTTTCTTTTTGAATAAATGGAATACAGTTACAATAGCTATTTTAATGTCCTTGTCTACCAATTTTTTTATGTCAGTTCTGGGTCCTTTTCTGTTGATTGGATTTCTCATTATGTGTTGTACTGTATTTTCTTGCTTCTTTGCTTAACAAGTTTTAATTGGATGCCAGACATTGTGACTTACTGGGCACTGGATATTTTGTGTTGTAGTAAATATCCTGAACTCTTAGGCAGTTAAGTTACTTGGAAACCATTTTATTCTTTCAGGTCTTATTTTAAAGCTTTGTTAGCTAAGAGTAGAACAGTTTTTGTTTGGGGCTAATTTTAGCCCATTATTGAAGCAAAAACTTTCTGAATATTCTCCCTTATTCCTTGTGACTAATGGAGTTTTCCACTGTGGTTGGTGGAAACAGGCACTGTTCCCAGCTATGTGAGCGCTGGTGGTTTTCTCCTCTTAATCGTTTTGCATGGTTCTTTCCCTGGTCTTTGGTAGTTTCCTCACAGATAAGTACTGATCATTACTCAGCTGAAGACTTTAGGGGCACCGTCCTGTCTGTTTTGGTGTTCTTCCTCTGTAGCAATCTCTCCTCAGGTGATCTGACCTGCAAACCTAGTTGCTTTGATGCCTCCGCAGACTCCCAGGTTCCTCTCCCCAGCTCAGAGAAACTGCTGGACTCCCTCTGCATTCCCTGTCCTCCTCTTTTGTAATCTGTAAAGTCTTTTCAGTTAGTAAACTGAGACAATTGTAGAGCTCACCTAGTTTGCTTTCTCTCAGTTATCAGCTTCCTTTGTTATCTGATGTTCAATTCCTTAAACCATTATATAGTTTGTTTTGTTGTTGTTGTTTTAGGCAGGAGGGCAAATATGGTCCCTGTTACTTCAACTCGATTGGAAGCAGAGGTCTTCAATAAAAATTGGAAGTAATTCCTTCCCCCAGGAAACATATTTTATGTGGTAGTGATAGGAAATGATGATCAGAATTGGTTATCAGAAATGGCCTCTGCCGGGCGAGGTGGCTCACGCCTGTAATCCTAGCACTCTGGGAGGCCGAGGCGGGTGGTAGTAAGTATTCTTTAGTAAGAACAGTGTTAGAGTGCCTTTGCCTTACCCTTTAAAGGTAGGCCTGTGCAGGATTAGACCATACCTTACACATTTAGGCAATGACAGCTACTCTTTTCTACAGGGAGAGAGATGGGCTTGCTTATTCTCTCCATAGTCTACAGCAGCAGGCATAGCCCTGTGAGAATAACTGCCATCTCAAGTTGTATTAATTTGATGGATCATTATTAACATGGTGGAATATCTCTGACTTTGGGACTGTAACACTGCCCTAGATGGAGAGGAACTTGTTACTAAACTGCCCAAAGGGTTTGTATGGTAATGTGGCTTATTTTAGAGAAGTTGGACCTGATACCTTTAAGGCTTCTTTTCCACAACAGTATTTTTATTGGTTATTTTGTTGATGATATAACATCAGGAGGTTTCAACTGTCTCATGTGTGGGATTGCTTTAAAATTCTGTGTTTGTTTTTACTTGGCTTTTAATTCATATCATGTAAAAGTAGGTAGCTGTTACTATCTTAGCACCAATTTTTTTTTGGGGGGGGAACAAAGTCTCGCTCTGTTGCCTGGGCTAGAGTGACGTGGAGTCAGCCGAGCTCACAGCAACCTCAAACTCCTGGGCTCAAGCAATCCTTCTGCCTCAGCCTCCTGAGTAGCTGGGACTACAGGCATGTGCCACCATGCCCGGCTAAGCACCAATTTTTTATGTTGTGTATTCAATACGTTTTTGAGTGCCTACCATGTTTCAAGCCTGTGGTGCACTAAATAGATGAATAGAGGTATGGAATCTGAATGAGGGAAGTAATATTCCCACTGTGTCTTGCAGAGATCAACCTTGTCTAAAACAGTGGTTCTCAAACTTTTTGGTCTGAACCCATTTACACTCTTGAAAATTTTTGTGGACACTAAAGAGCTTTTCTTTATGTGGGTTATATCTGTTGATACCATGTGATGAGTTTAAACTGATATTTTAGATATTGGTAAAGTATAATGATAAACTTATTACATGTTAAGTAACATTTTTTTGAAAATAATCTATTTTTCAAAAAAATCAGAAAAATTAGAAAACTGGCATTGTTTTACATTTTACAGATCTCTTTAATGTGTAAAATGTAACTGAGTGTCTGAGATACTTGAAATACAGAAAAAAAAAAAAGGAAAAATATGCCAGTGGGCTCAATGAATTTTCTCTTTGGATAAGCTTGATGGGTAGTCAGAAGCAATCAGCAAGTTGCCCAGTAGACTTGGCATGAGAATGGTGGAGTGAGTTGCGTGCTCTCCAGCAGGAGTTACACCTACCACAGCAATTGACTCTTGGCCAGGGATTGCCATTCAAGTAATAGGTGCTCAGTAAATATTTGTTGCATGATTAATTTAATAATCTCTGATAGGTTTTTGGGTTGGTCTCACTGCTGGTGCTGTACCTATTTACTATACTTCAAGGGATAAATCTGAATTGTGTGAAGTACATTTAGCCCCAGATGATTAAACTAGGCCACTTATTTGAATCTGGAGAATGAAAATGGAAGATGCTGTTTGTAGTTCCTCTCAGAATTTAAATTGTTCTTTATCAATGCTGTTACTAGTATAAATTAATGAAATATGCCAAGTTTTGTGGTGGTAACATGGGTTCAGTAACTGGCATACCAATGAAAATGTCATTAGCAACAGTTAACACTTTAGCCACTACTTAAATGTCAATTAAATTTGATACATGTGGCCGGGCGCGGTGGCTCACGCCTGTAATCCTAGCACTCTGGGAGGCCGAGGTGGGCGAATTGTTTGAGCTCAGGAGTTCGAGACCAGCCTGAGCAAGAGCGAGACCCCGTCTCTACTAAAAATAGAAAGAAATTATCTGGCCAACTAAAATATATATAGAAAAAATTAACCGGGCATGGTGGCACATGCCTGTAGTCCCAGCTACCCGGGAGGCTGAGGCAGGAAGATTGCTTAAGCCCAGGAGTTTGAGGTTGCTGTGAGCTAGGCTGACGCCACGGCACTCACTCTAGCCCGGGCAACAAAGCAAGACTCTGTCTCAAAAAAAAAAAAAAAAAAAAAAAAAAATTGATACATGTATCACAAGATATCTCCCATCAGCAAGTGTTCATCATTGCATTGGAAAAATTCAAATTTAATAAAAACATTTTAAAAGAACACTTTGATAATATAATAGACAATTGATAGAATGAAGTTGTACAGTCTACTAAGATGTAAAATTAATTCGCTAACATTTGTTTCTTTTCTTCCATCAGTTATCTTCAACTGTTCTGAAGCACAAGACCTTTAAACCACTGTAGATATGGACAAAGAGGAAAGGAAGACTATCAACCAGGGTCAAGAAGATGAAATGGTAAGCAGTTTTTGTTATTTACTGTGAAGTATGAAGAATATATTTCTACACTTTATTATTCTAGGGGAAGTAGAGAAGTACAATTAAAAAACACGAGCTAACTCAATGAGCTTCTATTCTCAGCCTGTGTTTTTGAATTGGGATCATATAATATCTCTATTTGTTGGTTTTAGTTTCTTTTTTCCCCTGTCAACTCTTAAAAACAGGGAGCAGGCCGGGCGCGGTGGCTCACGCCTGTAATCCTAGCACTCCAGGATGCTGAGGCGGGTGGATTGTTTGAGCTCAGGAGTTCAAGACCAGCCTGAGCAAGAGTGAGACCCCCGTCTCCACTAAAAATAGAAAGAAATTATATGGACAGCTAAAAATATATATAGTAAACTTAGCTGGGCATGGTGGTGCATGCCTGTAGTCCCAGCTATTTGGAAGGCTGAGGCAGGAGGATCGCTTGAGCCCAGGAGTTTGAGGTTGCTGTGAGCTAGGCTGACGCCACGGCACTCTAGCCCAGGCAACAGAGTGAGACGCTGTCTCCAAAAAAAAAAAAAAAAAAAAAAAACACAACTTAGGGAGTAGCATGTTCTTGCATTTGGTGATTTAAGAGGTTGTGTTAGCTAATACTTAAATATAATCCCAAATAAAAATTTCTGATTTGATTTATAAAATATTTTTAAAATCAGTTTAATAAAAAAGCTTCTCCATTTTTTGTTGGAGTGGAGCCAGAAGTATGTCAGATAAAATTTAAGAGGTCCTATGAAATGTAAAGTCAGATAATCAAGGAATAAATTTGTAGTATATGTATGTCCCAAATGTTGCATACAACAAACCAATTAATGTTGTTTACTTGAAATCTAAATTTAACTAGACCCCCTGCATTTTCCTGTTTTAAACTTGGCAACCCTTGTTGGGGCCAGGAGGAAGTAACCTGAAAGATTTGAAGTAATTTGGGTCAATAGGTCAAATTCATAAGTCACAGTGGTATTGGGGCAATTAGCAAATCACTTGGGGAAAAAAAGTTAAAATCTTGATCTGATCTAAATGCAGTGTGATATTCTGGATTATATCCTGGTACAGAAGTAAGACATTACTGGAAAACTGGTGAAATCCTAAGACTGAATTTAGTTAATACTAATGCAGTAGTGTTAATCTTTTGATTTTGACAACTGTACTAAGATGTAACATTAGGGGAGACTAGACAAAGAATGTACAGGAACACTGATATTTTTGCAACTTTTTTATAAGCCTAAGATTATTCCAAAATGAAACATTTATTTAAAAAAAAACCACTACCTCATTACAAAATAAATTTTGGAAGAATGAAAAAGGTATGTAAAAATGAAATTTTAAAAGTTCTAGAAAAATATACTAAATATGATATATCAGTAGGAAAGAACTATTAAATATAAAGCCATAAAATATAACTTTGACAATGAACTTGTTAAAAACAGAATTTAAAGGTAAATTATGGATTGGAAAAATATTTACAGTTCATTTGCAAGACAATAGTACCCATCTGGAAAAAAAAGAACTTTGGAATTTATCAGCTATATCATTTGATAATTGTGTGATCACTGTCCATGCAGGAGATTTATGGTTACAATTTGAGTCGCTGGAAGATTGCCATAGTTTCATTAGGAGTGATTTGCACTGGCGGGTTTCTCCTCCTCCTTCTCTATTGGATGCCTGAGTGGCGGGTGAAAGCAACCTGTATTAGAGCTGCAATTAAAGACTGTGAAGTGGTGCTGTTGAGGACTACTGTAAGTCCATATATTTACTTATAGCTGATTATTTGGGGAGTAAAAGAATGTCTTTGTATATAGACATATACAGGATATAATGTGGAGTGCTAATTCTTGTGTTTCTAAAATATCTCTGTTTTAAGTGAATATTATTACAGTAGAGTTTAAAGGAATCTTAAAGATGATGAAATTGACCCCCTTCAGCTTTTGATTCCCTGAGAGATTAGCTACTTGTCTGTTTAAGGTACTGGCCCTTCAGGACTATAATTAAGATCTTTCATTCACTAGGCCAACTGCTAGAGATACTGCTGCATCTCAGGTTTTTTTTTAATCCTAATTGGAAGCATTTTGTAAGAGGCTTTAATATCTAGTGTCAGCATACACATTGATAAATTAAGGAATTACTCATGATCTTTTATGGAATATTGATGTGTCTTTGGTGAAATATGTCATAAAATTGTGAGCAGTAGAAAAATTGTGAGCACTTAGTGTTTGAATTTAACATCTTTATGAAAAAGTTTAATATTAATATTTAGTGAGTAGGAAATGATGCTTTCTCAACTAGAGATGAGTAAATAAATTATGTAAAGAATGGAAAGTAAATAAAAATAGAGGCTGTTAAATAATATATATAATTGACTCATTACCTCTCTTTCTTTCTCTTCTAAGGATGAATTCAGAGTGTGGTTTTGCGCAAAAATCCGATTACTGTCTCTGGAAACTCACCCATTTTTAAGTCCAAAATCTACAGCTAATAAGGTTTCTAATGGCCATGCAGTTCACTTGATTGAGAATCCTGCTGAAGAGAACAGGCATGAGTTGAGTAAATATCCACAGACTCAGCTGCAACAGGTATAGTGATTTAGTGTCAAAGTTTTGTTAAAAACCAAAATTGTTTCATTTTATGCTATCAGGTATAGCTTCTAATTTTCTGTTTGTAGTTATTATTGCTTGAGGTAAATTTACGTGCATCTAAAATACTTATAACAATTTAGGTATTAATAGAAGTAACAGATTACGGTCACAAGTGATGATATGTTTTTTGATATAACATTTGTGTATGTTCTACAGATTCGTTATTTCACCCACCATAGTATAAAGTATTTCTGGAATGATACCATCCACAATTTTGATTTCTTAAAGTAAGTATCTTTCTTTTGTTTGGGTTATATTGTAAATGCCTTGAAAATGTTCTAGATAGAAAGAATTCATTTTAATATTACATAAAATTGAAGAGGTTTTTATTTCATAACTTTATTCACTTAACTAACAACTCCTTGGTGTTTGAAGGCATTGAAGGGCTTTAAAATAAGTCCCATGTGCAACTTGTACCGTGGCAGAATTTACGTAGAAGAATCAGTATGATGCCAATATTACTGAGTCTGAATTCTTTTCAGTTTCACCTCAAAGTGAATTTTGAGTACAGCTCATAGCCTATATTTTAACGTAGAGTATCTGAATTATCACCTTTTAATTCGCTGACAGTTACATCCAGTTGCACTTGAGGAATGTAGTAGTAGACAAATAGAAATTTGTCAGTTTTACTATGTGGATAAAGAATGGGACATCGTCAAATGTGTCACACCTTTGGGTAGGACAAATTGTAGTAGTTCCTTCAAATTTATGTTATGTGGAGCATTCAAGTTATATAAGCACTAAATTAATTAGAATTCTGTTTTTATTGCTGTTGTTAAAATGATTATTATAAACACTTAAATATCATTGCTTTAGGTTGCCAAAGGATTTCTTAATTATAGCAGTAAAAACAAGAATCATGTTACGAACATTCAAAATATTCATGCCTGGATCTTTCCCTCAGACACACTAAAGAACTGGAACATTCTGGAATGCATCTGGGCATTTCCACATGCCTAGTTCTAAAGACAATTAGAACTATTGCCTGATTAATAACTATTGCCTTAAAGAAAACTGCTAGTGAGCTGCTTTTTTGTTAAATTTTTTTTTGACTTGGCACTAGTCCCTGCTGCCTTCTGGAGAAGTCATCAACCTCAGCGGGAAGAAATGTCAAACATATTTGCTGTGTGCCTTTTACCAGCCATAGAAACTTATAAAATTTAAACTTATCCCAGTGATAGCACTGAATCATGAAGCTTACCTTTCCTATCTGAAAAAAGGGGGAAAGGATATGAATTAAGTATGTTATAAGATTGTCTTTGCTTTAGATTTCTATAACTGGTATCTCAGTTAAGCATAATTAAGACATTTTTGGAAAAAGTAGATATGTTAGTTGAATCCCAGTTAGAATTATTACAGACTTTAGGCATTGTCTATGATTTATAAATTCTATGCTTCTGACCTAGGTGTGCATTAGCTTAGGGAAGGATTTGGACTGGTGCTTTTGTGGAGACAGAAGAAAATGAATAGGATTTCTTAGTTTGAATAAAAAATTGAAAAGGAGAAACTACAGATAGATAAAAAGTAAAACTTGTTCATTTTTAGTTTGGAATTCTCAAATTAATTATGCTTTATCTCAAATTTTTTTAGTTTAATTATTGGTTCTTAAACCTTTGGTACAGCCTTAAAGGATAATGATAATAACGAGTATTTAGAGCCATCTTATGTGATGAATGCATTAGATAACTGAGAAGGTGTTGTGTTTGAGGCTTAGACTTAATATTGTTTATCTTAATTTGAGACTTTAAAATTCTCATTCATTATATCTAAATTTTTATAAAGGTTTCTAAGAAATTGTAAGGAAGTCACACTTTTAAAATCAGGCATATAGAAAAATGAGGCGTTAAGAAATTTGGATCTTTTAAACATTGTTTAAAGTAAAAACTTTGGATTTATTTAGGGGACTGGATGAAGGTGTTTCTTGTACGTCAATTTATGAAAAGCATAGTGCAGGACTGACAAAGGGGATGCATGCCTACAGGTAATTTTTATCCAACTAAAGTTAGATCTATTCTCACAATTCCTGAAATCACTAGTATATACAGTCAACCCTTTGCCATATAGTTATACATATTAATAGGCATTTAAATATTACAGACAGAGCAGTTGAGAATGTATTGGTATTTTATTTGGCTAAGACTATCTCAGTTTTAAGAATTCTAAAAATGTTAAGGCTAATGTTTTGAAGTTGATACCCCTGAAATTATACCATATTTCATCAATTCTAAGGTGCACATTTTCTCACATTTTAACATTTCTGAAATTGGCATGTGTCATACAGTTGGTGGAGTGTTACCTTTTACTTGACAGCATTTTTATCTTTCTTGATCATACAGAAAGTAATGGAATGTCTTATAATTGATAGCATCTTAGATTTTCTGAAATACCTTATTTGGAATTGTAAGCATGAGCTCAAATTTACAATGAAAATTTGTGAATTGGGAGACATAATCTTTTTAATTGTTATCTTTTGTTAAAGCATAAAAATATGCCAGTGTATTGCATATTTTAAAGATAAATGTTCTTTAAACATGTAGCATGTTCTTTCAAATGGTTGGAATACACAGAAAAAATCACTCATTAGGACTTAAAGTTCATAAAAGGCAAGAATTACTATATCATATAAAAATTACTATGAAAAGAAATTGAATAGAAGGATTTAAACAAGTTTTTAATAGCATTTTTTCTTTTTTCTTTGAGACAGGGTCTTGCTCTGTTGCCCTGGGTAGAGTGCAATGGCACCATCATAGCTCACTGCAACCTCAAGCCCCTGGGCTCAAGCAATCCTCCTGCTTCAGCCTCCTGAGTAGCTGGGACTACGGGGGTATACCACCACGCCCGGCTGATTTTTCTATTTATAATACAGATGGGGTCTTGCTTTTGCTCAGGGTGGTCTCAAACTCCTCAGATCAAGCAATCCCTCCCGCCAAGCAATCCCTCCCGCCTCGGCCTCCCAGAGTGCTAGGATTATAGGCGAGAGCTACCGTGCCTAGGCAAAAGCATTTTTTCTAAAAGTGAAATGTACAGTGTTTTGGAATAAATACTCTAAGTACAATATTCTTATTAGAAAAATAATAAAAGATCCCTCATATTTGATTTCTTGAAAAAGTGAATTCTAATTTAAGATTATTGAATTGTTTTCAAGGTTGGAGAAGAGAACTTTTTGCTCACATGGTTATAGACTAATGGGAAAGATAGTTGTCACATATAAAGATGTCAGACAAAATGAAATAAAATGCTAACAGTAGTTATCTAGTATTGACTTCTTGATTTAAATATTGTAGGTAGAGAATTTGAATTGTAGAAGACAAGTATTTAGAAACATGAATTTAAGAGTAGTCCATGGTTTGAGCTTTATCTAATGCAATGCCTTTACTAAATTATACTATAATTATATAATATAATGTAATACTATTGCTGTATTTTCCTATTATAGGAAATTGCTTTATGGAGTAAATGAAATTACTGTGAAAGTGCCTTCTGTTTTTAAACTTCTAATCAAAGAGGTAAGACTATTGTATATAACTCAACAGTTGTGATCAATAGATTTGTCAATATGGAAAGAGTTATTAAGTAACAAGATATTCTTGGTTTTCTGTTTCATAACTTTTCTTTGCTTATTATTTTACGTGAAAAGTAAAGGTGGAGAAAGAATTTGGGGCATGGATTTTTAAAAAAATTTGTCTTATTTTGCTTTTATTAAATGTTGACTTGTGGCCGGGCGAGGTGGCTCAGGCCTGTAATCCTAGCACTCTGGGAGGCCAAGGTGGGAGGATCGCTTGAGGTTAGGAGTTCCGAGACCTGCCTGAGCAAGAGTGAGATCCCATCTCTACTAAAAATAGAAAGAAATTAGCTGGACAACTAAAAACATATAGAAAAAATTAGCCAGGCAGAGTGGTGCATGCCTGTAGTCCCAGCTACTCGGGAGGCTGAGGCAGTAGGATTGCTTGAGCCCAGGAGTTTGAGGTTGCTGTGAGCTAGGCTGACGCCAGAGCACTCACTCTAGCCTGAGCCACAAAGCGAGACTCTGTCTCAAAAAAAAAAAAAAAAAGAAAGAAAGAAATGTACTTTATTGCTAAAGCAGAATGCAGAACAGCTAAATTTATACACTTTAGCCTTTTCTAGCCGACTCTATATTTGGGTGGTATGAATATAGATGGATGCCAATAATTTAAATTAAGCTTATTTAGCAAAATTCTAGTAGTTTAATGATAAACAAGAATATGATAACATATTGTCCTGCTCTTTAAGATAGATCATGTTGCCATTTGAGTACTGTACAATTTATCCTATAAGTATGTTTTTGGTTACTTGTCAGTGAAAAAGTGGAGAATCTGCATGGTTATATCTCATTCAATTTTACTTAAAAATCTTGTTTTCTAGGTTCTCAACCCATTTTACATTTTCCAGCTGTTCAGTGTTATACTGTGGTGCACTGATGAATACTATTACTATGCTTTAGCCATTGTGATTATGTCCATAGTATCGATTGTAAGTTCACTATATTCTATTAGAAAAGTAAGTACAAATTTATTATGGGTTTCACAACTGTTTTTTGTAATAACATGTAAGCTGAGTATAATAGCTTGATATAAGGTAAATACTCAATGTAGTATTTTAGTTGTATGAATATGTATTCTTTTCTTCTCCCCTTACCTTTTCTATTTGTTTGGGTTTTTTTGGGAACTTGGGGGGAAGGCAGGTATGTTTTAGAGTCAAACTACCACTGGACTGCTTAGAGGACATAGAGATCTATAGTTGCTTATCCCAGACTGGAATGCTGGAAGTCTGGTTCTACTGTTTCATTAAAACAGTCTCATTAAAGTTCTTATTTTGTCTTGAGCTAAAACAGCGAATAATCTCTGAATCTCTGATTCTTGACATTTTATAAAGGCAGAATAGTATGCATTTATTATATTAACTTGCTGAGGGAGGAATGGGTTCATATGGGCTTGTTTTTAATTTCTTTTTCCTCTTTCAGCAATATGTTATGTTGCATGACATGGTGGCAGCTCACAGTACTGTGAGAGTTTCAGTTTGTAGAGTAAATGAAGGTAAGTACTTGAAGTGACCATTGGAAGAATAAACCAAAAAAGATACCCACTAAGCATTAATGTGTGAAGTAAGCCCAAGGTATTATACATATATTAATGCATTCATTTTTTTTAAGAACTAAAAATATATATTTGGATTCCTGAATGTCTATCCATCCAATTCATTCACTTATGTAAAATTGTATTTTTCTTTTCTATGTGACAGGCACTGTGCTAGGCTCTGGAGATTTCTTCTAGGGGCAGATGATAAACAGAAACAATAAAGTGTGACAAATGCTGTGATAGGGAGAGGTCATTTACTGTAGGTATCAGGAATAGCTTCTTTGAAGTATTTTTAAGTGATGACTCTTTTATTAGCCAGATAAAAGGTAGGTGAGAAGTTGGTAAGGGGAAAGTGAGAGTGGGGAGAAGAGAGTTTTAAATGCCCGAAGGCCTGGCAATTATTAATAGGAATCATGTGGTCATGTAAGAACCAACAGAAATTCAGTATGGCAGATGCAGGAATTAATTGACAGCTGGGCCTTCTAAGGCAATAAATGTTAAGGAATTTGGACTCAAGCCAAAAGGCAATGGAAAGCTAATGAAGGGTTTTAAGCAAGGGAGTGATAGCATTTGGCTTCCACGTTCAAGCTGGTTTAGAGGGGAATAATCTAAGGGCATGGGCTCTTTATCAAGGTAGGGGCTGTAGAGATGAAGAGAAGTGAGAATATGTTTGAAAGATAATAAATGTGAGTATTAAACAGGATTTGGTGAATCATTGGGTATTAGATCATGGAGAGGTGTCACACTGGGTGGATGGATGTTGGTGCTATTTAATTATATAGGGAAACCTGGAAGAGGAGGACGATTGTAGGAAGGATAATGTTTTGGATATGTAAGTTTGTCTGGTGAGATGTTGAAGAGGTAAAGGAGAGGCAGTAGCCACTTTGATTTATCCAGAATACCAAATCAGTCTCCATTCTCTTAACTCAGTAGACTACATGCACGGGATTTCTTCCTTCCCTGTGTTTCCTGGCCACTTGCTACTTTAGCTGGGAGGATCTTCCTCCCCTAGGTGCTGTCTTGGATACATGTGGTTTATTGGTACTTCTCTTCCTGCTCTGCTGCTGCTGAAGTTATTGGGGATGTTAGAACAGACGTACCTTTCAACTTGTATCTTCCTTACCCGCTTTGTATAGTCTTGATATTTTTTTCTGGTACACCTAAAAGGAATAGAATTCTAAGGGGCATTAAAGCTTTAAGGAAAGTCAAGTTTTAAAATAGGGGCCTTATTTAAAAAAAAAATGAAGATTAATACACCTACTATGTACTAAATATTCTATAAAAGTTATTTCCTCATAATTTAGTAAATGATTCCTTTTTTTTAGAAAGGAAAGAGAAGAGTATTTGTCTTGTAGACAAACATAACAAAACAATTGCTTTCTCCTCACTCATCTGCGTTTATAAACTAGTGTGACTGTCTTCTGAGCACAGTGTTAAACCTGAGACGGGTGTAGGGGGTGAGAGGGGAGGGCAGAATGAGAGGAAAAGAGAGAGAATGAATGCCTAAGTATAAGGTGATCCTAAAGAAAACCTTTTACCCTTGGCAAGATATTTTCAAAAAGTGTTTAGCTAACTTAAATTTATAAAGAAATAATGAACTAGATAAAATATTATAATGTTGAATTTATTTAATAAATTTAATCACATTTAAAATAATTAAAAAAAAACTAACTTATGAATATTGAGAAGGTAATGAGACAGTGACAGTGAGAAAAAGAATACTATAAAAAATGCTGTTTAACGAATGTTAAATTTTTCAGTGCTTGTTGTTTCCATGGGACTATTAGAAATCTGAGTTTATTTTACCTGTTTCAGGGGAATCTCCTGTGTGGACTCATTGTGTCTATTTTCTGAGACTGCTAATAGCTAAAATTGACCATTGACAGTTGTCAGGAGTGTTGAAGTTACTGACTTGCTTGGTCAGAGGGTACTTGGCGTCACCTGTGCTCAGTTGGCATCCCATCAGAGACAAACTAGCTGACATGCCACGCTTTGTTTGCCTAGTAATCTTATTGGTCAAAACTTACCATTTATTGGGATTTTCCTACTTAACCCCATTATATTATAAACTTATTCTTAAGATCAGAGTGAACTTTGGATAGATTGTTTGCTATAGTTTTATTCCAAGTTAAAGAATATTCTTTTCAGATTTTTCTTTCTTTAAATTCAGAAATAGAAGAGACCTTTTCTACAGACCTTGTGCCTGGAGATGTCATGGTCATTCCATTAAACGGGACAATCATGCCTTGTGATGCAGTACTTATTAATGGTACCTGCATTGTAAATGAAAGCATGTTAACAGGTAAACTAAACTGAATGAGTAAATATCACACAAATTGTTTGTAATATTAGGATTAAGCAGTTACTGATTAAGCTTTCTCAGAATTAGCTATGTCATTTGTATCTTTACTCATGAATGTAATTAATGTGATGGATTTTGAAGATTTTTGAATTCGGAGTAGACCAAATTCTGTATTATGCTCAGTTGTGCTACTAAAGTACTATGTTGATGTTGGCCATATCTGTTGGCCTGCCACTGGCCACTCTTTTGACATTAGGAAATGGTTTATAGTAGGGAAAGAGGAAAGAAATCCCTTGCCCACAGAGAATGCAACATGTAGTATTTGTTTCCCTATTTGATGTGTAAAAAGTGGGAATAAATAAAGATTTTATAGCTTTCTTGAACTGAGGAGAGGTAAACTTTAAAATGACTTCTTGGCCAGGCACAGTGGCTCACAGCTGTACTCCCAGTACTTTGGGACACAGAGGCAGGAGGATCACTTGAGGCCCAGAGTATGAGGTCACAGTGTGCTATGATCTGGCCACTGTACTCTAGCCCAGGCAGCAGAGCAAGATCTGTCTCAAAAAAAAAATAAATAAATAAAAAAAATTGTAAAATGACTTCTCTTTGGAAATTCACAATCTGGAGATAGAGCTTTATATCTTTTTTAATCATGTGATTTTTTTTTTAATTATCATAGTCAATCTGGCTAGAAAATGATTCCTATATAATCTATTTTGAAACTGTTAAGAGTCTTGTTTAAAACATACACTTAGACATATACATATTCCTATATACTTGCCTTCTTTGAAGCAAGAAGAGTGACTACTACAGAGGATTAAATTTTAAGAAGAATTGGCTGTTTGTGATAGTTTGAGAGAATTTCCATACTACTTATTCTTCTCTTCGCTCCCTTGCCCAGATGCCTTTTTTCTTCCTTATTTGGGGGGCGGGGGAGGGGTTAGAGGTAGGCCTTCACATCTTTTGTGTACTTGAGGTAACAAGAATGCTTTCCACTTTATTAGGGATGAGAGAACACATACAGTGACTATAGCAGCTACTTGGTCTCTTTTTGAAATTATTTCAAATTCTATAACACAGTCATTTCCAAATATATAATATAAACTAGTGTTACCTTTGAATCACAAATCACTTCCTGGAATTATTGTGGGAGACAAAAAATTTAATATTTCTGGGTGAGGAAATCAGTATACAAAAAGCTAATTCTTTAAGCCGTGTTATCCACATACAGAACACTTAATAGCTATTGTAAACGGTATGTAACATTTAGGATTTTTAAAACTTTAAGATTTTTTTTGTGTTTGATGTTGCTTTCATTTAATAATTTATGAACTTCTTAGGAGAAAGTGTTCCAGTGACAAAGACCAATTTGCCAAATCCTTCAGTGGACATAAAAGGAATGGGAGATGAGTTATATAATCCAGAAACACACAAACGACACACTTTGTTTTGTGGTACAACTGTTATTCAGACTCGTTTCTACACCGGAGAACTTGTCAAAGCCGTAGTAGTTAGAACAGGTAGAAAACATTTTATTTAATCTCTTCTTGCATGTTTTAGCATATTTGTTACCTACTGAATGTTTAAAAAGAGATTCTGTGTTGGGAGATAATTCTCATTTCCTTATACAAATGTGAGTAATTTTCTTCTTTAATTTCTTGAAAGGATTTAGTACTTCCAAAGGACAGCTTGTCCGTTCCATATTGTATCCCAAACCAACTGATTTTAAACTCTACAGAGATGCCTACTTGTTTCTACTATGTCTTGTGGCAGTGGCTGGCATTGGATTTGTCTACACTATTATCAATAGCATTTTAAATGAGGTATGTATGTAGGTCTGTTACAAGATTTGATCCTTAATTATTTATCACCTGTAGCTATTTAAGATTTGAAATGTGGCTAGTGAGACTGAGGAACTAAAAATTTTTTTTTTATTTAAAATTTTATCACGTCATTCTTGTGAGTGAGTGCCGTGGCGTCAGCCTAGCTCACAGCAACCTCAAGCTTCTGGGCTCAACCGATCCTACCGCCTCAGCCTCCCGGGTAGCTGGGACTACAGGCATGCGCCACCATGCCTGGCTAATTTTTTCTATATATATTTTAGTTGGCCAGATAATTTCTTTCTATTTTTAGTAGAGACGGGGTCTCACTCTTGCTCAGGCTGGTCTTGAACTCCTGACCTCGAGCGATCCACCCGCCTTGGCCTCCCAGAGTGCTAGGATTATAGGCGTGAGCCACCGCGCCCGGCCGAGGAACTAAAATTTTAAGCTAACAATTTTTTTGTTTTGTTTTTAAGCTAACTTAATTTTAATTTAACATTAAAGTCATGAGTTTGATAGCTGTTATTTTAGAAAGCACTGTATGGAACATTTCCATCATAGCATATAGTTCTTTTGGATGACTCTGACTTCGATGCTGTCTTTGACTTGCTCTTTTGTGAATTTAAAGAAAAAAAGGAGGAAAAAAAGACCCCACATACTCACCACCAAAAGCTTTATTTTCTCTTTGACCTCTGAAATAGAATATATAGTATTAAAATGATTTTTGATTACTTAATTAAAGGCATCTCTAAGGGACCTTGTCAAATTTCTCTTTTCTATCCCCTGTAGAGACTGGCATAGTATGGTACTTGTGGAACAAGTCAGTATCTGATAACGTTTGTTGAATTTGCTTTGAAGTGTGTCATGTGTGAAGTACGTAGGACTATGAAAGTGAGAGAGAAGTGTCTTTTAAAAATAGCTGTCAGTCTATAATCCATTAACAATTCTTCGAGTTCTCTATTTTGCAGACTCTCTGAAGGGAAAACATTTTAAATGGTTAATAGATGTATACACACTTAAATGTAAAACTGAAAATGGTTTGTAGATTTTCACTAATGAAATGCCCATATTAAATTAGTATATATTTAATATTGGGGGTTTGACACTTATCTTTGTGTTAATTGTAGGTAGAAGTCGGGGTAATAATTATTGAGTCTCTTGATATCATTACAATTACTGTGCCTCCTGCACTTCCTGCTGCAATGACTGCTGGTATTGTATATGCTCAGAGAAGACTGAAAAAGATTGGTATTTTCTGTATTAGTCCCCAAAGGATAAATATCTGTGGACAGCTGAATCTCGTGTGTTTTGACAAGGTTGGTTCAGTTTCATAATCATCCTCAAAAGATTACTTTGTAGCCTTTAAGTATTTAGATTAATGTTTTGCATTTTCTTTGTACACATTCTTTAATGTTCCTCTAATTTTGTTCTTCCTCAAATTATTTGGCATATGCATCATTTTTATATACTAACTAATTGAGTTAGTCCTCAATTAACATCATCAATAGGTTCTTGAAAAATGTTACTTTAAGCAAAATGAAGTATAATGAAACTAATTTTATCATAGTCTAATTGATACGAGTGTTAAGTTCCTATGGGATATTTCTGGTCACAAAAACATCAGCAAACTTCTAAATAAAGACATAAAACATTACTAATATTAAACATTGAAATAAACAGGAGCTATATACATATTTAAGAAAGATTAATAAAAACAGATAATTATTTACACAGATTAGTTTTTAGGGTCACAGGTGGCCAGAGGCTATCCTGGCAACTCAGGGTGCAAGGCAGGAACCAACCCTGGATAGGACACAGCAGCCTATTTTGCAGGGTGCACATGTTCGCTCTTTCTCTCACAGACTGTGACCATTTATTATACAAGCCCATTCACCTACCATGCACACCTTTGGAATGTGGGAGGAAACCGAAGTACCTGGAGTAAAACCCATACAGACACGGGGAGAATGTGGAAACTCCTTACAGACATTGGCCCAGGCTAGGAATCAGATTTTTTCCCCTCATTGACGTTATAGCAAAATGACATTATTTGAGGACTTGCTGAATTTCTTATTTTATCAATTTTCAGTGCTTGGGATAGTCCTTATTTGTTCAAATCTGTAATTAACTAATTGTTCACATGCAGAATTATGCCTTGTAGGAGTAGTAAGTAGTAGTAGTAAGGATAATGTGATCTTTCATGTTTTTAGATAGTAATTCTTATTTAACAGAATAGGCTCCATATCCATATATTTTCTGTGGTTTTATTGCTCTTAAGTATGTATGTTTAGAGGTCTGCTATATGATTTCATCGAATATATTTTTCAAAATTACAAGGGTGTCACCAGTTTTATGGTTTTATGTAAAAATGACAAATTATGTGAAACATACCTTGCCTTTTGTAAAGGTTTCCTCTTTCCTAAGCTAAAATTAGTTTTCCCGAAAGTTCTACTTTGAGAATTAAATCTGGACCAGAAAACTTTCCATCAAGCTCTTTTTGGTAACTGATTTGATAAGAATTTGATTTTTGTGCATTTCATTATTACAGAACAAAAATATGAAACATGTTTTGTTAAAAAAAAGGTCATATGCACCCATAAATATTTTATATTTATCTGTTCTGGAAATATCACTTACGTTTGGTCTTTTTTGGAAACCTGATTATTAAAATTTTTAAGCAGACCCAGAAGTGGAGAAAAGGTACATGTATAATAAACTGTCATTTACTCATTACCCAGCTTTAACAGTTACTGGCATTTTGTCAATCTTTCATCTATCCCTCATTTTGAAGGGGCAGTATCAGACTTTATATTACTTCACCCATAACTACCTCAGCATGTGTCTTTAGAAGATAAGGTGTTTTAAAAAAATATACAACCACAAAACTATGACTCTTAAAAAATTTAATAATATCCAGTTCATATTCATATTTCCCTGTCTGTCTCTAATTTTTACTATTTGATTTTTCAGTCAGAATCCAAATAGGGATTACATTGGTTACAAGTAATCTCTAATAGTTGCCTTTATTTGCCCCTCACCCCCAATCATTTTGTTGAAGAAACCAGGTCATTTGCAGCTGACTGCTTTCTCTTAATATCATTTAACTTATTCATCTCTGCTTCCTGTACCCAAATTTCTCCCTCCTTTAGTAGGCATCCTTTATTGTTTGATATATATGTTGATTGGTACATCCTTTCATTGTTTTTTTAATAATATAAGCACATAAATATATAGTTAGATACATAATGCCCCCCCTTATATAGAAGACCCGTACTGTATGTTCTGCACCCATTTTCCCACTTTAACCATATGTCCTAGAAGTCTATCAGTATACTGAGATCTTGACTATTTCTTTTCTTTCTTTCCTTTTTCTTTAAAAAAAAAACTCTTTATGGTGCTCCCTTGTATTGTATGCAGCATAGTTTTTAATGCTATGTGCTTGGTTTTGTTTTTTTGTTTGTTTTAGACTGGAACTCTTACTGAAGATGGTTTAGATCTTTGGGGGATTCAACGAGTGGAAAATGCACAGTAAGTATTAGCTAGACTTGATAATTTTTTAGTTGATTTTTAATAAATAATATGCAACATTCAAACATGTAGATTGCAATATAACAGACAACTGTATACCTACCACTAAAGTTAAATAGTTGACATTATGCCATACTTGCTTCAGATCTCTTCTTTTAGAAGATTAAAATATTGCAAAATTGCTAAAGTCTCCATCTATCCCTTTCCTTATTCCTATCACCATTCTGAAGTTTTGAAAATGTTTGCATATTTTATATTTTCACTACATATATAATGTGTAAATAAATATATATGAGTGATATACGGTACATATGTTCTGCTGCTTTTTTCCTCTCCTAACATTGTTTTCAAGATTGTTCATGTTGGCCGGGCGCGGTGGCTCACGCCTGTAATCCTAGCACTCTGGGAGGCCGAGGCGGGCGGATTGTTTGAGCTCAGGAGTTCGAGACCAGCCTGAGCAACAGCGAGACCCCGTCTCTACTAAAAAATAGAAAGAAACGATCTGACAGCTAAAAATATATATAGAAAAAGTTAGCCAGGCATGGTGGCGCATGCCTGTAGTCCCAGCTACTCAGGAGGCTGAGGCAGTAGGATTGCTTGAGCCCAGGAGTTTGAGGTTGCTGTGAGCTAGGCTGACGCCACGGCACTCTAGCCCAGGCAACAGAGTGACACTCTGTCTTAAAAAATAAATAAATAAAACGAAAAAAAAAAAGATTGTTCATGTTGATATGTACAGATGCAATTTATTAGTTTTAACTGTTCTGTCTTATTCCATTATATGATTAAACCATAGTATCTGTTCTGCTACTAAGGGATAATTTAGTTTTTTTCCCTTTTTTTCTCTGTACTTTGACGAATAGTGCTGCAATTAAAATTCTTACACGCAACTCCTTGTGAGCATGTGGTTTCAGTGAGCTAGGTCCCTATGAGTATAAATGCTAGGTCATAGCATGGGTACAGGTTCACCTTTACTAGGTATTGCCTAATTGCCATCTAAGTGGTGGTGCTTACTTATACTCTCCTCCTTGGGAGGGATAAAGATCTTTTTGCCAAACTTAATATCGTCAGACTTGTAAACTTTTCCAAATGAATGGATATAAAGTGGGTATTTCATTGTGGCTTTATTTACATTCTCCTTGTTACTTATAAAGTTGAGCATCTTTTCACATTTTTGGAGGGGGAGGGTCATTTAGCATTCTTCTGTGTGTTGTCTGTTTATTAAATATATCTTAATATTTCTATTGTGTTGTTAAATCTTTATCTTATTCATTTGTTAGAATTCTTTCTATTTTTTGGGTGGTAATCTTTTCAGTACTATGTATTACAAATACACTCCACCAGTATCTGGCTCATCTCTGCTTTTGTTGCCTTTTGAAGTACAGATGTTTTACTACTATAGTTGTGTTTATGTCATTTTTTTCCTCCTCAGAAGTCTGCTAGATTTTGGTTTATATAGTTTGAAAGACAGTATTATGCAGCTAATATAATTTCAAGAGTTGTTACATTTTCTTGCTAAGTAGTATGTCACATTGTGACCTTATTTATCGCTACTAATGCATGTTGCCTTAAATTCTCTTTCATCTAATATTTATGTAGCTCCACACCAGCTTTCTTTTGCCTAATATTTATGTAGTATACCTTTGTCACCTGTTGACTTTTGAGTCTTTCTGTGCTGTTGTGTTCACATTTATTCAGATATATTTGAAATTATTTCTGTCATCCCTCACACCAAATGGCGTACACATTTTCTCATTCTCTTCTCTCATTTTCTGAATTTATACATCCTAATCTTTTATAGTTTGTTCTTTCTTTTGAGACAGAGTCTGTCTGTTGCCCGGGCTAGAGTACCGTGGCATCAGCTTAGCTCACAGCAACCTCAAACTCCTGGGCTCAAGAGATCCTCCTGCCTCTGCCTCCCCAGTAGCTGGGACTAGAGGCACGAACTACCACCGAGCTAATTTTTTCTATTTTTAGTAGAGACACGGTTTCACTCTTGCTCAGGCTGGTCTCGAACTCCTGAGCTCAAGCAATCCTCCCACCTTGGCTTTCCAGAGTACTAGGATTACAGGTGTGAGCCACTGTGTGCTCGGTCCCTGGTTTGTCCTTAAATTATTATTATTATTATTTTTTTTTTTTGAGACAGAGTCTCACTTTGTTGCTCAGGCTAGAGTGAGTGCCGTGGCGTCAGCCTAGCTCACAGCAACCTCAAACTCCTGGGCTTAAGCAATCCTTCTGCCTCAGCCTCCCGAGTAGCTGGGACTACAGGCATGTGCCACCATGCCTGGCTAATTTTTTCTATATATATTTTTAGTTGTCCAGAAAATTTCTTTCTATTTTTAGTAGAGACGGGGTCTCGCTCTTGCTCAGGCTGGTCTTGAACTCCTGACCTTGAGCGATCCACCCTCTTTGGCCTCCCAGAGTGCTAGGATTACAGGCGTGAGCCACCGCGCCTGGCCTGTCCTTAAATTATTAATATTAATACTTACAGTTCAAAGTTCATGGGTGTCAATACTATCTTCTACACCCAAAACCTATGGACTGTAGAATACTTTTGATTATTCCTCTTCTTCTTACGTATTTGTCTTTTATTTCCCTCCTCCTTCTTATGTATTTGTTATGTATTATTTATGATTATGAGTTTGTACTTATATAGTCTACATACTTAGATTTACCTAGGTGTACAAATATCTTAACCGTTGCTTCTTGTATCCCATTCCTCTGGGTTAAATTGCCATCTTCTGTAACTACGTTTATTAGTTTTATTTCATTGTCACTCTTGAGTGATGGTGTAACTATATAGATGTCTCAGTTGATAGTTGTGTTCTCTCAGTACTTTGAAGATGTTACTCCTTTTCTCCTGATGTCTTTTGTTATTGCTATTGAGAAATCTTAGTCTCTTTAGTAATCTCTTTTCTCTCTGGTTGCTTTATAAATATTTCTTTATCCTTGATTTCTACAGTTTCACTGTGATCTTTTTATGTGTTTTGCTTCTTGATTCCAAGGATTCATGTTTTTCATAAATTCTGGAAAATTTTCAGCCTTTTTTTCTTCCATTGTGGTCTTTCACCCATAACTTTGTTTTTTTTTCCATCTGAGAATCGTAACCATGTTTGTATAAGAAAATTCACTTGGTTCTTTCCAAATCTGCCCCCACCTCCACTCCCTGTATGATTGTCTTACTCTTTTTCTAAGTCTAACTCAAAAATGCCCTTTTTTGCATTCTTTGAAATTGCCCTTCTGTTATCTCAGATTTGTGGCATTCTGATTGTGTCTTTGTTATGTCTGTTGACTCTTCCTCGTGAATTGTTTCCTAGTGTATGTTTAAATTATGGACTCATCCTTAGCAGGATTTTTCTCTGAGACTCTTTTGTGGCTGTGTTGTGGGGAGAACCCTCTAGAGAAGTTTAAACTTTACTTGGCCAGGCGTACCAGTGGTATCAGTGGTGCCAGACACACTTATGTTACTCTATAATTTGTGGGTTTCTGAACCAGGCAGTAGCATATATTCAAATTCAAAACTCATTCTGTGTAGTGTAGTGGTTCAGTGACCTTCAAACCAGACTCCTGCGTTTCATCCTTGCTCTGCTACTTAGGGGCTGTGTAACCTTGGACAACTTACTTAACCACCCTGTTTCAGTTTTCTTATCTGTGATGGGATCATGAAACACCTTCCTATGGTATGAGATATAATGAGTCAACAATATATGTAAAAGTTCTTAGAATAATGCCTGGTACATACTAAATATTATGTAGATACTAGCTGTTTTCTTGAACTTTGAGTGAGAGAAAAGAGACAGGCTTATTCTTAGTTATGCATTTGAGTCTGAGGATAAATTTTTTCTAGTCTACCCTTTTCCCAGGGGTGTTTAGCTCTTCAAGAGCACTGGGTTTCTTGGGTCAGAGGGACTCTCTCAGTACCCACTCCCCAGCTATGTATGGGGCCAGGACACTGTTTCCTGTTCTTTTGCGAGCATTAAACCCTAACTCCTTAGGGTATTGCAATGCCACCCCCGCTGCCCCCCGCAGCCCCCTGTAACCATAGCATCAGCTCAAGTTCACACCCCTCTGGTTTTCCTTTCCCTTATTTCTGGCACTTGAAAATTTTCCTTACTTATGAGCTCAGTTTTGGATTTAAAACTTTTGTTTGTTTTTTTTTTTTTAATTACAAAACCTGAAAAGTCCTTTTTAGAATATCGTGTTTAGAATAAGAAACTAATTCAGAGTATTTTCTGTTTAGATTTCTTTTGCCAGAAGAAAATGTTTGCAATGAGATGTTGGTAAAATCCCAGTTTGTTGCTTGTATGGCTACTTGTCATTCACTTACAAAGATTGGAGGAGTGCTTTCTGGTGATCCACTTGATTTGAAAATGTTTGAAGCCATTGGATGGGTAAGTTCAGTATTTTAAAGTATGAGTAACTTTACTGTAAAAGGAACTAACTATGTAATTTCGTAAAGATATATCGCTGGAAAATTTTAAAAACTGTAAAAAGTGTCTGTTAAATTTTTTTTTTTTTTTTTGAGACAGAGTCTTGCTCTGTCAATGGGGCTAGAGTGCCATGGCCTTAGCCTACGTCACCTCAAACTCCTGGGCTTAAGCAATCCTTCTGCCTCAGCCTCCCTAGTAGCTGGGACTATAGGCGTGCACCACCACACCCGGCTAATTGTTTCAATTTTTAGTAGAGACAGGGTCTCACTCTTGCTCAGGCTGGTCTCGAACTCCTGAGCTCAAGCAATCCTCCCTCCTTGGCCTCACAGAGTGCTAGGATTAGAGGCGTGAGCCACTGTGCCCGACCAAAAAGTATCTGTTAAATTAACTCATTTAGACACCTTTAATAGAGGCTGACCCTGGTTATGTTTATAAGATAAAGCAGGGATCAGAAATTTGGGGCAGTAGTCCAGAAGTCTGTAAGAATGTCTTGAGTGTCAAAGGTAAAAGAGTATAAAGTAGTCATGTGTGTTCAGTGTTCCTTTGTACCCATTGTCTATTTTCTGTTGTTCCCCCTTTCTCCCCCTCCTCTGTTTTTGTTTACAACTTCCTTCTATATTTGCCATTGGTAATTTTAATTTCTAAGTGCTTTTGTTCTCTGGTTGTTACCATTTTCAGCATTCAGTTCTTTTATACATGTTATTATAGTTAATTTTTAGAATTCCCTTCTGGTTTCTGAATTATTTATTTTCTTTGGGGACAGTTTTTCTTTTTTTCTTCCTATGCTTGGTGTCTCTCCTTCATGCTTTTGATTTTTATTATACATCTGGATGGAACTTTCCTATCAGGAATGAAGGCGTATTTGGTAATTCTAGGTAGCTGCAGTTAGGTTTGTATTCTTGCCTGTAGGTATGTTAGTCTATTTTTCTGAGAAGCTGATTGGGGTGGGGGTTTCAACAGGTGTTCTTTAGTTTCAGAGGAACAATTGCAGAGTTAGTCTTTCACTTACTTTACTCACCCTTCTCACCATGCTTGCACAGCAGAGCTTTTTACTCTAGAATGCTAACCCTCCTATTAGCAGCCCTTACTTCTCTCAGCTGGATAGTTCATATCTCTAGAGATATGATTTTTTGTTTTGTTTACCTTTGCTATTCTGGCTGATAAGAAATGTTCCTACCTCTCCTGATACCTGGTCTACTGTTTACTTCACAGTTATATCAATCATTATGTTTCAGTTTATCCTTTATCTCCATATTAGAAATTGCCTCTCTCTGCTTTGCTTTCTGTTTACTTTTACAGGATTTCTTCTCTCTCTCTCTCTGTCTCTCTGTATTAACATTTTGAAAGGGAAGGAGGTGGGTGATTGCACAAGTGCTCCATCTGCCATCTTCTGAAAGCCCACAATAACTACTCTTGAAATTTAATTCCTGAGAGGAGGCCCCACTTCATTTATAGAGAGAAAAGCAAAATTAACCGATTTATCTTTGTTCTCTAAAGCTTTTCTCCAACTTTGCAGCAGAGTTAGTGTTCAGTGTTTGTGGATCTTTTAAAAAATTGGTTAAAGTAAATTGGTATAATGATATATTTTGTTGTCTCTGAGATGCTTTGATGCTTGATCTTACCAGATCTTATGTATCAATGGAATGGTTTCACATAACCAGCCACAACTGCTACATGATGTGATTGATATCATATAATATTAGATGCATCCCAGTTTTAGAGATGTTAACATCTGAAAAAAGAATATGTCTAGGAATTGTATAAAATTGACTAATTGTTCACAGTTCACCTCCCCATTATTTTCTCATTGATTGATCCCTCCAATTAATTTATTGTTTCTCTTGTATGTGTGTTTAATATAGGTTTTTGTTTGAATGTTTTTCACTCAAAAATGTTTTAAAGTAAGGTCAGGGATAGTAGTAACAACCAGAAGTGTTCAAGCTGAAACTCTAAATTCTATCTCTTTACTTCAGCCTATTCTCAACCCAGCGGTTCTACTAACCATGTCTGATCTCCATATACTTTCGAATTTTCTACTGTTAGCAGAAAGGACTCCATGAATGATCAGACTGAAAATTTTTGGAACTGTGAGAACCTTCTGTTTTTTGCAGCGCTAGTCTCTAAACCCAACAGCTTGTAGGAATGAAATGAGAGAAATTTGTCTCTATTTCTTTCTTCTGCTTCTAATGTCTTATCTCTCCTCTCCCATGGGTTGCTAGGCATCTAACCAGCTTTGTTTATATTTTGTTTCACTTATGTTACTAATCTAGTAGTGCTCATTTGTTCCTTGGACAAAAAATTTTTTTTTTTAATTCGCTGAAAATGGCCATAATGTTCCATTTGAAAATGGAATGAGTGAGTTGAATTTTATGAAGCAAGGCATCAAATATTTCCTTTCAGATTCTGGAAGAAGCAACTGAAGAAGAAACGGCACTTCATAATCGAATTATGCCCACAGTGGTTCGTCCTCCCAAACAGTTGCTTCCTGAATCTATACCCGCAGGAAACCAAGAAATGGTATGAAATCACATAAAGCTGGATAATACTGTTGATGCTTACTTAAATTTAAATTTAATTCTTATTTTGAAATGTTGCTAGAAGAGGGAGTCGTATGTGCTTTATTTAACTTGTATGCAGATAATGAATATTTTAACTGCATTTATCAGAAACTACACCTCTGGTATATTGCAGGCATTCTTTGTAAAAATGTTGAGATTTAATTCTTACTGCCATTAATTTTTTTTCCTATTTACTGAACAGCTTAATGTCTTGTGATTAGTCCTTTTAGATAGCATCTAAATTTCTAGAATTTAATAAAAAGAATGCATGAAAGGCTTTATTTTTAGATGAATTTTAAAATATAGTCCCCTTAGTGTAGTCTGGTGACAAACTTTTGTGCCTTCATTAACACTATGGATTTCTCAGAATCATTTAAAGTCTGGATTAGAATAACATGGACATCTTTCCAAGCCAAGTCATAGGCTAGATATGAATGCTGGAATGTCTCTGCATACGTATCAGGGTGACCAGTGTAGCTTCCCAGATCCTGCTTTATTTGTTTTAACTCTACTAAACTAAAAGTCTTATGGACCAGGGGTGGTCCTAACTCCCTCGATGCTTCCACCAAAGGCAGGAGCTGAGTTGCCTTTCTCCACGTTTGAGGTACATACAGCACCACCACCCCCTTTGTAAGGCCCCCTTTAGGCCTCCTTGGATATGGGGGCAGCTCAGAACAGGTGGGAACCTGAGGAGGATCTCTTAACACCATAGTCTTACTTGGCTCCAAATATCCTTTGCACCACTAAGGATTTTCCCATAAATAAAAGAAAGCTTGTATATATTGTAAAAAATATATATATATATTCCCCTTAGTTTATTTTAGTAGTTAATATTTTCATGATACTAGAATATTTGAAAATATTTAGAACATACTTTTTAAAAAATGGGAAGTAGTATAGAAAGAATCTTAAAGCCTGATTTTGAAATAAAGTTCCTTGCTTTTTTCTAGGTAATGTTTTGTAGGTGCTTAGTAAATTTTTTCTAACTTGAATATGTTAATAGACTTAATCTGTATTATTTCTTTATTCTTGTTTTGCTTTGTTTTTAGGAGCTGTTTGAACTTCCAGTAAGTGAAGAATGTTTACTTCTTACCTGAGTATATTTGTTTTTATTCTGAAAGAATAATAAATGCTTTGTGCATCTTTTGAAACTATATAGGCTATTTATGAGATAGGAATTGTTCGCCAGTTCCCATTTTCTTCTGCTTTGCAACGTATGAGTGTGGTTGCAAGGGTGCTGGGGGATAAGAAAATGGATGCCTACATGAAAGGAGCACCTGAGGTCATTGCCAGTCTTTGTAAACCTGAAACAGGTAAGGAAATAACTATGCTTTGGATAAAATTCTGATATTTGTATAAGCTCCTATTAGCAATTGTAACAATGAAATGTACTTTTTCTTTTAAAAGTTCCTGTTGATTTTGAAAAAGTTTTGGAAGACTTCACTAAACAGGGCTTCCGTGTGATAGCTCTTGCACACAGAAAATTGGAGTCAAAATTGACATGGCATAAAGTACAAAATATTAGCAGGTGAGGTTGATGAGCAGCTTTCCTACAGTTTTTCCAGTATGCGTCATTTAAGTTTATATAAGTCATGCACAATAACTTGTACCTGGTTGGGCATTTGTTGAATAGTAATTGAATGTATGCAAGTACATATAATATAGTATCGTTTTAGGTGATTGTGGTAAGAGTACATTTTTTCTCCACTATCTAATTTCCTTTGTTTCTATGTTGACTATTTACTTATGTTTGCTTATATTATTGTAACATGGTGTGTTTTTTCTTAGAACTCTCTGAAACATTTTAAGTTCATTAGTTAAATATTTATCCAGTGCCTACTGTGTGTCAGGCACATTCTAGGAATAGTAAACGTAATTTTACAGAAGTTTATTTTCTCTGAATGACCTCTCACTTTTGCCCAGTGGTTGGATTCAAGTACTAATTTGGTCAGAGTATCGTGAATCGCAGCAGCCACTCTCCTCCCGCCCCACTTCTCTCCACAAATCCCCTCACCCCATAAGTCAAATGGCATTACCAGTGTCACATTTCCATCTATGTATAAATACGGGTTTCATATTCAAGGGTTGTCACTTTTACTGTCACTTATCTAGACTACCTACCTTTGAGGATAGCATTTTTGTTTAGGGATTTTTACATTTTATAAGCAGAAAGGAATATCCATTGGCTTTCCTGCTAATTTTGCCTATTTGGGGGTGGTAGTCATACTCTCAGTATGAGTGTTTAAAAATAAAAGACAAAAATTAAAAAAAAAAACTGTACCTAAATGATCTGATGCATATGCGTGGTTGGGAACCACAGATGTATCATATTAATATTATATCCTAATTCCTCCAGAGGGCACATTAGTCTCTTCTCTATGGCTTCACCTTTTGCCAGTTTCCCCTTAAAGACTTACTAAATTACCTATAGTTCATGAGCCTTTCATTCAGACATCTTTCTATGCCATTGGATAGGCTGTTCCTTCTGTCCAGAATACACTCTCCCTCCCTGTCAACTTTCTTCTTTCTTTTTCATCTTTTGGCCAACACCCTCTCTGTGGTTCCATTCTATCTTGTAGGAACAGGTTTTGGCATTTCTCTTAGAGCTTCAACCTTCATATCTCGAATGTTGGGCTACTCATTAATTAGGGGGCAAGATTTCCATGAGCTGTATCATTCACAAGAGACTTAGAAAACCAACTGAAGCCAGAAACTAGTGTCCTATAGCAAAATGGCTCTGTGCTTTTGACACAGTAGTTTCACATTGATGTCACTTTATGCTTTCAAATGCAATTTCAGCTTTCAAGGCTTTTTTCTCCTGTTACCACCATCAGTATCATTTATATTAATTTTCTCAACTACTCTTTGATACTTTTACCTCCCATTGTTATATATTACTTATGTCAAAGATGTTTAGGTTTCATTGGTATGCATTTCAAACACCTTTTGTGGAATTCTTGTGTAGAAAAATCACTTGGTTATTTAAAGTCTGAAATTCTGGTCCCTAACCTCAAGCCTCCTTTCCCCATTGAAAAAAACACTCTATGATATAATTTTGGTAGCTTGAGATTTCTTACGAATGCAGCTATATCACTGAACAGACTTTAATATCATGCAGAAGCATGTGTTATTAATATTTTTGTATGCCTCTCTGGTTGCATGTCTGTTTCCCACAAAATGGTCTTGAGAGTTGAGATCATGCCTTTTCATCTTTGACCTCCCAGTGACTAGCATAATGCTTGATGCACTGTGGATACTCAGTTATTGAAAAAAAGCATCTTGATAGCTATATTGATTACTAATATTTTCAAAGACCCATCTCTGGGTACTGAGTAGATCTCATTGTTGAACTGCTAATGGTTCTTGTATCACATTTCCAGCATCCAGAATTGTTTTATAGAATTGATCAAAGACTTGATAATGAATCTACTATAACTGTATCGAATGTGCTTGTGGTACAGTTTTTTCCTTTTAATATTTAAGTTAGGGTATGTTGTAGGGGGACAGTAAAGAATAGATTTATGCTTATGCATTTTTGCATAGAATATAAGATGAATATTCTTTAGTACTAGTGTTTTACAAAGATACATATTTCCAAATGATTTTTATATTTCATATTTCAAAGGTTAAAATTTAATTTCAAAATATTTCTTGGGAATTGCTTTTTCAGATTAAATTTTTTTGAGATATTAAACTCATAAATGCACACATGGTTTATTCAGCATATAGAATGCTTGAATTTATAATTTATAGATATTTTAAATTGCTTTATCAGCATGAAGGGAACAAGACTTACTGTCTTTACTAAATCACTGTGTTAAAACTTCTTTTTCTGCAGAGATACAATTGAAAACAACATGGATTTTATGGGATTAATTATAATGCAGAACAAATTAAAGCAAGAAACCCCTGCAGTACTTGAAGATTTGCATAAAGCCAACATTCGCACTGTCATGGTCACAGGTTAGACTTTATAAAAGAACACAGGAAAAAATTAAGCATGACTCTTAGAGTTCAAGTTATATATTATTGAGGAATGATCAGTTAGTTACAAAACCATATTATATAGTAGCTCCATCCTATGTTGTCCTGTTTTAGCACCAGATATTTTCCTAAGGTATAAGATAACTTTGCAATACTCTCTTTGAGGTCTAGGAAATTCTATTAATAGAAAGTATAGTGAAATAATAAAGGGTACACTATACTTTTTGTTGTCCCTCTTTATTCATAAATTTCTCATAGCTCTTATGTACCTTGTTTTGTGTTAGTTATTTGTAGATTTGCCTTCTCTGCTAGAATGTAAGGTTCTTGAGGGTTAGGAGTATGCTTTACTCATTTTGAGTCCTCTGCCATTTTTAGAACTAGTAAGTGCATAGAAAACGATTAATAGATTTTTGTTAGAATTAAATTTTTATATGTCAGATATTATGTTTATTCTAGGTTGAATTCATGGTAGTGAAAATAACCTCTTGTTTGGTTTGTTTTTTGACTAGTACATCTGAATGATTCTTCTGATGTTGCTATGCTGTTGATAATTTCAGATAACTTCTATTCCTTAGCTATGTAAAATTGTGGTAGCTCTGGTTTTTTTCCTTAGCAAACAATCAGATTTAAGATGTTTACTTTTTGGCATTTATGTGTTCAGTACGACTTACATGAAAAAGTCTATGTACATTTTTTTGTTTTAAACTATGAGATCCATCTAATAATATACTTCTTGCCAAGTATCTCAAGGTAACCGAGTCCATTAGCATCCCAGTAATTCTAAAGTTTCATTGGTCAAGGCACTTTTCATCTGTATCTCTTCTTCCTCCTTCTTTGCCAGAATATATGTCTTTGTGTCTCTAGGGTCGCAGGAAGACGCCATTGAAAATAGTGTGTGAGAACTAGGGAAAGAAATACCTTGGTTCTGGTAGCAATGGGATCCCCAAACCTTTGTCTACTTCTCTCCCTTAAGATCCTGTCCTTGTTTCTCTTCAGTTCTTTCCTTCTCAAGATGAGAAGTTGTTTCTCTTGCTTTTTGTTACATCTATTCTCATTAGCTTTCTTAACATTTTTTTTTGTGTGTAATCTTGCTTTTGTAATTCATCCTTTTCTATGATGTTGTGCTAGTGTTCTTACACAGACCACCAGTCACTCACTCCTAGGTTATTTCAGCAAATATTTATTGAGCACCTGCTCTGTATATAGCACCGTGCCATGTATTGTGTGCGTACAAATAGTGCATGACTGGAAAAGATTGAAAATTGTATTTGGCTTTAAAAATTGTGGGTGAGAATGTTTTGTCTGTTTAGCATCTATATGCTTTGCATGATTTGAGGCTTCCTTTGAAGTATTCCCAGATTTTGCTACTTTTAAATTCTAGGGGTAAGGACCATAAACTATCCTCATTCTGCCCAGCCCAGTCATGGGGACTGTAGTAGATTCTCAGTAAGTGCTTTTTTGATACCTTCATGTTTCCATTTTAATTTTAATTTTAATGCCTTTAAAATATTTTGAAAATTAGGTGACAACATGCTGACTGCTGTTTCTGTGGCTAGAGACTGTGGGATGATTCTACCTCAGGATAAGGTTATTATTGCTGAAGCATTACCTCCAAAGGATGGGAAACTTGCCAAGATAAATTGGCATTATGCAGACTCCCTGACACAGTGCAGTAATTCATCAGCAATTAACTCGGAGGTAATGTCAAGATTAATTCTCCATTTTGAAGCTTGCTTGTGTAAATTTAGTCTGAAAAACTAAAAAGTAATTCATTAAAACACAATAAAACAAAAACTAGATGAAAATAGAAACCTGAACTAGCTTCTCAGATTATGATGCATTAGGACTTGGGTAGACCCAGGAATCTCAATGTGTAAATTTAGATATTTAGCCAAAATTGAGAACCATAGTCTTAAGTATGAGAAGACCGAATATTTATCTTATTTTTAAAATAATTATCGATAAATGATGCTGGTGGTCTGTAACAGTCATGGATCATTTCAAATTGAAGCTGATATTTAATCTTTAAATTTGGAACAAACATATTTAAAATAGAATTGTGTTACTTGGTTTGGATGCCTAAATTTTGTTCTGACTGTCTCATACACAGGCTATTCCAATTAAATTGGTCCATGATAGCTTAGAGGATCTTCAGGTGACTCGTTATCATTTTGCAATGAATGGAAAATCATTTTCTGTGATACTGGAGCATTTTCAAGACCTTGTTCCTAAAGTAAGTGATTTGGGTTTATGTATGTGTTCACATGACTATGTTGTGAGCAGTATTTTTAAGAAATTTGTATTTTTTTCCAGTTGATGTTGCACGGCACTGTGTTTGCTCGTATGGCACCTGATCAGAAGACACAGTTGGTAGAAGCATTGCAAAATGTTGAGTAAGTATTGTTGGAGTTTTGTTTTTGTTTTTATGAATTAGTTTCATTTTTGATCCCAGAAAAGTAACTAATATTTTATACATATATGTAATTGTCACCTATAATGAGATAGGTGAAAACTTTAAGTGCTTCTTTATAAGAAGCTTATGTGTCTGTTTATTTTGCTAAAGTATGGTGTCTACAATTCTTTCTCCAAGTAATACCTATGAGGTAGAGTTAATTCATTCAGGAGCTCTATCTTGATAGAAGTGACTGTATATATAGTTTTAGTAAACAGTTATACTTAAGATTTTAGTATATCTTAATTTAGTAAATTAATCTGGAGGGGGAAATCTTTGCTGATAACTTTAAAAATGAGTATACTAAAGACTGTCTAGGCACAAGCCTTTTTGCACTAAAGATGAGGAAATTAAGACACTGAAATGATTTGCCTATATTGTGACAGAAATAGGACAATAGTCTACGTATTTCACTTGCAGATTGGTGGTGTTTGCAAAGCAACATGCCTGTGGCCATTGTAATGAAAGGATTCATTAGTTTCAGGGAGGAAATTGGTCCATTAGCTCTATATAGAAATCTTAGTAAGTTAAATGTCATGTATTTTAAGGACTTAATTAAAATCTTAAAATTGTTTTGTTTCCTAGCTATTTTGTTGGGATGTGTGGTGATGGCGCAAATGATTGTGGTGTAAGTATAGTTTTTGTGATTTACTTCTGTAGTTCTTATTCTAGCCTAAATCATATTCATAAAATTTAACCACTTTTCTTGAAATTATTAGGCTTTGAAGAGAGCACATGGAGGTATTTCCTTATCAGAGCTTGAAGCTTCGGTGGCATCACCCTTTACCTCTAAAACTCCTAGTATTTCCTGTGTGCCAAACCTTATCAGGTAGTACAAATTTAAAATTTTCTCATCTCTTTGTATCTTGCTCTAATAGTACAGAAGGGAAAATTATCATAAAAAGTAACATGAATTGTTTCAATGGTGTATTAGCAGATGTCCAATCTGTAACTTATAGTAACAGATTGATTGCTACTCCTCATCTCTTCCAGTTCTACTTTGGCTTAGTTCTTTTAGTGGACAAGCGCTTTGTTGTAGCTTTTTAATGTTGATGTTCATCTGTCAAGATATAATTGTAGTTTGGAGGAGGAGTTTAAAATGCTTTTATTCACATACCAACATTTCTTTTCACAGGGAAGGCCGTGCTGCTTTAATAACTTCCTTCTGTGTGTTTAAATTTATGGCACTGTACAGCATCATCCAGTACTTCAGTGTTACTCTCCTGTATTCCGTGAGTATTAACATTGTATACAGGGATGGCACTTGATGTTACGACATTTAAATTAAGATGTTGAGCATATATATTTGATTTTGAACACATCCAATAAAATGGAATTTATATAAGTTGTATCTGTAAATTTACCTTTGATTTAATGTAGTTTGAGTAGTAAGTTGAAAATCGCATTAATCTGGAATAGCATTTTTCTTAAGGCCAACAACTGTGGCTTCAGCCTTGGGAATAAATGATGATTGTATTCTTTTTTGCTTTTAGTGCAGATTGGACATCTTTCTTAGAACACTTCAAAATGTCAAGCTGTGGAATATTTCCGAATTGTAATTAGCTTTGCCATACATTTATAGGAAATGGCCAGAATGAAAAAAGATGTTTCAGCAATAGTTTGTAGGACTTTATGCATTTAGAGAAAAAGCTAAGCAGTGGTATCCATAGGTATTCTACTGGATTTTATAATTGAAGTGTTCTCATTGTAGATTTTTCTCTAAATGAACATTGATGGCATCCCAAAGAATCTTTGTGAAACTATCCCTTTTTACCATTAGTAAAAAGTATTAGAAGGAATGGTGTTGTATGTTAAGGAAGCTTCAAGATGCTAATTTACAAGGTTGAGTATTTTGAGTAAAATATTTATGTTTTCTTTTTGCCAGAAAACTTTTTAAAGGTTTTTTTGGAATGATTTTTTTTTATTTTTTTATTTTTTATTTTTTTATTTCAGCATATTATGGGGGTATAAAAGTTTAGGTTATGTATATTGCCCATGCCCCTGGAATGATTTTTAAGGAGATGACATTTATATTAATATATTAAATTGAATGCCCAAATATATGTTATTTGATTAATTTAAAGGGCAAATGCATTTCAATTTTAAGCAGGTCCAAGTGTCATTTTGAAGTCATCATTATGGGGGGAAAAAGACAAAAACCTGGGGATGCTATAAAAATGGTTCCTGAAAACTAATTATGTTTTAAAAATTACTTCTATAGATCTTAAGTAACCTAGGAGACTTCCAGTTTCTCTTCATTGATCTGGCAATCATTTTGGTAGTGGTATTTACAAGTGAGTAATTTGCTTTGTTACTGATTTTAAAGCATATGAAATTCTTATGTGAATTCTTAAACTTTGGTAAATTTACATCAACAGTTGTAACATACCTCATACTTCTCCAGATTCCCTATAAATAAATAAAATTCTTTTATTACTGGTTCATATTTTTCCCCATTTGTTTTACTGTTCTGTCTGTATTTTTTTCCTTACATTTAAAATTTATTTAAATTTCAATTTCTTTAATTTTCCTTAAACAAAGCCATTCTCTTATGTAACTAAATACACTTATCAAGATTGGGAAGTGTAACACTGATATAATATCATCTAGCCCAATGTTTATATTCTAGTTTTGTCATTTGTCCCAATAATGTCCTTTATACCCATTTTTCCCCTAGTTCTCTAGATTAGAACCAGGATGTAATCTAGGCCTACAAATTTCATTTAGTTACCATGTCTCTTTAGTCTTTTTAAATTTGGAATAGTCCCTTTTCCTTTTTGGGGGCATCTTGACATTAACATTTATGAATCAGTATAGGCCAATGAGTATGAATTTGTCTGATTTATTCTCATTAAACTCAGGCTGGGAATGTCACTGAACCGATACTGTGCTCTTCTAGATGCCTCATATAAAGAGGAATGTTCTAGCATTGGGACTATTAATATCAAAGTAAATAATGATAATGGGTATGACCCACTGAATCAAATAAAAATTCACAAATCCATCTATAAATAAATAATTGAAAGAGGAGGGAAAGCTCTTACAGTAAAATGCTAACCAGTAAGTACAGAAGGACTGTTAGACTATGGAGAGACTCTGGTCTTACTGGTATTACTATAATCTTTGCTATGTGGGAGCTGGTTCTGCGCATTGTAGGATGCTTAACAGCATCTTTGGCCCCCTTCCTACTGGATGCCAGTAACACTCTCCAAATTGTGACAATGAAAAATATCTCCAGACATTGCCAACTGTTCCCTTTGGGTGCAAAATTATTTCTGGTTGAGAACCACTTAGACAATCTTTAGTAGATGATAAAACTAGTGAATGGAAGTTTGATGAGAAGCAGGGTTTTTACACCATCCCAAAGTATCTTTTTACAAGTTATTAATTACAAAGGAAAAATAGAAACTTATAGTGGAAAACTTGGAGGACACCACCTAAATAAGTGATCAAAGCCTCTCTTTTGTAATGTTCCTGCTATGTTTATATTGCATTAAACTGTTAATTGTCTTTTTTAGAGGAAGAAATACATATTTTAGTTGTTTTTTGTTAAGATGGATGAATTGTAGAGTGCTAAAGTTAGTGATTTTAGTGTACCCATCACCAGAATAGTGTACATTGTACTCAGTAGGTAATTGTTGATTTCTCACCCCTCTCCCACCCTCCTCTTTTCTTGGTTTCCAATGTTCATTATATACTTTATGTCCATATATACCCATTGTTTAGCTCCCCCGTATAAGTGAGAACATACAGTATTTGGTTTTCCATTCCTGAGATACTTCACTTAGGATAATGGCTTCCAGTTCCAAGTTGCTGCAAAAGACATTCATTCCTTTTTACTGCTGAGTAGTACTCCATGGTATGTTTGTATACACACCACATTTTCTTTAACTGCTTACTAGTTGATGGACACTTAGGTTGATTCCGTATCTTTGCAGTTGTGAATTGTGCTGTGAAATATGTATTATTTTAACTGGAGCTTTGCAATTAAGGATTCAGAAAATAATGGGTACTTAGTTAAATTTATAAGGGTCATAATTAGTTTTGTAGTTTTTGTGCTTATATTTAGTATTATGTTTATTTGTACTACTGTTTCCTCTTAATTCCAACAGAAATGTAAAGAATAGATTATTCCTGAGGCATTTTTGAAACAGCGTAAATTGTTTACTTTTACAGATTACTTAAATATGTATGATAATCTGGTTTGGTTTTTGGAGATTTTTATATTAAAGAATTGTTTGACAAAAACAAATTTTTTAAGTTCCTAAATGAATCTGATTATGTCTTTTATAGTGACAAATCAATTCAAATGCAAACCTTTCCTCGTTTCTTTTCAATATAGTGAGTTTAAATCCTGCCTGGAAGGAACTTGTGGCACAAAGACCACCATCAGGTCTCATATCCGGGGCCCTTCTCTTCTCCGTTTTATCTCAGATTATCATCTGCATTGGATTTCAATCTTTGGGGTTTTTTTGGGTTAAACAGCAACCTTGGTATGAAGTGTGGCGTCCACATTCAGAGTAAGTTGGTCAATCCATGTGAAAATCTATATAAAATGTGTGCAACATGTATGATGTAAAAATGAGTCTAGAAATTTATATAAAAGTTGGCATGGAGATTGATCTAAACACTTAGTTTGGCCTGGATTTGATTTTGTTACATGGTAACTCCTATTTATAGGAAGGTGTTCAGGCAAGGTCCTAATAATCACTGGCAAGGTGGGACTATAGACCAGTTTCTTAATTTGCTGCTGAGCCTTTCTTTTCTTATCTGTAAAATGAGGAAGTTGGAATTAATCTCTAGGGCCTCGTCTAAACCCAGAGCATTTGTGCTTTTAACTTTTCTTCCTCCAGTTTAAGAAATGGCATTTTAAAACTTAAAAAAACAAGAGGTGGAATTGTCTTAACTCTTTCCAGAGTTCATTTGTAGCAGATTAACATTTTGTTACCACTTACTTTTGTTTACAGTAGCTAATGTGTTAGTGATGGATGTTGGGGTCTTCTCATACTCAGTTTGGTGTAGGCCTGACAGTGCTGAGGCCATCTCAGTGCCAAGTGCTTTCCTGGGCATTTGCACAAGTCATCTTAGACTCCACAGTAACCCTGTCATGAGGGAAGTGGTACCCACATTTATAGGTAAGGAAATAAGCTCAAAGAGAACAAATACTATTTCCTCAGCATTAAAGAGTGATGGAGCTAGGCTGGGTGTGGTGGCTCACGCCTGTAATCCTAGCACTTGGGAGGCCGAATCGGGAGGATCGCTCGAGCTCAGGAGTTAAAGACCAGCCTGAGCAAGAGCGAGGCCCCGTCTCCACTAAATATAGAAAGAAATTAGCTGGATAACTAAAAATATATATAGAAAAATTAGCCGGGCATGGTGGCGCATGCCTGTAGTCTCAGCTACTCGGGAGGCTGAGGTAGGAGGATCACTTAAGCCCAGGAGTTTGAGGTTGCTGTGAGCTAGGCTGACGCCACAGCACTCTAGCCCAGGCAACAGAGCGAGACTGTCTCAAAAAAAAAAAAAAAAAAGAGTGATAGAGCTGTCAACCATGTCAACCATGGTCTGGTTACTTTCACTATGCTAAAGTTATTCATAAAACCAAGGGGTGCTTGATTCAGATTTTTTAACTAATTGGAATGTTTGGCTAAAGAGAAAACCCTTAATACTCTTCTACCTGTTTTATATATCTTATCTTGATATTGTTGAATCTTTTGCTATAAACAGCACTTTATTTCATTTTCATGGTGATTCAGGGCAGTTAAGGTAAAATTGGTTGCTTTTGGGAAATGAGTATTGTTTACTAATGCAAAAATTTTTTGTGTGTGTTCTAGTGCTTGTAATACAACAAGAAGCCTAGATTGGAATTCTTCACACCTCTACAATGAAACCGAACTTGACGAACATAATATACAAAATTATGAAAATACCACAGTGTTTTTTATTTCCAGTTTTCAGTACCTCATAGTGGCAATTGCCTTTTCAAAAGGAAAACCCTTCAGGCAACCTTGCTACAAGAATTGTAAGTTTGTTATTTATTGTGATTTTTACCGGGCCTTGCCCCTTTATAACTGATATAGAGGAGAAGAGTTATAACTGTCCTTTCCACAGTAAATTATTAGATCTTCACAGAAAGAATGAACCTAATGACTTAGATGGTTACTGTCTTGTTTTCCTTTTATGGTAGTTGCCACCCTAAATTTAAAATTAAGGTCACCAGCGCTAAACATTCCTGGTTTTCACATCCTGTCGCCTCTGGCTCCAATTTTTATTTCTGCAACCCATTTTAGAGGGAGTTAGAATTGGAAGCAGGAACAGAGCTTCCTCAGTTGGAACTGTGGGCAGTATACTTTCCTTTTGGGTGGTCTGTATAGCACCTGCTATCTTTTCTTTATTTCTGACACTGGGACAGCCAGTGTTCACCTCTGGAATTCTTGCTTTCTGTCATCTTTGCATGCCACTGCAGAATGGCAGCTTGTGCCTCCGTATACTTGTCTGTCTGTGGCAATAACATACAGCATTTTGATTGATCAAAATTAGGGTCTATGGAAAAATACCTATTACTATATATAAATTGTAAGTTTTTAAAAATTGAGAATATACTAATATATGGGACAACTTTTAGACTTTGCAGTATCTTGGAGTGACTAGGAGTTACTCTCTTTCTATAATTGTGAAGAGATGTCAGAGTGGTTGGCAGAATGCCAGGTCAGATTTCAGCATGTCATAGGAGTAACAACTATTGGCATCTCTATCTCGTTGTAGACTTTACAAAGCATTTTCACAGACATTATCTTATGTATTTATTTTTTTTACTTATGCCCCATGTGGTTTGTAGTGCAAATTTTGTTACTTTATATTTTGGACAGGTAAGATTGGAATTTGTTTTTACTGGTAATTTTTCCTTTTTTTTTTCTTTTGGAACTGTTTTCTTCTCTAACAAATAACATTATTATATATTTATTAGTTATATATTATTGTATAACTATGCTAGTAACTATGTTACTGAGAATGATATTAGAACCATGCTGTGGGACAAAAAGCCTTCCATAGGTTTATCCCTGTGCTTCTAAGAGGATTTCATAACTAAAGGTAACACTATAAGGTGAATTTAATAATTAAGGTTGATATAAATGCTTTAAGTTCATTATTTTTAAATTTCATGCAAATATTGAGCACATCCAAGGGTAGCTAAAAACATTTATGAAAGAGCATTACTTTTTTAATATAAAGAAAACTGAGGCCAGGAGTGATAGCTCATAACCTGTCAATCGTAGTACCCTGAGAGGCCAAGGTGGGAGGTTCACTTGAGGTCAGGAGTTCGAGACCAACCTGAGCAAGAGCGAGACCCACGTTTCTACCAACAATAGAAAAAATTAGCCAGGCGTGGTGGTGCGTGCCTATAGTCCCAGCTACTTGGGAGGCCAAGACAGGAAGATCACTTGAGCCCAGGAGTTTGAGGTTACCATCAGCTGTGATGATGCCACTGCCCTCTACCCAGGGCGACAGAGTGAGACTCTGTCTCAGAAAAAGAAAACTGATATTCAGACTGGTTCCTAAGTAAGTTGACTGTATCAAGAAAGTTAATTTTAGAGAAATAAGTAAATCTACCCTATCCATACTCTTAAAATTAAAAGAGAAAGGGACAATATTAGTTGCGTGTTTTTAAAATGCGTCTTTTATACGATTTGGAAAACACTTAAAAAATTAAATGCTTAAGAAATTTTATATTCTCATTTAATTTCTAATTGACTTGAATAAATGCTACTTTATTGTTGACTACTGGACTATTCTTTTAAAACATGTATTAAAAATTGTATTTTAGCAGAAATATAACCACAAAACTATATTGTCCTTGCTATAAGTATAAGCAGCTTGTGCACTTCTGCCAGTGGATAAACAGAAGTACATTCTGTTATGAAATATGCCTCCTGAAAAATACAAAAGGAATGGTACAGCTGACATACACGTTTTGCTAGTTTTCACCTCTTGTCTGTTCATTATTAGAGTCTATCGGAGCAGTTCTTTGCTAGGACCTGCCAGTTGTTGTTCTCTATTTATATACAGTGTATAATGTATTAAATTTGTCTTGGGATTATTTTTAAAAATTAACCTCAGTTTTAGATGTTTAAGGCATTCTCTCCAGAGTTTTTTGCTTTTTTCTTCTCTTTCAATTTTGTTCTATGTATCTATCTTTCTTTTTTTTTCTCTTTTTTTGAGACAAAGTGTCGCTGTGTTACCCAGGCAGTGGCATGATCATAGCTCACTGTAACCTTGAATTCCCGGGCTTAAGAGATTCTTCTGCCTCAGCCTTCCAAGTACCTAATTTCAGTCTGTGGTTACCCATTTTCACCTAGTGCAGCTATATTTTCTCATTTGACTATGCTTTCACTTCAAGGGCCATGGTGATAGGTACTTAATTCTTAAACTCTCATTTAACTAGATGTGATTTCTTGGGATTTGGCTTCATTTTTTGCTGAAGTTTCTTGCTTGATCCCTACAGTTTACTGCTTGTGAAATCCAATTCCCTTCTCTGTCTATGAAGGCATTGTTACTGAATTGCCAGTATCTCTCCTATTCAGGGCCTATGTATCATTTTCCTATCCGTCTGCCATGACTAAATTGGTTGCAACAGTTCAGATACCTAGAGGCGGTACAGAATAAGGTGGCCTTAACAAAGATAAGTGACTGTGTAAAGGAAGGGGGATGGAAATAAAAATGCTTGAAATTTGTGGTTATGGATCAGAGGCCCCAGTTATTGTTTGGAGAATGAACAAGATAAGTATATACTAGGGATGAATATTTTATGTATATTTACTTTATGTAAGGTTTTATTTCTGAGTCACTAAGGGAAATATGAAGAAAATCTTTTATGCTACCTTATTTTGATGCCATATTCCATCAACAAATCTTTCTTGGCATAAGCTGGAACATACTTAATAATAACTTGAATTTATATATTGCTTTATATTTTGAGTACTTAAAAAATCTATTTTTTCCTATGGGATTCTTATCACACCCCCATTTTATAGATAAAATAAATTGACTCTCAATGACTTGTTCAGGATCATGTAGCTTTTTTTTTTTTTTTTTTTTTTTTTTGAAACAGAGTCTCGCTCTGTTGCCCAGGCTAGAGTGCCATGGCATCAGCCTAGCTCACAGCAACCTCAAACTCCTGGGCTCAAGCAATCCTCCTGCCTTAGCCTTCTGAGTAGCTGGGACTACAGGCACACATGCCTGGCTAATTTTTCCTATTTTTGGTCACCTGGTTAATTTTTTTCTCTTTCTAGTTTTAGTAGAGATGGAATCTCACTCTTGTTCAGGCTGGTCTCAAACTCCTGACCTCAAGTGATCCTCTTGCTTTAGCCTTCTAGAGTGCTAAGATTACAGGCGTGAGCCACTATGCCCGGCTGGGATCATGTAGCTTTGTAGAAGAACCAATCTAAAACAGAATCTAAAACTTTAACATAAGGAATACTCTTCCCTGGTCCACAGTGACCATCAATCAACACAGAATTTGTTTGTTGTTGTTGTTGTTTTTTTTTTCTTTCTTTTTTTTTTTTTTTGAGACAGAGTCTCACTCTATTGCCCAGGCTAGAGTCCCATGGCGTCAGCCTAGCTCACAGCAACCTCAAACTCCTGGATCAAGCAATCCTCCTGCCTCAGCCTCCCGAGTAGCTGGGACTACAGGCATGCACCACCATGCCCGGCTAATTTTTCATATATATATTTTTATCTGTCATTATATGGACAGATATAAATTTCTTTCTATTTTTAGTAGAGATGGGGTCTCGCTCTTGCTCAGGCTGGTCTCGAACTCTTGAGCTCAAAGAATCCGCCCGCCTCGGCCTCCCAGAGTGTTAGGATTACAGGTGTGAGCCGCTGTGCCCAGCCTATATCTTATTTTTTAGTGCTGATTATTTTTTGAAGTACTTTTAAGGTTAAAGTTAATGGGCTTTAAATATCTGTAACATCACATCACTTACGTGAATCTTTTGGGGGCCCTGAAGAATGTCTCATACTCTAGGAAATAACAGAGTACCTGCGTTTTATTTCACAATGTAAGTGAAAGTATTCAAAACCAGATCTAGGAATGTTGGTATACCAGTTGTTATTGGATACCTTTTTATGTAAAGAATTTCCTAATTTAACTGTTTTACTTTCTTTCCAGATTTTTTTGTCGTATCTGTGATTATTTTGTATGTTTTCGTATTATTCATCATGTTATATCCAGTTGCCTCTGTTGACCAGGTTCTTGAGGTAAGGCTTAAGCACATCATTTATTACTTGTTATCTGATGGTTCATAGTAACTGGGATAGCAGTAGTAAGACAATAATTATAGAAGGTGACACAGTATTGCATGAAATTTGAATAGCTAAATGAGACTTCTGGATATCTTGTACAAGGGTTTAAGATTTATCCCCCTCCAGTGCTTTTATGTTACTGGGGAAAGAGACTAAACTGTCTGCATTCCTCTCTGCCCCCAGGATCTCTTCTTTTTTATATTTTCTAAGATTCAGTTATGTTAACTCAAAGATACTCGAGTAAGGAACATGATTAAAGTAGCAGCTTTTATAGTCCATACCCATTCAGTCTCTGCATCTCGTTCCTTGTCCATTTCTCTAAAAACAAATTAAATGCCCCTTGGTCTTTAAAAACAAAAAAGCCCTTATTCCATTATCTCATTACTCTCTGTCCTTTACCAGCCTACTTATTGATCAGTCTACACATGCTGCCTCTTCGCTGGCCATTTAGTTTTTCATTCTTGTCATTAAAAACTTCATGAATGGTGAAATAGTTGTTTTTCATACAAAAGAATATGCATGCATGTTTAAATTATTAAGCATAATAATAAAATTATAAAAAAAATCCACCATGAATCCATAATCTAACCTAAAATAAGAGTGACTTTACCTGAGCTTCAAGTCAGTGATAAGAAGCGGGGGGACAGGACAAAAACATAACCTTATCAATCAATAAGTCACACTCATGTACCTTTCTTCAAACACCTCAAGGGAACCCCTATTCTGATTTTGCCCCCTCATTCTCTTTCTTTTCATTATACACTTACTGTGTATATTTGAAGCCATAATAGATCGTTTTGCCTGCTTTTGAACTTATGAAAATGCTATCTTGCTCTCTGTATTTTTCTGACTTGCTTTTTCCCTTCAACATTGTTTGTTGATACAATGTATTTCACTTTCACTGCTGTGTAGTATTACATTATAGGAATATAGTAAATTCATTGCTCCATTTTCTGTTGGTAAATAATTAGGTCCTTATAGTCTTTTCATGTATTAACTGGCTGCCATGAACATTTTTTTTACATGTCTCTTGGTGTATGGGGGTAAATAATGGTGTACCAAAGAGTAGAGGTGGGAGAAGTTCACCCCAGGTACGAAAAATGAGGAGGTGTGCAATGCTGTAGAGAATTTAAAAACAGTAATTAAGCCTACTAAAAGCCTATCTGCTTTTAAATAATTTTAAAGTACTAATGGAGTCGAGCATTTTTTCATGTTTATTGGTCATTTTTATTTCTTCTGTGAACTACCTATTTATGCCTTTTGTCCATTTTTTGCTACTAGGATGTTTTCTCGTTCGTTACTTTTAGAAGTTCCCATGTATTTGGCTATATACTGATAAATATCTTCTCCCAGTTTGTGGCTTGTCTTTTTACTTTGTTTATAATATCTTTTTTAAAATTATAATTTTATAGTCACATTTGATAATTTTTTTTCCTTTGTGTACTTCTTTTGTCTTAGTTCGGCAGACTTGTCTGTCTTAAAGTTTAATAAAGATATTCCTCTTTCACATTTAGTCTTTAATCCATCTGGAATTAATTTTATGTGTAGCTTTTGAATAGGGATCAATTTTTTTTTTCCTTATGAATACCCATTTGTTTCAGCATTACTTATTGAGTAATTCATCTTTTCCCACCGATCTTCATTGATACCCTCTATCCTATATCAGTTTTCCATATATATGTCTATTAGCCTGTTAGGGGCTCTATATTTTGCTCTTTAGTGTTTTTTGTGCTAGTAGTTGATTGTCCAAATTGCTATAACTTTGTAAGGAATCTTGATGTATGATTAGGCATCTCACATTGTTGTTCATCACGAACTTTTTGGCTGTTCTTCTTAAATTTTAAGTTTAGCTTATCAAGTACCAGGAAAAGTCCTCTTGTAATTAGAATTACACCAAGTTTATCAGATTTGGAGGAGAATTGGTTAGTTTCCCTTTCCGTGAACAATATCTCTTTCTTTTTTTTTGAGACAGAGTCTCACTCTGTTGCCCAGGCTAGAGTGCTGTCGCGTCAGCCTAGCTCACAGCAACCTCAAACTCCTGGGCTCAAGTGTTCCTTCTGCCTCAGCCTCCCGAGTAGCTGGGACTACAGGCATGCGCCACCATGCCTGGCTAATTTTTTGTATAGATTTTAGTTGTCCAGCTAATTTCTTTCTATTTTTAGTGGAGACAGGGTTTCGCTCTTGCTCAGGCTGGTCTTGAACTCTTGAGCTCAAACGATCTGCCCGGCTCAGCCTCCCAGAGTACTAGGATTACAGGCGTGAGCCACTGCGCCCGGTCTTCTTTCTATTTCTTTAGGTCTTCTTGACTTAATGTCTTTCAATAAGTCTGATAATTTTCTCCCTAAAGGTTTTTATACATTTTTTGTTAGATTTATCCGTAGACTATTATTGTTTTGTTCCCTTGATAAATGATATCTATCTATCTATTTATTTTTAGAGAAAAGAGGGGAAGTGAGGTTGGGGGGAGGAGAAGGGGAGAAAAAAATGATGTATATTTAAAATGACATTTTCTAATTCTTTCATGCTGGTGTATTCAATGTGATTATTTTGGATAGTCACGTAATATCCAGAAACCTTGTCAGACTTTATTCAGACATATATATTTTAGATTTTCTAGGACTTTCTGTTTAGACAGTCATCATATATAAATAATTATAAAATATATATACATATATATATTTTTTCCCCTCTGTGCTACTTGGCTTAATTACAAAATATTTGTTTCTGAAATTTATAGTCGTTATATACCCTCTCTATATATTTTTCATGTCTGTATATATTAACATATTGGTTGTAGTGATAGGTTTATCCTTATCTTGGTCATAACTCTAAAGGGAGTGCTCCTAATATTTCATCAGTGAATATATTGTTTGCTGTAGATTTCTAGTATATAGCCTTTGCCAGGTTAAGGAAGCTTCCTTCTATAGTGTTGTTAACATGAATGGTTTTAAAATTTTATCTAATGCTTTTCCCACAGCTATTGAATGATCACATAATTTTTCTTCCCGGAGAATGTGGTAAATTATAGTTGACTAATACTGAAATATTCAACTAACTTTGCATTCCTAGAATAAGTCCAATTTGGTCATGATGCATTCTTTTAAACCCTCGGGATATGAGTTGCTGGGATTTTGTTTGGGGTTTTCACCTCCATTGCATGAATGAGGTCAGACCTAATTCTCTTGTCTTGTATGTTATTGACAATTTTGGGTAGGTATATGAGTCTTATGGAATGAATGTTCCATTTCGTGGACTTTTTCAAAAATTTAACTAGTTCTGTTTTGATGGATATTTAGATTGTTTCCAATGTATTACTATTATAAATAATGCTATATTATAAATCTTTGCACATTTTTATTATGGACATATGTCTACTTATATGCTCAGTGTGCAGAAGTGGAATTGCTTGGTCAAAGGGTATCTAGAATTTTTTATTGAACTTTGGAGAGGTTGCCAGGTTATTGTCTTAGCAGCAGTGTGTATGTCTGTTTCCTTACATGCATCATTGAGGGATTTACATAAGCACTTTAAGCAAAGAGGAAAACATTTATATTTCTCTCCTGCCACATGCCACATGTGTCTTCTGCTTTACAGCCAGACTTGCTCTTGAAATACTGCTACATTCAGCTCACCTCCCACACATTCATCTAGTCTAGCAACTAGCCCTGCGAATCTACTGAAACTGCCCTTACCAAGGCCATTAACAATCCTCTTGTTGGTTAAGTCCAGTGAACTTATCTCCTCCAAATGTTTTTTTCCAATCTTACTTGGCTCTCCAGCAGTATTTGACCAATTAGCTATGTCATCATTCTTAAGACATCCCCTCTGGAATTGTGTGATGCTTTGCTCTCCAGGCCTTTTCTTACCTCTGTGCCACTTCATTGTCATTCTCCACCGTGGCTCCAATCCCTCTGCCTATTCCTCAGATGTTAGTGTTCCTCACATTTTTGTTATCTTTCTTGTCACCTTTATATTCAGGTGATCTCACCTACAGTTATGACATCACCCTCTAATTGCCATCTGTATGTTAAAAACTCAGCTTAGTTCTCGCTACTGAGTTTTAGACCTGCATAGCCACTGACACATTGACTATTTCTTGAGTGCTCTACCCAATAGTAACCTCCATTTTAACATTTTAAAAACTAAGCTCGTAACGTTCTCTCTCAACCCTGTTTATACTCTGTTGCTTGGTACCACTATTTATGTTAGTCAAAAGTGTTTGTGTTTGTCTGGCTATTGTTGTCTTGTCCTTCTCTTTTCATAGCCAGTCAGTTGTTAGATTCTTTCAGCTTTCTTATTCTGAATCTCTGTCTTTTTCCTAAGAAAGACAATAATGTTTTCCTAAAAAAGCGATAATGTTTTTCCTAAATCATGTTAGATCATGCCACTCCTTGGTATCTAGCCCAGTATTTTAGGTACTCAGTAAATATTTGCTAACTATAAAAGGATGAATGCATTAATGTTTTTTTCCCCTTTATTTTTTTAGGCCTTAGAAATTAATCAGATTTAGAAGTAAAAACTTATATTATGTTTCTTAGTTCTCTTATGAATTTGTCTTTATAATAATGTGAATTTTACTAATACTTCATTATTAGAATGGTATCTGCCTCATTGTTTAAAGACAGGTTTTTGTCCGGGCACAGTGGCTCATGCCTATAATCCAGGCAATTTGGGAGGCCATGGTGAGAGGATCACTTTAGGCCAGGAGTTCAAGACCAGCCTGAATAATATAGAGAGACCTTGTCTCTACGAAAAAATAAAAATAAAAATCAGCTGGGCATGGTGCGCCTGTAGTCCTAGCTATTCAGGAGGGTAAGGCAGGAGGATCACAAGTTTGAGCCCACAAGTTTGAGGTTACAGTGAGCTATGATCAGGGCCACTGAACTCTAGCCTGGGCAGCAGAGTGAGACCCTGTCTCTAAAAAAGTTAAAAAAGAAAGGAAAAAAAAAAGATTTTAAAGATAAGTTTTTATTTGAAAAATAGGGACTTGTTAGAAATTTATGATCTAATAGAGCATGGGCTTTTAAGTCTGACTGGGATTTTACTCTAAGCTCAGTGAATTAATATTTTCTTTAACTTTGAGTTACTTAAAACTTCGAGTTTTATCATCTGAAAAGTGGATGGGTATAATATATATGCTGTGACATTGTTGAGGATTAAACAGATAATGTGTGTGAAGGTGTTTGGTATGTAATAGGATTTCAGTAAATTTAGAAATTACGATATAGTGCTATATTATCAGCTGCGTACAACAATTCTAACTTTAAATTTTTTGTCTTACAGATAGTGTGTGTACCATATCAGTGGCGTGTAACTATGCTCATCATTGTTCTTGTCAATGCCTTTGTATCTATCATGGTGGAGGTAAGTACTCCAGATAGTCAAATGGCTGGCTACTTTGTTGATTTGGGATTCTTAGATAATGTAATGGTAAATGGGAGAAGAGGACAGGTGACATTATGGAAACCCAACTCAGTTTCATTTTAGGCAGATTTATTTAGCCTTCTCTTCTTACCTTTTCCTTGAACTGATAGTAGACATATTAAGGGATATGACTTAGTTGCACTCATGCAGGTAGGGGAAAATAAGCAGTGAGATATAGCAAATATTAGTGATGGGTAGCCCATTAATTGCTGAACTAGTAGCCATGAAATCAGAGTGGGCATCTCCCATCTGTGTTCTGGAATGTACAGTAAAATCTCCATTTAAAGAAGGAAAGGGTGAGAAGGCTTTCTCCAGGAAATATAGTGATTATTAATAGCAGGAGAGTTTATTGAAAGTATAAAATAATGACCACTATGGACTTAACTAATTTCAGCATTGATTACTGGAACTTCCTCCTTGGTATTTACTTTTGAGTGACCTCTAGAATTCTTAAGTACTCTTTTGATTCATTATATATTGTATAGTTACCTTCCCATTAGGATTGCCTTTAGGTCAGCTTCTCGAAAAGGAGCTAGCAAGTTCTCATTTGCTACTTATTAATAAACTTATGTCTGCTCTCAGAACTGTAATCATAATTCACTCCTACAGTAGCAACATAAGAAATGGAAGAGGGAGATATAATTGTGATTTTTAAGTCAAGGATTTCATAGCATAGGTTTTCACATTAAAATTAAGGTAATTTGTCCAGAAATATGTATGCTTTAGTAATAATAGTTGCAGACTTAGAAATTATGCTTATTTTCAATTATCTCCCTAAAAAATGACTTGGTATTGAAATTTGGGATATTATGAACAACATGGATATTGTGGTACTGACCCTTTTATGGTGTCCAGTGGAATATATTTTTTCTATCTTATGAATGCTGGAAAGCACATCTAAGATACTGTATTCTAAAAGTGTTCCTTTTTCTACAGTGTAAGTTCATCATTTCAGTTAAATGCTATTTATTCTTTTTTTTTTTTTTTTTTCTGTTGCCCGGACTAGAGTGCCGTGGCGTCAGCCTAGCTCACAGCAACCTCAAACTCCTGGGCTCAAGCAATCCTCCTGCCTCAGCCTCCCGAGTAGCTGGGACTACAGGCATGCGCCACCATGCCTGGCTAATTTTTTCTATATATATTTTTAGCTGTCCATATAATTTCTTTCTATTTTTAGTAGAGACGGGGTCTCGCTCTTGCTCAGGCTGGTCTCAAACTCCTGACCTTAAGTGATGCTCCTGCCTCGGCCTCCCAGAGTGCTAGGATTACAGGAGTGAGCCACCGCGCCCGGCCTATTTATTCTTAATATCCAAAGAATTATTTGTGTTGGATGCTGATGAAATCATACATATCTATAGCTACAGATATATAGATATAGAATTAATATGAGATATTAATTCAATGAGAACAACTCATTGTTAAGAAAAAGACTTCAAATTATATAAGCATTGTTTTAATAATGGGAAAGACCTTAGGATTCATATAAAAGCCATATTTTGTGGAAACTTTAGAAGTCCCATTTTATCAAGAATTTTATGATGATTTATATTTTTTATAAAAGTCCTGTTACTCTTTATCCTTTTGCAGTATTAACTGAAATTCTCTATATGAAAACCAAATCATATTTTTCACTACTGATGCAGCATTGTATGAGTCTTTTAACATGTGCACATTAATAAAGAATTACTTAGTAATTATTAATTCTTAACTCACTGGAATATCTCTCAGAATTTCTTCCTTGACATGGTCCTTTGGAAGGTTGTGTTCAATCGAGACAAACAAGGAGAATATCGCTTCGGCACCACACAGCCACCACAGGTTGGAAAACAGCCCTTACTGTCAATTCTTCATGTGTATTGAGGCTCTTTTAGTTGTGTACTCAGCATTCTTTAGGCGGTTTTGTTGTGTGTTGCTTAACCTTTTTGCTTATGTCTGGCATTTCATTTCTTGTAAGGAGTCCTAGAAAATTTATGGCAAACATTTGTTATAGGCTTTTCAGGACCAGAAATTTCATAAGTCTCTTTTCCATTCCAATCCCATTCTTCTATGTGTGTAAAGGTCTTGTCCTTAAAGGTGAGAGTCAATTTTTCCATTTCTGTCTCCTTTAAATTTTATGTTTTTGGTTTTCATGGGTCCCTTAGAAGCTAAATGATATTCATGCAAACAAGTTTTGAAATGAAAATTGTTTCTTCTTGGACCTGAGTCCAAGGCCAAAATTTTTTAAAATTGTCTTTTCACCGTCTCATTCCTTCCTAACCAATGCCAATATTTTGAAGAATTATTTCTGACTTCTTGTCAGTTGCTGTGCCTTAATTTGGGGTGGCTTTTTGGCTTTCCTCAATGAATGTCTCATCATGCAGAAAATGATGGGCTCATTTTTAGACAAACTGTGGTTTAGGATGTTTGACTTTTTGGGCCTATTAAGTAGCCAATTATTTGAAAAGTGTTACAAGCTGTGTGGTAAAAAGAGAAGAGAAACAGATAAATAAAACCCATTTCCTAATGTTAGGATGTTAAAGTATAGCTCTTGATATAGATACAGGTTAGACTTACTTTAAACCAATACTGTTGAATCAAAGCTCTGTGAGCCAGCCTTTTGGGCATAGAGAACTTGACAGTATGAAATCTCACCCCTTCATTGCCTTACCCATTGCTGTTTGTAGGTATGATGTGCTTCACAAATGGGAGTTCTGAGTCTTTCATTCATCCTCGAGCCATAAGACCCTTGCAGAGTTCAGGAGGATTCCCTGGCATTTCTGAGCTGGGTCACTCACTTATTTTTAGCTACCTTTTACCTAAGTGGCAACTTTCTGAGCTTTGTTTTGGAAATTCAGCAGGCTTGATGCCCTGGTATAATGCCACAGCATTGCTTTATAAGAGGGCTTGTAGAGTGCCATTTCTGTTATCTAATGCTTTATGATGAATAATGATGGTTTTTTAATGATGAAATGAGTCTGGAATCAGCCTCTGTTTTTTTTTTTCTTAAAGCAATGTAATACTCAGTTGTTCCTGGTAGGCAGTATGACCAGAGTTGTCTGAGGGGCTCAAGTCCTTTTCCAAAATTTTATCTGTGTCTATATTTTTTTCCCCTTTTGGTTACCTCACTACATTATTACTTCAAAGGGTTAGTTTGGACTCATATCATCAGTCCTCATGTGAAATATTTGTATTATATTCCCAAAGCTAGGGAAACATTTAAGTAGAGTTTTTATTTCCTTCTAAGAGATCTCTGACTATTGATCTAAACAGGAAATGCATGTTTGAAAGAGGAGTATACCCCAGTTTAGTTGAAAGTAGGTATCATAAGGCCCTTTTAAAATATTTGAATTGGAAAGCCCCCCTCATCTTTCACCCAGAATTAAATGGCAGAAAATTCTGTCATTTGCTAAGTCTCTTCTCTAAAAATTTATTAATAAGTATCTGCCCTTGTTATTTTTTTAAGAGTTGGTGTCTGTCATGTGAAGTTGTGCCTCTCACATGTTGAAGGGAGCCAGTGAAGGTAGAGAGTTCCCAGAGCAGGTAGGCGCCAGCATGCCCCGTGTGTTGGCTAAGTCTGAAAATCATTGAGTAGACAAGAATTGTGGTCTTCCATTTCTATGGTCATGATGAAGAAAGCATTTTTAAATTATTGGCTTTAGGAAAGAGAGTTCTTAAACGTCTTAGCACAAAATGATACACTTTCATCCTCTGACACTTCTGTGTGTAATGTGGTTTCACTGTTCACATTCGTGGCCCTTGAAGATCTTTTTTTTTTTTTTGAGACAGTCTCAGTCTGTTGCCCAGGCTAGAGTGCCGTGGCGTCAACCTAGCTCACAGCAACCTCAAACTCCTGGGCTCAAGTGATCCTACTGCCTCAGCCTCCCGAGTAGCTGGGACTACAGGCATGCACCACCATGCCCAGCTAATTTTTTCTCTCTATATTTTTAGTTGTCCAGCTAATTTTCTTTCTATTTTTTTAGTAGAGATGGGGTCTCGCTCTTGCTCAGGCTGTTCTCAAACTCCTGAGCTCAAATGATCCACCCACCTTGGCCTCCCAGAGTGCTAGGATTACAGGCGTGAGCCACCGTGCCTGGCCCTCTTCAAGATCTAATCAGTCATATTACTGTAAGGCTGTGGTTCTCAGTCAGGGGCCATTTTCTTTCCTAGGGGACATTTGGCAGTGTCTGGAGACATTTTTGGTTGTCACACTTGAGGGAAAGCGGTTCCTACTGGCATATAGTGGGGTAGAGGCCAGGGATGCTGTTAAACAAACATCCTGTAGTACACAGGATAACCCTTCACAACAAAGAATAGTCTATCCCAAGATGTCAGTAATGCTGAGGTTAGAAAATCCTACCGTATGGTGAAAAGAAAGTAAAGGTGACAGTGACTTGCTACTCTTAGGACTTCTGTGGCTGCTGTAATTCTCCCCACCCCAGGCCCCTGTTGACTTCCGCCCCTCCTGTGCTCTTCTTTTCTACCAGACAGCAACTCCCAGCCTTTTATATTATTGTCTGGGAAGAGAAGTCCCGTTCCATCTTTTCCTTCCTTACCATATAGATAGGGGAGTTGGGTTGAAAGCTTCAAAGCTTAAGGCCCTAGACAGTTGAATTGGGAAGTCACTTTACCTGGAAATCTGTAGTAACTATATCCAAAATACCTACAAGGCACTATATAACACCTCCAATATCCTCCCAATCTTAATGCATTTCTAACTTCATTTTATACATAAAGAAACAGCATTCAGTTGATTTGTCAAGGTTATGCATCTAATGCATGGCAGAGTTGGAAGTTGAAACCAGTGTTTCTGATTTTAAGAGGAATTTTTTTTATCAGTTTGCCACATTGCCTCATGTATATCATTTGTGGGACCATGAAGATATAAACTAATACAATGATTAAATGACAAAATGGAGACATCTTCTGTTACCAGTATCTATTATTTAGGCTATTAAGCATAAAATGTTCGATTCCCTTAAGTGTTAAGTTTGACAGTTGATATCTCTGACATTTCTCTTTGATGCTTTTAAAATTTTTATTGTGAAGGTACATCCTCATTCTTTTAAATACACAGTTTGGCTTGTGATTATCTTTCAACATTTTTTTAGAGCAATTTTTGTGAAAACATGGATAAGTCAAAAATCTGCATTATTTTTGGATATGAGTTCTGTCCTGGAATCAGTGCTGCATAGACATCTCGAAATATCAACAAAGTGTTTGGGAAGGATGTGCCTAAGGAGCACATAGTATATCGATGGTTTGAGAAGTTCCGTTCTGGTGGTTTTAATCTTGAAAACGAGCCATGTGGGCAACTTGAGACCAAGGGTGGATAATGATGAGCTGGAAGCTGTAGTGAAAGCGAATACATCTCAACCTACACGTGAATTAGCAGCAAGGTTTGACGTTACTATTCCAACAATATTGGACTATTTGAAACAAATCAGCAAGGTGAGGAAGCTGGATAGATGGGTTCTGTGTGAATTAAACAAGTGTCAGAAGAGTAATAATCTCAAAGCTTGCCTTTCTTTGCTGTCACTATATAAAGGTGAACCATTTCTACACCATGTTATTTGTTACGTGTGATGAAAAATGAATTCTTTTTGACAATCACAAGCATTCGGCACAATGGTTGGGTAAAGATAAAGTGCTGAAACACAGTCTAAAACCAAATATTCATCAAAAAAAGTTAATGGTGGCTGTTTGGTGGTCCAGCGCTGGTATTATCCACTACAGCTTCATGAAACCTGGTCAGTCAATCACAGCAGATGTCTACTGCAACCACTTGGATGAAATGATGAGGATGCTTGTGATTAAGCAGCTGAGATTAGTCAATAGAGACAGGCCAATCCTCTTGCATGACAACACTCTACCACGTGTCGCACAAACAGCACTGTTCAAATTACAGAGGATGGACTTGGAAACTTTCTGTCATCCACCATATTGACTAGATCGTGCGCCAACTGACAACCACTTCTTCCAGGCTTTGGACCACCTCTTGCAAGGAAAAATATTCAATTCTCAACAAGCTGTGGAAAACGCCTTTCGTGACTTTATCACCACTCTCTTTCCAGGCTTCTTCGCTGCTGGCATGAACAAGCTACTGTCAGGACGGCAAACTGTGTTGATAGTTTAGACACATACTTTGATTAATTGTACTGCTTCTTGTTTGAGATATAATAAACTACACTTTTGATTTGAAATTGGACATTTCATATTTAATGACCTAATATTTCTATAGTAGGTACTTTGTATACATTCTCTCTCAATGTAATGACAACCTTAAGAGACGGCAGTGATTTTCAAGAGAGGATATTCGTCAAAAGTGCCTTCCACTCCACCCTAGACCTGCTGAAAACCTTCAGTGGAGGTCCCCATCATCTGTGGTTTTCTATAAAGCTCTACTCCTGTTTGAAAAGATCTGTGCTGTTATTTTCCTTAGAATCAGTTCTGCCGCCAGCCTTGTGTTTGGTGAACTGAGGGCACTTAATAGTCGATATGGAACTAGAATCATACTAGTGCGTAGTTTGATCCTGCCTGAGGATTTGTGCCAGACTTATGTTTTCTTTTTGGTGAAAAATGGAAGTAGTCCTTTTGCCACTTAGAATGTTATTTGAGGTTATTTAGATATTAATAGAATGCTAATACTGATTGTTTTTGATTCAGGATTGGTATGGAAGAAGACTTATGAAAACCGCAGTGCCATTATAACATTTTTTTCCTTTAAGCATGGCTTTCTATTTTACATGCTACCCATGAAAACATTTCCTAAAAGATACTGCTGAGTGTAAACTGGCATTTGGGTTCAAGAATGAACAGCTTGAAATGGTGTAACAAGCAGGAGAATTTTAGCTATAGATTTTTTTGAAAGTTCCTTATGATTTCTCTGCTGAACTATAGTAGCCTCTTTCTTTCTCTGAGGGGATACATTTGGCTACTTAACCATTCCTTTCAGAAACAAACTGAAAGATCCAGTTGCTATAGCTAATGTGTTCTCCTGCTTTAGGAATTTATGCCCCAGGTGTTTTGGGGAGACCCAAGTGCTCATTCTGAGTCCCCATGCCCTGCCTCACCGCCTTCATGCTGCACAGTGCTTGCCTTTCTTCCCTTGCAACCATCCTCTCCCCCGATGGAATTCTCATTCCAGCATGCTAGTAGCACCTCTTATTTTTCCAGTGAATTATATTGTGTTTTGAGGGTGTGTGTGGTAGTTTGTGTTTATAAACGAATAAGCCTGTGCTCTCATACAGTGTACTTTTTGTGTGTGATATTTGGGGATGGTAAGGGTAAGGAAAAAACATGTTTCTAATTATGATGAAGTGGGGATATCCCTAGTGTTCCTTTTGACTTAATTTTTTTTAAATTGTGACAAGTATACATTGTTTTTAACAGGGCTGTGAGGATTTTTTTTAAATGCACCCTTAATATGAAAAGAATCCTGTTTAGTTGTGATTCTGTTTGCAATTAAATTAGTTTTAATTTTATTGCTTGTCTTTCTATATATAGGGAACAGTGAATTTATGTATCTATGTGTGTGCCTTAAATTTGAATACACTTGGCTTTAACTTTCCTTAACTCTGCCTGCTATATATTGCCCTTCAACCTGGCAGAGTCATCTGGCTAGACAAAGTCTATTAATGTTGACTTTTTGAAAGTCAACAATCAACATCACCTTTATTCTATGATCCTGCTACTTGCCGTAAAATAAAAAGTAACAGCTTTCAGATTGATTTAGGAACAATAATCTCTTCCACAATTAGATTGAAGAATTTTTTTTACACCTTGGGAAAAAACCCCAAGTATTGAATCATCATCTCACATTAAATACTGTTTTGGGTGCCTACTCTAGAAAGGGATTATTATCTGTTATTTTGGATCACTTAAAGACTCCTATGCCATTAGTGTCTTCTGTATCCTAATGCTAAATAGTTTCCTGTGGCGTTCTTTTAAGGTGATGGTAATATAATAACTCTGTTATGACAATGAAGAGGCAACTAAATGAATAATCTTCAAATATTTTTTTCCTGGAATGTAAAATAGCTTACTTGGGACTATAATTTTTGCCTTTAAATTCTTGGTAGCAGTGCAGCTTATTGTTTTGTTGACAAATAAACTAGAAGACCTTTAAAGTTAAAAGCACTGCGTCATTGTTTATCATGCTCTCTCTCAGTGGTGCCATGGAGAAGAGGGAAAGAGTAGTAGGTTCCTCCTAGTTGTTTCAATAAGATGAAAAAGATCCATTGGGTGAACTATAAAAAAGTTTTAAGAGCTTTCATTTAAAAGTATTTTTGCTGTTCTCCATTGGCCCATTTAGAAACACACATTTCAAAATACATGTTGCATAGCAAACTTGGCTTTCTTGATCATGAGGCCTTTTTTTTTTTTTTTTTTTTTTTGAGACAGAGTCTCACTTTGTTGCCCGGGCTAGAGTGAGTGCCGTGGCGTCAGCCTAGCTCACAGCAACCTCAAACTCCTGGGCTTAAGCGATCCTACTGCCTCAGCCTCCCGAGTAGCTGGGACTACAGGCATGC
>CM052436.1:57979724-58011908 GCA_028533085.1 Varecia variegata
CCACCATGCCCGGCTAATTTTTTCTATATATATTTTAGTTGTCCAGCTAATTTCTTTCTATTTTTTAGTAGAGACGGGGTCTGGCTCATTGCTCAGGCTGGTCTCGAACTCCTGACCTTGAGCAATCCACCCGCCTCGGCCTCCCAGAGGGCTAGGATTACAGGCGTGAGCCACCGCGCCCGGCCTCATGAGGCCTTTTGGATGTTAACATTAGAGTATGTACCTCAGTTATGTTGTGCTTCTACTTTGTGGAATTACCTCAATTGAGATTAGACCTAGCTGTAGCCTGGGTTATATGTTGGTTGGCAAAACAAAACAACCTGGGATTTAAATGTCACTTCAAGAAGCAACAGCCAGAATAATTAAGTAGTTATATTCAGAGGTGAATATTCAGAAGTTATATTCACCTCTGAATATAACTACTACAGACATTGGTATAGTCATTACGTTTTATTTCATTTATTTCAAATTTCCATTGAGACAAATTACGAGGTCACTTTTTGGTCCTCTATTGAATTTACATTTCTATCCATTAGCCAGGGATTCTTTTCTTATTCTCCAAGGATTATTTATCTAAGATCACATTCATTAAAAACATCAGGATTGATCAGAAGGATTTCAGTGACAGCAGAGTTTTATTTTGTTTTTTTTTTTTTTGAGACAGAGTCTCGCCCTGTTGCCCAGGCTAGAGTGAGGGCCGTGGCGTCAGCCTAGCTCACAGCAACCTCAAACTCCTGGGCTTAAGCGATCCTACTGCCTCAGCCTCCCAAGTAGCTGGGACTACAGGCATGCGCCACCATGCCCGGCTAATTTTTTCTATATATATTTTTAGTTGGCCAGATAATTTGTTTCTATTTTTTAGTAGAGACGGGGTCTCGCTCTTGCTCAGGCTGGTCTCGAACTCTTGACCTTGAGCCATCCACCCGCCTTGCCCTCCCAGAGTGCTAGGATTACAGGCCTGAGCCACCGCGCCCAGCCAGCAGAGTTTTTAATAATGAAATAATACTAAGAAGTAGTACTTGCTTTGCACCTTTCTATGTACCTCTTTCCAGTTGTAGAGCACCAAGAGAAACCATCATTATAAAATAAAGGTGTCCTTTTATATAGTAAGGATGTGGTTTTAAAAGACATAATTGACTTTAAACATGATTTAAATCCTAATTTTGACCTAACAATATTCACCTCATGCTTTGAAAGATATTAATAGCAACAAGGATATTTTTACACTGCTTTCTTCCCAAAATGATCAGGTGGATAAGTTGCTGGGAGCAATAATACCAAAAGATAGTTTGGGATAGAATAGGAGGGTTTCCAAATTAAATATTAAAAATGTTTTCTCTTTCTGAATAAAGTTATTCTGAATACATTAGATATTTTGTGTTATAGAATCCAGATCTTCAAGTTATTTAAAAAATTTATCAGTACACAAGAGGATAGGTACATAAAATGAAGTAAATTCCATGGATAAGCAAAAAATGTAAAAAAAAATCAGTACCTAAATATTTGAAAGCTGCCTTTTTTTTTTTACCTTGGATTTCTCCCATTTGTTGTCTTCAGAAGTCATTTTCTGTTATTTTTCTGTGCTAAAGTATGCTTTCATAAACCTGTTAAAAACAAGCTCTTAATTGTTCTTTTTTCTTTATTTTCTTAGGCGTCAGTGGATCGGTGGGGAAAATGCTGCTTGTCCTGGGCCCTGTGCTGTAGAAAGAAGATGCCAAAGGCCAAGTACATGTATCTGGCGCAGGAGCTCTTGGTCGATCCAGAATGGCCACCAAAACCTCAGACAACAACAGAAGCTAAAGCTTTAGTTAAGGAGAATGGATCATGCCAAATCATCACCATAACATAGCATATAGCAATGAGTCAGTCTCAGTGGCATGCTAATAGCAGTATTCAGGAGAATGTGGTTTTAGGATTTTCTGATCCTGTGTGTCAGAATGGCACAATTGCAGTTTCTGTCCCTTCTGATATAGTCGCTGAATTGAGAAGTTTTTTTTTTTTTTTAAACAAAACAAACAAAAAAAGGTATTGGCCTGACAGTTAAATTAACAATCTGTAAAGTTCTATATCTTCATTCAGTAACTTGTTACATACATTTCCAGAATTTTCTTGATTGTTACCCTCCTTACATTGGGCACAGGAGAAATTTGGTGTTTTGTAGGTTTTTAGACATTAGCTTCTGAGACTAGTTTATCCCTTTAAATTTATTCTCACAACCCCCTTATTAGAAAAGATCTGTGTTTATATACAAGCCCTAAATTTGTGATTGATAAAATTTGTCAGCCTCCAGTGAAACAGATTGAATGCCTATTTTGATTTGATTCTAATATTTCTTCCAAAGAATTCTATATAAACATGCACCAATTCCCTTCAATGGCCTAGAGTTAGGAGTGAGTTTGTATGGTGTTGCTTATAGAACAACTCAGGTAATTTCCATATATGGTTTTATATTTTCTGTACAAACTGCCTGGGTTTTATTTTTCTAATCGGCAAGGTGCTTCACTACCTTCTTGAGATATCCCTCAAACCTATTAAATGGATCTTGTGCTATGTGTGGTGTCAGTAGTCTAATTTGCTTCAATTAACTGTTGTAGAACTGTTCACTAGGAAAAGAGATTATTTCTTTTGGCAGTAGATGTCAATCCATCCTTTTAATATCTTTCAAACTTGTTTTGTTTCCCCCTCAGGCTTTGTGTTATTTTAAATGTCTTTTTATTTTCTACTTCTACATTTTTAATTACCCAAAGACATAGGATAATAGTAAGGGTTTCTTTAAGTTAGAAATTTACCTCATAATATTTTTTGAGGTTTGGTCTGTGTCTCTCCTGTCAATAATGAGGCTTAAAAAAAACTGGATTTGAATGACTGCTGTTTTTCAGAGCAATATGAACTTGGTAAGAGTTTGTTATGTGCCATTAGGTGGCGCCAGAGGTCAGAGCATACCTATTTTGGGTTGGAGAGTGACAAATGAGTGTGTTTGGTGTGGAAATTTCTGGGAGAAAAAGTGGAGGGAATAAAGTTGAAAAACAGATATTCATTAAGCCAAAAGAAATGTGGAAAGTATTTTTCACCTTTCTGTTTTGCCTGAGTAATGTTTAAATTCTAAACAAAATTAAAGTAACTTTTTAAATGCCTTTATAGGTAAGCTCCAGCAGTTGATATTGCTGTGACATGGACACTAAACTCTTAAAACAATGTGACATTATCCTGTGTTCTTCCTTAACCAGTAGCGTGCTTGTTCTTTTCTACTTTCAGCTGATCATTATTTTCCTAGCATGTATTTACCAGTTTACCAAATTTTACCCAGAATTGTAGGACCAAATAAAGGGTTCTCATTCTTTATGCTGCAAAGACCTGAATGATGATTGGTAACTGTAGAGAAATGTAAGTTACACTCAGGATCACTGTTATTACTATTGCCACTGATGATTCTTACAAAAATGTAATTGAAGTTTTCCACCAAAATGTATAATATGATATAATACACATTAGATGATAAGAACAATTGTTCCATGAATGGTTCTATGAAGCTATGCATCTTAGACCTCTTGAGCTGTGAATTAGCACTGTTTTCTAGAATTACTTATTCACTTGGTCGTTTTATAATTTCCATATTCATTTTAAATATGCTCAAGTGTTATTCTTCAGTGATTTTCAGAACTGTAAATTTTATTCTTTGGTTTAAATACTGAGGCATATAAATAAAGTAATTGCTAAGTAGCAGCTTAAAAATCCAATTATCAGATTGTATTTAACATCTTTAACAGCATGATCATAAAGAGCTATTTTTGACACCTCCCCTTTTTTAAAATTTAAAGTTAATAAGGGTTTTATATCTCATATGTCCATATTGTTTTCAAAAGAATGAGGTTTCTAGGTAGGCGGAAAAGCATATGGAGGAAGATTTGAACATAGAAAGGTGGATTATTCAGGTTGAGAATGTTATTTGAAGAATGTGAATGCAGGTGTGGGTCTCACTCAGTGCCATAGGGAGACTGAGTCCTCTGTGTAGGTCACCATTACATAGTCAGTTTGATTCTGAGTTTCACATTAAATTATTTGAGTTTATACAGACCTAAATTTTAAAATTTGTACATATATTATTTTGATGTATTAAGATGAATAAATATTGCTGATTTAAATTTTATTTATGCACATACTTAAAGGACAGAAATGTCTGGGAAAGTAATTGTTAAATAATGATATGTAACTTTTTAACTTTTTAAATAAATAACAAGATTTTTAATGTGTGTCTCCCTCAGGGTTGTTTAAAGTTTTTTTTTCTCCCTCAAGTATAAATAGTGGTAACTATATGTTTTGTATCTTCGAGCACCAACTGCTGTAAAGCAATGCTGCAAATAATGCTTGAATAAAAGTGGCTAAGCCAACAAAAAAAAATACTTTTTATAGTAGTTTTATAATCCTTAAATTCGAAAGCTTTCCAAATTGCACTTGCATTTAAACAAAACTGTTGCAGTTTTTACTCTATTTATTTTGTTTCCCATGTTTATGAAATTACTGCACAGTTTCAAAGGCATGGTAAATAATATTTCAATGTTTATGTAGTCTGTTCCAAAAACAGCTATAGATAACATCTAGCAAAGAGGAAAATTCAAGCTTTAGAAAACATTCTGATATTTCATGCATGCAATTTTGGCATATCTAAAAATAGGTTTTTGTATATTTATGGTGGGAGGTGGTTGGGAACTTTTAACAAAATGGGGTGTTAATTTTTGTACAGTCTGTGGGCATTTACACATATTTTTAATGTATTAAAATTTGGTAATTATGTGTACATTAAATAAAATAGTTACTTTATGTTATGATTTGTGAATTCCCTAAGACCTTGAATTTTTTTAAGTAACTTTATATCAGAAATGATACTGCATCTTTATATTTTTAAAATTGAATTGCTGCTCAAGAATGGTACCCTGTTGTCAAAAAGGCATACATTCATAATTGTACATTCAGCATTGTAAATAACCTTATGAAATCTTTTTGATTGAAGCTATTCAAAATAAAAATTTAAATGAATGAATAACACTTCACTCTTCTGTGTCTTTATACCTTTGTTTGCTTTTTAAAAGTTACATTAATACTTCCCTCTCTGGATTTACTTTCCTGCTTAATACTTCCCCATTTCCTTTTTCCTTCCTTCCTTCCTTCCCTTTCTTCCCCCTCCCTTTCTCTCCTCTCCCTCTCCCTCTCTTCTTTCTTTTCTTTCCTTTTTTTCTTTTTCCTTCCTTTTCTTTCCTTCTTTCCTTTTCTCTTCTTTAACTTTGGAGTTTTAAACGAAATAAGTACAACATTCCACATATCATGTTTGTGACCATCCTAGGAAACCCATCAGTCAGATACAATGTAGAGCCAAATGTTGAATGTCAAGAGGTCTAAGGGAAATATTGAAATATAAGACTAGGGACTTATACTCTATTAATGTAAGAGGATCAAACTAAAAAGCTAATACATAAGATGTAAGTTTGAAGTGAAGTGGCATCAGTGGGTGCAAAAGAGCACTTCAGGGAGAGGAGAGAGAAAATGGTTGTAGAAATCCCAGACGAGGATTTTTGTTGGGCTTTTGTGTTTGGGTGAGAATTTTTGTGTATCCCAGGTTCTCCATGAGACATGCAACCTCTGCTAGGGAGTATGTAGCTGGCTGTGGTGTGATGGGTTGGGTGGATGAAGGCCTAGTTTGAGCCCAAGTTCTTTCCAGTCACTATGGTTTGCGCAGCATATGATCATGTCTCCACGGCCTGCTGATGTGAGCATAGTTCTGCATGTCTCCTCCTTTCCATACATCACTGCCAAGTGCTGTATTCTGAGTGTATACTGCAGAGAAGGACTGAGGGAGTCCTGGGAGCTCTAGGAACTTGAGTGAGGCTGTCGCTAGTCCAAGTTGGGGTTGTGGTTACTTGGTAAGTGCAGAGACCTCTGCTGTGCCCTGGCCTCTGATTCTCCCCACGGAGGAAAAACATGCAGGCAGACACTTGCTCTTCAATGGCCAAACCCCTTAGGTCAGGGCTCTGACTTTTATACAGCAGCTGCCCCTTAGGACAACAGATTTCTGACCTGTTTAATGGATCCAAAAGGCTGGAAATGGTGGAGGCGTCAACTTCACTGCTCCAAATACTTTTCATTACCTCATCAACTTGCTCAATGGATGGGCTAAGAGTGTTCACTGTCTGTGACTTCCATACCCACTCTTGCCTTCCTGGACAATCAGAATATCTTGCTCTCTTCAAAGGACAGAACTTGGAGGCCATTCTGACGGGAGGTCTTCCTGGGGAAACAGGCTGAAGAAGCGTCACCGGAATTTGACTCGCCCTCGTACTGTTTCACAGCTTGCCTTCCCAGTCTGTGCTGTTGGCTCCCTGGCCTTTTCATGGGTAGGGGGCACTTTCACTTGATGTGCCTATGCATGGCTCTGGAGTTGCTTCCCTTGGTGAGAACTGAAAGACCTCCTACCATACCTGGCAGAGGCAGTGGCTCTTGCCTGTGGTCTAGGACTGCATGACTTAGAAGAGGATTTCAGTCAGTTCAGCGTTGACTGGGCCCTGCATTTGGCTACAGTTACATCAAAGGCTGATTAGATTCCGTGATGTAGGCATTCTTTATTCTGGATATTAATCCTTTGTCAGTTACAGGTGTTACAAATATTTTCACTTGGTTTGTCTTTTTGCCTTTTTTCTGGTGTCTTCTGATGGAAGTCTTTGTAGGCAATATTATCAAAATGTCTAGAATACAGCTGTTAAAGACAGACATGTTTTGCATATAGAAAAATGGGCAAAAGGAAACCCAAATTTCTCAGAAGATGAAGCACAGGTGGCCTTCAGTTGTATGAAAGGGTGCTCAAGTTCATCATTGAACAGGGAAATGAAAAGTTAGAACCATGCTGAGATAGTTATATGAATGGCAAAAATTAAATTTAGACAGTCAGTACCAAGTGTGGGCAGAGACACGGAGCACAGGGACTCTCACATGCGATAGGTGGCTGTGCATGTCAGTACCCCCACTTCAGAGAGCAGCTTGACATTCCCAAGTTCAAATGAACACGTGAACACCCTTCAGCCCAGCAATGCCATTATTGAACATGTTCAAGAATGTTTTTAACCTTAAAAAGAAAAAAAAATGAGTGGAACGTTTGATAATGTTTTTAGCCTTATTCCTGAATGGAGAAAGGAATTTTTAAAAACCCACCAAAAACCAAGTGGAGAATTGATTGGAACCATGTAGCATGAAAAGGAAGACCCAAGTAGGTGTGGCTCATCTAGTAGTGTGGCTGCTGCAATGATCCGACTGTATCACTAAACTTTTCTAGCATCACAGAGTCATATTGTGCCATTTTTGAAAAAACTTCTATCCCTCCTGCTCTTATCAGTCAGCCTCAAGAGTAGTCCTGAGGTTATATATGGTGCCTTTCTCAGTTTGAAGATACTTGTCATTAAAAACCAGAACATGCCCTCTGAGATAGGGTCCTTTCCCTGACTTATTCTGGTAAAGTCTTTATCTTCAGGATGCAGGGATACCTCCCTCTTCCTTTGGAAAGTGCCGAGTCACATGCAAAGCTCTAAGCCTTTCAGTTGCTTTGGGGTGCAGAACCGTTTCAGGTAAGGCCAAGTATTTTTTAAATTAGTATAGGAAATTAGAGGGCTCGGTTAGTCTGTGTATGCATAAGAAATAAAATTCGGTACGAGAAACAATTTGTGTAAAATTTCACTTAGGAAACATTTGTTTTGGCAGATTCATATTGTGTGCATTTCACAGATAATTCAGTGCCATGAGTATTAATTTTTATTAAGCATTTTAGAAATGGCAGCTCCTTATTTATGGTTAATTCGGAAATGCTACCTTCATGTTCTATGTGACCCTAGTTAAATTACTTAACATTTCAGTGCTTTTGTGTCTTCATCCTTGAATTGGGGATAATAATAATACCTACCTCATCCAATTATTGTAAGGATTACATGAATGCAGTGTAAATAAGTAAAGCGCTGCAAACGCTGCATAGCATAAAGTGATTGGTGGTATTGTTATCTGCTTAGTTTGGCTGTTAATGAAGGTGTTCGCTGGTCTGAGGTGTTCATTGTTTTAGTAGAGTACATTGGTACTGCAGAAATAGCATGATTGTGATAAAAAGAATTAGATGGTGGTGGTTGCAGACTCTGCCATTCCCTTCATGACTGTTGGTCATAGCCAACCCAGGGTAAATTATGAAGTCAAGAGCAGAGCTGTTTTCACAACGGACACTGCTTTGTAATATCTTCAAGTTTGAATGTGAGAATGATTATTTTAATTAGTTTTCTCTAGGTAAAGATCTTAAAGTATCTGCTGTTTGGGAGCTTGTAAACGCTTTTATTTCAATGCTTTAAATTGAGTAGAAAATCAATTAAACAAAAGAATGAGACCTCATCGTGTAGAATAAATGTCTTTTTGCCACCCAGGGAAATCTGCACTCCTAAGGAAAGAGGGAGTGAGAATCCTGGCTCTGCAAAATGTGCAGGGTTACAAGATTCAATATGGGCGTAAATGCCTTGTGTGTTGACCACTGACCTCCCACTGTTGCCTTTTCAGACATGCTGAGGCGGACCCTGCTGCTGTGCGCGGTGCTCGGGCTCCTGCGCGCCCAGCCCTTCCCCTGCCCGCAAGGCTGCAAGTGTTTCTTCCGGGACTCGGTGCAATGCTCTGGGGGCGACGTGGCGCGCATCTCGGCGCTGGGCCTGCCCACCAACCTCACACACGTCCTGCTCTTCCGAATGGGCCGCGGCGCCTTGCAGAACCACAGCTTCAGCGGCATGACCGTCCTGCAGCGCTTGATGCTCTCAGACAGCCACATTTCCGCCATTGCCCCCGGCACCTTCGATGACCTGATAAAACTAAAAACCCTCAGGTTGTCGCGCAACAAAATCACTCATCTTCCAGGTGCGCTACTCGATAAGATGGTGCTCCTGGAACAGTTGTTTTTGGACCACAACTCACTAAAGAGCATTGACCAAAACATGTTTCAGAAACTGGTTAACTTGCAGGAACTCTCTTTGAACCAGAATCAACTCAATTTCCTTCCTTCTCGTCTCTTCACAAATCTGGGGAACCTGAAAGTGTTGGATTTATCGGGAAACAACTTGACCCACCTGCCCAAAGGATTGTTTGGGACACAGGCTAAGCTTGAAAAACTTCTGCTGCACTCGAACCAACTAGTGTCTCTGGATTCGGGGCAGTTGAGCAGCCTGGGCGCCCTGATGGAGCTGCAGCTCCACAGAAATCACATCCGTTCCATCGCACCCGGAGCAGTCGACCAGCTCCGAGGCCTGAGTTCTTTGACTCTTTCCAGAAACCACCTCGAGTTTCTGCCCTCTGGGCTGTTTCTTCATTCGCACAATTTGACTCTGTTGACTCTGTTCGAGAACCCGCTGGAAGAGCTCCCGGGGGTGCTTTTCGGGGAGATGGCCGGCCTGCACGAGCTGTGGCTGAACGGCACCCGGCTGCGCACCCTGCCGCCCGCCACCTTCCGCAACCTGAGCCGCCTGCGCACGCTGGGGGTGACTCTGAGCCCGCGGCTGAGCGCGCTGCCCCCGGGCGCCTTCCAGGGCCTGGCGGAGCTCCGGGTGCTCGCCCTGCACTCCAACGGCCTGACCGCCCTCCCCGACGGCTTGCTGCGCGGCCTCGGCAGGCTGCGCCAGGTGTCGCTGCGCCACAACAGGCTGCGAGGCCTGCCGCGCGCGCTCTTCTTCAATCTCAGCAGCCTGGAGAAGGTCCAGCTCGACCACAACCAGCTGGAGTCCCTGCCTGGCGACGTGTTTGGGGGTCTGCCTCGGCTGACCGAGGTCCTGCTGGGGCACAATCCCTGGCGCTGCGACTGTGGCCTGCGGCCATTCCTGGGGTGGCTGCGGCAGCACCTAGACCTCGTGGGCCGGGCCGAGCCCCCGCGCTGTGACGGCCCTGGACAGCTCGCCGGCCTGCCGCTCTGGGCCCTGCCGGGGGGCGACCCCGAATGCTCGGGCACCCGGGGCCCCTCTCCGCACACTCCCGCGCACGACTCCTCTGCAGCCCCGGGCCACCCTGCCTCGGTGCCAAACAGCCCAGAGCCCTGGGCGTGGGCTCACCTGGTGGCCACGGACAAACGTCAAGATCATAGCCTGTTCTGGTGTCTTTATTTCCTGCTTTTAGCCGCTCAGGCCATAATAACCGGGATCATTGTGTTTGCTATGTTTAAAATCGGCCGGCTCTTTCGAAAATTAATCAGAGAGAGCTCTTGTTTGAGTCAATGGGAAAACCTTGTAATTAATTAAAACGTGACCAGAGTATTGTCAGATGTGGCTCCGAGGAAACCAGACAGGCTGCTGCTGTTTTCCTCTTCCTCTTCTCCCCTCCCTTTCTTCCTCCTCTTCTTTCCCACTGCCACCTCTTCTCCTTTCTCCCTCCTCCTCCTCCCTCACTCTGCTCAGAGTGACCTTTACATTTGTAAATTGTGATTGCTGGCCTGTCTCTGTGCCCCTCTATTGTGCACTCCTGGAAGACCTCAGATTGTGTGTGCCCCATCCTTACCCCACTGTGCCTGGCTTGGCGTCTGGTGGAGAGCGGGCTCTTCAGTGTTTACTGAGTAGGGTACAACCCCAGGCCGGGGCCTGACTCCCGCACTGAGTGTCTGGTAACAGCGTGTGAAATGAATGAATGAATAAAATAAACACAGGTGTCCAGGTGAGGACGGCTTTTCCGGGGGGGTGGGGGGGGGAAGGGTTGATTGTTCTCTATATCTACTTTTATTTGAAAAGTAGAACTCTTCCCATTCTTGCCCTTGCCCTGCTTTCTTCCCTTCATGTATCCCTGACCTCTGGGCTATTTGGGAGCTCGGGACTCCATTCATTCAAGAGTATTTCCAGGGTGGCCCCTGCTGTGATAAGCTGAGACACAAACAGAACACTGAGCCTTCCCTCCAAGCTCAGTTGTGCCCACATGTTCTGGGAGCCTCCCGTGAGTTTCCACTTGCTTTACATCAGTGAACCATGTCATTTGGAAACTGGGTTGTTTTTCATTTCCTGGAACTAAATGCCACCTCACTTTGCAAGCATTTACAGAGCGCCTAACATGTGACAGGTGTTCATGAATGTAATGATAAGCTTGATTCTAGTTTAGCTCATACCACTCCACATTTATTCTTCCAATTGAAAGCACTAAAACCTTGTTGCTGTAACTGGATGTCTGTGCTTGTGAGAGGCAGTGGCTAAAATATGGGCTGGAGAGTTGACAACTGTGGGTTCAATCCCAGCTTCACCACTTGCTAACTGCATGGGACTGTGGGCAAGACACCTACATATATTCTCTAAGCCTTGATTTCCTCACTCTGAAAAGGGATAAAATAGTACCTGCTTCATAGAGTTGTTGAAAGAAATAAAGACAATAAAGCAAATGACTTAGCCCCATGTCCTGTATATAGTACATGCTTAATAAATGTTAGGTATTGATATTATTCTTAAAGGATGAATGATTGTTGCTGGCATTATGGAGCTTTGAGTTGATTTTTTCGTCTGTATATAAGGGTAAGAGCAAATTTTCTTAAACTGGAGGTACATTCAAATCAGTCTGTCTTCACTTATGGGTGGTCTCAGCCCTGGATCGTCAGGCTCTGTGCTCACAGTCCAGAGCAATGGGTCCTCCCAACACCACCACTTGGATGTGGAGCAGAAAGCACTGGACCCTGGCATTTGCAGGTAGGCTTTTCCTTCAAGGCCAAGTTCAAATGCCTCCTCCTTGGTAAAACCTTCCCCACTTGCCTAGCATACTAAAGTGTTCCCTGCTGTGTCCTCCCCTATGAGAGCAGTGGGTACACACCCCCATTGGCCCTGGTTACCCTTCGCTCTAGGGTGTCACCCTAGAGTATCTCTTTAATGTGCCTCCTGCACTGTAAGCTCCTTGACCAGACCTTGTCTCAACCATGCTTTAACTAGACATTATTTCCACTGCCAAAATTTTGAAATAATTTACAGCATAAAATCCAGACTTTTTTTGATAGACTATGAACTCTAATTCTAACTACTGCGCTCTCAGGCAGCTACCTAGCTCTCTAAGCCTGTTATTCCCCACCTGTAGCGTGAGGATAATAATGGTCTGGACATTGTTGCGAGGAAAAAATGAGATAATCCATGTTCAATACTTAAGTCAGTGGCTGCTGCCTGTGAGGCTCAATGGAAGTTAGCTGTTATGATAGCGCTTTCAGAACGCGCTGTATTCTAACGTTTCTCAATGCTTTGCACATGCTAAACAAATCAGCAACTATTTGTTTAGTACCTACTTTGTACCAGGCACTCTTCCAAGTGGAGGGACAGAGCAGTGGATAAAACAAGTACACACTTCCATGGGGTTTACATTTTGGTGTCTCCCCCAACTATGACATCTCTCCCAAACCCCTGGCCATTATCTTAAAACATTCACAAAAGCATGTAGGACAACTTTGGACACCTCAGCCAACTTTATAAAATCTTTGTACTTTGCTGCATTTGCTTCAGATATTTTTTTAACAGAATAGAATATGACAGGTAATGTTGAAGTCTCCTGTGTGTATCTCTTCCCTCATCTCATTCCTCTCCTCTCCTTACAAGTAACCTACTTACCAACTGTGGTGTTTTACATCCCTGTGTACATTTTTATGCTCTTCCTGCATGTGTCTATGACTCTGAACAAGTGGAAGTAATGCTTTGCAGGTTTTCAAGTTTTATAGAAATGATATTATTCTGTATACAGTGTTTTTAGACTTTTTTTTCTGAGCTAAAATAACTTGTGATATTTAGCCGTGATGCATTTGGCTCTAGTTCATTCATTTTAATAGCTATATAGTATTCTATTGAATGAATGTACCATGATTTATCTGGGTTTTTTTGTTGATAAACATTCATTCCTAGTGTTTCTTCTTTTCCTTTTATTCCTCATTATTACACATTCTCTGCAACTTTTGATAATGTCAAAATTTTTAATTTTTTTCAATGTGATAGGTATGAAATGGTATCTCATTGTTGTTTTATATTTCCCTGATAAGTAGTGATGTTGAATATTTTTAAATACTTATTGAACATTCAGATTTCTTCTGAGAAATATCTGTGCATATACGTTGACCAATTTATAATGGGGCATTTTGTTTTTTCTTATTGATTTGTAGAAATTCTTTATATATTGAGACACTAATCTTCCACAAGTTGTATGCTTTGCAATTATCTTTTTTCAGTTTGTGGCTTCTTATTTCATTTTACTTATGCTGTCCTTTGTTGAACAGAAGTTTTCCTTTTAATCTAGTCAAATTTAGCAATATAACTATGGCTTGTGCTTTTAAAAAATTTTTGTTTATGAAATTCTTCCTACTCTCAGGTCATAAAGGTAGTCTTGTCTGTTTTCTTCTAAAAGTTTTGTTTTTCACATTTAGGTGTTTCATCTACATGGAATTTATTTTTGTATATGGTGTGATGTAGGGAACCAATTATATTTTTTCCAAATGTATATCCTGTTGTCCCAGATCATTTATTAAATAATCCATCTTCTCCCCATGGATTTGAAATGCCACCTCTGTCATGTGTCAAGTTTCTATAGATGTAGGAGTTGGTTTCTGGGTTCTGCAGCCTAAATCATTGGCCTGTTTGTTTAGTCCCATATCACACTTATGGCCTGCATTATTGGAGCTTTAATACTTTTGGGTGTGAAGTTACCTCTCCCCTTGTTCTATTCCTGGCCCTTGGCAATTCTAGCACATTTTAGAGTCAGCATGTCACGCTCCACTGAGAAAACCTGCTGGTATTTTGACAGGAATTGCAATGAATTTATAATCTAATTTGGGGAAGAATTTGCTTTTTTTATAATAGTGTTCTTGCCAGTAAACATGTTCATCTTTCCAGTTATTTAGGTCCTTTGTAATCTTTTAATGATGTTTCAGAATTTTTTTCATAAAAACCTTGCCTACATTTTGTTAGATTTATTCCTAGGTATCTACCTACTTTTTTGATTTGTCATTGCTATTGTAGATGATATCTTTTTAAAAATTATATTTTCTAATTGTTTATTACCAGCATATCAGAATGCAATTGATTTTTACATCATTATCTTACATCTGGCAATAATTCTAACAATTTGCTTCTTCCTATTAAAGCTTTTACCCATTATTTATTTATTTTTCTATTTAAAAAAATCTTATCTGCACTGGCTAAAACCTCCACTATAAGGCTGAATAGAAATGGTGATAGTGAACATCCTTAAAACCAGCTTGATTACAAATGGTATGCTTCTAATGTCTCACCAATAAATGTGACATTTCTGTCCTAGTTTGTTAAGTGCATTTTAAAATCATGAGTAGATATTAAATTTTTATCAATTTTTGTCTTATCTATTAAGATGCTTATATAGTTTTCTGTGTGTGTATGAGGTATCTATTGCTGCAAAACAAATAATACCCTAGATGTTGGTGGCTTAAAACAATAAATTTATTGGACGGGTGCGGTGGCTCGCGCCTGTAATCCTAGCACTCTGGGAGGCCGAGGCGGGTGGATCACTCAAGGTCAGGAGTTCGATACCAGCCTGAGCAAGAGCGAGACCCTGTCTCTACTAAAAATAGAAAGAAATTAGCTGGACAACTAAAATATATAGAAAAAATTAGCCAGCATAGTGGCACATGCCTGTAGTCCCAGCTACTCGGGAGGCTGAGGCAGAAGGATTACTTAAGCCCAGGAATTTGAGTTTGCTGTGAGCTAGGCTGACGCCATGGCACTCTAGCCCAGAGAACAGAGTGAGACTCTGTCTCAAAAAAAAAAAACAAAACAATAAATTTATAATCTCACAGTTTCTGGGGGTCAAGAATTTGGAAGTAGCTTAGTTGAGTGGATCTGGCTCAGGGTCTCTCATCAGGTTGTCATCAAAATTTTGTCTGGGTCTCCGGTCGTCTTGACTGTGGCTGGAGGATCTGCTTCCACAATACCTCACTCACTCCGTTGGCAGTTCCTTGCAGGCTCATGGCAAGAAGCCTCAGAACCTTGCCATGTGAACCTCTTTAGGGCTGCTTGAGTATCCTCACAATATGGCAGCTGGCTTCCCCCAGAGCGAGTGATTCAAGAGAGAGATTTCAAAGCAGAAGTCCACATCTTTTGTGGTCTAGCCTCAAAAATCACATTTCATCATGTCCATAATATCCTACTGGTTTTCACAGGTCAGCCAATTCAGTGTGGACGGCACTACACAAGAGTGTGAATACAGGTAGTGAGGATTGCTGGGAGTCATTTTGGAGTCTGGCTACCCCAGTATGTGTGAGTTGTGTGCGTGGTGTTTATTTTTAACTACTGATTTAACTTTTTTTCCAGTGGTTATAGATCTATTCAATTTTCTATTCCCTCACTTTTGTTACATTATATATTTTTCAGGAAATTATTCATTTTTTTCTCTAAGTTTTCAAATTTATTAGCCCAACATTTTTCATAATATTGTTATTTTGCTTTAAATTCTCTGCTGTGTCTATAGTTGTCCCTGTTTTTCATCTTTAATATTGTTTATATCCATCTTTATTTTTTCTTGGTCTTGCAATTTTTTTTTTCTGTTTTACTAAGGTCAAACTTTGGGCTTTGTTGCACTTTCCTGTTGTATCATTGGTTTCTATTTCATTAATTGTCAGCTTTTATCTTTATTATTTTCTTCTTCTATTGTCTTTGAGTCTATTTAGTTGGTTTTTACGCATGACTTCTTAGGTCAGATACTTTGTTCATTAATTTTCTTATTTTCCTCTTTTTTTAGGCTATAAATTTCCCTTAGGTAGTGCTTTGGCAGTAGTTCCAAAGTTTTAAGATGTGGTATTTTTGTTAATGTTAATTCTCTGTTATGGTTCAGTTCTTTATTTTCTCATTTCCATTGATTTTTTTGAAATTACAAATTATTTAGAAGTGTGCTTTTTATTTCAAATGCATTATCATTATTTTTTTTACCTTTCTATGATTGATTTCTAACTCGATTGTGGTCTCTATGATCCCAATTCTTTGAACATTTTCAAGACTTGTTTTATGGCCTAGTAGACAGCCATTTTGTAAATGATCTGTATGTGCTTCAGAAAAGAATTTATATATTCTCTTCTAAATTGAGCTCAGGATATTATACGTCCATTAGGTAAAGCTTGTATAATTGTGCTGTTAAAGCTTCTGTAAACTTACTAATTTTTTAGTTTGCTAGTCAATTGCTGAGAAGAGTTTGTCAATTTCTTATTTTAATTCTATCAATTATATATTAATATATAAATAATGTAATGTATATTATATTGTTATTTAAACAGAATTTTAAAATTATTATGTTTTCCTCATGAATTTGACCTTTTATAATTATGTAGTGTTGGTTTTTATCCCTGTAATGTTTTCTTTTTGAAGAAACATCTTTGTATGTGACTTCTTTTGGTAGCCACCCATTTTTCTTTTGATTAGCCTCTCTATGATATATATTTTTCCATTATTTTTTTTTTTGAGACAGAGTCTCACTCTGTTGCCCAGGCTAGAGTGCCGTGGCATCAGCCTAGCTCACAGCAACCTCAAACTCCTGGGCTCAAGTGATCCTTCTGCCTCAGCCTCATGAGCAGCTGGGACTATAGGCATGCACCACCATGCCCAGCTAATTTTTTGTATATTTATATTTTTAGTTGTCCATATAATTTTCTTTCTATTTTAGTATAGATGGGGTCTCGCTCTTGCTCAAGCTGGTCTCAAACTCCTGAGCTCAAATGATCCACCCGCCTTGGCCTCGCAGAGTTTATTTTTCCATTCTTTATTTTCATCTTTTGTCTTTAGTTTTACTTTAGGGGTAACTTTTGTAAACAACATTTGGCTAACATCCTTCTGTAGTAATGGAAACTGATCTGTTCACATTTATTTTAGCTTACTGATATTTTGTTACTATAAAGCTGTTTTGTGTTTCCATTGTCTTTCTTTACTATTCCCTCTCTCCTTTCATACCCTTTCGTAGGTCTATAAAGTTTATGTCATTCTCTCTCTTGTTATTTTAATTCTTTTTAGTGGTTATCTTTTTTTAAAAAATGCCTATTTAATTATAAAATTTTTCAACAAATTTTTAAGTATTCAATCTTTCTCTTCTCTTTTCAAACGTGATATAGATTTTACTATTTTAACTACCCGTTGAACACACAGACAACCATCCTCAGTCTCTTGTTATCTAACTTTTGGTTTGTCCTTTTGAAATTTGGTTTTAAAAATTCTTTTGTAGTTAAATTTAATTTACTGATGTTATATATTTCTGCTCATGTATTAGATTGAACCATCTGAAATTTCTGATGTTCAATCATTTTTGACTTAAAAAACAACAGTTTCGTGTGATTCAACTTGAAAGTTCTGGCAGCATGCGTCGTTCTTCCAGCCACGGCATTTGTAACTTGGGATCTCACCTTGTGTCTTGCCATCAACCACAGACAGTCTGTTCATGTCTTGCTCTGTGAGTTGACATCAGTGTTCCTACTTGCCCCATGTCCTCCTATTCCTTCCACCTTCCAATTTCTGTCAAGATTAGTCATTTTTGTATTCTCTTATCATAGTTAGAATTTTGGTGATTGTTGAAGAACTTGAAAATGAATAAAAAGTTGATGCTGTGGTTTCTTTGTAAATATTGTTTAGTGTAGTGTCATGTAGTCTATTGCCCTTGCATTTCCTTGCTACCACTTCTTTTGTTTTTCTAGAATTTCTAGAAACTACTCTGGGCCTCCTGCCCAGCTGTCTCCTGGGCTTCTCTTCACACTTTCCTCGGTCACTTCCACTATTTCCTAAATTCCATGTCTTCATCTTTCTTGTTGACGCCCTCATTTTATAACTACTTAGGAAAAGGCATACAGAGAGTGTTCCCTTTTCTGAGCCCTGGCCTGCAAATTTCTTTACTCTATTTTCTCATCCTTGATGGCTAGTTTAGCTGGGAAGAGAATTCTAAAATAAAAATACAGTCTTGCACCCAGGTCACTGGTGGGAATTTATTGTCATTATTAATAGATGACCTCTTTTTTTCTTTGTGGAAGTCTTTAGGATCTTCTCTAAGTCCTTTGTGTCCTGATTCAGTTTGGTGTGCCATGGATTGCTCTTTATTTCAATCACACAGGCGGGCACTTCCGGGGGTTCTCTGGAGACTTGTGTCTTTAAGTTTTGTGAAATTCTTATTTTTTTGTCCTCTCTCGTACTCCCCCCGCCTTTTTCTTTTTTTGGAGACAGGGTCTTGCTCCATCTCCTAGGCTAGAGTGCAGCAATGTCATCATAGCTCACTGCAACCTCCAACTCCTGGGCTCAAGCGATCCTCCCACCTCGGCTCCCGAAGTGCTGGGATTACAGGCATGAGCCACTGGGCCTGGCCTTTTGTCCTCTCTTTTACTCTTCCTTTCACTTTTCTCTTTTCTTTTTAATTTTTCTTTTCTGTTTTCTGGAAAACTACTCAACTCTGTCTTCCAACACTTAATCAAAAATTTTTATTTCTGTAATTGTATTTTTAATTTCTGAGATCATTATTCTTTAATCATTATTTTTTAAATAGACGCTTATTCTTGTTTTATGGATGCAGTTTCTTTTTGGATTTTTCTTAAGATACTAGAGTTTAACATTGTTGAGTTTTTAAAGTTCCTTTTTACTTTCTAAACTATATCTTCTTTCACTGGGATTTCTTTGTTGTTGTTTACTAGCTTGCTTGTTTCTCTTAACTCCTTGGTTGTTGGTTCATATTTTAAAAGTGGGGCAATAAGAACAACTGACTTGGGGAGCTTTCTGCACGTGACCAGCCAGCTTCATTTTAGGGCTCTGGGGTAGCAAGCCAAGTGTGGCACTGGGAGCCTTTACAAGCCAGAATGTTTGGAAAGGATTGTTTCCTTAGGACCCTGTAATTTCTTTAAATAACTCTTTTGTTTGTTTGTTTTCCTAGGGATGGAAGCAGAGGCGACTGTTCTATATACTAGTTTTCAAATAACTCCCTGGCTTTTGTTCCCACAGCTCACGCCTGCCCTGCCTTGTGCCTGGGATAATCAACCTTCAAGCCTGGCTGGGGTCTGTTAAAAAGATGGGATCTCTCTGCTCACACTGGCTGTGGCTTCCTCCTCCTCACCTGCCACTCCTTCTAGCGCTCTGTTCCATCATCTTGCTGAAATCTCCCTCTCCCATTCCCCGGGACACCGTGGGTTGACACCGTTTCAATTCCTTTACCACCATCTAAGCAGGGTCCTTGGAGCGAGAGGAGATAACTGGGTTCAATCAATTTGCATGTTTAACTGAAGGTCCATCCATTTCTCTTCTCCAGGTGAATAGAATTCTCCAGCTCTGGATATTTTCTTGACTTCTCGTGGGCAGAATCGGTTCTTCTTTGTCCTGGGTTCCTCTCCTCTCCTCTCTCACCGCGTGTTGTAATTGACTTCTCCGTCTGTAACCACTGCAGGTCAGGCTGTGAATCTGCTGACATTGGAAGTGACCAAGTCTGGGGAGAAGTCAATCCGGGGTTCCCAGCTTTTAAAAATCACCATTACTACCAGGGCATACCAAAGGCAGGGAGACTCCAGGACTCATTGCCTAGTAGCTGCACACGCCCTCATTAGACACTGGAATGTTACAAGATGATTCCATCAATGTCATAAAGAAACAAACATTAATTGAGTTCAGTGGCTGGGTCCAGAGTACTGGAGGCTGAGATGCCTGGGGGAAAAAACAATGAACAACCTCTGCCCAGCGACACCCGCATCCCCGCCTCCTTCCACCTCTCTGTGCATGCTTCCAGGTGCTTCCTGGCTTTTATTACCCCAGCACAGATGCTGGTACTTCCAAGTCTAACCCTTGGGAGGGTTCTGTGTTCAGCTGCTGCCACATTCAATGAAACTTTATTAAGCATCTAATACATACCTGGCACCATGAGGTCAATTTTCCTAACCCTCACAACCATCCTGGAAGGTGGGTATTATCATCCCACTTTACAGATGAGAAAACGCAGGTCCAAAGTGGGGTAGTGATGCACCTAAGGTTATGACTGGCAGAGATGTCACATGAGCTCAAGTCTCTGGGCTTCTGGCCTAGAGCTATGCTAAGTACTGCCCCTCCTGTGACTTCTCCCTGCACAGGCTGGGTCAGCTGCCCAACTCAGGGCCTGCTGGTCAGAGGGACACAAGTGCCAGGAGGACACTCATCTTCATGGTCATAGACCATCCTGACCTAGGTGTTCTAGTCCTTCCAGCCTGGGGAAGCTCCCTGGGCACTGAACATTGTCTGTGGGGGTCTAGGCTGATGACCTAGAAGGAAAAGAAGAGAGGAACATGGAAGAACAATGGGTGGGGAGAGAGGTGGAAGGGAGGGAAGGAAGCAAGAGAAAGGAAGTAGAAGTGCAAGCACAGGCCATCGGCGGGGGCAGGCCACCTCAGACAGTCCTGCAGGCCCAGCCAGGACCCAGCAGGAGCCATCCAGAGCCCTCAGGAGGCATCCTGGTGTGGTGGGAACTGCAGAGTTGGTCTCAGCTCTGCCACTGACTCAGTTTCCCCATCCATACCAGGCTGTTATGAGGGTCAACGAAGGTATGGATATAAAAGTGCATTATCAACTGAAGAGCTCTTCAGCAGGGAGGGTTCCTATGTTACTGGCACAGCAGGAGGGCAGGGTGCTGTCTGCTCCATTGCCCCTGCCCCCAGAGTGTGACCCAGAACAATCTTGTCTGGCACAAAAGAGACCCCGGAATGAGGAGGTTAACAGGGATGCAGGCCATCTTCTAGGCAAGCCTTTCCCATGTCATGGTCCTCCCTTCACAGGCCCCTCAGCCCAGAGCTCCCACCCTTTCCTCCTGACCTCCACTGCAGGGACCCCCTGCGGCTGCCAGAACCCCAGATTGCTCTTGGGAAGGAGGCAGAGGGTCAGGCCTCCTCCTTAGCACCAAACCCCTGGCAGTTTATGTTCCCAGTGTCGTCTAGCGAGAAATGGAAAAATGTCAGAATTCTAAGTTTTTGTCCCATCAAGATCAAGTTCAAATTCACCATCAGTTCAAAATCTTTTCAGGTGATTTGCAGGACAGGAGGAGAGGAGAAGGCATCAGTGAAATCATGCAGACCACTCAGCTTTGAGTATGGTATTGCTCTGTCAAGTCATTGGCCTGGCGACCTGCCTAGGTGCATCGCAAAAGAACAGAGTGTATCCAGGGATGAGCCTCAGAGAAGCCCTTGAGCATAGCTGACCCCCATGCACCACGGCCCTCCCACTGCACAGTACCCCACTGTGTCCAACAAAAGTCACTCCTGGGCACTGAGATCTGTTTATATGTAGGAGGGTAGAGTCAGAGACGTGAAAATGGCACTGCTAGCTTTGAAGGAGAAAGGGGCTGTGAGCCAAGGAATGTGGGCAGCCTCTGGAAGCCGGAAAAGCAAGGAAAGGATTTTCCCAGAGCCCCGGCAGGAGCGCACTGTGATGCTGACACCGTGATGCTAGCCCAGTGAAACCCATTTTGGATTTATACTCCTTTGTTACAGCAGCGACAGGAAGCGAACCTTCCCATTTTCATGTCTCTGTGACAGTTACAGCATCTGGCAAATTTTACTTCATTCTATATGTACTGATTTCCTCAACTGGGCTCCTTGGCTTAAAAGCTGCATATCAATTAGTTTTTCCCTCACGGTGCTGGCACAGGGCTTGGCCCGCAGTAGGAGCTCAGGGTGCAGGCTCTGCTGATGGAGGGCTGTGTCCCATGTGAGCCAGCATCTAGCACCGGCCTGACGGAGTCACCTCCAACATGTGCTGTCTATCGGGGAGTTTCCTCTTTGGAGCCCACGGCCCTTAACAGAGTTAAATATTCTTCTTTCTTATTAAGGTTTTGACAAATCAAGATTTGCCACACATGCTTAATCATTCTGAGTCACAGGTGCCCGTAAGTGTTCTTTCTCTGAGCAAGTGTGGCTTTCCTGCCTCAGTCTCTGGAGCCTGGCTCAGGGAGTGAAGACGCCAGATCCCAGTAAGGAGGGGCGTCTGGATAAGCCACCTTCTTAGTCTCCAGAGGGAGGGGATTTGAATACTGGCCTTCGATTCAAATGTTCTGCTCCATCCTAGGAACCACAGCTGAGAGAGTTCAGTGCAAAGTAACTAGGATGGAGGGTGGGGAGGGAGCAGCTTGGGGAAGGACTGGAGCCCAGCCCTGTGGACACTGGCTGAAAGAGCCAGGGGTGTTCAGCCTGCAAAAGAAAAAGCTCGGGGGTGCTGGGTGCTGTGTTTAACCAGTTAAAGGGGTGGTACAAGAAGAGGGAGGAGACTTATTCCACAAGGTTTCAAAGGACAGAATGAGGACCAATTGGTAGGAAATGCTGGGGAGGGCAGGGGTGAGATTTTGTCTGAGTACAAGGAAGAGCTTGGCCAGTGCCATCCAGGGTAGGAATGGGCCCCACACGCACCATGAGCTGCCTCCTAGGGAAGGGTTCAGGCCGTGACCAAGCAAACAGAGGAATTCCCATGTTTGTGGAGACAGGTGTGAGGCTGGAAAATGCTCTTTGTCTGTGCCAGTCACCCCTGCTCTGGGTTGAACTGGGTGGATATGAGTGCAACCTGCTGCCCAGGCATTGGTCACTTAGACATTGGCCATGGCCTTGTTGAGCTGCCCTGCACCAAGTGGAAGATGGATTTGCAGGCATTCTGTTGGTTTGGGTGTCTAATGCCCTGGGTCAGTCCACATCCTCACACACACATGTAAAACCATCCTTCCCAGTCACGGGCGTTTTGCAGCTTGCTGTTTCCAGGGGAGGGGGCCTGTCACTGGCCCACAGCTGCCTTCTTGGGTTTTATCTTCCCAGCTGTCTTCGGAAAAGCTCAGTTACAGCTTCATACACAGTCCTTACAGGGCTGGCCCCTGCCAAATGGAGGGGGCCAAAGTGTGGGTCTGGTCCCCTCCCTGGGCTCCTTCCTCTGGACACAGCACCCCCCTCCCAGGGCGTCCCCTCCAGGCTCTGGCCTTTCCCTCCTCCCTGCCCTTGACCTCAACTCACTCTCCCGAGTCCCACTTCTGTCCTAAGTGACCACTGAAGGGCTCTGTGCGGTGACTCTCTCCCGAGAGGTTAGCAATGCTGTGACAGGTCACCGGGTCCTTCATCAGTGGAGAAGGCAGGTGCCCAACCTATCAACCGGCCATATTCAGACTTCAGATACAGGATTAGAGAAAATGGAAAAGTGGGGAGATGTTTCCAAATGCAAATCCCATCACGTTGCAGCTGGGTTCAAATTGTTACTCTGCTACTGACAAGCTGTGTGACTTTGAGTGAACCTGTCCCCTCTTGGGGCCTTGGTGTCCCCATCTGTAGAGCGGAGTCTGGACCACAGGGCTCTTTGCCCTGGTGCTCTGGAACCCTGAGTCTAGCTCCTGAATCGCAGTGCTCTTCTCACTCCTCACCTTCCTACCTCTGTCCATCTACCTCTGTCCTTTCAAAGACACATCCCTGTCACCTGTCCCTCCCCCACCCCCACAGGCTGCACCTGAATGGCTGCCCTGCTCTCTCCCTCCTAACACTCAAGCAGCTGCAGAAAGGGCCCTTTCCCAGAACAGGTGAAAAAGTCCCCTTACAAGTGCCTGCCCAGGCGTCCCTGTCCCCGCCCAGGCATCCCTGTCCCCACATGCATCCCACTGCCCTCACCACACCGCAGAAATGTGCCTGGCTGGCTGTTCTCGTGGCTCCTGGGAGGAGGGGCCCTGGGGAGGTCCTCTCACAGCCCCTGGTTCAGCCCATGCGGTGGCTGGGCACGAGGCTCCTATGAACTGGGAACACTACCTGTGTGCTCTGCAGCAGGTAACTGCCACCCCATTCCTGCCTGCAAGGTTCTCTGTGGCGCATCCTCGGGGACCTCAGCACAGAATCACCCTTTTCCTAGCGCAATAATAAGAGGTCCCCTGTGGGAAGATGCACTCTTGGGACACTCACAGTGAGAATATGGATGAGAAAGTTCTTTGCCACTTGCAGAGCTCTGTGTGAGGAATGGCCCCGTTCAGAAGGTCCTCTGAGAACCCACAGGACACAGTGAGGCAGGCTCTCCCCAGGACTTGGTCTCTCCCTGGCAGCATTTAGGGATGCACATGAGGTCGGCAGGTGCTTCTGTGTCTGGGGACAGAGCTGTTGAGTTCAGGTGATCCCTGGAGACCAGGGAGGGGGCAGGGGAGTGAGTGAGGGCTTGGCTGTGCCCCTCACTGCGTGGCCCTGGGCAAGTGCTTCTCTCTGGAGTTCCCTCAACTGTAAAGCGAGAAGGTTCATTTCCATGCTGTAGACGTCCACGTGCCCCTACTGTGACCTGGCTCTGTGAGCTAAAGGATTAACTGCTTCTCTGGGACTCCTGGACCACTCAGCTCTTGGGTGGCCCCCAAGGCTGGGGCAGCGTGGGCAGCCCGGTGACTGGATGCGGGCCCCAGCGGAGTGACAGATGCCCCTGCTCGGGCTGCTCCTGACCTCCCTTGCTTTGGGGAGAAGTGGGCTGATTCCCAGGGACCCGTTCCCACCACAGGCGACATGCTTCCTGAGCATGTTGTCCTCCTGACTGGTCTGCCCGGTCATCCTCTTTAAACAGAGCCCAGCCCTTTGGGCTTGGTTGATAGACTGAGTTACAGGATGTCACTTAAACGCCCAGTTGGAAACCAATTTTTACATCTTCCTTTCTTTCTGAGTAATTCCTGCTTTTGCTTAGATTAACCAAATGCTTCCTTTTCTGAGCATTTAAAGACTCTCTCTTTTTAGGCAACTTGATTTCACAAGAAGAGGTCAACTCCATCATGGTGGGTCTGTATTTTGGCGGAAAGGGCAGGGTTGGCCTCGTGGCCACCTGATGTTTAAAAGCTCAGGTGAGAGGAATACTATTTAGGGAGAGATGCTGGAAAGAGACGTGGTTCATCCACTCCTCCTGATAGCCTAAAATACGTCCCTCAAACAAGCCAAAGGTCAGAGAGCTGGGGCCTGGACCACACAGCCGGGGCCCTCAGCAGAATTTGCTTATTGTCCTGTGTTGACCCGCTCAGCTCACATGGAGGGATATTGTAAGAAACAGCCTTGTGGAGCTCATGGCTCTGTCATTAGGATACCTGTTGTTGGGGACGTTTAGACTAAGTGACAGAGCATCCACTGTGCAAAGACGCTGAGGAGAAATGCTCATCTGGGCCACGCCCAGGGCTGCTCGCACCCCTCTTCAGCCACTCCCGGTATCTGGCTGCATAAATGCATCGGGATTCCATTTCCTCATTGCCCTTAGGAAGCTTAGAGGCAGAGGTATGGCCCACTTTGGCAAGGTTCTCCTCCCCATTCCTACCTCTCTGCAGCTCGCTTCCTTCTGCAGGCTCAGCCTCTTCCCCAGCCATGAAATGCCAAGAGCCTGGGAAGCCTCCACTCTCCCCCAGGCGGTTTCATGGGGCCCGGGCTCCAGTTGCCTTCTGTATGACAAGCGCCATTGGATGCCTGGAACAGACTCACATGGAACAGACTTGCTAAGCCGGGATGGCTCTGCTCCCGTGCCTGCAACTCGAGCAGAGGCTGACCATCCAGGGCAGTGCAGCGACTCCACAGTGCTGCCCATGCCGCCACCATCTGTGGCCTGTGGCATTTGTCCCCATGGCTTTGTAGCACCTTCTGCCTCATGTCTGCATTTCAGAGGGGAGAAGAGAAAAGAGTAGGGCAAAACTGCATGCTAGCCAAGTCTACCCCTTCTAAAAAAATAAGTGGACATTTTTATCACCTAACATCCATACAGACAAGTGCATAAATCACATGTGCAGCTGGATGAATGATCACAAAGTGAATTTTGAGGTGTTCACTTTCAGCCTTCACTTTTGTTCTTCCTCCTTCTCTTCCCAATTTTAATTTATGCTATCTTGTTATGTTTTATTTGAGCTGCCTCAAATCCTTTCTGGAGCCTGGAGAGATAAGAATAAACACACAAATAGATGAACGAGCGGGTGGGTGGATCTGTAGTTCTCTGACATGTCCAGGAAGCTGATCCAGCCAAAACTACCAGTCCTGAGGATCCCGGCTCCAACCCAGGCGTGAGAAAAGGCCTCCTGGGAGCGATGGGATAGGTGGTCAGAGCAGGGTGAGCCCAGGGGGTCTCTCCTCCTCCTCACTTGTCATCTGGGTCTCCATCCATCCTGCACCATCCTACACCCATCATGAGCACCACTGTGATATTCCTGTCTTAAGACTCCTCTTCTGTAAGAAGTAAAGGTAAGTCACGTTCCTTAATTTGCCAGGAAGAAAATAGCAGATACTGGGGAAACCCAAGCCTGTCACTCCAAGGATTCAGGTGATGGCAGTGGAACCTAGGCTCTTTACTGTCCTTTTGCATTTGTTAAACAGCTATTGGTACTGGGCAAATCAGTATCATATTGGCAGGTGTGGTGGGCAGTGTGACAAGAGGGTCTGAGAGTAGTCAAGGAGGATGCAGGTGTGAACCGTGAACAAGTGTTACCTGGCTGTCTCCCTCCCTCGTTCGCTCCATCCCACCCTCCCTCCTTTCCTTCTTCTCCTTCTTTACCAGACGAGATGTAGTAAAAAGATACGACTTTTTTTATAGACTAACAGGCTGTCACAGTGGTTATCTCATGCCATGTTCCCACTTTATGGATGGGAAAACTGATACCCAGAGGGTGAAGTGACTTTCTAGGGGCCGTGTTCTGGGTCTCTAGCTCTCGTTGTCTTTCTTGAACCTGTGTATCTGGCCACTGGCATTTTTCTCTTCCTTTTGGATTGCTCACTGAGAGGAGTCCGGGACAGGAGAGGTGATGAGGAAGGCAAGTTTCTCAACGAGGGGGGCAGGGCGGGGGAATGGGGTTCCCGGATCGAGCCCACGTGCCCTGTGTCCAGCGCAAACTTCAGTCGTGTAGGGCATTCAAAACAGACCTGTTCATTCATGTCATAATTAAGGAAAACACAGCAGCTCTTGCAGCTCCCATCCCGACCTTTAATTAGGTGTGGTGACGCGCTGGAAGCTGCTCCAGCCGTGAGGACTACCAAGTTGTCAGCTTAATCATTTCAAAGGCTGCTCTGTTTTATTGTGACATAAAATTTGGAAGTCTCATATTAAAATGTACAATTAAATGTGACTTGAATAAATTGCTTTAGGCCAAAGAGAACTTTTCCCTTCTTCCTGCTGCCAGTCCTATCCCCTTCCCCCCCATCTGTTAACTGTCTGCTTCCAAACTCCCTGAATCCCTCCAGAGAAAGGATTGGGAGGGTTCTTTGAAAACACAATGCTTTAAAAGACATTTGTCAAGCTAACCAGTGTCCTGGAGACTAGTGGGACAGGAAGGCAGCCTCTCAGGTAGGTGCGTCCAGGTGGGCTGGTCTTGTGATGATAAAGTAAAGAGACCACCGCCACCACCACCCGTGCTGAAGCCCAATCACCTGTGGAGAAAAGTCCAAGTTGCTCTGCCAGCACACAGGGCCCTCACAATCCAGCTGTGCCCCCACCACCAGTTCTCTTTCCTGCTTTCGGGTCTTTGCTCCCCCTGCTCTGCATCTGGAACGTCCCCCCACCCCTGCAGCCCTTTCCAAATCCCATTCAGCCTCCAAGCTCTGTGTCTGTGTCCCCCCTAGTGTCCCACCATGACTTCCTTGATTGATCCTGGCTGGACAGATCTTTCCCTCCTCTGTCTCTTCAGCGCACGTTGCTTGCACGAGGGCAGGGCTAGTGTTGCTTTGGGTGCTTTATGCTCCTTGCTTAAGTGTCTCAGTCCCTGGGCCTGGGCTCTGGGGGACGGGGCTGAAGCTTGCTCCAGCTTGTCTTTACAGACCCCCAGCAGCGTGCCTGCCTGGAGCCCAGCTGATGGCCACCAAGGTTTACAGGGACTTTTGTTCATCTAGCCTGTGGGTCCAGCCGGTCCCTAGGATCCGACCAGCATGACCCGCCCAGCAAAGGAGCAGGACACTAGGGGCTAATTCCAGGCCAATTCCAGGAGGTTCCTCTTGAGAGACACTGCAGGGCCCATCATGGAGGATGAGGTCTTTAAACTAGAGAGAATTCAAGGAATGTTTTCTCCATTGCAAAAATCATCAAGTCAGCTACAAAATGTGAAATAAACTTCATAGATGAAATTATAAAAGGAAAGATGGCTCGTATTCCCGTCACCTGGAGACAGTCTTCCCTGAAGCTCAGCCTACGCCTGCGAGATGAGGGGCACTGACTGAGGTCAGCCCAGAGCAGAGGGGCAGTTCTGCCACCTGTCCGTGTCCACACTGAACCAGGGACTGGCTTACTTAGACTGGCTCTCTGTGATCTTTGTGTTTTTATAATCTTTTCAGAAAGGACAAGTTTTTAATTTCATAGAATGACCTTTCTCCAGTAAAATGGTGGTCCTCCAAGCTCTTCAGTAGAATTTCATCTGAGGGATTGCTTTTTATGTCCTTGTATGGTAAAATATATATAACATAAAATTTACCAATTTTTATTGTGGCAAAACACACATAAAATTTACTATCTTAATCATTTTAAGTGTACAGTTTAGTGGCCTTAGTACACTCATATTGTTTTTTGCAACCATTACCACCATCCATCCCCAAAACTTTTTCTTTTTTACACAGAGTCTTGCTCTGTCACCCCAGGCTAGAGTGCCGTGGCGTCACCACAGCTCACTGCAACCTCCAACTCCTGGGCTCAAGCGATCCTCCTGCCTCAGCCTCCCAAGTAGCTGGGACTACAGGCGCACACCACCACACCTGGCTAATTTTTTCTATTTTTGGTAGAGACGGAGTCTTGCTCTTGTTCAGGCTGGTCTTGAACTCCTAAAGAGATTTTCTCGCCTCGGCCTCCCAGAGTGCTAGGATTACAGGCGTGAGCCACCATGCCCGGCCACCCAAAACTTTTTTATCTTCCCAAACTGAAACTCTGTACCCGTTAAATACCAACTCCCCATTTCTTCTCTCCTCCTGCCCCTAGCAGCCACCAGCCTACGTTCTGTCTCTATGAACTTGACCACAGTAGGTACTTTATATAAATGGAATCATATAGTGTTTGTCCTTTTATGACTGGCTTATTTCACTTAGCATAATGTCTTCAAGAACTTTCTTCCTTTTTAAAGTTGAATAATATTCCATTGTATCCTCCACAATTTGTTTACCCATCCGTCTGTCAATGGACTTGGGTTGCTTCCACCTTTTGGCTATTGTGAATAATGCTGCTGTGAACACTGGTGTCCTATGCAAGCATCTAGTCAAGTCTCTGCTTTCTTTGGGGTATACACCCCGAAGTGGAATTGCTGCATCATATGGTAATTCTATGTTTAATTTTTCGAGGAAATGCCATACTGTTTTCCACAGTGGCTGCACCATTTAACATTCCCAACAGTACACAAGGGTTCCAATGTCCCCATATCCTTGCTAATACATGTTATTTTCTGTTTTTCCTATAGTAGCCATCCTAATGGGAGTGAGGTGGTATCTTGTTGTGGTTGTAGTTTGCATTTCCCTGATGATTAGTGATGTTGAGCATCTTTCCATGTGCTCTTGGCCATTTGTACATCTTCTTTGGAGAAATGTCTGCTCAGATCCTTTGCCCATTTTTAACCAGGGTGTTTGTTTGAAGGTCGCTTTCTCACGTGTAAAACACTCTCCACCCACTGCTCCCAGGCATGACACTCTGACCAAGCAGCCTCCTCGGCACACTCATGACTGAACACCTCATCGTCATCAGGAGCGGATGCTGAGGACCGAGAGCAATCTTATGCAACTCGCCTTTGGAGAAACACCACTAATAATCAGGTATGGATGGAGATGAGTCTGGGAGTTGTCACTGAGGATTTTAAGAAGGTGACTGTCTGCTTGTTTGTCCCATTGCTATTATTCTATATATTTTTAGTGTTTCTGGCTTCATTCTTCCCGCATGAGGATGGTGCGTAATACTTTATTTAGACCAGGTTTTACCCCTTTGGACAAGTAGGAATAAAGTCATTTCCTCAAACACTGCCTTTTCCCTGCTTGCTAAAGCAACACTCCTGTAAGAAGGACACTCCCACTTGCTGAGCACCTACTGTGATTAGGCCCTGAGTGGGCATCTCACATGTGATTTCCTCCTAATCCTCTCATCAGCTAAGTGCAGCAAGTTGTTATCTGAGTTCACACATGGGGACAGGGAGGTCAGGGAGGCAGGTCAGGACTGGCCAGGCTGAGATTTGGAAAACACCCCGGAGGCTGAGCCCTTCTACCACAGGGAGCACTTCTGTTCCTGGCTCAAGAAATCAGCCGTCAAAGCAAGGGGATGCCGGGAACCGGTGAAGGCCCAGGCGCCTGGTGACGAAGGTGACCCCCGGGGAGAAGTGACACAAGGCCTCCTGTGCCAGCAAGCGCTGATCAGAGATACACCAACTGCCTTAAGCCCAGTGGCTCCAAAAGAAATGTGGAAGACCTGGGCTGGGCCTGCTCTCTTTTAAACTTTAGATTCAAAAATACAAGTGACGGGTCTCTGGATGCCCAGTGGCACTGTGCACTCATGTGTGGAGGACAGAACCAAACGCTAGTCCTGTGACTGAGAGGCCTGGGAGGCTCCAGCTGGGACAGAGGAGTTTCATTCATTAAGCTCCACAGTCCTTAAATATCACTTCACTGCTACTTCTCCGTTTCCCCCTTGACATGGTTTCTGGGGACCACACCTGAGTGCTAGGTGGGCGTCAGGAGTCTGTTTCAGGAACAAATGGCATTTACTCTGTCTCTTCTCTCCTGGGCATTTCCACTCTGTCTATGGACATGTTTAATTCTCTGCCATTTTACAAAATCCCTGTGTGCTGTGAAACTACCCTGTATGGTACTATAATGGTGGATACACGTCATTACACTTGCGCTCAAACTCCCAGAACGTGCAACATCAGGAGTGAGCCTTGCTGTAAGCCATGGACTCCGGGTGGCCATGATGTGTCCATGTAGGGCCATCGGCCATAACAAATGCACCATGCAGGTGGGGATGATGATAATGGGGAGGCTGTGCATGTGTGGGGCAGAGGGTATATGGGACATCTCTGTACCTTTCACTCAATTTTGTTGCAAACCTAAAACTGCTCTAAAAAATAAAGTCCATTAAAAAAGAAGAAAAATAGCTGGATGTGGTGTCTCATGCCTGTACTCCTAGCCCTCTGGGAGGCCAAGGTAGGAGGATCCCTTTAGCACAGGAGTTTGAGACCAGCCTGAGCAAGAGCGAGACTTTGTGTTTTTAGCTGGGCATGTGGCGCATGCCTGTAGTCCCAGCTACTCGGGAGGCTGAGGCAGGAGGATCACTTGAGCCCAGGAGTTTGAGGTTGCAGTGAGCACTCTACCTGGGGCGACAGAGTGAGACTCTGCCTCAAAAAAAAAAAATCCCTATGTCCCCTCCAGGACTGTCCTTTGCTCCAATTCTTGCCTCCAGGACTCTGCCTCCTACACCTGCTCCTTCCACTGCCCTCTGTGCCACCAACATGTCCATCCCAAGGGCTTCTTAAGGTCCTAGGGAGCCCCATTCCCCTTAAACCCTACCCCCTTCCACTCTGCAGCACACTCTGTCCTAGACTCTGTGGCCTCACTCGCTGCAGCTTCATGGTCTCTTTGGGGGCTCCTCTTCCTCTGCCTGCCTCTAATATTGGGGGACCCCAGGGATGCCTTTCTTAATCCTCTTCTTACCTCATTCTGCACCCAGACTCTTTGAGCATCTGATGAAAGTGATGAGCTGTCTCCCCAGAAAAGTACACACCCACGGCACATTTACACGTCCTTTGATGCACATTTTCGGGACTTCGTGGGCTGCATTTCCCTCTCAGGCCTTTAGGTTTGGGGAGTCTGTTTTAAGGGGTGGGGCTGGTGGACTCCAGATGGAGCATGATTTCTGGACAATCTCCCCCTTCTCTATGGCTTCTTACATCTCTGTCCCCAGCCAAGACCCATCCCCTGAGCTCAGACCTGGATTTCAGACTCCACTGGACAGTCCATATTGTGGTCCCACTGGCCTCAAACTCAGCCTGTCCAAAAGAGGTCTGCCGTCCTGCCCACACCTCCCCCTCTCCTGTGTTCTCTAATGGTGCCAACCACCCACTCAGTTACCCAGGCTGAAACCTGGCCATTTGCCTTCACGATTTTTTGTCTTTCATCACCTGTGGCATGGATGGCTAATGGCCCTCCAGGAGCTGCTTACCCCTTCTTCTACCATTATAAGAGTTTTAATTTTGTACATGGTGCTAGAGACTACATTTCCCTTGCAGGCAGGGGCAACCACATGA
>CM052436.1:58012408-58034493 GCA_028533085.1 Varecia variegata
GTGCCAGGGAGGGGTTCCCCCACGGAGGGGAGGCTCGACCCCACACCCCCAGTTCCCTGGATTCTATGTCATTAACTAGAATAGAGACATGTGCATGGGGGGCAGGGATGGGAGTACCCCCTGAGGCAATGCTGGCCCTTCTGGTTCTCCCAGGGGGGCTGGAAGTGAACCCTGAGGTGCCAGGGCCTGTGGGTAGTAAATCAGGCTCTTACTTACACCAACAATAGTGAAATTATTCACTTCGGGGGACGGACTGGGTGCCGTCTGCTTTCTCTGTAGCAGGGAGTGTGCTTCCCCACAAAGGGAGTGCCTTGCTGTGTGGAAACGCACAGGTCCTGCAGCTGCATCTCTGTGGCACCCTCAATGAACTAGTCCCCCTGCGTGGCCTGGTTACTGCCTTGGAGACCCCATCCTGTCATCAGGGCCAGAGAGGACCCTCCGTGACACCTGGAACCCGCCATGCTGCACCTCCTACAGCACGGCTGTCACTGTGCCTCTCCTCCACCGTCCCAGCACCTCTTGTGGCCCCTCCTGCCTGCAGAGGACACCACACTCCCCAGGGCGGCATCCCAGCCCGCCTCAGTGGGCTCCAGCCAAACACTTCTTCTTGCTCTGACTTGGTTTCCTCAACCCACTCGCCCCACATTTCCAGATCCTGCTCATCTTTTAAGGCCATCCTCTACATGCAACCCCAGGCCCACTGCCTTGAACACTCCCATATTTTCAACCTCACCTTGAGGAAGGTTCCGTCAGTGACCTCTCACAATCCCACTCTGCACCAGGCTGAACGCAGCCATGCTTCAGTCTGCAGTAGGTATGTGTGTCTGCACACATGATCCAATGGTGGTGCCAACAGCATGGAATCCACAGACTGGGATTTGAAACTTGGCTCCGTCACTTAGCATGTGGCCTCAGAAATTAGCTAACTGCTCTGGGCCTCAGTTTCCTTATCTGTAAAATGGGGGTAATTAATACCACTCACAGGATTATTTGGCAGATCAGTTTTCAACTGTGCTTGAGTGTGTGTGTGTGTGTGTGTGTGTTGACCACCCCCCCCCCCGGGACATTTTTGTTTGTTACAACTTGGGGTGGGGCTGGCATCTAGAGGGTAGAGGCGAGGGATGCTGCTAAACACCCCGCAGTGCATAGGACAGCTCCCCATAACAAAGCACGATCTAGCCCCCAATGTCATAGTAGCGAGGTTGAGAAACCTGGTATAGATTAAATAATGTATGAACATAATAAGGTACCCAAGGGGTCTCTGGTTCACAGTGGGTACTTCTGGAATGCCTATTCTTTTTTTTTTTTTTTTTGAGACAGAGTCTCACTCTATTGCCCGGGCTAGAGTGCTGTGGCGTCAGCCTCGCTCACAGCAACCTCAAACTCCTGGGCTCAAGCAATCCTCCTGCCTCAGCCTCCCGAGTAGCTAGGACTACAGGCATGCGCCACCATGCCCGGCTAGTTTTTTCTATATATTTTTAGCTGTCCATATAATTTCTTCCTATTTTTAGTAGAGACGGGGTCTCGCTCTTGCTCAGGCTGGTCTCGAACTCCTGACCTTGAGCGATCCACCTGCCTCAGCCTCCCAGAGTGTGGAATGTCTACTCTTAAATGTACCCAATTCATTCCTGTGTTGTCCACAACTCCCAGCACAGTGCCTAACACAGAGAAGCTGGGTGTTAGGATTAGGGAGGAAGGAAGAAGGAAAAGAGGGGATATTCTTATTTGTGCAGGTTCCATGGAAAGTTAAAGACCCTGATTTTGGGATGCAGAGGGACCAGGGTAGTAGGAGGGAAGGTGTTCTCCACATGGACTGTTATCTGGAAGGGAGGCTGGGGGTCGAGACTTCAAGCAGTGCCTGCCCTCCTTGGGCTCCTGGCATTTCATGGACAGGAAATTTTCTGTTTCTGGCTCTGAATCACGGAGCCACAGTGAGGAGGAATGTGGTATGATTCAGGCTGCAGGGCCTGACCACGGCAAGCCACCCCAACGACTATTTCAGTAATGACACTACGCATTTTTATGTCTTCCTTTCATCGCAGATCTCAAAGCACAGTGCAAGCATTAATTAAGGCTCTTGGCACTCCACTAGGCACTGTGCCTAAATATCACTCTCCCCACTTGACTGAGAGGGTAAACTGAGCCAGGGAAGGGCCGGTGGCTTCTGCCCAGAGCAGCTCAGGCCTTGTGAGGAAGGCAAGCTGGGGTTTGGCAGCCACTCCACCTTCCAGCTATGACTTCTGTATCCTCTTCCCAAGCCCTCTTGGTGGGACCATGGATAGAAAGGGTTTCCTGTCTCCCATGGTGGTAGCCAGCAGGCAGGGGCAGCAGGGTGTGGGCTGTGATGCAGGGGTGAAGGGCACAGGGGAGCCCCTCATTCCCCAATACACCCTTGACTGCCCTTCATCAGGCCAGAGACAGGCATGCACCTCCGGGAGCTGCAGTAAGGGCACAGACCTCATCGGCAGGGGAAATAGAAAAAACACTGTTTTTAGGAGGGCCACAGTGGGGTAATTTTATTTTTCCTTGGAATTTAAAATAAATGCTTTTTCCAAAATGTTAACAACAGGTGAATTGGGTTAAGCATATGAGTTTATTATTCTTGCAAGTTTTATGTAAATTAAAAACATTTCTAAATAAAAAGTTTAAAATAAGAAAGCAAGAGAAGAAGGAATGTATTTTCTAGAGCCACAGGCAGAAGCACTTGTGAATACTCCTGGGAGCAGGGAAGTGACAACCTCTGAATCTTCCCCAGCTCCCAGGGTTCCTGTCCCGTTGGGCAGTGGAGAGCAACAGGGGTCCGCAGTCACTGGGAGAGGGTTTGGGGGTGGCGTGAACCCCCCCTATCCAGAGCCATAGTGGCCAATGCAGCCAGGGAATCCAAAAGAAACATTGAGGGAGAGGAGACAAGAGGAAAATGTGCTCTTATTTTAAAAATGTGGTCGAAGAAAACCCCTTCCACTCAGGAACGCAGGCTGTGCGTCCCTTGGCGGGGCGTCCTGGACGTGGGGCGCTGCCCTTTGGCCTGCAGTCCCCTCCCCGCGGCGCGACACTGCCCCTGGGTGACTCACACCCGGGATCGTTTAAATACCGGGCCGCCCGCGGAGCAGCACTCATGCTGCAGCCTTGAGCCATCCGGTCCTCCTCTCGGGCTCCCTCTTGTCGCGGGCGCGGAGCTGCAGGTAAGGGGGTGAGCAGCCCTCCCTCCTCCGCGAGCCGCCCCCCTCCCCGCCCCGCCTTTTCTGCTGACCTGGCTCCCCTGGAAGAGAGTCCAGAAGGGGCAGGGCTGGCGGGATGCCCGGGGTGCTCTCAGGACAGGGCCAGGTAGAGCCTGCGCTGGAGGGGTGCTGGTGTCCTGTCCCCCCACTGCCCGGGCGCCGGGGACCGCCAGCCCCTCCTCGGATGCCTGGCCGGCCTCTTGAGCCCCTGCCCTTCCCATCCGGTGATGTCAACCTGCAGCGCTGAGATGCTGGAGACCTGCAAGATAGGCTGAAAGTTGACTGCGTTATCACACCCCTTACTCACCTCGTTTACCTCTCTCTGGGTACCAGATCCACTGGGGGAGAGTTTCCCTTTTTAAGGTTCAGATTATTGGAGCCTGTGTCCTTTTTGCCTGTGCTGCCTGCCTGTGGTGGCTGCCAGTGGCCTGCCCTGCATCTGGATCTGTCCAGGACCAGCTGGACCTTCCTTCACCAGGTTTTTTCAGGCCAGAGATCCTGTTGTCTTTGCACAGCCGTATAATTGCTGTGGACTTGACTTCAGCAGATGTGCTGGCCCCTGCCTTGCAGTTCCAATTTGGACTTCAGCCGTGGGCTCAGAATTGTTTGGGTTTTAACTTTGCATGTGGCTTAGGTGACTCCATGCTGGCGGCTTCCCCCCTTGCCCACTTGGAATGATGGTCTCGGTGGAGGCTGACTACTTTGGGCAGGGAAGTCAGGGCTGGAGACGGGTTCATGCTGAGGGGTGGTGTGCGTTTAAAGTCATTACTCTTGGACCTTTATCCATGTCTCTGCTCGGACGTACAGCCAGGACTCAGGGCCAAGACACCGACTGTGGAAAATCAGAACTTTCTGGACCCTCCCACCAGTGCCAAAGCACGAGCGCCATTCTACCTCCAGGGCCAAGTGTGTTACCGCAGGGCAGCTGCGATCTCCCTGGGATGACACGTGCTCAGATGGAAGGCGCTGGCTGCCGTCTGCCACGTGTCACCTTCTCCTTTAGGGTTATCTGAGATTATATCGCCTTATCTCAGGCAGCTCTCGGATGTGCTGGTGCCACTGGCTCTGTAATTGAGAAATTTCACGGCTGGTGCTTCTTTCCCTCTGCATCGATTGAACATCTGGGGTAAATTCAGGGCCAGACAGCCCAATTTGCCTGTGGTCTTGAGTCAGCCGGGCGGGCTCAGCAGTGATGAGGCAGGCATGTGAGAGGGGGTGCGGCGAGGCCAGGGGAATGTTCTGGATAGACCCCAAAGAAAGACAGGGCACGGGAGGTTCTCCCCAGGGCTGGGGGACACGACCTTTGCTTGCTCAGTAATGGAGGGGGTGGTAAGGCAGGGGTGGGAGTAGATCTGGACGTGGAGAAATGAGAGAGATGGGAGAGAAGCTGCCCTGCCTCGGTCCTGCCAGTAAACAGGCTGTGACTGCACATGGCAATTTGCTGCCCTAAATGCTGACCACGGAAGAGCAGCTGCAGCTTCAGGTTTCATTGTTTCTCTTGGTTTGGGGACACAGAAGTTAGAGATTGCTTTAATCAGGGACAGAGCTATTTCTGTCTGATTTGGGCTCCAGAGCTAGCCGGAGAAGGGGGCTGTTCATGGACGGTGGCTTCTCCCGTAAAAGCCCCTTTTGGGAGGGTCTGCCTGTCCTGCTGGCCGGTTAGCATCTGCCACCGTGCTTGCCAGGCTAATTACAGTCCTGCTCTGGCCTCTGTAGGAAGCCCAGTTCTACCTCCCCAACCCTGGGAGGGTCCCCCACAGAGACGCTGGAAAGGAGTCACGTTTTCGTGCTCATTTTCTTCTTAAAAATAGTGAGCAGCATTTGTCTTTGAAGGGCCATGAGAGATGAGGGTCACCACCTTAGCAAGGGAGAGGGCGAGGATGTGGCTAGTCTTGCCATGATGCTTTGTGTTTGGGACGCAGCGTTCTGAAAGCAGGGACCTGTGAATGGGGCTATGTGTTATTGAGATTACTGGGGTCAACCCCTTGGTGACCCCTTCTGCCCCTTCCTTCCACTCCTCCAGGCCACTCAGGTGGAACTGAACAAATTGGCAAGCATCAGAGCAGCCTTCAAGAAGAAAATCCCTGAAACTGTGCAGTCTGGGAGTGGGGAGAGGCACTTGGCCTTGGTCAGTGCTGGGCAGGTGGAGGGCGGATTGTATAAGCACCTCTGGTCAGCGTAAGATGGAGCGAAGCCCCTCCTCCCCCCTCCCAGGCACTGCCAGGCACGTGGTTGACGAGGTCCTGAAGCACCAAGCTCTATGGGTAGGGGCCCTGAGTGGGTGTCAGGAGTCTCCGACTGACCGTGTGACCTTGGGAAAGTCCCCTCCTCCCTGGGGTCCCCCTTAGTTTTCCTGTCTACAAAATGACCAGATGGTTTGACCAGATGGTCTCGAAAAGCCCTCGCACCTCTGATGCTCTGGGCTCTCAGCACTGCTTCTGGAAGCAGCTTCTACTGCTGGGTTCCACTCTGCACAAACCCCAGGTTCCTGACAGGTTGCAGAAGGGACCGCTGAGGGAAATAGTGACAGGGGACCTGGGGGAGGTCTTGGCATGACTGACAGCCTCCCGCATCCTGGGTTAGCTCTCTCTGTTCTTGGTGGTCAGGGGCGCAGGTCACGCGTGTGGGCTTCTGCTGGTCTGGGTCCCAGGTGGTGTTTCCGAGTGTGGTCTGCAGACACCTGCGTCAGAGCCGCCTGGGGAGTTTGTTAAACATGCAGAGCGCCCAGGCCTGGGATCAGGATCTCTGTGGGTGGCATCTCCAGAGATCCTGATTTTACTCAACAACAAAAATAACAATTATCACTAACATTTATTGGGTACTCACTTCGTGCCAAGAACTAGTCTAAGTGCTTTATGTGCCTTAACTCATTTAATCCTCATAGCAGCAACGCTATGAGGTCAGTTCTATTAAACAAGCTTCCTAGGCAATTTTTATGAGCTGCCCTGGGGGATGGGAAGGTGTGAACGCACTGAAGCCTGAGCTCTAGGCTGGGCCTCTCGGTCAGATGGTGACTTCAGACTGCAGGATTGAGCACCAAGGAGCAGCGTGATTGAGGACAGCACTGGCTGTGGGGGGAGTGGGGACAGCCCCTTGGCAGCTCCAAGCCTGGCGTCTTCCTTGGGAGCCCTCAGGTTGGTTGGGTGACATCTCTCTGCAGATGAGGCCATGATTAGGCAGCCCTCTGTGGAGAGAGGGCTGAGGCCAGGGAGAGAGAGCCCCTCTCTGGGCCTCAGTTTCCCCAGGTACACTGGGACAGGGCATGGCCAGAGGCTTTTGAAGGCACCCCTCAGCTCCTGGGTCCCATGAAATGGCTACTGGCCACGTGCCGATGCCTAAGTGCCAAGTGGGAGTGCCCTGCCTGGGGAATTTTGGAGCAAGGTGGGCCTGGAAAGATGGGTGCAGCTCCTCAAGCCTCAGCATGAGGGTGGGGCCAGGCCGCGTGTCACTGCTGGTGGTTCAGTGTGACCTACAGAGAAGAGAGGATGAGAATGGGGGGGGGGGCTTCAGGCGAAATTTTCTTCCTGCCCCGGTCAAGGGCCTTTGAATGTCTTTACAGAAGGGGAAACTGAGGCCTGGAGAATTTACCTAAACCCACTCTCCAACTTAGTATCAAGGCCAGAGTAGAACATTGGTCTTCCAGGCTCTCTCCAAAACTTTTTCTCTGTGGCATTAAAATAAAAAGGAGTCTCCTTCCAGGGAAGCTCGTGTTTAGGGAATGTGAATGATGGTATTAAACTAAAAAAGTCCCAACCCACCAACCAACAAAGCCTAAGACTTCAAGGCTAATTATGGGTTCACTCATGACTCACAGGGTGTTTCTGCTAAGAGACCCTGGTTCGAGCCCTTCTACTCCCAGGGAGGGACCGCGTAAGAGTGTCCAGGTGAGCTGTCTGTCCGTCCTTCTCTCTGTCTGCTTGCTGACTTCACGGGGCAGTGGCAGACACCAGCCTGTACCCCTCCCCAGGCACTGGACAGGGCTGCCCTGAGTCGCTGAGGCCGCGCTTGGCTGCCTGGGGGAAGAAGTTGTAATTAGGGCAGCTTTGTGGCCCTTTACCTGCCATCGTCACAGCTGCCAAGCAGCACTGGGCAGCGTGGGCAATTAGGCCACTGCGTGCTGGGCTCCTGAAGGCCTCGGGCCACTGCGCAAGCCTGCGTCACTTGCTGGAAATCTCAGGGCCCGGCCCCCAGCCCCAGCTCTGCGGCCCCTCATTCCCCTGAGGGCTCTGCAGCTGGGCTTGAGGTGAGCTCCTCGGAGGGCGCGTGGAGCCATCAGTGAGAGTTGCGGCAGCGAGACGTGCTGGAAAACAGGAAACTTCTACATGTGGTGCTGGGGTGGGCTCTGCAGATGTGAGGAATTATAAAAAGAAAAATCTGCAAATTCTTGCAGTATTTGTTGCACTGAGTGTGGTCCATTTTAGACAGCAGTGGCCCTGTTCCCATGGGGAATTCTCCCTGCACTCCTCCTCCCAGGCCACGAGGCACCTTCCCCAGCTGGGGAGCGCAGACTCAGAGGAGACCATATAAAGATGGGTTCTTGGAGGGTGCCTCGTCCTACACTGTCAGGTAGACATGGGGAAACTCAACAGAGACTGCTCTGGACTGGCCAGGTGACGGGCACTTAATTTAGTCTCTGATACTTGGGCTGTGATGCCGTTTTGAAGAATGCTGAGTATAGGGGTATACATTAAAAATAAACAAGTGCTAGCTAGCACGTCACTGGGAGCAATTAGAGCTTCACCTTTTATCAGTCAGTCCAGGGGGTAAATGTCTTATACACACATATACCAAGGGGACGGGCAGACACCCACACCTGCCCATGCAGACCCCTGTGAGCACAGGAACAGCTGTCCTGGGGGATGGGTCTCGTATCCACGCTCTGGAACTCAGCCTTAGAATCCTAAAATCTTAGGATTGGACAGGACATCAGCTGTCTTCTAGTCCAGTGCCCTATGAGGGCACAGCTTTCTTACCACGTGGCTTCTCAGCTGCTGCCTGCTCACATCTGGTGGTGGAGTACTTGCTACCTCGGTGAGGTTGCCCATTTTGGCTCTGGACAAGCTGTCTTCGGTGGTGGACTGACATCTTCTCTTCCACAACTTCTGCACACTAGTGTTGACCCCTAGAGCCACCCTGAGCTAGGTCACTTTTTTTATCCCATGGCAGCCCTTCATGGATACTGGGAAAGTGCCTGTGGACTCCTCACATCTTCTCTTGTTCTGGCTGTTCATGCACAGCTACTTCAACAGGTGCACAGATGTTCTCGTTTCTGGGTCCCCTCACCATCCTCTAGAAGTTCTTCAGGAGGCCAGTTTGTCATTGGCCTTCTTAAAGTTCAGAGTGGAACTGAGCACAGCACTACAGGTGTGGCCTGATCAGGGCAGTATAGAGTGAGACCATCACCTCCTTTGTTCCACACTTGATGCTTCTATTAATCCAGTTTCAGGTCACATTAGCTTTTGTGGGCAGCCTCCTTTCTTTGTTACTGTCAATAAAAAGCCCAAAGTTTTCTCCTAAGGTAGATGTTGAGCCACTTTTTCTGTGCCCTCTGTTTAGGCAGTTAGTTTTCTGTTCTTAAGTTCTGGACCTGACATTTGTCTATACAAATGTTTTGTTGTTGTTGTTGTTGTTGTTTTTTTAAAGAGATAGGGTCTCCCTTTGTTGCCCTTTGGGCTAGAGTGCAGGGGCATGATCATAGCTCACTGCAGCCTCAAACTCCTGGGCTTAAGTAATTCTCCTGCCTCAGCCTCCGGAAATAGCTAGGACAGGTGCATGCTACCCGACCTGGCTAACTGTTTTTCTATGTTTTGGAGAGACAGGGGTCACACTATGTTGCCCAAGCTAGTCTTGAACTCCTGGCCTCAAGCGATCCTCCTGTGTCAATCTCCCAAAGTGCTAGGATTACAGGCATGAGCCACCACGCCTGGCCACAAACTCATTTTTTTGTATGTGTCCATAGATTAATCTGGCCCCATTCCTTTGCATTTAGACTCCATTGGCCAAGGTATTCTTTTTCCTTTGTTTGTTCCACTGTTCTACATACTTAGTCAAGTCCTTAATGTGAAAGTACAGCAGGTCAGGGCTTGGGTGGGCTGTGAATAAGTGAAAATCAAGGTCTGTGTGGGTGGGGGATGGGCTTGTGGAGTGGCAGGGGAGGGGTGCATGGGGCTGAGGCCAGATTGGATTATTGGAATATTTTGAGTGATGAGCAAGGCTCTAGACTCTGTGAGTTCAGGGGCATAAAAAGAGACCAGAGAAATACCTTTTCCACCAGCATTATATGTCATCGTTTGAAATTCCTTCCTCTGACTCGGGATTTTTTGCTCATTAAAAGGAGAGACACTGCTTACCACTGAAAGAACTCATCTGCAGACCTGGGCTTTCAGCTCTGAGCCTCAGTTTCTCTGCTTCCTGACTCTCCATACAGTGACGGGAATGTAGGACCAGTAATTACTGCTTAACCCTTAAGGAGATACAGACACTTTTGAACCTCGGATGGAAGTTATAGATACTTTCATGTATACACAGAAATTCTTAGTCCCTTGACTAAGAATGCCACAATGAGAAGCACTTTGAGACCCTCCTGCCTTCAGGAGTCTACATATCCATGCCGTGGCTGGGCGTGGAACACCTGCTCGCATTCGCACAGCACTGTGTGGTGCCCTCACGTCCATTCTGCCATCTGCTCCTCACAACAGCCCAAGAGCAGGGCAGACATTATCATCCCCACTTAACAGATGAGGAAGCTGAAGCTTGGAGGCCTCAAGCTTCATTTGAGCTCAAAGTGTTAGTTAGTGGTCCTTAGATATTCATATACTGACCAGCACCCATGCCCCATGTCTCCACATTCTACACACACACACATTTATACGTATTTATCATCATTTTCAAACACCAAAACGTTCATGAATTTGCCCCCATTCTCAGATCACCACTGTGCCTGAGGAAGCATCTGGATCTCACACCTTTTAGCTCAAAGTGCATGCTAAGTTTTCTGGAACCCACTCAAGGCCACCCAGTGTTTCTTTGTGGAAACTGGGACTCACACCCAGAAGGCCAGCCCCAGGCTTGGGCTGAGCCCCAGCGTGGTGCAGACACATCATTTTCTTTTATTGGGAAAGTGGTTTGAATTAAACCTAGAGGAAGCACGTGTGAAAGGGTTAACAAAGGGCCAGGTTGCTGGCAGTGGTGATGGGCTGGGTAGGACAGGGCCAGGTGTGGGAGGGGAAGGGCTGAGCCTCCCCTGCAGTCCTTCCTGGAAGGTGAGCGTGTGGTCCTGACTCTGCTGGCTGCTGCTCCTTCCTGAAAACCACCGTGTTTGTGGCCTCAGCATCTTCCCCCAGGTTCAGGCCTACGTATTTGTTCTTAGTCCTTCTCTGTTCCTCTGGACAAGGCTGTGTTCACCCAGCATGTTCAGGTGCTGCAGACGGATAAGATGCAGTTCCTGTCCTAAGGAACCTGTAGTAGGAACCTGTATGACCTTGAAAAGCTTATTGACTAAGGAAGGAGACAGCCAGGAACAACAGGCAGGAACACAGTGAGTGCCATACAAGGCCGTGGTGGCATGGCCAGTGATGGAGGTTGGGAAGACCACCTGCATGGGAGGGTAGCTAACACTGACTTGTGGAATCTGGGAACACATCCTAGGGGTGACTGCATTGGAGCTGGACTTGGAGGTATGGGGAAGATTTGGATAAGACCGAGACACTCCAGGTGGGGGGAATTGCTTGAGCAAAGGCACAGAGGTAGGAAGGTATGGGGGAGGCAGAAAGGCCTGCTGACCAGAGCAGAGGGAGCATGAGTTGGGTACATGATGATGGGGTTCACTGTTGGCACTGCACGTTGACATTGGCTTAAAACTAGCTGGTGTCAGTGAGGTGACCCTAATAGTGTGTGCTCTCTCTCCTTGCAGAGGCCATGCCACTGAAACATTATCTACTTTTGCTGGTGGGCTGCCACGCCTGGGGTGCAGGGTTGGCCTACTATGGCTGCCCGAGCGAGTGTACCTGCTCCCGGGCCTCCCAGGTGGAGTGCACTGGGGCGCGCATTGTGGCAGTGCCCAGCCCTCTGCCCTGGAACGCCATGAGCCTGCAGATCCTCAACACGCACATCACTGAACTTGGCGAGTCCCCATTCCTCAACATCTCAGCCCTCATCGCCCTGAGGATTGAGAAGAATGAGCTGTCACATATCATGCCCGGGGCCTTCCGCAACCTGGGCTCACTGCGCTATCTCAGCCTCGCCAATAACAAGCTTCAGGTTCTGCCTATCGGCCTCTTCCAGGGCCTGGACAACCTGGAGTCGCTCCTCCTGTCCAGCAACCAGCTGTTGCAGATCCAGCCGGCCCACTTCTCCCAGTGCAGCAACCTCAAGGAACTGCAGTTGCACGGCAACCACCTGGAATACATCCCTGATGGCGTCTTCGACCACCTGGTGGGACTCACCAAGCTCAATCTGGGCAAGAATAGCCTCACCCACATCTCACCCCGGGTCTTCCAGCACCTGGGCAACCTCCAGGTCCTCCGGCTGTATGAGAACAGGCTCTCAGATATCCCCATGGGCGCTTTTGACGGGCTTGGCAACCTCCAGGAACTGGCCCTCCAGCAGAACCAGATTGCCATGCTCTCCCCCGGGCTCTTCCACAACAACCGCAACCTCCAGAGACTCTACCTGTCCAACAATCACATCTCTCAGCTGCCCCCTGGCATCTTCATGCAGCTGCCACAGCTCAACCGTCTCACACTCTTTGGGAACTCCCTGAAGGAGCTCTCTCCTGGCATCTTCGGGCCCATGCACAACCTGCGCGAGCTTTGGCTCTATGACAACCACATCGCTTCTCTGCCTGACAACGTCTTCAGCAACCTCCACCAGCTGCAGGTCCTGATCCTCAGCCGCAACCAGATCAGCTTCATCTCCCCTGGTGCCTTCAACGGGCTGACGGAGCTTCGAGAGCTGTCCCTCCACACCAACGCGCTGCAGGACCTGGACGGGAACGTCTTCCGCATGTTGGCCAACCTGCAGAACATCTCCCTGCAGAACAACCACCTCAGACAGCTGCCGGGGAATATCTTCGCCAACGTCAATGGCCTCATGACCATCCAGCTGCAGAACAACCAGCTGGAGAACCTGCCGCTGGGCATCTTCGATCACTTGGGGAACCTGTGTGAGCTGCGGCTCTATGACAACCCCTGGAGGTGTGACTCAGACATCCTTCCGCTCCGCAACTGGCTCCTGCTCAACCAGCCCAGGTTAGGGACAGACACCCTCCCGGTGTGTTTCAGCCCAGTCAATGTCCGAGGCCAGTCCCTCATTGTCATCAACATCAACGTTGCTGTCCCCAGTGTCCCCGAGGTGCCCAGCTACCCAGACACGCCAGCATACCCAGACACACCAGTGTACCCAGACACACCCAGCTACTTCGACACCACATCCATCTCTTCTACCACTTCATTAACCAGCCCCATGGAAGACTACACCGATCTGACCACCATCCAGGTCACTGAGGACCGCGGCACGTGGGGTATGACCCGGGCCCAGAGTGGGCTGGCCATTGCCGCCATCGTCATCGGCATCATTGCCCTGGCCTGCTCCCTGGCTGCCTGCATTTGCTGTTGCTGCTGCAAGAAGAGGAGCCAGGCGGTCCTGATGCAGATGAAGGCGCCCAATGAGTGTTAGAGAGGCAGGCTGGAGCCGGGCTGGGGAGTGGTGGGACTGGAGGGTCTGGGAATTTCATCTTTCTGCTTCCACCCCTGGGTCCACAGAGCTATCCCCTGATCACTCCTTCTGGGCCCTGGAGAAAGGTGCCCCCAACCATTCCTGACCTGCTGTATTCTCCTGTAGAGAATCAGGTCTTGCAGGACCTCCTTACCACCAGGGAGACCCACTGGCCAAGGACAAATCCCTGGGGGATTTCCAACTCACATCTCTGGGGCTCCTTCAAGGGGGCTTCTCCTCCACATCCTCACCGCCTGTCCTCCAAGAACAACCCTCCCTGCACGCAGGCCCCTTCCTGGCCTCTGTGGACTCAGTCATTGCAAAGCCTGCTCACTTTGTGGGAATAGTTCTCCGCCAAGACAGCCCTCTCCTCAAAGTATTAATATTATGTAAGTTGATTTCCCTTCTTTTGCACCTCTTGTCTGTGCTGTGGCTTGATCCCTCAAATGAAAGTTCTCGCCTTGATTTTCTGCTCCTGGGGGCAGGGTGAGTTCTCACCTCAAAGAAGACTTCAAACCATTTAGTTGATTTCTTACCCACCTGCTGAGTGCCCTGCCTTTGCTGTGAAAGAGAAGGAAAAACCATACTGCTCAGTTCCTGGAGACAGAGCCGTCATCAGCATCTCTCCTGTGACTTCCATCTGGAAAAGGAAGAAAGGCACCAGCACAACAAGTTCAGCCTGTTAGAGAATGATATTTCCAAACTGCAAACTTTGCTTCGAAAATTTTAGCCCTTTAAGGAATAAAATCATGTAGAATTTCAGACTTCTAAAAACATGAAAATCAGCTTATTGGTACTGGACGGAGAATGAAATCTGGTACCTGGGGATCCTTGTGTTCACCCCTAGGTTGTTTTTTTTTTAACTTTATATTGAAGTGCACACGCAGAACAGTGGGAACATAACAGTGTCCAGCGCGATGAGTTGTCACACACTGAACACACCCGTGTAATAGGCATCCAGATCAGGAAGAAAAAACTTCACAAGTGTCCCCACCCCAAGCTTTTCCAGGAGAATACTGGTGTTTCTGGAGATGACATGCACTTACCTGGGACCTGGCACCCCATGAGCCAGGGTGGGTCCCTCACAGCCCCCCACAGCCAGCCGGTGCAAAGGCCCAGCTGCCCACAGTGGAGGAGAAGATGTGGGATGGACAGGACAGGAGACACTGGCCTGGACAGGAGACCTTGTTAAACCCTGAGACGCTGAGACCTGCGGCACCCAGGCGGCTCAGGTCAGGAACACTCTGACTATGGAGGCCCATGCAACCGCTCCCCTCCCTGCCAACACGCTGTCTGCCGCTCACTGGAGGACCCTCTGCCTGGGGCCTTTTATGGGCATGACATGCCTGTATCTGTTTTTAATTTTCATTCTCCATTTGGGGGAAGTGAAATAGCTCAGAGATGAGATCCTTTAATTGAAAGGCCAAGTGTAATGGAATCCAGCAATCTCTCTAACGTCGTGGTAAAACCCTCCATCATCATTGCAGTCAGCTAGCAGCTAAACTTCAGAATTTTCATCTACAGCAGGCAATGTCAGGGTACGCCAGCAGGTCACACTGAGTCTGGGGACGCTCTGGAGCTTCCTTTGCCTGTGGTCTGGTTATGAGAGTTGAGTTGCTCTGGGGTTCTTCTCCTTGAGCTACAGTCAAGTGAACACCTGCCTTTGTTGTCCCTCTCGCTACACACATACTCACCCACCGTCAGAGAAAGTATGCCCACAGTGACACATGTCTTTTTCTGGACAGCCGGTCCGCCAGTTTAGAAGTAAAAACAGTGAAATGGGGGACTTTGGGTCCCATGTCTGCCCAGGAAAGAAGTTCAGCTGACTCTGCAGGGACCGGGAGATCCAGTGCCCATCCTGAGCATCTCTTGCTAGTTCCCTGTGTTCCACAAGACAACTGTGAAACCCTCTGGGCCTTACAGCATCGTGCTGACAGGGTGACCAGGTTTCCCCCCAGTCCCTGGACAAAAAGGGCCCAGGAAGGGATGTTTGTAAACACTAGTGCATGTTGTAGCTGTTTGCTCTCTGTCCCAGGGAAGCCGGGAGAGGTGGGGCCTGTCAGAGTCAAGAGACTTCATCTCCCCAAGGCAAATCTGGGTCTTCAAGATATTTTCAAAATATCTGTAGCAACTGGAGGACATGTACCAAGCCTTGCCAGGGCCCAGAAAGAAGTGAGCCCAGAGCCTGGGGCATCATTCCACTGACAGTGGCCCACGACATTGGTCCTGGGGCCAACAGGGGCAGCCCAGCCTGTTCTAAAAAAAGGAAGCAGGGTTCAGCGCCACATCCCTTGTACCCAGAACCGTCAGGTGCTCCTTGTGAGCTGACTCCAGGCTCCAGCATCTCTTCGTGTATAGGCACAAATGGGAGAGGGGCGGAGAGAGGTAGGAACCCTCCTCATCCAGCATCCGCCCTGCCAATCCTAACTCAGAACCCCTGGGCATTAGCCGTGATACTGGGGTACCTTCCTCTCTGGCCCGAAGGCTGGCCTGAGGCAGCTGTCCTCAGATAACGCCAGCCAGAAGCACAACACTTGGGCGAGGGGTGGGGACCCTTTGTGCGAACCCTCTGAGCCTGCCTCTTCCTTTCTCCCATCAGAGTGATTGGATGGAGTCTTCCAGCCTCCTCTTCCTCTGCAAGCCCTTCAACCTCTCTGAACCACCAGCCAGGGAGCTGCCAGAAAAGCTGGGTAGAGTCTCCTTTCCAACAGGATGATGCATTTTCTCAATTCTCAGGGCTGAAATAAGCCACTTGGTCCCCGCAAAGTCGGAGTAGGGTATAGAATTCGGTTTGCTTCCCCTCTGTTCACTGGCTCCTGGCCAGTTCCACTCCCCTGTGGAGTGCGAGGGGGGTGGAATGTTGGGGAAAGATAACAAAAGCCAGTTAGAACAACTGTTTTTGTTTTTTTTTTAAGTGCTTACTGTGCACAAGCACCCTTCAAAGCACTGAACGGGCATTCTTTTTAACCCTCCAACACTCCTGCGACATGAGCACTACCATCGCCCCCTTGTGGTAGGGTACAGAATCGCCTGCTCTTCCGCACATCATTCAATATAGGCTGTGGATTTTACTTCTCTCTTCAAAATTCATGCAAGAAAGGCCTGTCTTGGGCTTTCATCATTAAACCAAAGAAAATTGGGGGTCACTCTCCTGTTCTCCCCGTAGTCTTAGCCATTGGAACCTCACTTAGTACTGTATGGACCAAAAGCTTTGTAAATACAGAAAAGACTAAACTCACCCACCCATGCCAGATAACTGGCCCCTCTCTCGGGAATTGCTGGACTGTGTGTGTCGTTCCTCTCTGTAGCATTTAGAGGTACGACACAGTTCCTAGAGTTTTTCATGGGCAACAACACGACTTCCACAGCCTTTCAGATGTCCATGCAGAGCTGTTCCAGGAGGGCTTCCAAGCGCAGGAAGCTGTGGAGAGCACACAGCTGGCATCATCCAGATACCTAGAGCTGGTAAACAGACACGGGTGTACCCTAGCCTTTTGCTGTGAACCACTCAAAGATTAGCCCACAGATCTCACAGTCAGAACTCCGGGTTGCTGGGGAGGTGGAGGTGGTTTGGGGGAGGAAGCCATCGCTTGGCTCAGAGAGGGTGGGCCACCAGGAAACTCCTCCCAGTCCCAGGTTTCTTCTTCTCCTAGGAGACATTGTTCTCACCAACCCACTGCCTCCAAGCTGCCCTTCAAGAGTAGACCACGTTTGCCTTGCTTAGAGAATCACTGCAAATAGTCCCAGGTGCTTGGCGATGCATTTAGAGATTTCTAGGCCCCCAGGGTCTCATGAGCCCTGGTGGGCAGGGTTGGGGGTCTATCTTTTGCTGGATGCTGCTTGTAGTAAATTCGGTGTACAGAATCAACAATAAATGGTTTACACAGGACACGTGTGCTCTCTGTGGACATCTTGGGTAGGGGTCTCACACCCGTGGGTTCTGCCACATTTGTGCAAGGCTGACCCAGATGGCGCCTCACAGAAAGTAGATTCTGGGTTGAGAACAGGCCTTTGGAAAGTGAGTGGGAACCAGAAAGGAGACAACAAATGACATTTATGGGCCACTCTGGTGGGAAGGGACCTTAGGAATAGGTTCAACCCAATTTTATAGATGAAGAAGGTAAGCTCAAGGATGGAAATGAATTTCCTATGGTCACCCTTCAACTAGTGGCTGAGCCAGTCCTGTGACGCAGGCCTCCGGGCTCCCAGGCTGCAGTTTCTTTTATGTCACTAGGAAGGCACTGACGTTCACTCTGTGTTTTTTCAACACACACACACACACACACACACACACACACAGAGTGGCAGTGGGTAAGACAGTCCTGCCCACCTCTGGGCTCTTATCACTGCTTAGCACCAGGTGATGAGTGAAAGGCTCTCAGAAGCCACTGTCTGAATGGAGGGGACTCCCTCCAAGTGTCTAGGGGTCCCCAGGACTCTTTCAGTCTCTAGGTTTTAGGGGCTGCCCCAGCTGCTGGTGCAGGTCCAGCAGTTAAGAGAGGGCTGAGCTGTCCCTTTATCCTACCATCATGCCCAGGAAAGGGGCTTCAAACCACATTGGCCTGGGCTGTCTTGGCTCGTCAGATCCCTCCTGCCAGGTGCAAGCCTGTCCCAGGAGGTTGGGCCAGGACAGGGGTCAATAATGTTCACCATATTATAGGGCCCCGTTATCTCTTCCCTAACCACTGAAACTTAGTCCACTCAGGGAGGTTTCTGGAACCCTGGACAATGGGGAAAGGATTAAAATCTTCATCCTTATCTCCCAGAAGATCCTGGGGTTATTAGTGCAAATCTCCCTCCACACCTGCACAGGAATGCCCAGCGTCCTTCCAGCTGCAGGTATCTGCAGTTTGATTTCACGCACACACACCCCTGCCTCCCCAGGCCTCTGCCATACCCATTCCACAGATGAGAATGCAGAGACTCGTAGAGATCAGATAACTTGTCTAAGGACGAGCTAGTTAGTTGAGGAGTCGGAATTCAAACCTGGCTCTATCTAATGGCTAATTTCTCTCGCTCACCATGCCACGTTGACAAATGGACAAGCTGCATTTCTGGAGGTGAGTGTCGCCTTAAGTACCTGTCCAGAGCCCAGGGCAGTGTTGGGCTGTTCCCAAGCCTGTTTGTGCGACCCCTTGTCCTCCACCATTCCTCCAGGCCGCCATCCTGGGTGCCACGGAAGGTGGCGCTGGGCACACTTTGTCCACAGCCTTTCTCCCCTCTGCCAGGCTCCTGCTCTCCTCTGCCCAAGTGTGGATTTGTAACGCGTCTCCACTGAAAAATGCTTTCTTGCTACACTCTATCAGACGGTTACAATTTGGCTGATGCAATCAGCTTACATGCTAAAGAAATATTAATTCGCACTTGTAAAAAGAGTGAGATAAATGTTAACACCATGCAAGAAGTTAAAAAGCCATCAGACTACTTCGAATGGTAGACTCCTGGCACTGAAAACGATCTTAGATTGCTTGTCTAGTTCATTCTTTCTCCTGCACTCCTTAAAACATACACACATGCATGCACACTCACACCACACACACACACTCACACATACTCACCACACACACCACACACACAACACCCACACTCATTCTCACACACACTCACACACACTATACACACACACCACACGCACTCTCACACACACTCTCACACATCCACACTTACCACACACACTCACAACACTCACACCCACTCACACACACACTCACTCACCACACACACTCTTCACCGTGTCCTGCAGCCCCTGGTTGAATCCTCCAGAGACAGGAAACTCACTGCTTCCCAAAGCCACTTCTCGAGTCCCTGGGTAGCCCTGAGTGTGAAGGTGTCCCTCTCCATATCGTGCCACAATTCACCTCCCTAGGATTTTTTCCTTTTTAACTCAGAAAGGGTTTAGAAAATTAGTTCATTAAACAAAACAAAACAACAAACCTACAACCTCCTAGAACTTCCCCAGCATCGAGAGCCCTGCGGGGCTGGCCGGCTGCCCGAGGTCAGGCTCTGAATCCTGTCCCCTCCCTTCATGGCCTCGCCAACCCAGCAGCCTGCTGGGAATTTCTGGGGCCCGGCGGGTGCCCTCGGGGTCCTACAGGTGCCAAGCCTGCAGCCTCAGGTGGGATTTCGGCCCCGCCTGGGAGCTGCTCGTGGGAGCAGTTCAGGGTCATTTTGTAATCTTCACAGGCCGTGCCCAGACTCTCTCCTGTCCTGTGACCCTGGTGACATTCTGGGAACTCTTAGGCCACGTGAGGGGAGGAACCACTGTCCGGAACTTTGCTCAGTGCTGGGCTGGATTCAGCCGACCACAGGCCACACCAGACGCCCCTCTGCTCCCGAGGAAGACCAGGGTGGCCCGGGCCTCACGGTAGGCTTCCTGGGGTCACCTCAGGGCTCCTGGGTCTGTGGGGGCGTGGGGGGCAGCAGAGGGGCTTGCCGCTCTTCCCAGGTTTCAGAGGTTTCCCAGCTCCAGGCGGTGCAGTTTCTGGGTCCCCCTCCCCCGGGGGAGAAGCCCCTGTGGTGCTCGGCTGGTGTCGGCTAGTGTCGGGAGGTGGAGGAAGGTCGGGTAGGGGACTGTGAAATGAAGGTGGCCCCGTCCCGGCCTCAGGGAGCTCCTAGTGAGTGGGGGATGAGCAGGGTGACCAGATGGCCAGGTTTGCCTGGTTCTGCCCAGTTTACACTAGTCATCTTGGCACATTTGTGACTAGCGCGCCTTTTCATTCCCAGAAGTGTCCTGATTCATGTGATAAAGTGTATGGTCACTCCAGGAATAAAACCTGCAGGCAGCTCCCCTTTTTTGAACATTTGCCAGGCATTGTGTTAAGCACTTTATATTTACCATCTTATTGAGTGCATTGATCATCCAATTGAGTACTAATTTTAACCCAAGGGCTGGGGTTACAGTTATGGCTGGGGAAACTGCGGCTCAGACAGGTGGAGTGGCTTGCCCAGGCCCACACAGCTGTAGGTGTCGGTGTCAGTGTGAACCCAGGTTACAGCCCAGGCAGAGCCAAAGCTGCCCGCTCCACTAAGCAGGATGAAGAGTAAGGCCTGAGATGCGCGTCACTGAGCGCCGCAGACACAGTCCCTTCACCCAGCACACATGGCTTGCACATCTTCTTGGTGCCCAGCCCCGAGCCAGGTGCTGGGTGCAGACCTGGGTGCAGAGACACTGAGGCAGGACTCCAGCCTCACAGGCTCGGTTGAGTGGGTGCAACCAACTAGAGCACAGAGCAGAAGAGCCCAAGCATTCAACAGAGGACAAGAGGGGACTGTGGATCTGAAGGAGAGGCAGTCAAGGAAGGCTTCAAGTGTGACTTGCACTGGCCTGGGAGGGTGAGTAGAATCTGGCCAGGCAGTAACAGGGAAAGGCTGGTGCAGGCATTCTGAAGTGAGAGGGACTGTGCAAACGAGGGTCTTGGGGGGCCCCACAGTGGGAGAGGCCAACAGTGCCCAGGTTACAACCTCCTCAAGTTCCAAATGTTAGCCATCTTCTCTTCCAGATTACTAACGCAGCTGACAGACAAGCTCCCTTGCGCCTTTGCAATATCACTGCCAAGAGGGAAAGAAATCAAGTCAGCCAGCCCCTACTATGTGCTTAGAGCTGTGCTTTGCAATTCACATGATTATCTCAACCGTTATAATAAGACAGCTTTCAACCTTATTGCAAAAGTAATATATGTTTCCTATTTATAAATGTAGAACGTAGGCCAGGCGCAGTGGTTCACGCCTGTAATCCTAGCACTCTGGGAGGCCGAGGCGAGCGGATCATTTGAGCTCAGGAGTTCGAGACCAGCCTGAGCAAGAGTGAGACCCCGTCTCTACTAAAAAAAAAAAAAAAAATAGAAAGAAATTATATGGACAACTAAAAATATATACAGAAAAAATTAGCTGGGCATGGTGGTGCATGCCTGTAGTCCCAGCTACTCGAGAGGCTGAGGCAGAAGGATTGCTTGAGCCCAGGAGTTTGAGGTTGCTGTGAGCTATGATGACACCATGGCACTCTAGCCTGGGCAACAGAGTGAGACTCTGTCTCAAAAAAAAAAAAAAAAAAAATGGAACATACATTATTAAGCAGAGGGACAAAACTTAAATCACCCCAATTCTATTTTTCAGAGATAACCACTGCAAATATTTTGTGTATAATCTTCTATTATGTTTTCTATGCACAAATATACCTTAAAAGTGGAAACGTAGCATTTTGGGACTCAATATTTATTTCATTTAAGGTATTGTAAACTTCGTGTCAATAAATACATATCTATAATATAATTTTAAAGACAGCACGGAAGGTTTCCATTGCATCCGTGTAGCACAGTTCATCTAACCAACCCCTCATGTTGGACATTCAGGTTGTTTCTATTTTTTGCTATGGTCCAACGCCTGTCATCTCATTTAAGAGCCACAGTAGCCTTAACGATGCTGTAATTTAGGTATTATGGTGGTGATTATAGAGATTGTTCTGGAGTTACAGTTGCAGAAGCTGGTACTCTGAGAGGTGGCTTTCCTCCCTGGGACACAACAGGGCGGCCGTGGGTCGGCTGGCCAGGGCGGGAGCAGAGGGCGGGACCCAGCCCCGGCCTGACCCCTGGGCCTCTGGGCTGATTTTGCTGGGTGGAAAGGAAAGGAGCCCAGGTCCAGGGAGCAGCAAGTCTTCTTTGGGGAACTGGATGAGGCAGCCAGGGGCCCTGGACGAGTCTCGGAAGCCCCTCTTTTTGCTTCCAGATGAGCTAGATACAGCGCAAGTGGCAGGATCCAGCCCTGCTGGTGAGGCAGCTGCCACGCGGTCAGTGTTGAGCAGCAGTCCCCTGGGCTCCCAGCACCCTCTGGAAGGAGTGAGGTTTAGCTCTGTGGCGGATGACAGACTGGCTTGAGGCATGCACAGAAACATACCAACTCTAGAGCAATTGGAGAAGAGGAAGGAGAGGCTATTTGCACCCAGCCAACTGAAAAAAAAAAAAAAAACCATAAACAGCCAGACTTCCTTGGCTTGCTGAAAGTGTGGAACATTTTTGTGGGCATTTGCTTATTTTATTCCCAGATGGGGGGCAGGAATCCTTTGGCGGTCACTCTCCGGTGCCAGCCTCCACAGTCCCTGGCAGGGGCACATCTCGTCTCTAGAGTCCCCCAGTATCCTGCTCTTTTGAGGGTGGGTTG
>CM052436.1:58034993-58053684 GCA_028533085.1 Varecia variegata
CAGGACGCTGAGCTAGAGGGATGAGCGCACTGTCTTCCCACAACAAGGACAGCCATGAAAACCCATCTTTTCAGAGCCTATGCTAAGCGTTAGTAGAGACATACCTCCGGGTTCTGTTCCTGGGATCAGAGAAGACTTCTTTCAGGACCCCTAAGGGTTTTGTGTAGGTGCCTCAGGCAGCCCAGGTGGCGGTGGCAGATGTGGATGGGACACGGGCTGCCGTCCCTCTGCAGCCAGAGCCCTCTGCTTTTGTTCTGTCTTCTATGCAGCAACCTCCAGAGAATAAACAGTCTCCTGCGAAAGCCAACTCTGTAACTGCCGGTCTGGGGAAGTAGAACCAGGAGGCACACGCTGGCCTGAGGCTTGTTCCTTTCCCTCACGTGTGGGAAGGACATTTTGCTTTTCCTGGAAGAGGCAATTGCAGGAGTTGGATTTTAACCCCAGGCCAGCGGTTGTGATTGGTAGAGTCCTTCCTTAACACCTGTAGCTTACTCAGCACCTGTGTGTGCATCAGGGAAGCCTCAAGGGAGGCCTGCATTGTCTCAGGGAGAAATTGTCCCTTCTCTATTGATTAGGTAAGAAATTCCTGGAGAAACAGAGAGTCACTGAGTGTCTGAACGGGAGAAGGATATAGGGGGATTTTGTAAGCACTGGGTTTTTGGGAGACCTTTTGCGTGCCGAGACATTCAGCCCGGAGCTGAATCTTGGGGTGCCAGCAGAGGGCAGCAGAGAGACAGCCAGCAAAGACTGCCGGGGCTGAGAGTCCCCAAGGTCCCCCAGTAGTAAACTCTTCCTGAGGGGAGGTACAGTGAGAAAAATTAGGACTATGTTGCAAGAGGGTTTTCTTTGTTTTTTAAATTTTTGGCAAATCCAAATGTATTCTATCTAAAGAGCATTTTGTTGTTCTTACTTTTTTGGTGCTCAAATAACTTTTCTGTAACGATGGTGGCTTGCAACCTTTAACAACAGTTAACACACTCTGTGTCAGATCCTGAGTTATACCATGAGGATTTATTCATCTCATGCTCACAATTACCCCACCATGGCAGGTGCTATTGTCCCATGTTACAGATGAGGAAATCGAAGCATGGATGGATTAAGTAATGTGCCCAAGGTCACATACGAGGAAGTGGTGGACCTGGGATTCGAACTCATGGCAGTGAGACCAGCAAGCCCTGTAAATAACTGTTGTGAGTGGGGACAGTAGTGGCCTGGAGAGCGCACACCCTCTAAGGGGGCAGGGACCGCGAAGCCCCTGCTGATCTTGCCGTGTGGGAATGTGGGACCACTGTCCCCAGATCATCCTGAAATCTGGACTTTTAATGGGACATTTCCCAATTTTTACATGTTGGCTACTGATTCGTATATAAAAAAGATCACCAAGGAATAAACAAAACACACTTGTAAGCCGCAACCCCCATCTGTGACTTGTGGGTAGGCGCTGGCAGTTTCTTTAAAAAAAAAAAATATTTAGCAAATTAAAAGTTTGGCAACCCTCCCTTATTTTAAAAAATCTACTGGTCTGTGGTGTCCTCGAGTCTGGGACCCTCCTGTCCACACGACGCTGGAAGGTTCCGCGGGCCCTGCGTGGCGGGGGCAGAGGCAGGCAGGAGGGGCATTTTAGTGGCAGCGCTGAGGAGACTGTCTCCTCCCCGTGGCTGCACTTGTCCTCAGCAGGCCGTGCAAAAAGCAGATGCCAGGATCTCCTCATAGTTAGGGTCTGATGTGCTGAAATTTGGAAACTCAGGGAGAGTTACGGTTTAGAAATTCCCAACTCAATAATAATCTGTCCATATCTTACACATCATCTTCAAAAATTCTACAATACCCATGTGGTCTCCTTTTATAGCTCCCTGCCATGCCTTTTTGTCTCCTTTCCACTGCTTTCTCCAATCTGGAAAGAACACAGAAAGTCCAAGAGACCTGGGTCTTGGTCCTGCCACTGCACTCACTTGCAGGGTGGTGGTGGACAGGCCACACGAGACCTTCACTGTCAGGAGGTGACAACCCAGCCCCCTTATCTCGAAAGGCTGCTGTGAGGTGATATGAAAATAAGCTATTAAAAATATAGGCCGGGCACGGTGGCTCATGCCTGGAATCCCAGCACTTTGGGAGGCCGAGGTGGGAAGATTGCTTGAGGCCAGGAGTTCAAGATCTGCCTAGGTGACATAGCGAGACCCTATTGAAACTGTCACCAAGATGGTGGCCCCTGATGAGGCTAATCCTCGGTCACAGCCTGATCCCATCTTGGGGCTCACTCTTTGCTGCTCTGTACCCTTGCCACACTGCCCTTGGTAAAGGTGCCCTTCCTGTTTTCTCTCCCTCCTGGAATCTAGACGATGCTCCCTGGAGCCTGGCTGTACTGGGCCTCCCTCCTGCTCCTGGCCAAGCCCACCCAGCCCTGCCCCGTGGGCTGTGACTGCTTCATCCAGGAGGTGTTCTGCTCGGACGAGGAGCTGGCCGCCATCCCGCCGGACATCCCACCACACGCCACAGACATCGTCTTTGTGGAGACCTCGTTCACCACAGTGGAAACCAGGGCCTTTGGCGGCAGCCCCAACCTGACCAAGGTGGTCTTCCTCAACACCCAGCTGCGGCACTTTGGGCCGGATGCCTTCGGGGGGCTGCCCAGGCTGGAGGACCTTGAGATCACAGGCAGCAGCTTCTCCAACCTCAGCACCGACATCTTCTCCAACCTGACCTCGCTGGGCAAGTTCACCCTCAACTTCAACACGCTGGAGGCGCTGCCTGAGGGCCTCTTCCTCCGCATGGATGCCCTGGAGTCCCTCCAGTTGCAGGGGAACCGGCTCAAGACCCTGCCCAAGAGGATCTTCCAGCCGCTGACGCATCTGAAGACCCTCAACCTGGCCCAGAACCTCCTGGCCCAGCTCCCCGAGGAGCTGTTCCACCCCCTCACCAGCCTGCAGGCCCTGAAACTGAGCAACAACGAGCTCTCTGGCCTCCCCCAGGGCGTGTTTGGCAAACTGGGCAGCCTGCAGGAGCTCTTCCTGGACAGCAACAAGATCTCAGAGCTGCCCCCGGACGTGTTCTCGCAGCTCTTCTGCCTGGAGAGGCTGTGGCTGCAGCGCAACACCATCGGGCACCTGCCGCGGACCGTCTTCTCCGCCCTGGGCAATCTGACCTTTCTGAGCTTGCAGGGGAACATGCTGCACGTGCTGCCCACCGGCCTCTTTGCCCACACCCCAGGACTTGTTGGCCTGTCCCTGTCCCATAACCAGCTGGAGACTGTCGCCGAGGGTGCCTTTGCCGGCCTGATTAACCTGAGTTCTCTCACGCTCTCACACAACGCCATTGTCCACCTCCCAGCCGGCGTCTTCAGGGACCTAGAGAACTTGGTCAAGCTCTACCTGGGCAGCAACAACCTGACGGCCTTGCACCCAGCCCTCTTCCAGAACCTGTCCAAGCTGGAACTGCTCAGCCTCTCCAGGAACCAGCTGACCACACTTCCGGAGGGCATCTTCAACACCAACTACAACCTGTTCAATGTGGCCCTGCACAGCAACCCCTGGCAGTGTGACTGCCACCTGGCCTACCTCTTCAGCTGGCTGCATGAGTACACCGACCGGCTGTTGAACATCCAGACCTACTGCGCAGGCCCTGCCTACCTCAAGGGCCAGGTGGTGCCCGCGCTGAAGGAGGAGCAGCTGGTGTGCCCCGTCACCCGGGACCGCCTGGGCTTCCAGGCCCCAGGGCTGGACGACAGGGAGCCAGGAGGCAGCTGGGATCTGGCGGTGGAAGAAAGGGCAGCCCGGAGCCGGTGCACCTACAGCAACCCCGAGGGCACAGTGGTGCTGGCCTGTGACGAGGCCCAGTGTCGCTGGCTGAACATCCAGCTGTCTCCTAGGCAGGGCGCGGGCTCTCCGGGACTGGCGTACAATGCCAGCCAGGCGTGGGACCTGCGGTCGAGCTGCGGCTCTGTGCGGGTCACTGTGTCTGTAGTGGCTCCGGCAGCGGGGCCCTAGGAGCAGGCACACAGGCGCCGGGGCAGGTGGCCTCTGGGGCTGGCCAGACGGCTGGTGAGGATGGGGGGCCTGAGGGGAGCTGAGTCTGCGAAGCTTTGGTTTTTCAGATGAAAGACACATGGGGTGGCAAGGGACGTTACATCTCTGAGGTGGGGGAGGGTCAGGCCTGCTCCCAGCATCTTCCCCTCCTCTTCCTCCATCACCCCTCTCGGGGCCTGCGGCCTAACAAGGCCATTCTTACGCTTTGCAAAGCACCTGGAGAATAAAATCCCCCCGGCCCCGATGTTCCCCTGTTATTTCATACCCACCTGCTCTCTCCCCACCCGCAGACCCTTCACCACTATTAGCCACCCCCTTTGACATCTGGTGCAAAAGCCAAGTGTCTGTTTCCATTTCTCTCCCTCGCATTGTGTTTTTAGTTGATATAAAGAAAAACAGGAGGTGATAGAATCAGAGGTGACCAGGAAGCGCAGGGCAGGGGTCTGACTGTTGTGTGGGGGATCCGTGGTTGGCACCCACCTCAATGCCATGCCCGGGAGAAATGGCGACAAGACGGTGCCTTGGGAAGGGAAGCCAATCGGCTTTCGTGACACGCAGCCCCCAGAAGGGAGGTGGCTTTGCCACTCAGCACACGTGGCTATTCCCAAGGAGAAAGAAAAGGTCTGAGGTGTGGGATACAGGCTGAGTGGGCCGGGCGACAGGCTTCAGTCCTCAGTCTTCTGACAGCATCTGCCGGCCCTGTGGGCTGCCCTCTCACTGCAGTTGCTCTCAAGACACCAGCTGCCCTGTCACCCAGCCCCAGCCCTCCTTCAGCCTTCCGCAGCCACTTCCTGCTTGCTAGCTCCTCCGGGCTCCGTCATCCACCTCCCCGGCTACCGCATGCAGCTGGGTGGGTGTAGGAGTGGGGCCTCCTCTGCCCGACTGCCCCCTCCTTCCCTGGGCTCAGCTCTTTCTGGCTCCGCGCTCGTATCTGCCTTCTCAGAGCCTGTGTTGCTCTGGTCGGCCACAGACACGTCTAATCCAGGCCTTGTCCTCAACTCCTCCTGAGTCCCCTCCAGCAGAGCTGGGCGTGTCCTCCAGTCTCTCCTGCCCCTTAATCCTCGTGGCCAACTAGGCAACGAATGCTCAGGCTTTCAGCTTCTGAGATCCTTCCAGCTGTTTCTCTTTCTCATTCCCAGACTCTCTGGATCGAACCCTGCACAGCCTGCGACCTGGTTTCCGAGCTGCAGTGTGGACTGGCGGGGGGTGGGGGGGTGGGGGGCTTGGGAAGGCTGGGGGCGGGGAGGGAGAAGTGAACCAGACAGACAGCAGGCCCCAGGAGCTCACCGTGTGTGGGGAGGGATCGGACAGGGCACATGGAATGAAAACACAAAGCAGGAGAGGTCAGCACATGCAAGGGCTGGAGAGTTCAGAGGAGGCGAGGCTAGCAGGGGCCTCAGGGAGGGCTGCCACAGGCAGAGCAGGGGGTGTTGCAGGAAGAGCTGGGGCTAAGGGATGGAGCTGGGCAAGAGGGAGAGGTCAGGGCCACCTCGGGCCATGGGGAGAGGGGAGGATGAGGAGGTACCACTAGAAACCCACATGAAGCCCATTCTGCAGGGCCTCTCCGAGTAAGGACTGTGCTGGTTTCTTAAGGATGCCCCGGCGGTTACTGAAGGGCACGCAGAGGCGATCCCAGAGGCCAAGAATGCCAGGGAAACAGATTCCAAAGGTTTCAGCAACCTACCAGCACAAACACAGAGAGACTGAAAGACCTGAACGTGAATTACAGAAATGCACATTGAAACAACGTAAGTGTCACTTTGTACCTATTAGTCCTGCGAGATTTAGAAAGTTGGATCTCACCAGGTGTGGGCCAGGATGTGGGCACAGGGGAAGCTCCAGGTACTGCTGGCCATGCCTAAGAAAGGGTTTGGTGAGGGAGGCAAGTGGGTGGGGTTGGGAGATGCAGGAGGGAGAAGCCCGGGGTGATCTCAGGTTTCTCTCCTGTGTGGCTGGACAGCAGTGAGGCCATGGACCAAGGGCAGGGGCAGGTTTGGGGGAAGGGAGGTGTGAGATGCCCACATTTGACTGGAAAGCACAAGCTCTCTCATTTCTTGGGGTCTCACTATGTTGCTGCCCAGGCTGGCCTTGAATTCTTGCGCTCAAGCAGTCCTCCTGCCTTGGCCTCCCGAGTAGCTGGAACTACAGGCACGGGCCACTGTGCCCAGCTTGTGGGGCCATTTTAAAAAACAGGCTTCCTGAGGCCCAAATCAACTAACCTCTGAGGTGATGGAAGGCACTTCAGCAGATTCACCACAGCAAGACTGTCACATTCATTTGGTTTAAGAACCATCCCGACAGGTCCTTCCCAGGTTGGGGAACGTGGCCTTAGAAAGGCCGAGGAGTCTTTGCTGTGTTGGGCTGCTGGTGTCCACCTAGGTGTGACACTCGCTGTCTAAGGAAGGACCCTGCACCGAGCACACAGGAGGAGTTTCAGAAGTCTCCATCCAAGGCCGGGCGCGGTGGCTCACGCCTGTAATCCTAGCACTCTGGGAGGCCGAGGCAGGTGGATTCTTTGATCTCAGGAGTTCGAGACCAGCCTGAGCAAGAGCCAGACCCCGTCTCTACTAAAAAAATAGAAAGAAATTATATGGACAACTAAAAATATATATAGAAAAAAATTAGGTGGGCATGGTGGCGCATGCCTGTAATCCCGGCTACTCAGGAGGCTGAGGCAGGAGGATTGCTTGAGCCCAGGAGTTTGAGGTTGCTGTGAGCTAGGCTGATGCCATGGCACTCTAGCCCGGGCAACAGAGTGAGACTCTGTCTCAAAAAAAAAAAAAAAAAATCTCCATCCAGTGAACGCCCATCTGAGCTACAGACATAGTCCAACCTGCCATGTCCATTGGCCAGGATAAAGGGACAAGATCATCTAGTAGACTTTTTTTTCAATTATATTTCCCCCTCAAAATATAACTCTGTGTTAAATTAAAATCTAATAATTTCTCTCTGTGCCGAGTGTGCTGTGGGGAAAGATCACTGGCCAACCGCCAGCTCAGACCACCAAGGTAAGTCGGGGCAGCTCTGAGTGTGCTGTGCACTCAGGGGTCCTCATGTCCCATCTCCTTGTGGCGTGGTCCAGTCTGGTCCAGCAGTACAGTTTTCGATGGGTTCTGGACTAAAAATCAGCATGCCTGGGTCTTCCCACCCTGCCTTAATATCTGGCCTTTGGCAAACCATGGCTCCTCCCTGGGCCTGTTTCCTCATCTATGTAACTAGGAGGTTGGTTCTCGATGCCAGATGAACCCTAGAATCACCTGGGAGGTTTAAAAAAGACAACAATGACAAAAACCAAAACACGGGCACCTGAATCCCATTTTCTGAGATTCTAATTAAATTAGCCTGGTGGTGGTGCAGATATCAGCTCTTGTTTGTTTAAACTCCCCTGGTTATTCTAACTCGGCCAGGGTTGAACACTTGGGGCTGACTGTGTCTCAGGTCCAGGTGTAGGTCTTACAGTGGCAATCTGTAGCTAGGCGCAGGGCAGTGTGCACGGCTAGCCTTGTCAGCCCCATTGGCGTCTGCTCTGGATGACCCATGAATGAAACAAGCCACAAACACCACATATAAAAATATTGTATGAGTATTTCTTTCTTTCTTGTTGATGTTTTAAATTGTATCATCCTTGATGTCCTTGTAGATCTTGCATTTTTTAAAACCTTTAAAATTAAAAAAAATATATTTTTTGTCATTTTTTAGAGATGAGGTCTCACTGTGTTGCCCAGGCTGGCCTCGAACTCCTAGGCTCAAGGGATCCTCCCACCTCAGCCTGCAAGGGAGCTGGAACTACAGGTGCGTGCCATTGTGCCTGGCAGTTCTTGCATTTTTGAAGAAACAACAGCTGGGGGTGCACACTGCCTTTTTTTTCTCACAGTACCAGGATGGCTGTCATTCCAAAGCTCCTCCTTCCGGCAGGGGGTACTCCCTCCCATGAGCTTTGACTGCTGTACAGTTCTTCAGTGATGTCCTGCCCCGTGCCAGGCAAGCAGCCCTAGGCAGGTTGCTAAGCTATCTGCACCTCCATTTCCTCACCATTACTGTTCGTCACATAACAATACCCACCTCATAGTGTTACTGGTGAAGATAAAATTAGTGCATTCAAATAAAGCACCCAAAACAATGACACATAGTAAGTTGTCCAGAAATGTTATTTTGTATTATTTTTTTTACGATTATTTCTAGCAGAGAACTGTGGGTGAAAGTGGGCATGGGGTAGGCAAGTACTGGCCAACTGATTGACCATCACATTTGTTTGACCTGTTCCCGGTGGTCTGTTTCCGGGAGAATGTGAAAACTGCTGTTTACATACCAAAATTGTATTATTTGAGAGGACTGGAAATGCAATTTACAAAACTGTTCCGTGGTAACAGTGGATATTGGAAAATTGGGCGGTGCTGTCAAAGATGAGCCGATCCCGCACGATGCAAGTCCGAGGGTGAATTCTTTCCCGCACTGTGTTCAGCGGGCTGCCCCCACGCGCACCTGCGAGCCTTTCAAGTCACAGCCTGCAAACGCTCCTATCCTGGTCTCACGGCGCCCCCTGGCGGCCCGAGGAAGAACGGCTTTGCGGCCCTTTATTCCAGGAAAGTCAGAACCCGGTCCCCCAGAAGGGACACGGGCGCATTGACTCGGTGGTCCAGGACACTTCCTGGCGGGCGGGCAGAGCTGTCGCCGCTTCTGTCCCCTGCCCCCCTGAAGAAGCGCCAGGTCCACTCAATGCCCACGCGCCGCCACCTCGTGGGCTGGGAAATGCTGGGGCGTTCCAGCTTGTCCCAGGGATGCCGCGCGTCCTGCACGATGACTTGTCCCGCGTCCCCCGCCACTTCCAAACTTGCCGCCAGACACTGACGTGGTGCAAACCCTGTCGGTAAGGATCTCAGCCAGGAATCTGCTCCTGTAACGTACATCCACGCGGACAGGCGGACCTGTCGTCCGCGGATTGTTAGTGTTCCCGGACCTCAGCGGGCAGGTGCGTTCTGGGAAGACTGGGCTGTGTTTTCTTCGGAATTTTATCGAGTTGTTCAGCAGTTTGGAAAATCTTTTTTTCTTGGCAAGGCTTAGCCCTTATTTCAAAATGTCAAATAGAAATAAAAAGCAACTTCTCTTACATTTATCCTTTACTCATTATAAGTAGGTGAAAGTGACTTCGTCATATCTCTAGTGGGGCTTTGGACAAGCACTCCACGTGGAAATGAATAGTATTTTATTATAAATTGCCTTTTATTTCTAATTTATATTACAGTTAGAACATTTTAGTTTTTAATTCTCTAACAAGGTCCGATTATATTATCTGTGAATCCTTACTTCAGGAGACTAAAGCAGGTGTTACAAATGATTTGCTATAAAAAGGAGCGCTGGGACTGTGGGGAGGAGATCCACTGTTCCAAAGTCACAGAAGGAGCAAAAACCAGATGGTCTTCATTAACCGCGGCCTGGCGGTTACTTCCTGACACTGCTTTCCCCTTGAGGGAGAAGTTACAGGTCTCTGCCTGTGGTTCTCCCCCCACCTGGGTGTGAGAGCACCTCTCACTTCCACTCTACCAGGGGGCTTTGTAAAGGGGAGTAGAGATTCAAGGTGCATTTGGAGGAAAGACAAAGTCAGTGTATCAGTCCGTGTTCTCCAGAGAAACAGAACCAGTAGGAGATAGAGAGACAGCTGATAGGTTGGGCTTGGCTCATGCAATGATGAAGTCTGAGTCCCAGGATCTGCAAGCTGAAGCCCCAGGAAAGTCATGGTGTGATTCAGTCCCAGTCCAAAGCCCTAAGAACCAGGAGCCAATGATATAAATCCCGGTCCGAGGGCGGGAGAAGATGAGATGAGATGTCCCAGCTCAAGCAGTGAGGCAGGAAGAGGGGACACCTTCCCTCTTCCTCTGCTTTTTGTTCTACTCAGGCCCTCATTGGATGACACCCACCCTCACTGGGGAGGGTGATCTGCTTTACTGAGTGCGCTGATCCAAATGCTAATGCCATCTGGGAACAACTCACAGACACAGCCAGCAACCGTGTCTAATCTGGGTACCCTGTGGCCCACTCCGGTTGACACATAAAATGAACCATTGCCGTTAGGAAACCTGATTAGGGGCATCAGTTCTGTCTCAGTTTTGACACTTCCTTTCTCCTGGCCTCCAAATCTTCTCCTGGTATCTAGGGGCTGAAAGCTTTGGTGGATGTGTTGAGTGTCCCACCTCCTGCTCCAGCCTCCAAGGTGTGCTTCCTCTCTGGCAGGCACCCACCACCTCGCTTGGCCTGGAGGGGGGTGGGCTCCTCTCTGGGGGAGGACGCCACCAGATTCTAAGCTCTCAGATATCTGGGGGTAGCTACACTCCTCAGCCCCGGCTCAGGCACAGACTGCCCTCACGGCCTTCTAGCCTGGTCCCTCAAGAACATTTTCTGCAATCTTCCTGCCCACGGGTGCACTCAGTGATGGTGGGCTCCTTCCATATGCAGCTCGGCTTCCCTGGGCAGCTTGATCGTCCAAGCAAGCCTCCCTGTAACATTCCCACTGGCCTTGAGCAGGTGGACACCCTTGTCCCCACGGCAGCCCTTCAGAAGCCCTCGGTCATCATCCCATCCTCCACTGAACCTTGCCAGCGGCAGCTTCTCATAAGCAGTGGCTTCTGACAGGCATTGGGCGTAAGTCCCACTGTCTCCACTCACAGAAGCCATGGCTGCAGGCCTTCATGAAGGAAGTGCCTTATTGCAGGGCTGGGGCTCCAGGCCGTGGTCCCATGGTGGGCGGGGAGCTATTTGCCTTGAAGCTATTGCCCGGCAGGTTTCATCCATCCCTGACTCCAGGGGGCTTTTTATTTCTTTCTCAGAACTGTGTGGCTGCCCTCTGGAGACTATGGGTCAGCCTTCACAGAGAGATTCTTCCTGGTCGGGGACATTCCTGTTATTGGACCGGAGCATTAATGCCCCTGCAAGGTGGAAAAGTGGAATTTGTGCAGCGTCTGTCTGAGACCTTAGGAGCAGGCACACTGCTAAGCTGGAAGGCCTGGTGTGCTCGGGGGTTTCTAGAGAGCTCACTTATGAGGTGTGCCGCTAAGGTGCTCAGACACCACTTTGCCAGATGCAGAAATGGAAATTTAGTCTATGGAATGACAGAATGAATCAGGAGAAGAGTCCGATAACTGTGAGAGTTGGAGAAACTGTTCCTGAACATTATTGACATCTCTTTCCTGCCCAAGGGACCAGGGTGCCAGCTGATTTTTGTGCACTTTGCTGAAACTGATATCTCTGCTCCCCCCAACCAAACATTTCAGAGACTGTCCTGGCTGAATGTGCTTCTACTAGCAGAGACAAGAATCAGTGATACCACCCTGGGTGAACTGAGCATTCAGGACAATGGGAGTGAGTTTTTTCCAGAAACTCCTTGAATTGGAAATGATGAATTTGGAAAACAACTTCTCTGGGAAGCTCCCATCTCATGTCTTCTTTGGGCCAATCAAGCACTCACACAGGAAACAGTTCAAATTAGCTGGGCTGCTCCAGGCCAGTGAGGCAAGGCCGGGCTCCCCGGAACAGGGGCCAGGTTGGAACAGCTCTGTGCTTCTGCCAGAGCCCCTCAACCAATAAGCTGGTTATTTCTCATAACCAGAGATTGCAGCTCTGCTTCAAAGAACCATGGATTTGGGAAACTCACAGATTTCAGCTTGGAGGCCAATTGAATTCTCACTTTAAAGCATGATGGGTTTTCCTCTTTTGCAAAATTTTAGGAGTCTCTCCCTGGAGCCATCAAGGTGGTAAGCTCGCCTCAGGGCCTTCTGCACCCCCATCCAGGCTCTCACCCATGAGATCCCTCCTCAAGTGGCCGCAGAGGATTCCCCTGCTTTGCTTGCAGATGGCCTCGCCGAGGTGGCACCATCCTTGGGAACATCGTGAGTGTGGTTCTGACCACTGAGCTCATGACCATGCTAACAACCACCCAGCCCCCACCTCTCTGCAGCCAACAGCACTCAGCCTCCGCTCACACCCTCACCAGCCTCTCTGTGCCAGCTGTCAGTGACCAGCCCTCAATGACAGCATTTCACAATCCCAATGACCTTTTAGGCAGCTATGATCCTCAAACTCCAGCCCTCCTGTCACCTGCAACCATGCCCAGGATGCCAGTCTTTGGGGTCTTCTTGCCATGGCCTTGGAATGGAGCCCTGGGGCCCCAGTGAAATATGGATGGTCTCTAACTTATGAAGGTTTTGACTTTACGATAGATTTATTGGGGTATTAAATGCATTTTTGACCTATGATATTTTGGACTAATGATGGGTTTATCAGGATGTCACCCACTGTAAGTTGAGGAGATCTGTAAACCTCCCTTTTCCTAGACTTCTAGTCCCTCTCCAACAGCCACCATGTGCACCTCAGCCCATTCAAGGGCTCCCACTGCATGTTCTGGGGAGGCGCCTGCAGCCACACCCTCCGTCTTACCTGTCTAACCTTTCCAAATCCCACGTGCTTGTGTCCACCCCTGTTGTCAGCAGCACAGAAAACACTTGGGAGACAGCTTCACTGTCCTGGCATTCTCACCCTCAGCTCTCCCAGGGCTTTGGTGGAGGTGACCATCAACATACCTGCTGGAGTTCGTTCTTGCACCTGCACCCAGCGCTTGGCTAGTTTGTGGTCATCACCAGCTGTGCCCATCACCATGGCACCAGAGGCCTCTCCTGTGTTTCTGAGGCTGAGACAGTTGCAGGGGAGGGAGGTGAGTCCCAGAACAGGATTCCAGACACATGGGGAATCCCATTGAGTCCCCCAGAAGCCAGTGTGGTTACATACCTGCTCCTGCCCATGAGAGGGGACATATGACTTCTTGGGAGAGGAGAGGGGACATCTGGGCTAGACTTGGAGGCTGAATGGGGTCCTTTGTATTCAATATCAGGACTGATCTTATTTTTGCTCTGAAATCTGTAAGCCACCATTTTTTGGTGTGGGATATTATTTTGACATCTGTGAAGCTGGCATACTTGTGAAGTCTCCCAGAGCCTTAAAAACTGGAGCTATGAAATTAGCATATCCTAATAAATGGCCAGCCCAAACCCTAGGGCATTCGCTCATGAACCCATCCCATATTTAAATTGAAATATAAGAACTCATTCATACAAAATTTCACTATCCAACCTCTGCACTCTCCAAAATGGAGCTCTTACCCAGAGGAAATTAAAATATCTCCTGAACAGCCAAAAGAAGTTCCCAGGGCCTTAGATGAAAGCTCATGCATTTGCTCAGAGGAACGCTCTTCCCCTCGGAATCTGTTGGCCTTTACGACAGACATGGGCTATCAGGCTTTGGTCATGTGGTTTCCCGACTGTAGTAGTTTAAAGGCAAAAATGATAAGTTGGGAGGAGGGCGGTGGTCCTGCTGGAGGAAAACTCGTGAAGAACAAAGAGAGTGATGGAAAAATGACAAAAATCAGACATGAACTCCCAAAGAGCAGCCTGGGCCATTTCATGGCGGGTCCCCGTAGCTCCAGAGGACAGCACGCTCGCTATTTCAGCACTGGGTGAGAGCCGAGAGAGCCACGGTGCCCGAGCTACCTGGGAAAAGGTGACATCACGTATAGCGCTGTCTCAGGCTGTGTTCCCTGAAAGCAGAGCTTGACACAGGCCTTGGATGCAGTTTAGTTGGGAGGGGATCCCAGGAAGCAGCAGCTTGAGACAAGGAAGGGGAAGCCAGTGGAAGGATGGCTGTGGGGGCTGCCCGGGGCTTCCTGAGAAGCATCCAGAACTCTCCAGAGTTGCCTTCCAAAAGCACAGGAGGCGGGGCATTTACACCGCTCACCTCCGGCATCCGTTCCCTGGGCTCCCAGGCTCAGCGGCAGAGGGGCACTGGGGACACCGTGGGCAGAGATGAGGAAAGCTGAGCATGAGGTGGCTGCCTGGTCTTGCACAGGACCATCCCCACAGCAGCTGCTGAAAACGAGAGGGGCTGCAGGCACCTGCTCCAAGTACCCTCTGCTTAAAGCAGCCGCAGCCACGAGCAGCATCTGCTACAAGGAGCGTAAATATTAAACGTTTTATCACTTAACCGGCAAGTCCTCAGACTCACGTTTGCCGAGGGCTCTGGGTGGACAAGGTGGCCTGGCCATGCGGAGACAGCCCATGCGCTCCGTGGCCAGGCATGCGAGGCCGTCACGGCTGCACTGACGCGTGTGAGCCTTGTTAAGTGGAGGCTCCCGGGGACTTAATTTGTCCTGGCTTCAGGGTGCTTACGTGCAGCTTGGCCTGCCAGCCCTCCTTTGGGCAGGGCCGCTTATCCAATCTGACCTTGTCCTCTGACCACGTGCTACTTTCCATTTGTGCTCCTCTCCGGGGGTGTTAGAGGACGATCTGTTCACTTATTGCACAAACCTTTGCTGGGGTCGCAGGCCAGGACACCAGAAGCAGACCGTGAACTGAGGGTCCAGAGGCAGGTGATTTATTGAAAGGAGATGATCCCAGGAGAAACTGGTAAGGGGTGGGCAGCACAGGTCAGGAATGGTGGGGAAGCCACGTGGGGTGTGGTTTCAGAGGAAGAGCCAGACCTCGCCGGATCCAGCAGGAAAGCTCTGGAGTACAAATTATTTCTCAGAGTTTGCCCCAAGCCAGGCAAGGGAGCTGGGCTTTTAGACCCCTCCCTAGTCAGCCACTGGCTGAAGGTTACCCCTCTTCCCCGATGTAGCCCGAGGACAGTTCCCCAAAGCGAGTTAGACACCCAGGTTAGGTGTGAAAGCACCCAGAGCTGGGGAAAGGCCACGGAAGCCGTCAGGGGCCCTGGGGTCTGATGGTGCGTCCCCAGTGTCCGCCATGGTGGCCCCCTCTGTGCCAGGCACTGGACTAGGGTGTGGCTTCCCTGTGTGTGTCCTCTGTCCGCTCGGAGAAGGTCTGTATTTGGTTACTCCTGCCGCAAATGTACCTTAGCTGACCTGGGTCTGCCCTCTGACCCTAAGGAAGTCACTGCCTCTTTGAGGCTCAGTTTCCCTTACCCAAGTGAAGGGGTTGGACACTGTAAGACCCTCACTCCTTCTACTCTCTACTCTGTGGCCACAGCGGCTTAGCGTGGGGGTGTGGCTACTGATAAGGAATGCAGTGTTTGGCGATCGTTTTGTCAGCCCTTAGATAGTTTGTATCTGGAGATATATGATTAAAATTCTATTATAATGTTGATGAGGCAGCCAAATTATCTTATTAGATGGTAGAATGGAGTCTTAATTAATACAAGCATTTCCTGTGAATTCAATCACAAGAGCTCAGGAGAGAGTTTGAGAGAGAGTGAGGAGTGTGTGTGGGGGTGTGTGATTTTAGGGGGATGTTTTTGGGGTGGTGATGTACTCAAGCAAATAAGGCCTAGGAACAAAGAGTATGAATAAAAGGTAACTGCCACTTGAGGCAGGACAAAAGAAGTCTAAACAGTTGAGCTGCCTTTTACTTGGCTTTTGCCTCCCACATTTCAAGGAACACAAAGACCAGCTTCTCCATGGAGTGAGTAACTGTTTTGTGGCCAGGGAAACAGTTTTTGTGGGGAGTCATTGGTGGCACAGAACCGCCACGACCAGATCAACAACGTGGATGTAGCTCCGCTTTCTGGAGCCCACCTTGGAAGAGGTGGTGTCTTGAGTGATGGGAGTTTTTCTGCCCGTCTCCTGCACCCATAAAGTATGTCGGCAAGACATGGGGACCTCACACAGCAGTGTGCTCCCGGCTGACCCCTTCTGTGCCTGGGAAGGAGTGTTGTGCCCCCACGAATGCTTGGGGCTGGGTCGGGTCACAGCGGAAGCCTGAATGCCAAGCAGACAGTAGGGGAGATTGATGGAAGGGGGGTGGTTTGGGGTGGGGGGGCTGCTGTAGCTTCACTGTGGCTAGTTACAGCCTCGCTGAGTCACCGGGTTGACAGCTCCCTGTAAGCTGACCTGGCTGGCACACAGCCTCAGCCTTCTGCCTCCTCGCCCTCAGTGTGGGGAACGGCAGCCTCAAAGACAGCAACCAGACTCAGTCGGTGTGGAAGGAAAGACCGCAGAACCCACAACCTCTTTACCCAGAGAGAGGCGTGCATGCAGACACATGCCTGAGCCCCTAAATATTTACATAAGTAGACCTTTGTGAAATAGACGTAGCACAACTATTGTGACTGTTACTTTTGGTACAGGTAGAATGAGCATGAATAATCCCAAATAAGAAGAAATCCAAAGACACCTCCTGGGGAAAGTATTAATAATTGGCTTGGGGAATGGACATTGAAGCATTTTTGTTTTTGTCTTTTTGATTTGTTTGTTTTTGTGGGGGGTGTGTGTGTGTGTGTGTGTTTCTTTTGGCAACAGAAGTGCCAATCTGATCCTATTTAACTTACCCGAGTTTTCGTTTGCTGTGCTTACCTGACATTGTGGGTTCAGGGGCTGAACCGAGCTGGCCAGGCGTCCGTGGGTGCCTCGGTCCTCTCAGGTGCGCACAGCAGGGCCCGCGCCTGTGGTTCGCAGCAGCCCACCGGCCGTGGCCAGAGGGCAGTGAGGGGCGGCCGTGTGGAGTCAGAGGTCCAGGCCAGGGCCTGGTGTGGCCGCTTCCTTCTGTGACCCGGGACTTGTCATCTCTGCGTGGTCTGCCTCAGCGGGCGTGTGGAGATGGAGTGAAACGGCGCAGGAGAAAACGCTTGGAAACCGTGAAGTGCTCCTGGTGGGGTCTGGGTGGTGTAAAACCCCTCTGCCTGGACAGGCCCAGGAGACCGGTCAGACGTCGGTCTGGGCAGCCGCGCAGCTCCCTCTCAGGTACAGCCATGGGGCCCCGCAGAGTCCCGGGGCTCAGGGAAGGAGGAGGTGACGCTCCCTGGATGAGGCTGCCTGTTACTTGAGGAAGCTCTGGAGTCACAACAAAAATGAGTCTGACTTGGTGGCTTTGTGACGTCCCCTAGGCTGAAGGGCGTCATGGCCACCGGCCCCTTCCCCTCGTTTCACCGTTCACCCCACAGATGTCTGCCTGGCAGGAGAGGCAGAGCCGTCAGACAACGGCCACAGCTCGGTGAGAAAATGCTCTGACAGAGAGAAGCTTGGGGTCACGGGACTCCAGGGAAGTATTTTTGTCGACTGCTGCACACCAAATTACCCTGAAACACAGAGGCTTAACACCACAGTAATCATTTATTCTCAGAGTTTCCGTGGGTCAGGATGCAGAGGGCATGGGAGGACGGTCTGTCCCTGTGCCACCATGTGCGGCCTCACTGGAGGGCCCGAGGCTGGCCGCAGGAGTGACGGAAGGCTCGCCCACTCTCATGTCCGTGGGCGGCGCTGGTGGCTGGCCATGTGTCCTCTCCCTGTGGCCTGGACCTCCTCACAGCGTGGAGACTGGGTTCCAAGCACAGGAGTGAAGCATCATCCTTTTATAGCCTCGCCTAGGAAGTCACACAGCTTTGCTTCTGCTGTGCGGTACTGGCCAGAGCAGTCACGAGTCCCACCCAGGTTGGGTGGGGAGAACGCAGACCCCACCTCTTTTCGGGAGGAGTGTCACAATGTAAGGAGACCCTGCTGGGTGGAATAAGTGTGTGGGAGGGGCTGTCTTTAGAAAATATGCCCTGCCACCCCGATCTAGGAGAGGGTTTTTGCGGGGGTAGGGGGAGTGGGGGGGGTGGCTTTGAGTCTTTTTTTTTTTTGGAGACAGAGTCTTGCTCTGTCACCCCAGCTAGAGTGTGCTTGAGTGTAGTGGCACCATCGTAGCTCACAGCAGCCTCAAACTCCTGGGCTCAATCGATCCTCCTGCCTCAGCCTCCCGAGTAGCTGGGACTACAGGTGCATGCCACTATACCCAGCTATTTTTTCTATTTTTAGTAGAGGTGGGGGCGGGGGGGGGGTTGCACTCTTGCTCAGGCTGGTCTCAAACTCCTGAGCTCAAGTGATCCTCCTGCCTTGGCCTCCCAGAGTACTAGGATTACAGGCGTGAGCCACCGTGCCCGGCCTGGGCTGAGTTTTAAAGACTGCAGAAAATAAGATGTGTGGGAAGGGGGTTAGGAGAGAGAGTCCAGGTGCAGGGCACAGCATCCACTGTGGGCTGCGGTGGGGGGAAGAGTGTGGGCAACTACAGGGGGTTCTCTGAGGGTAGAGCAGCCTGCGCTTGAGGCAGGGGTGAAGGACAGGGGCTGCAGGGGGAGGGACTCAGCCTGCAAGAGTTCACGACCCCCTGGGGGTGCCAAGCTCTCTGGGAATCAGAGGGCAGATATGGCCCCTCCCCCAGGGAAAAAGTCCACTCGGGATTTTGCAGACCCTTTCAGGGCCCCGAGGTGAGGAGATCTCACAGGTCCCTTCCCGCCCTGCTCTTCTGTGGAATGGGTGGAATGGGCTGGGCCCACACTGGCCAGTGGGTATGCGTAGGACTGCAAGGGGGCAGTGAAGAGATCACTTCTCCACGGACTCAGGGAAAGAAGTGTTTGGACCTGTGTGAGGGAGGCACCGCTGGGCCACAGCCCCGCTCTGCAGCTGCTGCTGCTACGACCAGCCCCAATTCGGTGTTCTCTGCGCTGCCCCCAGGCCCCAGTGACCCCAGGTGTGGCACTGAGGCATGATACATGGCACTGCGCCGAGTGCTCCAGGCTTGGGGGACCTGCGGCGTGTGGCTCAGCCAGTCCCTGCCAGTGTGACGAGGTGGGAAGGTGGGTGCCCATTTCGGGCCAGTGTTTCAACACTTGGATTCATGGACCAGCAAAGCTAGCGGGGG
>CM052436.1:58053784-58123007 GCA_028533085.1 Varecia variegata
TCCTGTGGACGGCCCAGTCTTTCTCCCAGACCAGCCCTGTGCACACTCATGCTGGTGGCCCTGCGGCTACTTCCTCTCAGCTGCCTCCCTGCTGTCTGTGATGTGGTCATAGGCCCAAGCCCAGGAGGGACAAGGTAGTTTGGCTGTTCTTGGGGTGCCACCTACTGCTTTGCCTTCTCACTCATTTCAAATGTGAGTCACAACGCGGGTGTCCAGCCAAACCTACCAGACAATGGCCTTCAAGTGCAGCAGACAGCAGCAGGGCCATGCCACCTACTTCTCTGCAGGTGTTTGTAATCCCAGGAGCGTGTCGGCCTCCACCCAGCCCTTGTCCCAAATGCCACACCCAGCAGTGTCATCACCAAGCCCTGGCTAGATCTGGTATCCACTCCACATCCTTGGTCTTCCGGGCGTAGACAGAGTCTCGCTGTTCACAAAGTGCTTCTGTGTGATTTTGATTCTCAAAGTGGGGGAGGTATGGATTCCACTTTACAGATGGAAACCAAGGCCCAGAGAGCATCCTTCTCTTGCTCAAAGTCACACAGCGTTGCTGTCAGAACTGGGATGATGCCGTGGGTCTGACAGCCTCTCTGGGACAGCCCTGTTTCCACCACAGCATCCTTTGTCCCCCACCTGAGGCCTGGCATGTCCCTGAGCCACCCAACGACACCTTGCCCTGCTCCACCCAGGAGGCTCAGCTACAGGACAGGGTGACACAGGCATGAGTCAGCTTTTGCCTGGGCTGAGAAAAGCTGGAACAGAGAGCCACACTCATGCCTGCCACTTCTACCTCTCCAGCCCTCCGAGTCTGGCTTCAGCTGCAAACTAGATATTCCTTCCTGGGAGGCACCTCTCACTTTCCACGTTCACATCTGGACTCACCCATCTCTGCTCTCCTCAGCTGCTTCCTCTGGGGCTCCTGTGCTCACATTGGCCTGCAGCCCCCACACCCACACCCTTCCTTCTCTGGCTGCTTTCTGTCTTGGGGATACATCCCCCAGGTCCCTTGCACTCTGGGCTTGCAAGTAGGTTTGGCCCATAGCAGGTGGCAGGTGAGGAGGGGGCAGAGGGGAGAAGCCAGGGCATTCCCTCCCCTGGCTCTGCTCCAGGAAGCACATCCAGCAGGGCTGAGGGCTGCTCCCTGGCCCCCGCCCCACAGTACAGGCCTGCCCTTGCTTCTGCTCCGTCGGCAGCTGTAGGCATCTGGGCTCCCATTACCTGCCTCCCTTGTTGCCACGTCCTGCCCTGGATGGTGTCAGTGGCTTCCTCGCATTGCTCATCTCTGGGCTGCCTCAACATCTTGCTTGGCTTCTCAGTTTTTATGCCACTTATGCAACCAATCTCCTGTATTAAAGTCCCTCTGTTTGAAATACTGGTGTGGTTCTTGCTGCCTGCTGGACCCCTGGCTGACACAGTTCCTTCTCAGAGGATGGCACTAGGTCAGAGTGTTTGGCATTGTTGATGTCACCTCTCTCACCAAATTAGTCAGAAGACTGGGCCTCTGGTCCATCTCTGGAGCCCATCCCACCTCTCCTCCCCATGCGGCAGCCCTGGGCAAGTCCTTATCATCTCCGCCCTGGATGACCCCAGCAGCGTCTCCCAGGGCACTGCCAGCCTAGCGGCCCACCTCCTCCCCACAGCTGCCCAGTCTGGTCAGTCCATGTTTTGACGAGGCCCCCACTGACTTTCCAAATCAAGCCAGCACTTTAGGGCTGGCTCTTTCAATCTGGACCCACGCTGCTGGCCAGCCCTGTACCATCCTCCACGCCCCGTCCTCCCACCATGTACCCCACACCCCATCCCGGACTGCTGGTCATTTCCCAGACACACTGTGCTCTGACCTCTACCCCTTTGTTCTACCCCTCTACCCCACTACTTCATTCCTTCTGCCTGGGCTGCCCTCTCTTCTGTACTAGTGAAAGTCTATCGATTGATTCTACAGCAACTGCTGCCTCCTCCAGGGTGGAACGTATCACTCCCCACTCTGCCTTCCATGGTCCCTCATACCTGCCCCTTCAAGAGCCCTTCTCACATGTGATGTGTTTCTCAAGGGCTGGGACCCTGCCTGAGCCCCCCTGTACCAGGTACCTCGCACTGAGACCAGCTCTTGCACAGGAATTCAGGAAATGTTTGTCAACTGGAATAGAAAGTGCTCATTGGAATCCACTGGCCTCCCAGTCCCTTGGAGACAGGGCCTGTGCCCAGGTTCCTGTCCTATTTGAACGATCAACCAGAGTTAGGGGCCTCTCCTCATCTGACTTCAGGGCTGTTCATTTTGGTGACATTTGCAATGATCCTGGTTAATGTTTAATCTCAGTTTCTTTGTTTTCTGTAAAGCTGATAACAGTGTGTGTAGCAGGGAATGCAAAAGAGCAGGACCCACAAGAGGAAAACAAACACCCACACCATTTTTACTTAATGATTACAAATTAGTCATTTTCTCAGAGCTTTTGGGGAATGCAGTGGAAATGGATTCAAAATGTTAAAACGCCCTGAAATGATATAGCCATACAAAGACTATTATAGGCCTCTAGAGTTAGATTTTGTACATCAGCAATGTGCTGGCCTCTAGAAAGGTTCAGCCTTCCTGAAACTTCCATCAGTGTCACTTCCCTGCATCACAACACAGACGGCTTTCTAGGGGATCCTGGATAAAGCCTGAACTCATCAGCTTTAAATTGAGGTCCTCTCTCTCAGCCCCACCTTCCCTTTTCAGCCGTGGCTGTCTTGGTGGGAAACTTCTTTTGCAGCCAGACATTCTGTTTACAGATCCCAGACCGCCATGAGGTAGGTCTCACTCCTGAACCCTTTGAGGACAGGGTAGAGTAGTGGTTAGGACTGTGAGGTCCAAATTCAGGCAGGCCAGGGTTCACATCCAACCTCCACCATGCCTGGCTGTGATGGCCACACTGCCTCCAGAAAGCCTGCTCTGATTTCCCTGACCCATGCCCATACATTTTTCCAGCACCCACCTGCTCCAAGTGCAGACCTACTGCCCCTAGTGGACACTGAAACCTCCATGGTCTTGTGATATATATTTCATTGGCATTTATTCATGTGTTTGTCTAGTCTCTCCACCTGGACTTTAAACTCTGTGGCCAAAACAGGTCTGTTAGGGGTCTCTGAACGCCCCTCAGGCTGCCTGCACGAATAATAACTGTAGAAAGCACTTGCCGTTGGCTCACTTTGGGCAAACTTTAAGGTCATTCTACATCAGCCAAATAACAGGACAACAAAAGATGGAAACATACCATAGGCTGCGGCTAGAGGTGGCCATCCAGCCCGCTCTTGGGACAGGATGCTCAGTGTGTACAGATTTACTTCTAGTGTCTATAATATAAGAGGCCTCTGACCTCTTTCCCCTGAGAATTCAGAAGAATAATCATGAACAAGAAATGAGTATGTCTCCACACTTGGGGTCAATGGCTGACACTCAACTTTCAAACCTGCCCCTTCTGAGCTGTCTAGCACAGGCCGCCTCCCACCGCATCCTCTGCTGCAGATCTCCTGTGTCTCTGCGCTGCCTCGGGGCCTCTGCAGCAGCCAGGACGGAGTCTGGGCCTCCACCGGCCTCCTTAGTGCCTGCTGCCCGAATGGTGGGTGAAGAGCAGAACTCGCAGGAGCTGGGGAGGAAGAGAGGATCATCCTGTGTGTGAGTATTTGAGATTTGAGGTTCCCAGGATAATAGGTCACCCTAGGACCCAGGGACCTTGGGCAAGTTTCTTCACTTTTCTGGACCTCAGTCTCCCCTATCTGTCATGCAAGATAATTGGATCAGACAATCTGGAAAGTTCTATCCAGCTCTCCAGAGATTTCGGGGAGGATGTGAAGAGGTCTTGCTAGCACTCAGCATAGCCTGGTCACGTGAGGCCTGACCAAATAGTGTTTAGAGCAGTGCTTCCAAACCTTAATGTCATATGAATCATGGGCGTCTGGACAAAACGTAGATTCTAGAAGTAGAGAGTAGAATAGTGGTTACCAGAGGCAGGTAAGAATAGGGGAGATGTTGGTCAACAGGTACATAGTTACAGTTAGGAGGAGTAGGTTCTGGTGCTGTATTGCACAGTAGGGTGATGATAGTTAATACTGTATTGTACATTTCAAATTAGCCAGAATACAGGATTTTGAAAGTTCTCACCACAAAGAAATGATAAATGTATAAGGTGATGGATATGCTAAATATCCTAATTTGACTTTTACACAATGTATACATGTATTGAAATATCACATTGTATTCCATAAATATGTACAATTATCATGTGTCAATTAAAAACAAAAATTTAAAAGGAGATTCTGATTTAATGGATCTGAGGAGTAGCTTTCAAATCTGCATTTCCATTTTTTTTTTTTTTTTTTTTTGATTCAGAGTCTCACTCTGTTGCCTGGGCTAGAGTGCCATGGCATCAACCTAGCTCACAGCAACCTGAAACTCCTGGGCTTAAGCGATCCTACTGCCTCAGCCTCCCAAGTAGCTGGAAGTACAGGCATGTGCCACCATGCCCGGCTAATTTTTTCTATGTATATTTTTAGTTGTCCAGATAATTTGTTTCTATTTTTAGTAGAGATGGGGGTCTCGCTCCTGCTCAGGCTGGTCTCGAACTCCTGACCTCGAGCGATCCTCCCGCCTCGGCCTCTCAGAGTGCTAAGATTACAAGCCTGCATTTCTAACAAGCTTGCAGGTGCCGCCAGTGGTGTCAGCTCACGGTCGACGCCCGGGACAGTGAAAGTTCAGCACTGGTTCTCAAGGGGCGATCCTGGGACCTTGGGATCAGTATCACCTGGGAACCTATCAGAGCTAGTAAGGCCCAACCACAGACCTGTTGGATCAGAACTCGGGCGGCGCCCCGCAGGGGATGCTGCTGCATGCCCAAAGTCTCCGAACCACTGCCCTAAGAGAACTGCTTCAGAACTTGGAGGTACATAGGAAGCACCTAGAGAGAGTCTGCAAAACTACTGGTGCCTGGGTCTCGCTCTCAGGGGTTCTGATGTAATTGGAATGGGGTGCCTCCTGGGCGTCAGGTTTTTAAAAGCTTCCCAAGTGATTCTGACGTGAGGTCAGGGAGCGCTAGAATGGACTATCATCACTAGGGTTGCTGCTCAGAGACGCGCGAGCCTCGACTCCCCCCGAAAGCGCTCTCCGGAAACCGGCCACGAGGGCGCGCTGTTGCGCCGTCTGGGCGGCCGCGGGCGGCGACGCTGCGGGAGCTGGGGCTGGGGAGCCCGCGCTGCTGCAGGGCGGGCGCCTCCGGGAGCCGCTCCCGGCCGAGGCCTGCACTCCCCCGTGCATCTGTAGCTAATTAATGCTGGCCGCGGCCTCGCCGCGCGTGACGTCAGCGACGAGCTCCGTGCTGGGGAAACGCGGCCGTGGCAGCCGCTCGGCACAGGCTGCCTCGTCCCGGCGAGCCCTGCTGCCGCCCCCTCCAGGCAGGACGCCGGGCTCGCCTCTGGGACTGAGCCCTTGTTCGTGCTGCTCCGATGACGCGGGAGTGTTTCCACGCGACTGGGCACCGTTTCCTGCTCCATCTTCCCCGGCAGGTCCCTGCCCTTCCCCTGCCTTGTCAAGACCCTAGGGGTCCCGGGAAATCCTGCAGGCCCCGGGGAGCCGCCAGTTCAGCTGCAGAACCAACTCGCACCTTTCTGGATTTCTCTGCTCCTCTCAGTTCCTTTCCTGCTGGCTGCTCTTCCTTTTTCTCTTACCTGAGTTGTGTGGATCAGGTATTTCCAGCCAGCGTGTTTTGGTACTAGGGGTGGGAAAGATGGGGCCGGGGTTGCTTCCCTTTACTGAGGCAGATGAGGGGTGCGTTTGTAAGGAACATTGTGTGCATGTGTGGGATGCTGGGGGGCTTGGTTGTTGCTGGAACTTCAGTTTCCAGAAAAAATTACCCCCTTTAAGCAGGGTGGGAGTTTATTCTGGAGAGGAGAGCCCGGTCAGGTACAGTGACACGCTCTGCCCAGCCTCCCCGGGGGGCTTTCCCAGCCTGGCGCCAGAGTCGCCTGTATCATAAATGCTCCACTTCGTATCCCTGCGCAGCCCCGTCCCACCTGTTCGCTGTTGGGCTTCACTGGTGTGAGGTGACCTGTGGAGAAAGGCGTGTGGGTAGAAGATGCTTGCGCACCTCTGGTCTGGATCGTGCCCCATTACCCTTCCGGCTTCCGCAGCTCATAGTTGTAAGAGGAGAAAAGGTAGTTCTGGCCAGCAGAGCAGGGCTCATTCCCGATTCCTGCCTCCAGCCTGACTTCAGGGGCCTGCACCTGGTTCCTCCCATCCGAACCCCCAGCCCCTCCAGTGAGGTGGGCGCTCCCTGCAGCCCCAGGGAGGGCACAGAGCCAGGCCAGCCCAGGTGAGGAAACTGAGGCCCAGAGAGGGGAAGGGATTTGCCCTGGGTCACACAACTGGTTCCTGGCTGATCCCCTTTTGTGATAATTCCCCAGATGCTCCTGCTAGGGTCTCCAGTGTGACACTATCTGGCAGTACTGAGGGCTCCAAAGGGAACAGGTTTCATTTGAAGAACATTAGTCTCTTCTGAATCCAGATGAGTGACCTCTCCTGAGAGGCAGATGTCTTTCCAGAGCTCAGCCTGACCCTGAGCCTGCAGCCCCTGGACAGGGGCTCTGGGTGAAAATCGCCTCCTAAGGGCTTCAGGGGTATTTAGCCTGCCAGCCACGGGGGCCCCGAAAAGGGACAGAAGGCCAGGGAAGAGGTGTGGGATGTATGGTTCCTACTCCTTCCAACACAGACTCTGAAAGTAAAGGTCCAATCCTTGAATTGGATTTCAAATGGGGTTGCGGCTGGCCAAGGAGATTTTAGGCAGCCACACGTTTGCGCAATTTCCCTACTGCTTCCACAATGTGCCTGGCAGGAGCCCAACTGGAGATCAGACACTCATGAAACATCAGCTCTGGGAGGACCAGAGAGATTCACGTTCTTGTGTCATGGGTAAGAAACTTGAGGGGAGGCCAGGAAAGGGATTGGTGCAAGGTCACCAGACAATTGGCAGAGCTGGAGCTTGGACACAAGCTCTGGATTCTGGATCGGGCATCCCCACCACTGTCCTGCTTTCCATGGGGACAGATGCCCTGATCCCACTCTGCAGGGGCTGCTGTCTTTTCCTCTCTTTGGGGTGTGTAATGTGTGCATGTCTCTGTGTGTGTGTAGACATTTCCTGTTTTGTCTTTCTACCTCCAAATCCTATCTGCTTCATAAAACCTGGAGAAAAAGATTCTATAACCTCAGTCACCCGTTCCAGGATCACAGTCAGGAAATCCTTGCTCCTACCTCACCCACATCCCCCATGCTGGCGCTTAAGTCCCTCCAGGTGGGGCTGGCAAGAGTCTGTAGGACTCACTCCAAGGGCCCGGGGGAAGCGAGCGGGGCTGTTTGGGGAGAAAAGATCACCCGGGAGTGTGCACACCCGACAGGGCTGCCTCCAAATCCAAATTGCGGTCCTCTGGCACGTGAGCTCACTCTGCCTGGGATCTTGAATGATGCTGCTCTGGCGGGGGTACTGATCCTAGCCAGTGATTTATCATCTGTTTACTCAGAGAAACTGTTCATTTCTGCTGGTTGGAAGGGAAGGAGGGAGGTGAACGTGTGTCCTTTGAGCTGCAGAGGTAGCCAGCAGGGAGGACTTATACACTCCCCCTGACGGGTGACCCCCATTAACTCTTCCTCCCTGCCTCTCTCTCTCCACCTGAAGAGAAACAGGGAATGCACTCCCTCCCATCTGGGAGGCTTCAGATGCATTTTCTGCTCAGAAGCCATTGCTTGCGAAATTCCACTCTGAAGAGGAGAAAGGAGGAAAGAAGTAACAGTGCTGTGGAGTCCTGCTCTGTGCCCGGTTATCGCACAGGATCCTTGTGTTGCCACCTGTAGGCGTAGGCATTGTCTCCATTTCACAGATGAGAGAACCGATGCTCAGGGATCTTGAATTGTCTAAAGCCACACATGGAGTGAGCAGAGCTGGGATCCAGACCCTGTGGGGCTAGTGCCACAGCTTGTGCTCTCCCTCGGCCAGGGTTTCTCCAAGGGTGCGTCTTGGGCCACTGCGTTATGGTCACTTCTCATTCAGTCAGTTGTTTTAAACAGGCAGTTGCTGACCTAGGCACTGCTCCAGGCTCATGGGATTCAGCAGTGATGAAGACAGGCCCTGCTCTCCTGAAGCTTCCTTTATTGATGAGACTGAGAATAAACAAGTATAAGAAATAAGTCAATTATAGGTTAGAACAGAAGGTGCTAGCACTCAAGAAAAAGGGGAGTCGCAGAGGGTGATGGGGCGTGAGAAGGTGTGTGGGTTGCAGTTGTAGACAGAGTGGTCAGGATAGACCTCAATGAGGTGACGTTTGAACGGAGACTTCAAAGGGATAAGTGCTTTGCTATTGAGCCTGTGCTTCCTGCGCCTCCTTCAGACCTCCTCATTCAGAACCTTGGGGATGGGCCCCAGGAATGTGTATTTTAACAAGTTGTTTTACACACCAAAACTTGGAAATCCCTGCTGCTTCTCCATGCAGAAGACTTTTACCTACCAGATCAGGAAATATTTGCTCAAATCCAGGTGTGGCTCTAGGGGTTCAAGAATGAAGCTGGAATGCAGAGTCCGGATGCTGACTGCTTGCTCGTCTTGATAATCAGCTAATACTCAGTAACTAAACAGGCAAAATGCAGCTGTGACTGTCACTGGGCCTGGAAAGCTCTGTGTCTGTGCAGGGCAGGATGCTGATGTCCTGTCAAGGCGCAAACCAGGCTATTGAAGCAACAGGTTGAGAAGACTTGGGTTCTAGGTCAGGCTCACCTGTGGTGAATTTGGGCGAATCACTTGCTTTGAGGAGTTTCAGCTTCCAGATTTGGGAAGTGGAACTGCTAAGGCTTCCCCTCCTTACATTGAAATGCTGCCACCACCTCCACCTGCAGCCAGTCTGTGAGTCCATCCATCCACTCATCATCATCGCTGCCATCAGCATCCTCACGTCATCATCAGCATATCTGGTGTGGCCTGTATTCAGACCAACAAAATTCCAGCCCCATAAAATAATTTGGAACATGCCTAGGACTTACTGTAAAGGAATTTGGGCTGAAAAAATAATGAAGAAAAACTGTATGAAGAGTAATTAACTGGGATATTGAAATCTTTAATCTTGGAAGATTTGTTCCATGAGATCCAAAGGTGGGGTTCGTGCCGCTGGCCTGGGGGAGCCAGAGAAGTGTCTTGTAACTTCAGTTGCGGTGACAGCTGCGGGTGAAAGGCAGCTTCAGATTTCCCCTGATGGCGGGGAGCCCTGCCTCCGTGCCCAGCCCTATTAACTGTTGGCTTCCCAGTTGCTGAATCCAGCCAAAAACATCCTCTGCCGTTTGAAGTTCTTATTGGAAAAGCAGATTTCATCTTGGCTGGAGCTCTGAGCAGTTCCTTGTGTGGGGTACTCCCCAGGGCTGTAATTGAACACAAGAAAGCATCGGCCTACTTTTGGCATTCTTGCTTTCATCTCAAAGACACATTTAAAAATTTATATTTAAAAAAATGTCAGGGAAAGGGGCCAGCACGGCTCACGCGGCCACTGGTGCCAGAACACCCAACACAGCAGCGCCAGAAGCGAAGGCTGCAGAGGATTAGAAGGGGGAATTAGGACCATCCCGTGTGGCGAGGCCTCACGCCCGGCTTCCGTGGCCCAAACTGCGAGGTGCTTTCGAGGCTGGGCCTCAGTGTGACCTGGGCTTGGCAGAGCAGTTCTGAGGGTTCGGATCAGGTTCGCTCACACCAGTCCCGTCAGGTGAGAATTCTCTAGAAGCCCTGGAGAACACAGGACTCCAAGCCTGCTGGGAGAAAATGCACTCTCTTCCCTCTCCAGACCCAGGGTGCCACTGGCTTCCAGAGGCCTTTGTCTATACTGGTGACCATGAGTGAGGGAGAAAGGGAAAAGGCAGGATTCTGAAAACAGTAGGTGTCTAACGCTTGTATGTTAGCATGTTCTCACATACAAAAGGATTGCAGTGACAACCTTTTCCTACAACTCTTGTTAAGATCTTCTCTAGAGGTCGATGTAAGGCTGAAACATAATGCTTCGTGGAGGACTGAAATAAAGTAGCATCTTAGAGAAGGAGGAGCCCTCACAGTCCAAACATACACCCAGATACCTAGTGTCTTAGGTTCCACTGTCCCTTTGAACAAGGTTATTGTTGAATCATCGGCTTGTGCTCCACTATGACCCCTTAATCTTTTTTTTTTTTTTTTTTTTTTTGAGACAGAGTCTTGCTCTGTTACCCAGGCTAGACTGTTGTGGTGTCAGCCTAGCTCGCAGCAACCTCAAAGTCCTGGGCTCAAGCAATCCTTCTGCGTCAGCCTCCCGAGTAGCTGGGATTACCAGCTGTGTGTACCACCACACCCAGCTAATTTTTCCTACTTTTAGTAGAGACAGGGTCTTGCTTTTGCTCAGGCTGGTCTCAAACTCCCGACCTCGAGCGATCCTCCCGCCTCAGCCTCCCAGAGTGGTAGTATTACAGGCGTGAGCCACCGTGCCTGGCCGACCCCTTAATCTTATTCAGGAATTTTTGTTTATAGGAAATCATTCTTTGTGCAGTTGGATTCTCCTCTGAGCATAGGATCCTACATTTATTCCGGTTTTACACTAAGATCATTGATACCTTGTGTTTTGAAAAAAAAAAAGAAACAATTGGTTGGCTTATAAAAACAAAAATACATCCAATAAGATTATTAAAATAGTCATCTTATTTTCAGGACTGCAGAAAGGAGGAGGGAAGTAAATATAGAATACCTACAGCTATTATTACATTTAACTCTGAGGCTCTTAGTGGCCAAGAACAAAAGAGAAAAGCATATGGATTCCTTAGGAGAGATAAAGTCCCATTCTTGAGTTCTAAGAGAAATTTCTGAGGGGCTCCTCTAGTGCGATATGATAGACCAGCGTTTTGATGGCAGTTTTATAAAAATACAGGAGTAGTTTTCACATGGATATTTTTTGTTGTGACCCTGAATCAGCATTTAGGGCATCACAGTGACTAGTCTGGGAAGTGAAAGTAATCTTGGGGGTAGAATAGAACACAGGAAACCTTAAGAGATCTGAGAAAATCCTGTGGCCTGTACATCGCCCATTCCGTACTCAAGGGTACTTTGAGTTGGATCTGGGACAAAAAAGAAAGGCAAGCTGCAGCAGAAGTAACCCTATCGGCCAGATTACATCTCAGGGGCATCGTTGCGCTGCACTGTGTCACTCCCTGCCCCCAGCAGAGAAGGAATTATCCCTGCGAATCCCCACGTTTTGGTCTTGGTGCCACGTGCATGGGTGCGCGCCTGTGTGTGCGAGTGCACATGTGAGTGGGTGTGAATACGAGCCCTCCTCCCCTGTCCCACACCCCCACCCCCAACACACACACCCCCACAGAGCAAGACTCTTGGCGTCCTGGAATCAGCGCCTCTGTCAGTAGTTGATTTTGATAACTGGCCAAAAATACAGGATCTTTTCAAGGTCTGAAGATCATTAACTCTTTGGAAGAACAACAGGACCGTTTCTGAATGCTCAAGACTGACAGCCTGTTGGCGAAAGGCTTAATTACTCCAATTAAATATTCAGGAATGGAGCCAGGCGAGCCGACAGGATTGTGGGAAGGAGCCTCTGCTCCGCGGTTGCAGAATTCCCGGTCAGGCAGCATTGAGCCCACGCAAGCGGAACGCTAGATTCCCAGGCCCCCGCGGTCCTGACCTGTGACAGTATTTTCCCTCCTTTAGGAGGCATTGACTTTAGACACGAAATTTAAAAGATGTATTCATTTATCATTAAGGACCTAGCATGTTCCAGGACTGTGTTAGGTACTAGAAGTGCCAACAAACAGGTTCCCTGCCCTGTAGGAAGTGGAGGAATCCCTGCCCCCAAGTATAAGATAACCTAATAACACATGGGATGAGACCATAATAGGAAATAACAGTAAATTCTCAAACTCTACTGTATTTGTCCCAGACTGTGGCTTTCCTTCCCGGGAACAACAAGCCCGTTTTCTTTCTGTATCATCACGGTGACTATCAGTGAATATTGGGTATGGTATGACTTTGGCATAAATGCTCCAAGTTCGGTTGCCAAAAGTCCCTTTGGAATTCTGAGAATGGGGCCCTCACCCCCGGGGAGAAAGCTGCTGCAGTAGCTGGGGTGGGTCGAGCCTGAGCGCTGGGTGACCGCAGTGGTGAGGGTGGCTGCCCTTGCATGCTCCTCTTGCCAGGTGGCCTGAGGATTGACGCCTGAGAGGCCACCAACCCTGGCCACGAGACAGGCCAAGCTCCTGGCCCACGTGAGGCTGGAAGCCATGCCCTGTTCTCCTCACGTCCACGCTCGAGCTAAGGGGGTGGCCGATGACTCCCAGCCTTACTTCAGCACATGACAAACAGGAAACTTTCTGGCCCTCCTGAGATCTGCATGTCGGGGGAGCCGTTGGCACCGACAGAGCTAGAATCTTGATCATATGCTCATCTCTAATCTTGGAGTCACAAAGCCATTTCCTCCCTAATATTTCAGCGTGTAGCCCTGCTGTCAGCATCAAGAGAGACTAGAAAGAAGTTTGATCTTTTTCCTTTGCAATAGACAGTTGTTCTTAATCATCTTCTACCTCAAAATACCTGGGGGGTTTTTAGCACAGCCCTTGGACCGGCAGCATGGTCAGCATCACCTGGGAGCTTGGGAGGAATGCAGATCCTTGGCCCCGCTTCGGAGGTGCCGGATCAGGGACTCTGCAGGTGGGGCCTTTGGCTTGTGTTTTATGGAGCCCTCCAGGTGCTCCTGGTGCGGTTCCAGTTCCAGAGTCACCGAGGAAGAATAACTCACTGTGACAGGATTCTTGGTCAGGAGCGGCTCCCTGGGGCATGTGCCAGAATCTCTGGAATTGGGTGTGGAGGTGGCACATAGTCTGCAAAAGCCCCTAACCCATTATAACCGGTTCCCCCACCTCACCCTAGTCTGAGAATCACTGATCTAGAAACCGACTGGGCATTGGAGGAAACCTCTCAAGCAACTGTCTGTGTATTTTGATGATTTTTTTTAAAGCTTTAAAATTTTTATTTTAACATTGGAGTAACTTGTGTTTGGCCTAGAAATTTCCTCCATAGTCGAATATAAAGACTTAATGTATACAAGCTGAGGCTTAAAAAACAGTTCCCTCCTAGTGATTTTGAACAAAATCCATCTTGTTCAGCTTGCTGATGAGCAGTAGGTTGGGGCAAGAGCCCACCCCAGGAGGTGGAAGCGCACCCTCGAGCCATGTGCCCCTCACCAGCTCACAGGGTGGGGGAGCTGCAGCCTCAGCACACGCTGCAGTTAGGACGCCAGGAGGTCAGGAATGGGTGCTGCTTTGCTTACTGTCAAGCGAGCTGCACATCTGCCTTTTTTTCTAACAGGCTTCTTAAAGGAAACAGATGTCAAGAGCCTCTTTTTATGGCCTGCAATGGGGAGAAGACCCTAAGTTGTTTGAAGTGTTTGCAAATGGTGGTATATGAGGGTATTTTTTTTTTCCTCTAAAAAATGTTATATTTGGGAAGCCACCCTGGATTTGGGGAGATGGTGGGTGTTTGAAAAAAGTAAGGAGAGTTCACTTACATCCAGCTGCTCTCACTATCTGCAGGTGTTCACGCTGCTGCTACTTGCCAGAAAAACAACTAAAGGAAGGAGACTGACTGGCTTCTTAGAAAGTGTGTTTTCCTGTCACAGTAGCCCAGGAGGGCCTGTTTATCTAAGTGACAGGCTCCGCCTCCCCAGAAGGTGGTATTTCCCTTGTGGCTATTGAGGCAGGAAGCAGGTGGCAGGGAGCTGACCCCACAGCATCCCCCGGAGCAGCCCTGGGGTTTGCCACCAACCGTGCCGGGTGTGATCTCGCTGATCGCTGGGTGGCTCGGAGGCTCTGTGAGATGGAGTCAGCTGACCTGCTCAGCAGATCCGGCTCTGCAGGCTGGGAGGCCTCTGGCCTTTGTCATGTGAACACGAGGTCTGAAAAGTCCCAGAGCTGCCGCACTATGAGCAGATGGAGGACAAATCTCCTGGCTCAGTGCGAACCTGACAGGATCCCTCTTGCCTGGGGACAGGAAGCCAGGTCTGTAATGGATGGGCGCACCTGAGCCCTGCCCTCCCGGTCACTAGCATGCAAGCGCTACAGGCAGGGGACTGTGCTGGTTTTGTTCACTCAGATATCCCAAGCATCTAGGACAGTGCCTGGCACACAGGTTCCCAATAAATATTTACTCACTCAATAACCAAATTCCTCTCCCATTCCCCAAGCTTCCTGTTACACCTGACAGGTAAAGAATTAAAGGCCTTTCCCTGGGCTGTCAGCTGCTCTTCTGGTGCCCTGGGGACAAAGAAGGGATCTCGAGGGAAGACTGTCTTCCTTCTGCAGATGTTTTCAAGGGGCAACTCAGAATGAGAGATGAAATGAGTCTCCAGTACCAGGGACACCAGGCCAGTGTGTCAGCTGTTTATAAGAGTTGACAGAGACAGCTGCCTACTTTCCCACCTCCCCAACGCGGTGGATCGGAGTCTGGCATTTAAGGGAAAGACAGATGAGGTGACTCAGACACACAGGCCTCTGCGGACATTTGGAGCAACTGCTTCTCTGGCAGTTTACTTCTAAACCGGCAGTTCACCCAGAAGCTGAAGGACCACCTGACAGGGTGGCACAAGGGTTGCGGCATTGGCGGACACTGGACTGGAGAGTGTGGCAGGGCTGGGCACTCCAGTGGGTTTGTGGTTCCGGCAGAGCGCAGTATGGCAGAGGACTCCCCGTCCACCAGCTCCTGGCTGTGTGGTTCTTGGTTGAGGACCTAGACTCTAGCTTGAAGGACTCTGTAGCATGCCCCGTCCCACCCCATCCCAGGGAGTACCCTTGCCCCCACAGCCCCATGACTCTACCTCGGACCAGAGATTCCACACCATTTAAATTATGAGTATTATTAATAGAATATTAGTCATTTTGATAGGAAAACATTCCCTGGGCCTTGACTAAGCAGTGGAATTGTAATGCTTCCTATAAGAGTAATGTGTTGTGGCTTTCAAAGTTTCCCTTCTGCCTGGAGGTGATGATACTGGTCTCATGGTGCCCTCCTTGTGGGTGTGGCAACAAAAATCCCCCTGGCGCTGTGTTGGCACTGGAGGGCAACGGAGAACAGAGACAAAGTGCCTGTCCTCATGGAGCTTGCAGTCTGTCTTGCCTTACACCAACTTGCCTACCCTCCACCTCAGTGACGACTTGGCTTCCTATTTCACGGAGAAGATAAAAGCAATCAGAAGAGACTCTCATGAGCTTCTGTCCCCACATCACCCACACCCCACCACATGATTCTGCCTCCCTCCTGTTCTATGGACGAACTCTCCATGCCCTGGCTAAGGCCAGCCCCTGCACCTGACCATCCATCCCATGCCCTCCTGGCCGCTCAAGGACGTTGCCCCAGTGTCTCCCTTCTCCCTCGTGTACCATCAATCTTCTCTCTCTACTGAGTCTCTCTGAAAGCAGTCTACTGTGCTGTCGCTTCTCCCATCTAAACACACCCTCTCTTAGCCCCACCTCCTCCCCCAGGAAGATGGCCCCAGTTCTTTCCTTTTTATGGCAAAACTCTTGGAATAGCTGTCTGTACTTGCCATCTCCAAATCGTCTCCTCCCATTCTCCCTTGAATCCAGCCCAGTCAGACTGTCACCCTTGAAACTGTCCTTGTCAAGGTCACCGATGTCCTTATTTTGCTAAATCCAATGGACATTTCTTGGTCAGCAGCATTTGACATGGTTGGTCCCTCCCTCTGTGTTGAACGTGTGTTTCACTGTCACCTGGATTTCCTTCCACTCTGGCTGTTCCAGTTCAGTGTCTTTTGCTAGCTTCTCTTCATATTCCTGAGAAAGAGGTACAAAGAAGAACATCAAAGTTCATTCCTGGGAAGTCTCCTCTATCCATCATCATTCATTTTAAATGACACTTATATGCTGACTCCAAAGTTGTGTCTCCTCAGAACCCACTGCCTAGTGGACATCTCTGTGTGGTGGCAAACAGACATGTCACCCACCACTGAGCTCTGCCTCACGCGACCCACACACAGACCCCCTCTGGCACAAAGCTTTCTCCATCTCAGTTAATAGCAGGTCCACAGATCCTCCGTGTCCTCTTTGATTCTTCTCTTGGGCTCATACCTCACATTGCTTGGGTGGTGGAGTCCTGTGGGCTCCACCTTCAAAATCTGACAATTCTCATCACTTTCATTGCTGTCACCTTGACCATCCAGCCATTAGCTCTTGGCTGGAGTATTATAAAAGACTCCTAGATGGTTCTCCCCACTTCCACTGTTCCCCCATAACGCCCTCCCTGCCTGTCTGTTCACACAGCTTTCGGAAGTATGTTGGATCACATCTCCCCCGCACTCCCCCCACCAACTCTGAGTGCCAGCCACATTCATTCTATGGGCCTGCAGAGCCCTCTGTGGTCTGTGCTCCATTATCGCTCTATTTCTCACTACTCTCCCCTTTACTCACTTTCTCCTGCCTCAGGACTGTTGCACTTACTGTGTCTTCTGCTCGGAACCCTTAGTAATGGCTACCCTGAACATCTTATTTAAAACTGCAACCCATCCCCCGACATCCCCTCTCCCCCACTCCTGCTTTCTTTCCTGCATTGTACTGACCACTCTAACTCAGCGACACACCAGTTCAGTGGTGGTGGTGGTGGGGAACCTGCCTGGGGTCCAGGGAATAAGGAGGTGCATTGTCTGTAGAGAATTTAAAAATTATTATAAAATGTACTTAAAATGGGTCCACTTTTTATCAGTACCGAGCACTGGCAATTCTAAACAATTTTATCAGTATTCCTTTCAGCCAGGGTGGGACACCCCCACCAACTCTCCACTACTTTAACACATTCTATATTTCCCTCGTTTATTTTGCTTATTGTTCATTTCCCTGCACTAGAATGTAAGCTCCTCGAGGGCAGGATGTTTCATCTGTTTGGATCACCAGTGTGTTTCTAGTATCTACCACATGGTAAGTGCTCGGGAAGCTTTAGTTGAATGAATGAATGAAGTAGAGGGTGCTACGAGTACTCTCAGGTGGGGGTTATCAGGAGGGTATCCCGAATGAATTGGTGTCGGCATTGCCCATCCTTAAAGAGGAGGAAGGTACTCTATAAGCAGAAGGAACAACAGGTACAAAAGCCTGGAGCAACCTGACCACCAGGGTCCTAGGCCAAGGGTAGGAGTCAGAATTCACGAGTGTCATTCACCAGAATTTTACCCTTCATAGTGTTAATGGTTAGTATGGGAATGTGTTCCTTTATTGCTAGTTGGCTGAGGGTCCTTGTTGACGTCTTGCAGAGGTCTAACTGTCACTTTTAATCATAACAGCTATTCCCTTTTCCTGCTGAAAGACTCTAGGCCTCGGGTGGTGAGCACACTCTCCTTACACACCGAGAGAGGGACCCTGAGAGCAAGGAGCTGTCTCCAATGCCTCCTGGTCCGGGAAGCCTTTCCTACTTTCTCTTCCCTCTTCTGGGCAGAGTTTGTATCCTCCTCCTTTTGGTTCCTGGTTTATTTCTTTATTTTAACACTTAAAACATAATATCATCTTTATTTGTTTCTATATTTGTATCTTCTACTGAATGAGACTCCAATAACAGATATGGTGGTGACTCATTTCAATTCCTGGTCCTTAGCACAGAACCTTGGAGGAAATCAATAAATGTTTTCTGAATGCATAACAAAGCAAAGCAGATATCACATAAAGTACTATACCAATGTCAAATAAATATAATAGTTATTATGATGATGCTTTTGAATACTAATCAAAATAATGAGGGTGACTAGTTCATGATTATATAGAATATAGCAGCAGTCCCCAACCTTTTTGGCACCAGGGACCAGGTTCATGGAAGACAATTTTTCCAGGGAATGATTTCAGGATGATTCAAGCACATTACATTTTTTGTGCAGTCAAACATCTCTGCTAATGATAATCTGTATTTGCAGCCGCTCCCCAGTGCTAGCATCACTACCTCAGCTCCACCCCACATCATCAAGATTCTCATAAGGAATGCACAGCCTAGATCCCTCACATGCACAGTGTACAGTGGGGTTCAAGATCCTATGAGAATCTAATGCCCCCGCTGACCTGACAGGAGCTCAGGCAGTGATGTGAGCAATGGGGAACACTGTAAATACTGATGAAGCTTTGCTCACTCGCCTGCTGCTCATGTCCTGCTGTGTGGCCCAGCTCCTAACAGGCCACAGACCGGTACTGGTCCTGATCCCAGTCCTCGGCCTGGGGCTTGAGGACCAAAGGAATATAAAATATATAGAATATACATCATCTTTTTCTGTAACAATGATATGTCATTTAACTTTATTCCTTAAAGTTCCAGAGGCCCAAAATCATCCACGATTATTCAATATTATCAATGCAGAGTGCCTATTAAAGCACCAAATATGTTATAGCTTCCAACAATTGTGAATTAGACTGAAGACCATCTTTTTTTTTTTTTTTAAATAAAGTAGTGTTGACTTAAACACTGCTTTTATATATATGCCAAATCTGAGATGTGGAGACCAGCTCAAATGGCAGTGTGCTGATTCATCTACACTTGGCAAGTGGGCCATTTCTCATTTCTGGTGAGAAATCGTATAGGCTTCAGAAATAAGTCTAATGAAGTCAGATTTTTAACTAGTTCAGTGAGAGTTCAAAACAGTTCAGTTAATATTTAAGTATTGAATTGAGATAGGTTAAGCAAAATTAGTTTTGAAACTTTCATAGAACTTTTAAAAAGCAAAACTTTAGACTTAAAATTGACTGCATTCATTATATGCAATGCAGTTGAGTATTAAATATATGTTAAACTTTTCATTTAGCAGATTTCTCCCCAGACTTTTAAAACTATCACCAATAAATATTTAGATATTCTTCCCCCCTCCCCCCACAAGCATCTCCCCCCTACACATAAATACCACTCATTTTGAGATCCTTTTGCTCCGGATTAAACAAGCTCTCTTCTCAAGAGCAGCCCATAGGATTCTGCTCCAGGCCCTTGGATAATTTCACCACCTCTGGTTGACGGAGCAGGGCTGGGAATCTCATTACGGAAGCCTTTCACTTCCTTCCCAAGCCAGCCCTCTAGAGCTTCTGTCCCCACCTGTTAGGAACCAGGCCGCAGAGCTCCACCTTGCCCCCTGCCCCTTCCGTGGAAAAATTGTCTTCCTTCAAACTTAGAAATGATCGGCGGGGGTGGGGGTGGGGCGGAGGGGAGGCACATAGCAGGAGGCGAGTGGTGGCCAGTGAGCGAGGCTTTATCTGTACTTACAGCCGCTCCCCATCACTGGCATCACGGCCTGAGCTCCACCTCTTCCCCCTTCCCCCATCCCATGGTGGGAGGGGGGGGAATTGTCTTAAATGAAAACAGTCCCCGGTGCCAAAAAGGTTGGGGACTGCTGCTCTAGAGGAAGCCAGGATTGCCTGTCATCCATCCTGGGCCTCAGCCCACCTTGCTTGCAGCCTGTTCACCTAATGTGTTTCAAGAGCATTTCAACAGCCAAGCTGTCATTTGCTCAACCAGCCCAGATGGGGAAAAACCTGTGTGGCAAGTTTGCCTCAGGAAGACTGCAGTTGGCCTCTTTGTGCTTCTGGGCAGAGTCCCTTCACCTAGAGCAGACTGAGTGTTTGCCACCCGACTAGGAGGCTTTGGGAGGAAATAATCTTATCCGAGAGGACAGCAAGTGGAGTTACTGTATAAACTCGGGGTCTAGGGCTGGGAGGACAATCCTTCCTCACCCATGTCTGACGTGTGCTTGTACACAAGTGTCCAAACACTGCAACATCTTTAGGCCATTTTAAAGTCTATTTTAGTCTCAACGAGGGGTTTCCTTCACTGGCATATCTAAGTTTTTCACACTATCCAATGAATGGGTTCTTGTTTCTTTTTTAATAACTTAAAAAAAAAAACTTTCACGATTGATTCATGATCACTGTAGAAAAAATAGGGAGAAAATGTAAATACAGGCTAAAATATACACACATCAAAGAAGGCAGACCAGTTATTAGGCAGGTTTGCCAGAAATCAATCCAGCAAGAAAAAGATTGTGTGCTTTGAAAACACCAAATCTATTATTTCTTCCCTTTTCCCATTTGGGGACCTCAGGTACAACAGCTGGTGTGCTGTGAACAACAGGGCACCACTGGTATCTGGTGCCCAGCATGAACAGCACAAAGGAACAGGACTGCGCTAACTAGCCCATCTGAAGGGCCACAGTCGCTGCTGTTCTACTTTTTCCTTTTTGCTCCCAGCGGGTATTCCTGACCAGGCTGTGTGGGCTGGGATCTGGGAAGAGGTTTCCCAATCCCCAGCTTGAATTGCTGTCTGCTCCACTCTGCAACAAATCGCCTTCCTCATCACCCATCTCAAGTAAGAAGGAACAAATGGTCTTCTGTTGGGATGGAGGACAGGAACTGAAGCTGCTCCCAGCTGCCTGTGGGTTTGTGCTTCACACCTGTCCTGCCCAAGCCTCATCCGATGTTATCGCGAGTCCTCTGTGCAGGCGCCAATGGGGACAGCCTTTTCACTAACCCCAGGGTGGCACTGAGAAGCTGGAGTGCTAGCTCTTTGGTCTTTGGGAGGCTCGGCTGGGAGGCTGCACTCTTATGCTACTGGTGAGTGTTGTTTCGCCCATGCCGTGTGGGTGCTGGCCAGATCCTCCCATGCCCTATGGGTGCTGGCCAGATCCTCCCTGAGCAACACAGTGTGGCAGTGACTCAGTCTGGAATTGCCCTCCCGCCACCCGGGAATATCTGTCTATTCCAATTACCCCCTGGCTTCCCACAACATGGGCCATTTGGCTTGTCTGCGTGTCTTACGCATCAAGATTTGCACTGTGCAGCGCCCGCCCAGAGGGCTTGCCGCAGGCTTGGAAAGTCCCTCCGAAGAGGCGTGGAGCCGGGCAGGCGGCAGGGTGGCCCGGGGCCGGCTTTCTCTCCGCAGCGAGCACGCACCCTGGAGCACGCACCCTGACTAGCAGACCTCACAGCTTCAGAAACTTTCCAAAGCTGCCCTCGTTAGTTGCGGCCGATTCCATACCACAATGACACCGTAATTGTGATCTAAGCAGCGTCTGCTACAAAGGGGCAGATCACATACACTTTTGTTCACTCTTAAAACTGCCTAGCTCCATTCTGCCCAACAAGAGGCTCAGAGAATGTGTTTGAGCTCACACGTGTCTATTTGCCGTCTAAAACCAATCCTGACCTCGCGTGCCCCGCTCCTGGTTTATGGTCAGCCAGGTGTGTCCAGACAATGGACAGGAGGGTCAAACAGCGGTAGGGCAGGAGTCACTGAACAGCAAGGCTCTTCTACATGTGGTCCCTCACGGTGGTGGCTTGGGAAAGGGACGCGGCCTGGCGCGGGGGCAGCTCCCTGAGCGGGTCCGGAGGGGCCAGGGCGAGCCTGCGGGCGGGGTGGGGCTCGGGCGCAGCGCGGGCTCCGTGCGGGCCCAGAGAGGACAGCAGGGCCAGGGCCGGGCGGGGCCAGCAAGCGAGCGGCGGCGGCCGCTTGGAGCCGCTGGCGGGGGCTGGTGGCGGCCGCGTCTGTGGGGATGAGGGGCGGACCCGCTAGTGTGGCCGATGAGCCCGTAATGAAGCCTGGCGCCTGGGCCCCCTTTGTTCCCGGAAGCCCATTTCAAAAGCCCCTTCTTCAGCCCCCGTCCGGGGCGAGCGAGGACAATGGCCGGAGTCGCGGTGGGCAGAGCGGAACGCCCCCTTTGGAGAGGCCTTTCCAGCCGCGCGGCCTGCTCGGAGGCTCCGGGCGCCGCGAGGACCGGGGCACCGCACGCGGGTCGCGCGCTGCCCTTAGGGGCCAAGAGGCCAACAGTAAAACAACAACAACAACAACAACAACAACAACAAAATCTCGCCATTGCAGGGAAGGGGCAAATCGCTCGGGCCTTGTGGGTCCTTGGCAGATGGCTTCCCGGTCCCCCACTTGGCAGGAGAGGAACTAGTAGCACCCACAACTGCCGGACTCATCGCCGCGTTTTCCTGAGTGCCACTGTGGCACATTCCTGGCCTTTGCAATTATTAGGAAATGAGAGGATCTTTTTTCCTTCCACTCTCGCCCTCCACCCCCATCCCACTCCTTCGTTTTTCTTCCAGGCATGGAATGATCTACTTTAGCAGTTCAAAAGACATTCCATTCCCATGACAAAAACAGAACCGGTGATGCTGGCATACCGTAGCCCTCTTTCTTATAGGGAGATTCAGGCAATAAATCATAATGAATGAAAATTTAAAATAGCATTTTTTTAAGCTTTAATGGTATAACTTGCTTATTTTCCAAGTGCCACTTACAGCTCCATTTTTCACATTCTGCAACCAGAATCCATCTCAGACCCTGTGCTGACAATAGTGAATTTTATTCCTGTAATATTAATACAGTCTTAAGGAAAATAGGTTGAGGGGATTCATTTTGAACTCCCTCTCAGCTCTAAAATTCCTTGTCTATCACGGAACAAAGGCTGACGGAAGATTTTAAAACAGAGTGGGAAAACTATGGCCATGGCAAATATCTGTCCATCCTATTCAGTGCTCTTCTTCCCTGTTTGGCACACCACCCACTTCTCTTCCAGAAGCAATGACACAAGCACGTATCCACTTTGGCTCACCCAAGACAGGCTCACACGAGTGTATGCCAGAGTATCTGGAGGTAGGTGATCAAAGATACTCCCTGTAATCCAACAGGAGACAACCAAACTGGACAAGAATGTCAGGGGGATATTTTCCCAAAGGAACAAAGTATTCTAAAAGTTTGAACCCATTTTTAAACAAAACGATCTCACTCTTTCATCCCTAAATGTGTTGCAATGTGCAGCTGCGCTGGAGGATGGGAGAATATCTTACTAGGTAATCGCTTCCAGTGAGGGTCATTTTCGGCTTCTCAAAACATGACTCCGATATGTCACTTTGCACAGGTATCTTTCACAGCTACCTGGGCCTGGTGGGTCTGAGAGTATTTAAGTCTGCCCCAGAGAGGAGCCCAGGCACAGAGAGTGGGGGGCTTCTGTAGGAAACACAGTGGAAGAGACAATGAGCCGATTCTGGCCCAGCCTGTAGTCTCCCTCAGAGAGGTTAAGGCGGAGAGCATATGGCCTTTGAGCTCCCGTGTCATCTGTCCTGGGGCTTAATCAAGTTATCATATCACCCCAGTGTCTCCCGGCCTCCATCCATCGATTTGAATGAAGACAAAAATTTGCAGACAAATTTCTAGCAGCAGGAAGTTGGTGCTCTCCTGTGAGGCTGGATGAAAAGCACCTGTAACCTTGCCGGCCTCCATGCAGCCCCTGCTGGGAGCTGCTTCAAACAGCAGCCTGCTGGCTTCAGAGCCTGCCTGTCAGCGGAAGCTGGGCTGGGCTGCGGTGGGGGGAGTGTGCCATTATGTGTTTCAAGAGAATGGCCTGGAGCAGGCTCAGCTGTGGCCAGGACGGCACAATGTGACCAGCTGCCCATGAACGGGTAGGTGGATGCTTGCACCCTCCTTTTGATATTGGCCTGGAGTCACAGAAGCTAAGACAGGCCTGGCCCGACCCTCATGATGGCTTGAAGGGAATACTGTTTCTCTCTCTTTGTAGGAAGGGTGAGAGTCAAGGAACTCTTCACACTGCCATCAAAGCCACTCCTCTGCTCCTCCCTGAGCTGCAGTTTCCTCTTTGTGAAGTTCAGGGATGTTGTGATTTATATCTAATCTGCAGGGTGGAAGGGAGAGAGAGTTTGATGTATAGACTGAGCTTTGGCTGAGGGTCAAAAGACGTGTGTTCTAGACCTAGCTCTATGACTTGGGGAAGCGCGTAGCTGCTTTTTTTTCTTAGTTATTTCACTTGTAAGATGGGGATGATATAGGTATAGGGTGCCTTGCTGCTCTCCCGAGGGGGTGGCCCTGTGGGCACAGGCAGGGCTGGGACTCTGCTGGGCAAACCCAGAGATAATCCGGCAGCAAACAGCTGCAATGGGGACCAAATTCATGGGTTTTGAATCAAGGAGATGATAGATGCTGATCAGTAAATGAAAAAAACTTGAAAACCACATTACTAGTGCCCCTCAAGCCCTTCCAGCATCGATGCTCTATGATTCAATGTCACAAGGTGGATAGGAGAGAAGCGTTATTAATTAGCATTATTATTAACATTATAATAAGAGTGTTCCATCTTGAGAATAAGATAATCACTGGATGGGAATTTCATAGTCATTAGGAGGAAAAACCAGAGGGTATGATTTTTAACACTCTGTGGGGCTTGTTGATCTGATCAAAATCAAATTTTCTGAAGTCCACACAAATTGAACTTTTTGACATTTTGATGCAAGGTTCATAGCCTAAAAAGCTAGATAGAGAGCTGGTCCATAAATCATTCCTTCTCCCACCCCTGCCCTTCTGACTGGTTTTGTTCTTTAGCTACTTTGTGACAGGGGCCACTGGCCTTGAACCTAGGTGACAGCTCCAGCCTGTTTCCTCATCTATAAAATGGGGTACAGTTTCTCTGTCTCCCTAACTCATGGGAGCATTGGCAGAATCAACTGGTCAATAGGTGAGAAAGTGCTTTGTAAAGTATAAGGTGCTGGATAGGTTTACACATATATACACACATGCACACACTCGTAAAGGACCATTATTACCCATTTGACTGGAGCCTGAATGAATACCTTAGGGAGATTTTGCAGCCTTGTAAACCTGACAGTATGGATCCAATGCCATGGATGATCTGGCTCCAAAGTGGATTCTTCATGCTGAGTTAACACCTGGCTGCTGGCTCTGAATGAATAGGTATAGGGTGCCTTGCTGCTCTCCCGAAGGGGTGGCCCTGTGCCCCGTATAAGCAGGGCTGGGACACTAACACCCAAACCCAGAGATAATCAGACAGCAGTTACAATAGGGAGCAAGTGCTCTTCATTCCTTCCTTCCTCATTTCTTTGCCCCTAAGCACCTGCCCCACCAAAAGAACCATGACACTCCCAAACATCACTGCGTCACTGCCCATGATTATGCCTCTGCTGTTTCTTTCCTCTGCCAGGATTCTCTACCTTCTCTGCTTATTGAATTTGTCTCTTCTTTCAAGGTCCTACACAGTGTCACCTCCTCTGTGAGGACACAGTCTTTAAACTCCTAAGCAGTCAGTACTGACTACCTCCCCAACTCCCCGCCCCGTGAAGTCACTTCACCACTGGGTTAGTATCAGCATTGACCATGCACTTGCCTCTCTCCCTGCTTGCTGTGAACTTCTCATGGGCAGAAACCATGTGTAATTCTTCTTGGTGTCACAGTACACAACACAGCTGTTCATGAACAGTAATTATGCATTAAATGCTGGATGGCATTTCTGCTATTCCTCGGTGTGTCAGAGAATGACATGGAGGGATTGTGGGATGGGAAGAAAAGATGAACTTTTTCCCATTTATATTTATTTAAATTGAATCCATTTTTGGTTTTGCCTTGAATCTCAGCCAATTTGAAAATTGGAAAAACTGCCCTAATGTCACTGGCAATTTAAATGTAAGTGTAATTACATTAGTCAGCGTTCTCTAGAGAAACAGAACCAATAGGAGATGTGTGTGTGTGTGTGTGTGTGTGTGTGTTTATTTATTTATTATGAGAATTGGCTCACATGATTATGGAGGCTAAGAAGTTCCATTATCTGCCATCTGCAAGTTGGAGAACGAGGAAAGCCAGTGGTATAATTCAGTCCAAACCTAAAGGCTGGAGAACTGGGGGGCTGATGGTATAAGTCCCTGTGGCTGAGTCTAAAGGCCCCAGAACCAGGAGCACTGATGCTTGAGAGCAGGAGAAGGTGAGTATCTCAGCTCAAGAAGAGAGAATTCACTCTTCCTCCATCTATTTGGGCGCTCAACGGATCGGATGATGCCCACCCACATTGGTGAGGACAGATCTTCTTTACTCAGACTACTGATTCAAATGCTAATCTCTTCCAGAAACCCAGAAATATTTTACCAGGGCATCCCTTAGCCCAGTCAATTGACATATAAAATTAACCATCACAGTAATTATGACTCCTTTTTAAGTGTTTTGGTCATGCCCAAATAAGACATTCCTTTGCTGCCTCCTAAGAGACTTCAGGAAATCCTTACAGAAATTGTTCCTGGCCAAGCAGACAGGAAGGCAGTCCTGGTCAGGGGCCCAGCCTCACAAAATGCCCCTTGTGTACTTAATCCCCTGGTTTACTTCATTAAGAAGGTACAAACTTCACATTCTGGCAAGGACCCAGTGGCAAAGGTACGGTTTCCCAATGCCATATTTATACTTTTAATCTGAGAATGCTTTGACTGTGAGAGCATCTCTTCCTGTAGTTCTTAATCTAGGGTCCCTGGACCACCAGGGATTTATAAAAGTAGTAAACAAAGGCTCTTTGATCCTTTTCAATATTTCAAAAAGCCTGAGATAAGGAGGCTGGACCTACATAGGGAGTTTCAATGTATTTTGTTTTCTTTTGTTTTTGTTTCAGTTCACTATGGTAGTATTGGATAACTCATGATAGTGAAAAGTTATACAAACTATATATAATTTTTAGGTCAAAGTATTTTTTAATTGAGGTATCATTTACACAATAATATATCTACATTTTACGGATGCGGTTTGATGAGTTTTGGGCAATTGTGTACAGTCATGTAACTATCACTGCAATCAAGATACAGAGAATTTCCATCATCCCCAAATGCTCCTTCGTGCCCCATCACTGCCAATATGCTCTCTAGACTCCTGGCTCTGGGCAACTGCTAATCTGGTCATTATAGTTTTGTCTTTTCTAGAGTTTTATATAAATGTTGTCTTCTGTATTTGGCCCCTTTCACTTACCATAATGTTTTTGAGATTCATCCATGTTGTTGTATTTATTAATATTCTGTTTCTTCTTATTGCTGGGTGGTGTTTCATAGGATAACTACAGTTTGTCCATTCACCAATTGATGGACATTTGGGTTGTGTCCAGAGTTCGGCTATTATGAATATGTGGCTGTGAATAATGCTGTGAAGATTCCCATACACAAATCCTTGTGTGGACATGTTTTCATTCTCTTGGGTAAATACTTAGAAGTGGAATTGCTGGGTTGTATAATGGGTGTATGTTTATAAGGCACCACCGAAGCCACTTTTCCAAAGTGGCTGAATCATTTTACATTCCTACAAGCAGTGTTTGAGAGTCCAGTTGTGTTACATCCTTCCTAACACCTGGTGTTGACAGTTTTAAAAGGAAATTTACCCATTCTCATGGGTATATAGGGCATTTCATTGTGGTTTTAATTTGCATTTCCCTGTTGACAAGTCATATCCATATTGGCTATTCATATGTTTTCTTTGGGAGGTGTCTGTTCAAATCTTTTGTCCATTTTTAAAATTCATTATTTGCTTTCTTATTATTCTGGATATAAGCCTTTCATGAGATACATATTTTGCAAATATTTTCTCCTAGTCTGTGGCTTATCTTTTCATTTTCTTAAATGTGTCTTTAGGTGAACAAAAGTTTTAAATGTTCATGAAATCCATTTTAGTATATTTTTCTTTTTATGATTAATGCTCTTTGTATCATGTTTAAATAACCTTTGACAACATAATATCCCAAAGATTTTCTGCTATGTTTTCTTCTAGAAATTTTACCATTTTAGCTCTTATGTTTAGGTCTATGACCTATTTTGATTGTTTTGTATATGATGTGAGCTAAGGTCTAAGATTTAGTTTTTCCCCCCATTAAGATATCTGTACCATTTTGTGAAAAGACTATACGATTCAATTACTTGGCACTTTCGTAAAAAAAATCAATTATCTATATAAGTGCAAGTCTATTTCTGAACTCTGTTCTATTCTATTGATCTGTATGTCTAAAATTATGCCAATGCCATAGTCTTGATTACTGTGGTTTTATAGTGATCTTGAGATCAGGTAATGCAAATCCTTCAAACTTGTTTGTATTTTAGAAATTATTTTGGCTATTTTTGATTCTTTGCTTTTTCATATAATTTTGGAATCAACTTGTCAATTTCTCCAAAACAGTTCATTATGATTTTGATTAGGATTGTATTAAATCTATAAGTCAGTTTGGAGAAATGAACATTTTAGCAATATTGAATCTTCAAGTGGTGGTGGGGGGAGGTAAAAAAAAAAAGAGTCTTCAAATCCATGAATATGGTGTACCTCTTCATTTATTTAGATTTTCTTTAATTTCCTTTAACAATATTTTGTAGTTTTCAGGTACAGTTCTGGCACATCTTTCTTTAAATTCATTTCTAAATTTTTAAAATACTATTTATAAATAGAGTTTTTAAACCTTTACTTTCTAATTGTTCATCACCTGTATATAGAAATATACTTGATTTTTAATTAAACTTTTTATTTTGAAATAATTATAGGTTCACAGAAAGTTATAAATGTAGTACAGACAGGACCCATGTACCTTCCACTCAGTTTTCCCCAATGGTTACATTTTACATCGTTATAGTATAATATTAAAACTAAGAATTTGACATTGGTACAATGTATGTGTATAATTCTATGTCATTTAATCATATATGTATATTTATGTAACTACCACCACAATCAAGATGCAGAGCTATTCCATCATCACAAAGATTTCCCTTGTGCTACTTCATTATAGTCACACCCATCTCTCTCTCTTTCCCCATCCATCCCCAACCTCTGGCAACCACTAACTTGTTTTCCATCACTATAATTTTGTCATTTCAAGAGTGTTATATATATGAATTCATACAGTATATGACCTTTTGAGCTTGGCTTTTTCCACTCAGTATAATGCCTTTGAGATCAATTCAATCTGTTGCATGTATCAGTAGTTCATTCCTTTTTATTTCTGAGCAGCTTTCTGTAGTATGACTGTACCACTGTTTATTTAACCATTCACCCATTGAGGAACATTTTGGTTGTTTCTAGTTTTAAATATTTCAAATAAAGCGGCTAAGAACAATCATGTATAGGTTCTCATGTTGACGTAAGTTTTCATTTCAGAAATCTCTGGGATAAATACCCAGGGATGCAATTGCTGTGAGGTATAGTAAGTGTAGATTTAGTTTTTTTTAAAAAAACTATCAAGCTGTTTTCTGGAGTGGCAGTATCATTTTACATTACTACCAGCAATGATTAAGAGATCTAGTTTCTCTGCATCCTGGCCATGATTTGGTATTGTGGCTATTTTTTAATTGACTTAATAGATATGTGGTGATATCTCATCATGGTCTTAATTTGCATTTCTCTAGGGGCTAGTGATGTTAACATCTTTTATATGCTTATTTGCCATTTGTATATCCTCTTCATTAAAATGTCTCTTCATTGCTTTTGCCAATTTTCTAATTAAATTGTTTGGACTTTTTACTGTTGAGTTCTTTATATATTTTAGATATGAGTTCTTTGTCAGATATGTTGTTTGCAAATATTTTCTCCCAGCCTATAACTTTTCTTTTCATCCTCTTAAGAGTATATTTTGCAGAGCAACAGCTTTTGATATTGATGAAGTCCAATTATTCATTTTTAAATTTTTAATCTTTTTTTTGCTTCTGGCCTAAGAACTCTTCACTAAGCCCTAAGTCCTGAAGATTTTCCTCTATGTTATCTTCTACAAGTTTTATAGATTTTTAAAAATGGTTTACATTTAAATCTATGGTCCATTTTAAATTAATTTTTATGAAAGGCATGATATTTAGCTTCAAGTTTCTTTGCTTTTCTTATTTTTTTTTTTAACCATGAATATCCATTTGCTCTAGCACTGTTTGTTAAAAAGACTGTCCTTTCTCCATTGCATTGCTTTGCACCTTTGTCTAAAATAAATTGGCCCTACTTTTGTGGGACTGTTTTTGTGTTCTCTATTCTGTTCGTTGATCTTCATCTCTATCCCTCTTGCTTACTTGATTACTGATGCTATCTAATACATCTTAAAATCAGGTAATATGATTTCTCTCATAATTTTTCAAAATCATTTTAGTTATTACACTTCCTTTGCCTTTCCATGTAACTTTTAGAGTAAGCTTGTCTTTGTCTACAAAAAATCCTGCTGGAATTTTGATAGGAATTGTGTTACACCTATATAGTAATTTGGGGAAAATTGACATCATTACGATGTTGAGTCTTCTTATCTATGAGTATGGTATGTCAACCATTTACTTAGATTTCCTTTAATTTCTTTCATTAACATTTTGAAGTTTTCAACATATAAGTCCTGGATATCTTTTGCTAGTTTTACACCTAAATATTTCTTTTTATTTTTTTAGTGGTTGTTTAGTGGAGTATTATATTTTAAATTTTAGTGTCCATGTATTCATTGCTAATGTATATAGAAATACGGTTGATTTTTTTTTTTGTTTATCTTATGTCCTACCATCTTGCTGAACTCAGTTATTACTTCTAGAATTTTTATAAAAGGTTTATTGGGATTTTCCAAGGAACAATCATGTCATTTGCAAATAGGGAGAATTTTATTGCTTCCTTTTCAATCTGTATGCCTTTTATTTCCTTTTCTGGCCTTATTGCCCTAAGTAGAACTTCAAGTGTTATATTGAATAGCAATGGTGATGTGGACATTCTTGCATTGTTCCTGATCTTAGGGGGAGAGTATTCAGTCTCTCACCATTAAGTATGATGCTTGCTGTAGTTTGTTTCTTTTTATAAACGTTATTTATCAAGTTATGGAAGCTTACCTCTATTCCTATGGAGGGAGAGTTTTTATTATGAATGAGTGTTAAATTTTGTCAAATACTTCTTCTACATCTATTGACATGATCATATGTTTTCCTTCTTTATTCTATTAATATGGTGAATTATTAATACATTGATTCTATCAATGTGGTAAATTACAATCTTGCATTCCTGGGTTAAATCCATAAGGTCATAACGTATTATCCTTTTTTTATATATTGTTAGATCTTATTTTCTAAAATTTATTTTTGTGTTTATGTTAGTGAAGGATATAGTTTTCTCGTCTTTTGATCTCTTTGTCTTGTTTTGGTGTCAGGGTAATGTTGACCTCCTGAAATGAGTTGAGAAGTATTTCTTTCTTCTCCATTTTTTGAAAAGGTCTATGTAGGATTGGTATTTAGTCTTAAACACTTGATAGAATACACCAGTGAAACCATCTGAGCCTGAAATTTTCTAATGGAAAAGTTTTTATTTATAAATTCAATTTCTTTAATCAATATGAGGCTGTTCAAATTTTTATTTCGTCTTCAGTCAGTTTGGTAATTTATGTCTGACAATGGATTTATCCACTTTAAGTTATCCAATACATTGGTGTAAAATTATTAATAATAAATCCTTTTAGACTATTGATGTCTATAGGATCTGTATTAATATTATCTCTTTTATTTCTGATATTATTTGTGCCTTTCTTTTTGAGCAGCTTAGCTGTAGGTTATAGATTTGATCAATTGCTTTTGAAGACCAGTTTTTGTTTAATGGATTTTTCTCTATTGTCTATTTTATATTTTATTGATTTCTGTGGTTTATCATTTCATTCCTTATATTAATTTGGGTTTAATTGCTCTTCTTTTTCTAAGTTATCAGGCAGAAAATTAGGTCATTGACTAAATATTCTTTTTTAATATAAGCATATTTAAAGTTATTTATTTCCTGCTAAGTATTTAGTGCATGCCACATATTTTAATATGTTTAATTTTAACTTTCACTCATTTCAAAATAGTTTAGATTTCCCTTGTGATTTATTTTCTGATCCATGAATTATTTTACAATGTGTTGTTTAATTTTCTAGCATTTGGGGTTTTCCTAGACATCTCATTATTGACTTCTAATTAAATCCATTGTGGTTGGAGAACACAGCCTGTATGATTTTAATTTTTTTGAATTTGCTGAGACTTATTTATATATCAGTATATCATAATTCCTAATAAACAGATCATGCATTCAAAAAGAATGTATATTCTTGCAATTGTATGTAGTATTTTACAAACATTAATAGCAACTAGGTCAAAGTGGTTAAAATTGTTCAGATTTTCTATGTCTTTGCTGATGATATTTATCTAGTTGTTCTATCTCTTGCTGAGAGTGAAATCTTAAAATCTTTACTTATGATCATGGAATTATGTGTTTCTCCCCTTAGTTCCATTAATTTTTACCACACAGATTTTAAAGCTCTGTTATTAAGTCCATACATATTTATGATTGTTATATTCTCCTTTTGAATTAATCTTTTTATCCTTATAAAATGTCTCTTTTTATTTTCTCAATTTTTTGCCTCCAAATCTATTTTATTTGATATTAATATAACTCCTCAAACTTTCTTGATATAATTGTTACATGACAGCTATTTTTTTTACCATCTATTTCCAGCTTATATTTGTCTTTTTTTTTTTTTTTGAGAGAGAGTCTTGCTCTGTTGCCCGGGCTAGAGTAAGTGCCGTGGCGTCAGCCTCGCTCACAGCAACCTCAAACTCCTGGGCTTAAGCGATCCTACTGCCTCAGCCTCCCGAGTAGCTGGGACTACAGGCATGCACCACCATGCCCGGCTAATTTTTTCTATATATATTTTTAGTTGGCCAGATAATTTCTTTCTATTTTTTTTAGTAGAGACGGGGTCTCGCTCTTGCTCAGGCTGGTCTCGAACTCCTGACCTCAAGTGATCCACCCGCCTCGGCCTCCCAGAGTGCTAGGATTACAGGCGTGAGCCACCGCACCCGGCCTTATATTTGTCTTTATATTTAAAGTACGTATATTTTTATAAACTGTATATAGTTGGGTCTGGCTTATATTTTTATTCATTGTGAACAACTCTGCTTTTTAGTGGAATGTTTAGTCCATTAAATCTTAATATTATTATTAATATGGTTGGGTTTGCACCTACCATTTTACTATTTATTTTTCTATATGTCCTTACTTTCCCCCCCTTTGGATTCCTCCTTTCCTGCCTTTTATTGGTTAAATTTTATAATTTTATTTAAATTTATCGATTGGCTTTTACCTATACTTCAATGAAATTTTTTTCCCATGGTTGCTCTAAGAATTATATGTTTATATGTTCTTAATTTTTGACAGTCTACTTATAGTTAATATTTCATACAAAACGGACAAAATTTGCTGCCATGTAAGTTCATATACCCACTCCTTTCCTTATGCCGTAGGATTATATGCATTACATCTACATATACTATAACCCACGAAAGGCAAGGGCACCATTTTTGTTTTAAACAGTCATCTATATTATAAAGAGATTAAGAAGAAAAATAGTAGAGTTTTGTATTTATCCAGATATTTTCTATTGCTAATACTCTTCTTTTGCTTCTATGGATCTGAGCTCCCATTTTGTATCTCTTCCCTTCAGTTTGGAAAACTGCTTTAGCATTTCCTGTAGAGTAAGACTGTTGGTAACAAATTTTCTCTGTTTTCTTTTAATCTGAAAATTTATTTCTTCTTGATTCTTTTTTTTTTTTTTTTTGAGACAGAGTCTCACTCTGTTTCCCAGGCTAGAGTGAGTGCCGTGGCGTCAGCCTAGCTCACAGCAACCTCAAACTCCTGGGCTCAAGCGATCCTCCTGCCTCAGCCTCCCGAGTAGCTGGGACCACAGGCATGCGCCACCATGCCCGGCTAATTTTTCTCTATATATTTTTAGCAGTCCATATAATTTCTTTCTATTTTTAGTAGAGACGGGGTCTCGCTCTTGCTCAGGCTGGTCTCGAACTCCTGAGCTCAGACAATCTGCCCTCCTCGGCCTCCCAGAGTGCTAGGATTACAGGCGTGAGCCACCACGCCCAGCCTTATTTCTTCTTGATTCTTGAAGAATATTTTTACTGAATCTAGAATTCTAAATTGACAGGGTTTGTTTTTTTAAAAATTAAAAAAAAAAATAGGTACAGAACACCAGTGCATGTTTTTTAAATTTTAACACTTAAAAATGTTGTTCTACTCTCTTCTGGCCTTCATGGTTTCTGATGAGATATCAGTTTTTAATTGGATGATTGTTCTCCAGTGTACAATGTATCATTTTTTTCTTGCTCCTTTCAAGATTTTATCTTTGGCTTTCAAAATTTGACTATGATATGACTCAGTGATGTTTTCTTTATGTTCATGTTGTTTGCTGTTCGTTGATATCTAGACTCTAGATGTTCACTTTTATCTTTCATCATATTTGAGAAAATTTTGGCCATTATTTCTTTAAAGTTTTTTCTGCCCCATTTTCTCTCTCCTCTTTTTCTGAGACTATGTTTATGTCCAGTGAGACTGCAAATTTATATTTATGTTTCACTCTTTTTTGTCTTTGTCCTTTGCATTGGATAATTTCTATTGTTTCATCTTCAAGCTCACTTTCTCTTTCCTCTGCCATCTCCATTCGGTTATTAAATCAATCTGGTGATTTTTGAAATTTTTTCAGATATTGTATTTTTTTAATTCTAGAGTTTCCATTTTTATCATTTTTATTTCTTTGCTGAGATTCCCTATCCATTCACTATGAGCATGTTTTCTTTTTACTTCATTGAATATAGTTATGATATATGCTAGAAATTCCTGTCTGCTAATTACAACGTTAGGCCATCTTGTGGTTGTCTTAGCTGATGTCTTTTTATCATAACAATGTGTTTTATTTTCCTGGGTGTGTACGTTGAATAATTTTGGAATATATTCTGGACATTATGCATGTTTAGCTGTATAGTTTCTGGATATTTTAATTTTTCTCTGATGAGTATTATTTCTATTGGTTTTTCAGGTAATTATCTTGGTTGTATTCAAACTGCAAACTCTGTTTCTTAGGCAGCAATGCCAACATCAGCTTAGACATTTCTCCAATAGCTTAGCTGCCTTGAGGCTTCTCCGTGCATGTGAGGCTCAGGGTTCAGGCAAAGATGTAGGCAGACAAAATTTTGGGACCCTGTCTCTGGCTCTTTCCTTTTAAGGATTTTTACTCTTTCTCTCCACTGCCGTGATTTTTTTGGTTCCAAGACCCCAAAAGTTTATTTATTTATTTTCCACCAGTGCTTGCCCCTCCTCTTCCCCCTGCTCTGCATACTGTGCCAACTGCATCTGGCCTAAACTTAAAGCTGTAAATATGAGGACTCACTCTTCAGAGCATGAACTCACCATCGTGATCTACTTGCTTTTGTTCACTGAGTGTGATATTACTCAGCCATCAGAAGTGGAAGTTGACTATACTAACTCAATCACTATGTTAACTTAATCACTAGAAAATGAACGTTATCTTTCTTAACAAAGCAAAGAGTGGAGTGATTTCAGCCCTAAATGAATGCTCAGGGGGTGAATCTTTCCCCAGTATCAACTCTTTGCTAGATTACCCTCAAGGATAGCATGCTCACTATCTCATCAAACAGCCCATTCCATTTTAGACAATTCTGAGCATTTGAAATATTAATATTTTTCTTTGATATACTCAAAACATTTTCATTTCAGACACCACTCTTCAGTCCCACTTCCAGCCCCCAAGGCCACACAGAATGAGCCCAATTCCCCTTTCCCACAAATGTCACTGAACTCTCAAGTAAGGAAAGCTGTCTCAGTTCCTCAGTCTTTGTAAGAGTGGAATTTCTAGTCTCCTCATGATTCCGGTCTCCTTCCCTTCAGCAGGATTCTGTAACCACACAGCTCTCTTAAGACCTGATGTCCAGAAAGGTCCCAACGCCCGGGCAAGGCCTGGGCAGCCTAGAGGCAGGTTATGTTCCCGTTGGGCTCTTCTGGGAGCCATGTTGCAATTGACTCATGTTAAGCTGGTGGTCGGTGAGCACCCTTGGGCCCTTTTTATCTTTCCCTACATAAGTGCACACACCATTTTTCTCCTGCTGGCCTCCCAGAGCTGTCTTCTAATGGGTCCAATATCAAGCCTGAAAGAATTTGCCACCATTAGAACCTGTCTTGCCCTGAGACCTTTCTCACCCTCAGGGCATAATCTTGGGCAGGGCTTGGAATCATGTGCCTCAGGGTCCTTAAATCTGTTTGTATCTTTGCTCTATAATTTTCAGAAAAGTTAACCTGCATCATGGGATGGCTTATATTCAAGTCAGGGTCTACACAGCCAGTGGTGGGCAAAAATAATTAATACTGTGTAGAATCTTATGGTTTGCAAAACAGTTTCTATATCACCTCCTTGGATCCACAGATTAAGCAGAAAAACTGTATGAAGCGGGTAGGGGAGGGTGTATCATTCCCATTTGACAGGTGAGGAAGTAGAGGCTGTAGGTAGGCTTCAGGCTGCCAGGGTAGTCAAGACCTGTGGAAGACTAACCATTATCTATTTATCATGAAACCCTTTTCTCAACATCTCACGGGCTTCAGGCTTCCATTTGAACTCATTTTAGCCATCCTCTGGGTAGTAAGTTTTTTTCTCGGGGCATTTTTGGATACAGATGATCTAAACTAATCCCCCTGTCCCTGGCCCCCAGCCCCAAGGGGTGGGCTAGGAGTACAGCTGTGCATAGTAACGAGGGAGAAGAGAGTCTCTAGGCTGCTTTCCAAGAAATTGCTTCCAAAATCATTTGCCTCCAGCCCGAAACAAAAGCTCAGGTATGGAAGCTTGGCTGCCCGACCTTTTACCTTTTACATCCCCGGAGCCAAGCTGTGGGGAGGAGGGGACTGCGGCACAAAAGGGTCTGAGGAGTGACCCGGCCTGCCTCAGCTACCTGCTGTTCGCCACAATGGGATGGAGGCCCCGGCTGCCTCTGGTGGCAGGAGAAAAGGGCCGAGATAATGACAGGCTCGGCTACCGCTGCTCTCTTCAGAGAAAGGAGGAGAGGGAGGAGGCAAAACCTCCTGGATAATAAAGAAGTAACAAATGAGGAATAAAAGCTTATGGAAGACATCTTAACCCAGGGACGAAAAAATGTCAACATCTGTGAGGCTTTCTGCACCAGCAGACCCGGGCCCTAATGAAAACCCTCGAAAAGCCATTCATTGGAGCAGAGGCAAAAAGGCTACATTTTTCTATGGGGTTTCGAGGGTTCGATGAGGCTGCCCTCTCCCTTCGGATGCTGCTGAACCAAGCACTAATGTTCCTCTCCAGCTTTATTAAGGACCCGGGGGCAGGAGGAGAATGGAGTGCCGGGACCATCTTTATCCCGAAGCTGTGAGGTGGGTGGATTTAGGAGCAGGCTAGATGTCTGCACATTGAGGCAAGGAAGAAAAGCCAGAAGAATTAGAGAAAACGCTGTTGAACAAGGGTCTCCTTTGACCAGGGCCTTTAGGAAGGACGGGCTCCAGGAAAAGTAATCCTCTTAGCACCGACTTATGTGTGTGTACAAAACAGGGAAATCAAATCTGAATGTCCTCATTGCATTTGCTAAAATACCTAATGAAAACACAAAGATTCCTTATTTTGATCTTCACCTTTCATTCAGAAGCTGGAGAGTGGCAGATGTTTGCTTATAAGGCTGATTTTAAAGATTCAAACTGGGAGTTGGGGATGGGGGAGGGGCTGATCACACTCTTTCCAAGGGGTGTGAGTTGCAGAACTTTGGGCCTTTGTATCTTCCCCTGGGGTTTCGACACCCTCCTGCCTGTGTCTTTGAGACAATATGTGCGGTTTTATTCCTCCGGTTTGTGCTCTATGTTCACCATTGGAATGTCTCTCCAGAAACCTCAGTGAAAGAAATCTGAAATCCTGGCCAACAAATGCAACTTCCTGAAAATAGCAGGGGAAGTCAGCCTAAAAAGAAATGTGCTCCCAAATGAGTGACTGCTTTGTAGCTGGGGACCACTGTGCCCTATCCAGAGAGCACCAAGATAGTACTCACCACACCCACACAGCCACATACTTACACACACACACACACACACACACACACACCTATACCCAGCCATACACCGCCTCACACTTATAGATACACACCTGCAGGTAAGGACCCCTGCCAGTCACCTCCATGTACACACACACACACACACACATCATTCTAGTTATAGATACACACACCCCACCCCCAAATACACTTGCTACCACCTCCATTCACTCAGGACTGTCTTAGTTGGGGTTATGGGCCAGCATCTTCTGTCTCCATCTCCTTAACACACAGGTCTTTCGATCAAATGTTTCAGTTATGATTTGGCTCTAAAATGAAACAAGATGCAAGTAAGGATAAGTAAAATGTTTGGGAGAGTGCCAGGGAGACTTCACCTAAGCTAAAACAGGAGAGTGTACTTTGATTTTTTTCCTTTCCTATGTTAGGGGGCTTTTTCAAATTCGAAACTGCTGTCTGCCATTGGGATAAAAAAGGAACAGAGGTGGAGGGGCAGCCACAGAGAGGCTGACTACGGGTTGGCTCTGTGGTCCTAGGCTGTCAGGGCAGGTAGTGAGCTCCCAGGACCACAGAGTATTTAAGCAGTGGTCCAAGAACTCACTGTCATCTGTCATTATAAACGGGAGGACATTCTCATGCAGGGTGTATAGTTGAACTGGATAAACTCTGATATCTTTTGTAAACCTAATATTAGTAATAATGTTATTTATGAGTACTAATCATGTGCTAGTCACTGTTCTAAAGGCCTTACGTGGATTCCCGTATTTAATTTTCACAGCTCTCTGATATAAAGTCTCTCATTATGCCTGCTTTGTAGATAAGGAAACCAATCTAGAGCAGTTAGGGACAGAGCTAGGAGTGACAGCCAGTATTCGAAGATGCACCCAACGCCAAGCTTGGGCTATTTACCTCACACTGCAAGGCCTCCTAGGAGAACTTGATTCTCAGTGGCTTTCTGATCCCTTCTTTTCTTGGTCAGTAGGAGGGGATTGACTGTGCATCCTTCCTGGTTCATGCCCTGATGCCCTAGCATCTGTCCTCTCTGTTCCTTTGGAGGAATGAGGGAACCTGGGAACAGCTGGGGAGGGTTCCCCATCCAGCTTCCAGGCCCCAGAACCACTGAGGGGGTCAGACGTTCCTTGCCTGCAGCAGGAGGCACCCAAGCCAGAGGCCCCACCATGGCGTGCAGAGCCCTGTCAGCAGCTGCTGTGTGGCCCTGGGTTCCGTGTGAAGAATGGCAGTCCTCTGAGTGGCCCCTTCTCAGCCTCTATCCCTCAGTCCCCGGGTCCTCTCTGCTGAAGCGAGAGTGCAGTCCACCTAGAGAATGTTCCTCAGACACCTCCGGTCCTTTCTGTCTCTGTCATGCCCAATGTTCCAAGGGGTGGGGGAGCTGTAATCACAGACGTGAAACCTTTAGAGATCACTGGATCTAGCTCCCTGTGGTGGCTCTAAGGCTCTAAGTAATTTCTTCGATACTACTCCCCTCAAGAGGCAGAGCTTAATCATCCTCTTCTTGAGTGTGGACTGGACTTATGACTAGTCCGACAGAGAATAAAATACGGCAGAAGTGACGGATGTCACTTCCAAGGTTAGGTGAAAGAAAGGCAGTAGCTTCTGTCCTGGGTTCTCCATCTGTCTCTGTCTCTGTCCCTCTGTCTCTTAAATCACTTGCTCTGGGGAAAGCCAGTTGCCATGTTGTGAGGCAGTCTATGTCGTGAGAGACTGAGGCTGCCAACAGCCACTTGGGTGAGCTTGGAAATGGGTCTTCTGAGCCTGCCAGCAGCCACGTGAGAGGTCTTGGGAGCAGATCTTTCCCAGTTTAATTCCAGAGGGCATCTTGACTGCAACCTTGCAGGAGACCTTATGCCAGAACCACCCAACTAAGCCACTCCAGACTCCTGACCCCAAGAAACTATGAGATAATAAACGTTTGTAGTTCTCAGCTGCCACGTTTGGAGGTAATTGTTAATTCAGCAATAGATATCTAATGCACTTCTTTATTGTTCATTTGGGAGAACTGAGGCCCTGTTGGGGAAAGTCACTTACCCAATTTCACAAAGGACAAATCAGTTCTTGAAATTGACTCAAATATTGTGACTTATTGTCTAGTGCTCTTTCCACTACATCAGACTTCCTCTTACTCTCATTTCCCACAAATAAATGAGACGTGAATTTGGCAAACCTATGCCTGCCTGTGAGCATAGATCTTTCTGTTCTGAGCAGGATGGACACAGCAGGAGATGCAGTGACAGCACAGGGTTGGGGACAGAGAGGGTCACTTAGGGGTGCCCTTTGAGAGTATAGCAATCCCCACAACTGCCCCCTTCCCAGGGCTCATGTTTTGGCTGACGTGGGAATTTCAACCCACGCATATGAATTTTGAATCTAATACAGAACTTACCACCCAGAGATGACTGTGTGAAGTAAGTGTAATTTGCCTGTGTTTATTTTTTTATTATGAACTTAAGCAAAGTTTATGGAAAAAAAGGAACCTGATGATCATGAAACGTAGGTATTTACATCTCTCCAGATTCTCTTTGTTTGTGTTCTTTGCACAGCTGTAATGGCTGTGCAGACTACTTAGTGTTTGCCGTCCTCACTCAGCAAGCGTCCGTTGTGCCGCAGGCCCTGTGTGGCTGGGAACTCAGATCCCACTGTGTCTGGCTCCCCCAGACCATCCTCCTGTTCACCAAGTCACCCCTTTGCCATCCGTTCCTCACTCTCCGACCCCCTGGCCCTGTCCCAGTTCCTCTCCCGCTCAAGCCCTCCCACCTGGCTCACTCTGTAGAGCACAACTGTGTGCTCGGGCCTGGAGTCCTGGCGCTCTCTCAGCTCCTTTTGGGACTGGTCCCAGCTCCTCATCCTGCAGAGGCAGCAAGCACCACTCTCCCCAGCCCCGGAGGCTCCACAGCCTGGCTTCGGTGAGGGAGGGGCCTTAACTTCCATGGTGACTCAGGTCACCCTGGGCTCTCGGCACATCTCCCTCCAGTTCTTTTCCACCCTACCTGAATCCTGGGGCCGGGGGCTTGTTAGAATGCAGGTGCTGGGCCCTCACCCAGTCCTGGATCTGGAGAAGGGGCTTGGGAATCTGTATTTTTAAAAGCTCCCCAGGTAATGTTGACACTCCCTAAAATTTGCTAACAACGACCACGGCTCTGATGTTGCTTGTTGTTTGCAACTTGGAGTTGATGGGCCTGGTGATGTAGTAAATTTTGGAGAGACTGTCACAAGCAGCCCTCAATTCCCCAGGCCTAAGCCCTCAGCTGGACTGATCTGGCTTCCACCTGTTTCCTCCTGGCCACCTGCCTCTTCCTCATCCCATGACCTCTTTTCACCTACAGCAATAGAAGATCGGGAACAGCCAGGAAATTGTTCTCATTGGTCCATTCTACTTCTTGTTGGAAGCCAGGAAATGGTTTCTGAGAGAGGAACTGACAATTATTGGCCAAAATGAGGGCTGAGAATTTATTATTGACCTCTAAGAGTTGGTGTCATGTGCCTTGGTGCCTGAGGGATGAGTCACTTGGGCGAGGGCTGGGGTGGTCTGTAGCAGGGACTATGGGTGGGCTTTGAGGGAGGTGCCTGATCAGTGAGCCTCCCAGACCACCCTCTCTTGCATCCTCCCGCCCTACCTGGGGGGCCAGTTCCCCAGGGCTTCCGATTCACTGCTTCCTCTCAAATAGAGGAAACCATTCCTGACCTGCCTGGGGTTTACACACTGTCCCTGCCCTGCCCTGGGCTCAGAGACCCCAGCTGTAGGGTGAGGAGTTCCAAGTGGATGGTCTAGGAAGTCCTTTCCAGCTCTGAGGCTCTGTGTTATTTGCTGCAGATGAGGGTCTCTCAGTACCACCTAGACCCCCCCCCTGGACACGACCTCCCCCTCTCCCATTGGTGGCCTGGACCTACAGCATTGTGGCTTGGTTGATTCCCCTGTAAGTAGAGATCAAAAGAAGCTCTCATCCTGAGTCCTGTGAAATCCAACTAGGCTGCAGCATCAGTCAATCCAAGTGGGGGAGACAGGCTGGAGGGGGCTTAGAGAGTGCTGGGGGCTGCAGGCATGTTGACTGCAGGGCACACTTACACTCCCAGTGCCCTGACAGCAGGTGGGAGGGGGGAGAGGGGCAGGGAGCCAAGCAGGGATCCAAGCAGCAGCTAGCTCCAGGCTTTGTATAGTAGCTTTGCTTTGAGGCCTAGGGTGCCTGAATTCTCCCCAAGGCATTTCCCCTAACTGCCTGGCCCCTGAGAAAGAGCCCCAGCAGTTAGAGAACCCAGGGGCCTGTGCACAGTGGGAGATGTAATCGGAATCTAAGCAAAGTCTGCAGGCGCAGGGGGAAGCCCCCAGCCCCAACAGCTGTTCTTCCCTCCATAGCAGATAGACTCAGCCTTCCCTGAAATACCACCCTGGGTGTCGTCTGTGTTGCCTGCAGCTGCAGGCACGATGGCTTCCACTGCTGCTACTTGGGTCTTGTGAGATGCCAGTCAAGAGAGCAATTATTGTTCACAGCCCAGGGTGACCTGTCCCTGGTGTACCCCATCACGGGCACATTCCTTCTCCCACTAGCAGCCCAGACTCCTCGGCTGCCCTTGGCAAGCCCTCGCCTGTGAGTCCTCCACACAGGCACCCAAGGAAGGAAGCCACCTTGGGAACAGGAGCTGTGCCCGTCATCCGCTTCCACTCTGCCCATGGGCCCATGGGTGAGACAGGCTGAGGCCTCCTCAGGTTCTGGGGCCTTTGTCCAGGGGCGGGAGCAGTTCCATTCATTTGATACTGACTTCCACAGCTGGAGACTGATCCATAAATCCTGACCCAGACGCACGGCAGCAACAGCCATCAGCACAGGGTGGATGCACAAAGCTGCTGTGAATGGGGAGAAAAGCCAGGGCCGGATTGACTGTCAGGGTCGGGATGCAGGATGGGGCAGCAAAGATGAGCCAAAGATGTGATTATCACAAACACGTGATTAGGGCTGTGAATGAAAAGAAGCTTCTAGTCCTGGCTCTGCCATTCACAGGCTGAATAATCCTGGGCAACATCTATGGGCCTCAGTTTCCCTATTGGCAAAATGCCAGGATACACTGACTGACAGTAAGTGTTGGGCCGGCATTTATGTTCTGTATTTTGTGTCTCTTCTGTAAGTTTCTACTTTCCAGAAGGGTATGTCTGGGGAGGAGTAGCTGAGGAGACAGGAGGCAGAGCCTTGAAGGCAAGTGTCAGAGCCGGGTATGCACAGGAAGGGACTTCCCAGGGTCAGAGAATTATTTTCTGCATTCCGAAGATGAAGAAACAACCTCAGAGAAGCTAAGCAAGCCCACCAGTGGCTGAGCCAGGGCTGGGACCGTACTTTCTGTTTGGTCTTTCTACTCAACGATCCCTGTCCTTCTTCTTCCATCACCATTTGTCAAACTCCTTACCACCGTCCAAGCCCCCTCAGTACCATGTCCACATAGCCTTCCCTGAGGCCCCCAAGCAGAATCAGTTGCTCCCCTGCCAGAGCCCAGGGCACCTTGTCCACCCTCCTCTTGCCCTCTTAAATTCTCAGAGCAATATTGTCCGCCCACCCCAGCGGCCTGGGAGCCCCTTGAAGGCTGGGACTTCTACTTCTGAAGTCTCTCTCTCCTGTTCCTAGCACAGGGAATGGCACACAGAAGGCATTCCGTGGATGAATGTGACACTGACGTGACTCCTAGGGTTCTTCTGCCTCAACAGGTGGGTTCCTCATGCCTGTCACCTCCCCCTGGGCCTCAGAGCCAAGGCTGTCTGGGTAACCCCCAGCCTAGCCCCTAGAGTGGTCCCCTGTGTTGAAGCACGTGGCCCAGTGTAGACAGGGGGCTGAGATTATGCTCTGTCAATCATGCCCTGCGGGGCTGCCAGACCAGGCAGAGGAGTGGGGTTACTGGATCCCCTGTGCCTGCCTATGGGGAGGAGATTGCTGAGTACCCTGACTCCAACCCTCTGAGCTGTCCTGACTGTAACCTCTCCATCTTCCCCCGACAGCAGCAGCAGGTCAGAAGAAGCCCAGTGGGGACAAGGCCCAAGTATGGTTTAAGTTTCTCTGGCCCCTAGCTCTGGGGGAGGCGTGTGGAGGGGAATCAGCGAAGGGGTTTGAGAGTTGAACAGAATGCGTTATTACCCTTTGCTCCGTGACTGTTACACATGAAGAATGGGCCAAGCATGGAGGGACCTTAGGGCTCGGGCGGCGGGGCCAGCCCCATGTGGGGCACGGGGCTGAGAGTCAAGAGATCCGTCCCAAGCCATGTGGAGCTGTGTGCCCACGCCCCCTGCGAGGGCTGGTCTGCCTTCTCCCTCTGGTCAGGGGAAGCTCCACACAGCGGCCATGTGGTTTCAGGAGGTGGCAGGGCAGGGGCACAGAAACAGCACCAGCTTTGGAGTCAAAAAAACCCTGAGTTTGAATCCTGGCTCCACATCTTCTGGTGTGTTGCCTTGGCAATGACTTCATCTTTCTGAGTTTCACTTATTTCATAAAAGGGGGATAATATCCCCCCTGCAGGTTGCTGTCTGTTTGACAGGAGACCACTGTTTGGGCATCCTTGAGTGCACAGTAGGTACTCAGGACGTGTAGCCCCAGGCACTCCCCTTTCCTCTAGGTGGGGCCGGAGGGTAAGTTTTTGTCCCTAAGGGGGAACTCATCCCCTGACACTCCCCAGTCCTGCCTAGTCCGTACCCTGCCAGTTTTTCCTTCTCCGAGGTTGCCCAGGGGAAAAGGGAAACTGGGCTGAGGGGAGCTGGGCTTCCCCCACTTCTGCAAGGCCGGTGCCCAGAGAGGCCACAAGGAAACTTGCCCTGGGGTCTTCCTTGGCAGAATCCGGCTACCTGGGTCCTTACCTGACCAGCTGTGTGACCTGGGGCAAGCTCCTTCTCTTCTCTGAGCCCCAGGGTTCCCATGGGACTTTGGAGGATAACGACCTGCCTGTCTGCACTTCGGGGCTGTTGTGAAGATGCCTGTGAGCATTTTATACACAGCGAAGTGCTGTGCAAACACCAGGAGCCAGCACAGTTTTCCTGTGAGCACCACTGTTTTCGCGAAGAAACTTTGAGAAGTAAAAGAGCCTTACACTATATTTTGCAAAAAAAAAAAAAAAAAATAGCGGCAGGAAAAAAATGGGGAGGGAGAGGTTAAAAAGAAAAAAGGACTCAAGCCAAGAGCTCCGACTCCCTTGTCAGCCGACTAGAGAAAAGAAGTGAGTAGCAGAAGTTTGTTTCCAAGGGAGTTTGAGCCAAGAAGAGCGGCTGCCAGCCCAGCCAGGGCCTGGGGCCAGGCCTCCTCTGGGGGCAGAGGCCTCCCTCGCCTGCCCTCCCGGGCCTGTGTCTCCCACTGTGTGCCAGACCAGGCTCTTCTGGTGCTGGGTTCCGGGTGCCAGGAGGCCTCCGGTCCTGACCTCTCTGGGCTGGATCTCCTCCTCCTCCTCCCTGGAAGAGCCTCGAGGGAGGGGAGAAGGGAGGAAACGCAAACCCCTTGCTGGGTGTGCGATTCTGAGGCTTAACCAGAGGCTGTCTGCTGACTGCCCAGCTCTCCTTCAGGGCTGGGGCATGGTGGAGGGACTGGGCGTGGGGGACACTTGGGAGGCTCAGGGAGCCTGCGGGAAGGGCCTGGGCAGTTGGGGTGGGGGCAGGGGACGCCCCTTCTCTGCTGCTTTCCCTGACTGATGCAGAGCTGGCTGGGCTTTCCTTGGCTTCAGCCCCCCTTGTTTCTCTGACCAGGTGACTTCTTTCCCCATTCCTTGTTTTTTGCCTTTCTCCCATGACTGCCAGCTCAGGTTCCCCAGCTGTCTCTGGAAACAAAGGCAAAGCCCCCAGAGCAGCCTCCCTTCCCTTTCCCCTCCCCAGTGTGCCGTCCAGGGACGGGCAAGCCCCCCCCCCCGCGCCCCCACCGTGGCCTGTGCTCCCCACACTGCCTGTGAATGGCAGAGGGAGCCCCGGCCTGCCTGGTTCGGGCCTTCAGCACCTTCCTCAGGTTGCAGGGTGAGTGGGGACCTTGGCAGCGGGCATGCCGCCGAGTCGGGAAGTCCCGAAGGCTCTCCAGGGCCCAGTTAGAAAGGGATGAGGGGGTAGAATTGCCAGAAGCCTTGCGGGGCAGCCGCCGTCAGCAACCACTGAAAACTCACCTGGCCCTGGTGCTGGACGGGGCGGCTGGCCCGGAAGGGGCTTCTTCCTATCAGATGCTCCTGAGCACTGTCTGGTGGCTGTGACTGACGCTTAGTTACTTAGATCTCAGCACAGGTTGAGACAAATGGGGTTGGTGGAAAGGCCTGGCTCCAGGGCAGGACGGTGGCTCGAGGGCAGGGGAACCTGTTCCTTCCCACTCCTGGTGTGGTAACGGCTCACGTGTCACACCAGGCCTGCAGAGAAAAGGTCAGAGTCAGCCACTCTGACCCCTTTATTTTATAGATTGGGAAACTGAGGCCCAGCGAGGGGAGGGGCTCACCCAGGGGCAGAGCCTGGGCCCGAACCCCAGCTTCACGGCTCCCAGCCTGGTGCTCATTCTGCCCCTGCTACCTCTCACCGAGCCAAGAGCAGCCACGCTGCCCACGCACTGGGGACTCCGAGGTGTGCGGGTCAGCTGACTGGAGCATCGGGTGCAGTTCTCAAAGAAGAAAGTACCACATGCCCAGCTGCGCCGCCCAGGGGCAGGGGCTCCTCCTTTCCCGACCTGTCTGTCCTGAGGTGTGACGGGATGGCCATTTCTTGGAGAGGATTTTGTTGCTCCAGTTAATTTCTAGATGCTGGAATTTCCAGTAAAATAGTCAGGGGCTAGTTCCAGGCTGTGAGTGAGTGAGCGTGTGCGAGTGTGTGTGCCCGCTCAGACATGGCAGGGGTGGGGATCTTTCGGGTCAGGGAGGCGCCTCCTGGGAGTCTGCTTTCCGGGTGAGCTGTGCCAGCTTCCCAGCACCGCTTCTATCCAGTAGCGGAATATACATATTCTCCCGAAGCTGTTTCCCCGACAGCATCTCCAGTGGGGAGTGGGGCGGGGAGTGAATTGGAGGAGAGGACCTGGGGAGGGGTCCGAGATGGTGTTTGAAATGGGGGCTTCATGTGGTTGCTGTTATTGGAGTTGCCAATACTGCCCCGCCCCTACTCCACCCCTCCACCGTGGCCCTTGTCATTCATCACTTATGGGGGGGGCCCTGCCAGCGCCCCCTTCAGCCTCAGGTTTCCTGGACTCACATTGCTAGCATGATCGTCATCCTGATGGATGTTCCAGCCTCCTCTTTCACTGGCCCTTACACTTCCCTTGGCTTCTTGTGGCAACAGACCACTCTCTATTCTGCAAGTGTCTTCTGCGCTTTTCCCTGCCTGCCTCTGCACCCCAGCTCACACTGTCTGCTTCCTCCTTCCCTGCTCCAGCCACACAAGCCTCCTGAGTCCTTGGACCCAGCCAGCTCATGCCCACCATGGGGCCTGCTGCACCTCTGCCTGAAACCCCTTCCATCTGACTACCACCCCTGCCTCGTCCCGGCCACCTCCCCTCCCTCCCTTGCAGCTGGACTTCCACGGCTGCCCCCTTGGCACCCTGCCACCCTTTCCTCTCACCTGCACTTCTCCCTGCACAGAATGTAAACCAGTATTTTGACACTGTCAGTAATTTCTCTTTCTCCGTGTGCTGATGAACTGTTTGAGGGCAGGGCTGCTCCTCATCTACCGTAGGCCCAGTATTTAGCATTTAGTAATCACTGGATAAAACATCCCTTGAGTCAAAATGATCTCTTTCTCACTGGCCTGAGAGCCCTTCAAAGGCAGGACCCAGCCCCACACTGCCAGGATGTCCATAAATGCTTAGTAAACGGAATTTCAGTCGAGCTGCTGTTGGGGAGAGTAATCCATAGTGTTTTCTATCTCTAAACATTTCTCTGCTTGCAAAAAACTTCCAGGCTGTCTTGGTTAGCAACCATTCTTGGTTTTCAAAGGTGAAAAGCAATTTGCCACAAGCAGAGAATGACAAATCCTCAGGACGGGAGAGCAAGGAGGGAGGGAGCAGTTACAGAGGAGTGGGAGGGGACAGCAGGCTGTCAGGCCACCTCCTGAGCTTTGTGCCTCTGAGGAGGGAAACAAAGGAGCCTTATTCTCAGAAAATCCTATTTGCTCTTTAAGGGACCAGGAAAACACTTTGTGCTCCTTTCCCTGTTTCTCATCAGGATCTGTGAGCGCAAAGCATGGAGATGCCAGCCAAGGGCAGCAGGGACCTTGCAAATCACCCCACACTATTCAAACTGTGAGGTTTAACAATATCCACGAATGTGCCTTCTCCCCACCAACTCTGAGTGGTTGCAATTAAAAATGAAGTTCCCTCATTTTTGGTCATTCAACCATATTTGTTGAGCCCCCACCAATGTCTGCTTTCCTGGTACTTAAATGCACACAAAAGCAAACAAGAGGACATCAGACAGTGCTCGGCAGAGAACTATTAATAACACTAGGCAGCGATGTAGAGCTCACGGTCAGGAAGACCACCTGGAGGGGGGCAACTTCTGAGATGAGGAGGGAGGTGGCTGCAGAGGTGGGAAGAGCATTCTGGGCAGCAGGCATGGCTAGGTCCAAGGTCTGAAGAGGGAGGGAAGGAGAGGACCATGTGGGGTGGGTCACAGAGGCAGCGGGCACCAGATCGGGTTTACCTCCTTCAGCCTGTGAGTTCCCGTGGAGTGGAGCTCGGTGGGAAGAGAATGGGGACTCAGGAGATGTGGCCGCAGGTCTGATTCTACCATGACTTGCAGCAGGACAGGCCTCAGGCAAGATGCTTTTCACGTCTTGACTCCGGTTCCTCTTTGGTATCTTACTTCTCTTCTCCCCGGTGATGGTGACTCGTAATGGTGACGTCTGACCACCCGCAGCCCTGAAAAGCCATGCCATTCCCATGCATGTCCCTTTGTGGTAGAGATGAGGACAAGATAAAATGCAGTCCTTTCTGTCATGTTAATTTGCCTGAAGGAACCCAGCACTTTCCTGGCAGTCTGGGTCAGGCCCCCTTTTAAGATGCAGACTGCTCCTCAACCCGCCATGGCTCTCCATGGTGCTGGTTTTCCTCATGCCAGCAGCTGGTCTGCAGCTGGCCGCCTGCTGGCCTGGTCCTGCAGATAGGGGTGGCTGGACAGACAGGAAGCTCCACACAGCTGCGGGTTCCAGCCTCCAGAACTGGCCTCCTTAGCAACGGGCCAGCGCCCGGCACCTTGCTCCCGTCCTGCCTTAGGATGACTGGAGTGTGGGTTTTGGCTGGTGAGTTGGGTGCGTGGCAACCAGGGGACCACCCAGCCCTGAAAGATTGGCCCACCACGTTTCAGGGTGGGTTATTTCCATGCAAGGACTTGTTTTTCCTGGCGCCGGGAAGGCCATATGCTTCGTGGCAGTGAGTGCGAGGCGCCTCGTGGGCTCTATTTACACAGCAAGGGCAGAGACACGCTTCTTTTTGTGTACACAGAAGGTTGTGTGGAAACAGAACCATTTATAACCCATGAAACTGCCTGTCCTGATAGACGCCCGGGCCCTTGCTACATGTGGATAATACGTACAATATGTGCAGCGCTTCGGGCGGGACCAGCAGCAGGCCCTGGCCAGGCACTGATGTTCTCAATAACCCTCTCAGGCAGTGCTCGCTAATGAGTACCAGGGACAGCCGCGTCCCGGGCTGAACGCAGAAGCCTGGGATCTCCAGGAAGTGGGGAGGATCCCCTAATACCCTTAACTCACCAGCCCCTTTGTAGAATCACCTCCCACCACCACGTGTGTCCAATCTAGCACGGACACTTCTAGTGACAGAAGTGCTCTGGCCACGAACGCAGCCTATCCTTTGTTGGAAAGTTCTTCTTTCTTTCTGATAGCAGTCAAAATCTGCGCCCCGTAAAAGTTCACTCTCGGGCCCTAGTCAGACGCTTTGGGGTCAAATAAAGTCCCGTCCCCCCTCGCACAACTGCCCTTTGCTGTTGGAGGACAGTCCTCTCCACCGGGGTTGAACTGCCCACATTCCTTCATCTGCTTCTCCTGCGACCTGGTTTTTGACCTAGTTTTGACCCCCTTCTCAGCTCTGTCCCAGCCCCACTTACTTCCTGAGAAACGTGGCTCCCCCGTGCTCACCGCACAGCCTGGAGAGGGCGGGGCAGAGGACTCCTTGTGTCCTGGAAGAGGCAGGGAGCCCCTTCTACCCAGTGAGAAGCTGGGAGCTGAGCTCCAGGACCACACTGGGGCCCTGCTCAGGGTCACCCGCTCGTCCTGCCCTCAGGTGGGTGGACAGACGCCCACTCCGTCAGCCACCAGGGGCCTGGCATGGGTGCTCCCTGGGCCTCAGGGGAAATGGCTAAGGACAGCCCAGCTCTGCTGGTCGGAGGCTCACACCCTCCCCATCTTCATTCCCCTCTTCGTTTCCCCTCACATGGAAAATTGAAGTTTTAAACCAGGTCAAATAAGACTTCATACAACTCTTACTCTGATAATGGGGAGAAGCCTCACTGAGTACTGCACCTTAGGTGCTTTCGAATGCGTCTTACACTCTAAGACTCCATGCAACCAGGAAGGCAGGTGCAGCAGGGATCCCTGCGGTGGCACCACTGAGGAAACAGGCTCAGGGGTGAAATGACACGCCTCGGTCTCACGGGTGGATGGCAGCACCACCCAGGAGCCAGAACCCAGTTTGTGAGGCCAAGTTCAATGCCTTTCCCATGCCCTTGAGCAGCTCAGCCTTGTGGTGGGCTGGGGGTGGGGCGGATAAGACACGCTCAGGATGCAACAACCAAAGGCTTAAACTCCGCGTGCTCTCGGGCACAGGCTGGCACAGACCTGAGGCTTAGGCCATGCACCTCCTTCCCTCAATGCAGCTCTGTTCAGTTCGTGCAGCGAGGGGCAAGGGAGGGGCTGAGTGCGGTGGCCCTTCCCCATGCAGCTCTCAGCCCACTGCCAGAGGCGGGGCGTGCCCACCCAGCCTGGGCCTGGAGGTGGCCGAGCGTGGGTGGCGGGTGCCTGCCTGGCTGCTCTCCTTGGTGCCCGGAAGCCTGAGGAGACGAGGACTGGCTGCCTTCCCAGAAAACACAGATCACTGTCTGCCTGCCTGCTCTGTCCTTGAGCTCAGGCCCAGCTCTGTCCCATGACAGGATCCGGGCGGCGGTGGCGGCAGGCCCTCCCCTCTGGCCCAGCGAGGAGAGCCGACTCCAAGGCCTGGGCGAGCCTCCAAGCCAGGGCCTCCAAGCCAGGCCTCCAGGGGCTGTCCCCAGGACCCTGGGATCCCCAGGGGCCGCATGTGGCTGCATTCAGTGCAGGAGTCCAGTCCGGGGAGCTCAAAGGAAGGACTTTGTTTTCAGGGAAGGAGACAGGGCAAGGGTCGCCTCCCCCTCCCTGATGAATGAGTGGCTCCAAAATGGCCTCTCTCCAATCATCTCTGCCAGGGCAGGGGTGACGGTCCACTCTCGAGGGGGCAGCCTGGAGGCCTCTGCAGTTTCTGTTGACAGGGCTAGAGCCACGTCCCACCGCCTCCGCCTGAGCCTTCCAGCTGCCCTGGGCCTCAGCATAGCTTGTGTTTGGTCGAGGTAGCTCTGACCAAAGAGTGGAACGCCTTTGTCTCCTGGGAACGGTGGGGTCAGGCCTGCTGATGGAAGGGAAGGCTGATCCTGAGATGTGTGGAGTTTGAAAAAGCAGGATGATCTGGCAGGGGAGGGGCGAGTCGTCAGCAAACAGGCTTTTAATCAGGAACTATTGGGCACTTAGGGCCAGTGGCTGAGGGCAAAGAAAAGAGCCAGTCCCGTTTTCATGATAGGGTGGCGTTTGTGTGGGGGGGTGGAGAGGCTGGGCCATGGTGAGAAGGTGGCCATGTCTTCCTCCATGCCAGTTTTTTTTTTTTTTTTTTTTTTTTTGAGACAGAAGAGTCTTGCTTTGTTGCCCGGGCTAGAGTGAGTGCTGTGGCGTCAGCCTAGCTCACAGCAACCTCAAATTCCTGGGCTCAAGCAATCCTACTGCCTCAGCCTCCCGAGTAGCTGGGACTACAGGCATGCGCCACCATGCCCAGCTAATTTTTTCTATATATATTTTTAGTTGGCCTGCTAATTTCTTTCTGTTTTTAGTAGAGACGGGGGTCTCGCTCTTGCTCAGGCTGGTCTCGAACTCCTGACCTCGAGTGATCCGCCCGCCTCGGCCTCCCAAGTGCTAGGATTACAGGCGTGAGCCACCGCGCCCGGCCTCCATGCCAGTTTTGAACCAGGTGCACTGAAAAACAACTAGGGGAGTAGAAAGAAAAGACCTGTGGCTAGTCCCAGTTGCTGCCCTAGACTAACTGCCATAGATGGACTCAGTGTTCTCATCTGGGAAATGGGTGCTAAAAATGTGTCCCCTGAAAGATCACAAAACTGTCGGGGGGACTGGCTGTGAAAGGGCTTTTTCAACTGTGACGGGTCGATGTTGTGAAACGTCTGGCAGGGCAGGGATGGTGGAGGCCCCTCTCCCCAGCAGGGATGAGGGCAGCCAGAAGGGAGCTCACATTCCTTGCCCACTAGGAGGAGCGCTGGGCTCTCCCAGAGACTGCTGCTCAGGGCAGAGGGCAGAGAGGAGCAGAGCTGGCCCTGCCCCCTTCCCACCTCCCCCGCCCCAGCAGGACCTTCCACCCGCCTGCCCTAGCGCTGGCAGACTTTCAGAGGGCTGAGGAGGCCTGGCTGCCAGGAAGGGTGGGGCTGCCACACTGTGACCGGGCCAGTCCCGGAAACTCTCCAAACCTTGGACCTTAGCCGTGTATCCGGCAACTCTAGGGGCGGTGGCAGGGCCTGTCAGGGAGACTGAAGGCGTGTGGGATGCCGCTGAGGTCGGGTTGCTGGAGATTTCCAGTAGGAGAAAGGAAGAGCTGTGTTTTATTCCCTCCTGGGGTCAGGCTTGGTGATGTACTGGCGGTGTTCACAGAAGTAGTGGCGCAGCCTTCAAAGATGCTTTCCTACTCTCAGATGCTACCATAGGGCCGTGCATGTATCCTACGGTTATTAATTTAACAAAACAAAACAAAACAGTCAAAACTGTGTAAGAGTGTTTACCATGTGTTAGGCACTGTGCTAAGCTTGTTATCTGCGTGAATCCTTCAACAACTAAATGAGATGAGATTATTAATTATTATGCCCATTTCCTAGATGAGGAAACTGAGGCTCAGGGGGCAAGAGTCACTTGCCCATTGTCACATATGTACTAACTGTAGGAGTCTGGATTCAAACCCAGGTAGGTCTGGCTGATTCCAGACTTCAAGATCTTAACTTTCCTCGAAGGCAGGGCCCATAGCTGACTCTCCTTTGCAGAATGCCTAATATCGGGCAGGTACCCAATGAAGATATGTTGAATGGAGCCTGCTGCATTTGGGGGCCTGGCTGTCTCCTGTCGTCGATGGACGAAGTGACGCAGGACTTAGCTCCGTGGCCAGCACGCAGTAGGTGAAGCCGAGGCCCAGTTTTCTTCCTTTCTACATGATAAATCTGTGCTCATGCATAGTAACTTCAGAAAACACAGCCTCCCCTTGGGTCCCTGTTTGGGGAAGGCTGTCAGAAGTCCCAGTCAGACCCCCTCAGCCTTGGGAGGGCACAGGAGCCAAAGGCAGAGCCTGTGACTCTCCTCTGTGGCCTGGGTGCCCACGGTTTGGGTGTGGGGAGGAAAGACGCCTGCTTCCTTGGCTGACGTCACTGAGGGAGCCCTCCTCTCCCGCCCTGATGGAGGTGACGCGGGCCTGGAAGCTTGGCCTGCTCAGAACCCTGAGAGCTTGAGTCACACGGTCTGGCCCACGTATGTGAGAAGCAATGACACTGTGTCATAGGGACGCCAGGGCTGCTGGGGCCTTGTGCAGCTGAGCGTGAGAGGGGAAGAGGCCTGGGGCGGGGGGACAGCTGGGACCTGTTAGATTCTCTCCCCCACCCCAGTTTCCTGGCAGTGGGAGATGGGACCTTGGCAGATGTAGCTATGTTCAGAAGAGAGCAGAGGAAGGGAGGGACCCGAGGGCAGACAAGCAAATGAGCTGCCCGATAGCCAACGAGTCGGAGCTTTGGAAGAGACCAGCACCCTCCGACGGGCTGAGTGAGAGGACTGGCCCCTGGAAAGGAAAGTTGCCTCTGCAGATAGCCCCAAATCCTCCACTGGTTACTGCAATTAGGGGGAATGTTCAAACTTCATCTCTGCCCGAAGTTAGGCAGAGAAAGAGAGGATCATTTTTCGAGGATTATCTGTTTCCGGTGCACTTTTCAAAAGACAGGGAACCTCTGTCACCAGGTTTTAACCAAACACCAGGTTAGATTGTGCTGTCAGTCTTCAAGGACCTAGAGGCCTGTGGCAGGTAGTCAGACAGACTGACATGCGTGTGACAAGAGCGTGCTGTCTCAGAAGCAGGAGCCCTGGGTGTGTCTCAGTGCAGACGATTCACTCATCTTTGAGCCTCAGGCTCTGCATCTTTCAAATGGGGACTCACCACTTTTCAGGGTGCTGTAGAACTGAACGACAAGATGTCTGTGAGGGCGTTTGTGGATGTAGAACTCTGATCGAAGCCTCGTGCCTGCAAACGTACGCCCTCGCAGGAGAGCCGCTCGGCCTCGGTCTGTAGCCATCACCATAGCACCCTTCGGAGTGGGCACCGTGATCCTCAACTCATAGCCGTGGAATCAAAGACAGCTGGATTCAAGATCCAGCTTGTCCAAACTCTCCCCTAAAGGAAGAGTTTACTTTTCAAAGTGCTCAAACTCCCTCCCTCTATCCTTGTCTTCCTTTCCTTCCCTCATTTCCTTCCTCTCTTCTTCCTTCCACAAATACCTTGGCGCACTCACTCCTTGCCAGGCACTGGGCTGCTTGCGGGGCCTGCGGGAGTGAATGGAGACAGATATGGGCCTCACCCTCACAGAGTTGACGGTCCAGCACTTGAAAGTCTCTGCAAACAATCTCTGTTGAATACCTCTGGTCACAGGATGCTCACTACCTTCTGGGACAGCCTATTGTGTAGGTTAGTTAGTTTTTCCTTATTTAAACTGAATTCTGCCTCCCCCTGTCATGCTTATTCTGACCCTGGAGCTTTATAGAATAAGTCTAACCCCATTTCCTATGCCACAGCCCTTGAAATGTGGGAAAATAAACATGTTATGCCTAGCTAATATTCTCACTCTCCAACTTCCACTTGTGAAAGAGAAGCTGGTTCTCTGTGAAGTTAAAGTCCTTAAGGTCATAATAGCCCAGGCTGGGCTGCACTCTGGTGCCTGGGCTCTGTTCCCGGTGCACCTGGGGCCGAGGGGAAGCTATGTGACGGAGACTGGCGAAGAGACATAGGCGAAGGTTTGCAGGTGGCAAGGGAGGTGGGCTTAAGTGGAGCGAGGGGGTCTGTCGGTCTGGAGTGTGGGGTGTATGCGAGGCATGCTCTGGCCGTCTGCCCAGGACAAGCCTGAGCTCCAGGGTTTCTGGTCTGATTCACGGCTTCCTCTCTTCCCAAAGGAATCCCCTTTATAGCTCTTGCAGCCTGACCCCAGCGTCCCTGTAAACGTCGACTGACAGCTGCACAGAGTGTAGCAACTCTGCTGGGTGCCAGCTGGACGTGCTTGGCGGCCAGGGCCCTGGGAGCCACCTCTGGGGATGTCAGGGGAGAGCTGCAGGCCGTCCTTCCGTCAGCAGGAAGCCCAGCCACAAACACTTGGACAGGAAGCCCCAGAGCTGGCCAGCTGAGCGAGCTCTGGTTTCTCCTGCGTCTGAGGGTTTGGCCCAGGGTAGAGGAAGGCGAGCCAGGTGCTGTGGGCTGCGCTGACAGGGCGGCGGACTCCCCTTTGGGCTGGGAATGTGGGTTCAAGGGTGTGAGCGGAAAAGCATCATCCAGGCTGGGGCAGAAGGAGGTGCTTCCTGGAGGAAGGGCGAGGGAGCAGGGAACACGGAGTTTACCAGGGCTGGGCCAGCTGGCTGAGAATTCGCAAGGACCCTTTTGTGACTGCTCCAGACAAAATGTGTTCCTAGGTCCAGTCCTCCAGCACAAACTTTGGGGAACATACACGTCAGTCCTGTAGGGCGGGATGTCCACATTTCCAGCTTGAAGAATGACTCCTCTCAAAGGAGGATTTTTTTCATAACTTACCAACCTGCATTGTGAGTGAATTTATAAAAAATAGAGTGTGCTCAGCCAGGGACAAAGGCAATTTTTCGTGTAGGACTGATATTTTTGCTTCTAAGTTCTATGCATGATTATCTTTAAGGCAGTCTATGTGCACATACAACTGCCATGGTTACCGTAAGCTTTTTTACAGGCTGGGCATGGTAGCTCAAAGCTATAATCCCAGCACTTTGGGAGGCCAAGGCAGGAGGATTGTTTGAGGCCAGGAGTTAGAGACCAGCCTGGGTAACATAGTGAGACTCTCTCTCTCTCTCTCAAAAAAAAAAAAAAAAAAAAAATTAATCAGGCTTGGTGGCATGCACCTGTAGTCCTAGCCACCCAGGAGGCTTAGATGGGAGGATTGCTTCAGCCCAGGAGTGAGCAATGATCATGCCACTGCATTTCAGCCTGGGAGACAGAGTAAGACCCTATCTCTAAAAAACAAAAACAAAAACAAAACAAAAAAACTTTTCACAGGCCATTTGGATTTTTTCCCCCCTCACATTCGCCTCTTACAGCCTGATAGACCAGGAAGAGATGCTGGTGTCAGGGGACCGGGAGGTAAGTCTCTTGGCTCAAGATCACACAGCTCAGCAGTGGCAGAGCCCAGGCCACCACAGTGACTTCTGGTGCTTTGGAAAGAGACCCAAGTGATTACTTTCCAAGCACCTGAGCATCATCTACCTTATCCTGGATTGAGTGCAGGCCCACCGGAGGTATACTCTGGGCTATTCTGCTACCATTTTTCAAAGCCCAGTGTGAAAACCTCTTCTTGGATACATCCTGTCTGTGGCTTTAGTCACTCTCCTTGGCATGGTCACAGTTCTTTATTTGTTGCTTTTATTTGTTCCAATAATCTACATTTTATTGTAGTATACGGTCTTTGTGGCTCTGACTATAGACCGAGGGTCAGAAACTTTTTCTATAAAGGGCTAGATAGTAAATATTTTAAACTTTGTGGGACGTATGGTCTCTGTGGCAACTACTCAACTTTGCCATTGTGGTATAAAAGCAGCCATAGACAATATGGAAACAAAAGGGCACAGCTCTGTTCCAATAAAACTTTGTTCACAAAAACAGGCAGTGGGCCAACCCAGGCTGTGTAGTTTGCTGACTGCTGCTTTAGAACTCCTTGAGCCCAAAACGTACTGTTTTTATACAACCACAAAAACTCTTCCCACCCTCAGTCCCATGTTAGGTTGACTACATTTATATTTTGTGCTTAATAGGAGTTCAGTGTTAGTTCAATAAAATAATAAATGAGTGGATGTGTGTGCAAATGAGACCCTTACAGAACTCATTAGGCTTCAATGCTGATCCCCACCTAGCAGCAATGCAATGCGGTTGAGGGTGATGTTATTGAGGGGAATACACAGGCCTGGTTTGAGCGCCCATTCTGCTACTCTCTGGTTGTGAAAACTTGGACACGTAAGTGACTCTTTTCAGTCATAGTTCTCAGTTTGCGCACCTGAGATATGGGGTGACACCTAGCTCAAAGGGTTGCCGTGGGATAAGTAGAGAATGTAGGGACAGCGTGGGACCCGGTGCTGGGCGCACAGTAGGTGCTGGCAAGATGGGGGGAGTTGCTACCTGGAAGGGTGTAGTGCTACTGCTTCATGCTGAGGGTCAGGTTCCAGACTGGGCCCAGCATTCCCTTACCCTGTGACACACAAAGATGACACTATGAGAACAAACGGAAAGCTAATCCTTAGCCTGGAAAAAGTGAGCTCATGGAAACCCAGGCAATCTTGCAGCAGGGTCCCCAAGTGACTTTCCTGTGGGCACCCCAAACACGCTACGTCCGAAATGACCTCCTTATCTCCACCCTCCACCTCCCAAGTTGCTCTTTCTTCTCCATGTCCCCAGATTCCGAGCCAGAAACCTGAAGAGCATCTGCATCAGACTTGCTCCCTCCACCCCCATACGAGCAATGCCCCCAAGCAGCCACCATTGCCAAGCAGCTCCACGCCACTGCCTGGCCCGGGTCTGTCACCTGTGCCGTGACGGTAGCTATGTCCAGTGGCCCCCTATGCCATCCATTTATCCACCTTGCCAACTGATTTATGTTTCAAGATACAAACACCTGGTTTTGTCCTGAGGGCTTCTGCAGTCACAGACACCTCCCCATCAATGTCCAGTTCCTCACTCAGAGCCTTCTCCACTGGTCTCTGCTGGTCTCCGCTGCTCTCAACAGCCTCGTCCCTTGGCATTCGTTGTTTGCCACACACTTTAGCCTCACGGGTGGACCTCACTATATACATTCTTATCTCTTGTACTTTTTTGTGCTATTACCTGCTTCTTCTCCCTCCTAGAATTTTCATCCTCTCCAGACATCATAAATCAGTCAATAAATAGTATTCTGTAGCCCTCGAGTTCCGAAACACAGTTTTTGAAGGTCTGTCACTCAGTTCAGGCTTGGAACATAGCTCAGTGAAAATCTGTACCGATGGTATGTTTTTTAAAACAGGGCTTTTTTTTTTTTTTTCCAACTAAGAAGGAATTTAGATGTCAGATGCTTTCTATTTAAAAGCTTCCTTGGGATATCTGAAATATCCAGGCAATGGGCTTATGGACCAACTCTTTCATAGCAAACGTGCGGCTTCCAGTCTGGAAGGGTAATGACGGTGGGTGAGTAAGGTACTGTATTTGATTAAACCGAGCTTCCAAGATTCCTCTGTGTCACAGAACACAGGGCTCCTTCCAGCAGCAGGAGCCCCCAGTAGACCCTGTCATGAGCTGGCAAGTCAGCGTGTGACCACTCATGAAATGAACATGACCCTGGTTGTTTCTTGGCCTCCTACAGCTTCAAAGCCCTCAGCCCAGTGAGTTTGGAATGAAGAACGAGGCCTCCAGGCTGCAGGAACTGGAGGAGTGAAAAATTGCACTGATGTTCTCCTAGTCCTCCTGTTGACAGGTGACGATAACGCTCATTGTCCTTGGAAAGGGTCCCAAGTGCAAACACCCAGGGCTGGTCCATTCTGGCCTGTGTGTTTGCCTCTCTCCACCCCACACCCAGCCGGTCAGAAGTCTCACCTCCTGCCCACCAAGGGCTCACTGAAATCCTACCAGCTTCTCTTGCTCCCCTGAGAATGGGAGACCAGAACTTTTACCCCTGTTTGCATACCAGAGTTAACTAATCGGATCCTTTCTTTTTTCCCAATGAAAAGACAAAGTTTTTTGTTTTTTCTGTAAGGGACCAATACGTAAGGGGTAATTCATCTCAGAGATCAGCATGGCTGAAAACTTGGATGAATAAAATGAAATGTTTTCCTTAAAAATAGAAAAAAGACATTTGTTTTTGCTTAAAATCTGCCATTACTAACCTCTTGTATGTAAAACTCCTATTCAATTTAGAAGCAGTGAAATGTAATGGCCAGAGAATGAAATGGAAAATTGTCCTTTAATTACGAAGGGAAATTAGCTTATCTCTATCTTATAAAATACTACTTTTGATGCTAATTCACCTATACACTAAGGCTGTTAGAAAAAACATTGCTGGGTTGACTTTTTAAGTGCTTTGAATTGTTAGTAAGGAAGTACTGTTAGAGGCATATCTTGGTTTTGTACTAAAACCTCAACTTATTAAACACACAAATGGATGGATTTTGGCATTGTAAAATAATCTGCAACATTAATGAATATCACAATGCATTTAAAATGTGATCAGATTTACTGAAGTTTAAACATTTTCAGTAAACTTTATATGGAATAAAGCAATTATAGGACTTTTCAATATTGTATTGATTAGAATTAGGCTTAGGTTTAAACAAGGCAGAAATTTATTTCTCTCTCATGCAAAAGTCCACATGGGTGGTCTGGGGCTGACATTGCCTTCCCAGTATCAGTGACCCAGGTTTGTTCATTTATTCATTCACTTAGTCAACAAGTTTTTTTTTTTTAGCACCAATTAGACACTGGGGTTACAGCAATTGGGGAGTGGGGAACAGACAAAAATCCCTGCCATCATGGCATTTACATTTTGTTGCTCCACTGTGCATGGCCTTGACCTCGTGACCCAGGATGGCAACATCTCTGCATTCTGGGCAGCAGAATGAAGGAATGAAGGAGAAGGCAAAGGGTGCACCTTTATAATCTCTTAAGGAAGGTTCCTAGAAGCTATGTGACTCTTTCCCTGCATTGTGTGCAGTGATTAGTCACATGTTCCCACCTAGCTGCAAGGGAAGCGGGGAATATAGTTTTTATTCCAGGTAGCTACTATGTGCCCAGATGAAAGTGTATTTTTCTTTAATTTTTTGTTTTTAATTTTTATCAATACATGATAGTTGTACATATTTATGGAGTACCTACCTGTGATATTTGTATACATGCATACAATGTCTAATGATCAAATCAGGGTAATTGGGATATCTATCACCTTAAACATTTACTATTTCTTTGTGAAAGGCTATTATTAAGGAAGAAGGGGGGCCAGGTGCAGTAGCTCCTGCACCCTGGGGGGCCGAGGCAGGAGGATAGCTTGGGCTCAGGAGTTTGAGAAAAATTAGCTGGGCATGGTGGTTCGTACCTGTAGTCCCAGCTACTTGGGAGGCTGAGGCAGGAGAATCTCTTGAGCCCAGGAGTTTGAGGTAGCTGTGAGCTATGATGATGCCACTGCACTCTACCCAGGGCAACATAGTGAGATCCTGTCTCAAAAAAAAAAAAAAAAAACAAAAAGGAAGACGCAGAGATGAATAATGGGGGAGGAAGACTACCAGTCTCTTTCACAAATAAAATTTGTAGTTTTTTAATAACACATTTTATTTAGTCCAATATATCCAAAATATTATCATTCTAATATGCAACCAATATAAACCTTATTTTATATTCCTTCTTTTTGTACTAAATCTTTGAAATCCAGCATATGTTTTACACTGATGTCGCTTACAATCTCTTATTCATTTGCTTACATCAGCTCTCGATGCAGACTGCCACATTGCAAGTGCTCAACTCAGACTGCCACGTTGGCCCCACAGCTCTGGATCCTGGTCGCTCGAAGTGTGGTCCAAGGGCCAGCAGCGTCCGCAACTCTGGAGAGCTTGTTAGAAATGCAGACTCTCAGGCCCTATTTCAGATCTACTAAATTAGGGTCTGCATGCCAACAAGATCTTTGAGTTATTCATGTGCACACTAAAGTATGAGCTGCACTGTCCAATAATTCTTCCTCAGATGAGGATTTCCATTAGAAACTAATTAAAAAGTCTAGAGAAAAGAGAAACTACCCCCAGTGAACTCTCTGGAATTGAGCATAGAAAATCATCAGATCCCATCTTTCCTTTTTCTGATCCCCTTAGACTACTAATTAGACCTTCTGAGAAGGGACAATTTTAAAGAACTTACATCCAAACAAATCAACTAATTGTAGTTAATTGACCAGAGGAGAAACTTTAAAAATCAAACAACATAAAATTGTTGGATTATGAGTGGATTTAATTTTCAAGGCTATTCTCCAATGCCATGAACATAGTTTGAAAATACAGTGGATTTCTTGCCTAGTTTTTAAACAGCTTTATTCAGATATAATTCATATACCATACAATTCACAAATTTCAATTGTGCAATTCAAGAGTTTTTCATATATGCACAGAATTGTGCAGCCATCACCAAAATCAATTTTAGAACATTTTCATCACCCCCAAAAGAAATCCTATATCCACTGGCAGTCACACCCCATTTCTTCCTGGCCCTAGGCAACCACTAGTCTACTTTCTGTCACTATAAATCTGCCTATTCTGAACATTTCATGTAAATGAAATCATACCACACATGGTCTTTGGTGACTGACACCTTTCACTTAGCCTAATGTGTTCAAGGTTCATTTATGTTGTAGCATATATCAATCCTTCATTCCTTTTTATGGCTGAATAATGTTCCATGGTATGGTTATAGCACATTTTGTTCATCTATTCATAAACTTGTGAAGTTTTAATACAGAAGCCAGACAAGAAGGGAAAAAAAAAAGTAATGAGGAAATCAAGGAAATAACAGCTCCTATAGGATTCAGAGTCACAGAGAATCAGAACCAAAAAGAGTTTTCAAAAATCACTCAGTGCCTTGTTTTGCATGTGGAGAGCTGAGACACAGCAGAAGAAAGCCATCTGCCCGGGGTCCTGCAGCCTCAGTCCGGGCCGGGCTGAGACGGCCCTGACTCCAAGTCCTGTGCGGTACCCTGCCATCAGACACCCAGGGCTCCTTTCAAGGTAGCCATGGAAGCAGTCGTCCTGGCAATAGCAGGGAAAGGCCCACGTCTTTTTATCTTAGTCTTGGTCTCAATTTCAGAAAACTATTTGGAGTTTAGAACCCCAAGGAGGATCTGGGGTTACTTTTGGAGAACTGGTTGGAAGACCTGCAGTGAAATGTTTATCTGCTATTCTGGACCTCTTTCCACTTCATCAGAGAGAGTGTATTAAAAACTCAGGAATCTAGTACATCATAGCTGAAGCGACCTCCACGCCATCTGCTCTAAGAGAGACACATGGAGGGAAGATGGCGTGCCCAGTGGTCTCCTCTGGCATGTGACAGCCATTGTTCACAGGGCACCATTTGTCTGTGGTTCTCTCACCAATGAGTGCCTTGCTTGCAAACAGGAGAAGCTGGTTCTCACTCATGGTGCCACCACCCCAGGGTGTTCGCTGCCTCTTCGCTGGACTCTTGACCCTGCTGCCACCGTCATAAATAATCTCTGACAATCTCCTTGTCTTTGTGCTATGCTGTTGGACTCAAAATCTCGGGCATGAACATGCGATTGGCTGAGTGCCTTGAGGTGTGGAGTGAATGTCTACTTCCCTTCGCCTACGTGACACGGGGCGGGGCCCTAGTTCGCTGTTTGGAGATTCTTCTAAATTAGGAAGACTGGATACTGGGTAGTCAAACAACAACAGGTGTCCGTGACAGCTATAAATATATTGTTCTCAAGTGAGAAAAACACCAAAGCTTTGTCCCACCAAACAATACCAGTGTTGGGCAGTGACTCAGGGAGGCAGCAGCCAGGAGAGACAGGAGGTAGGTGTTTAAAGGAACACTGAGCACCTTTCTGGAGAAATGTGTTCCATTCTGGCTGTCTCTCAGAGAGACAGAAGCAAGTGGAGTGGAGGGGCTGGTGTCCAGTGGCGGATGCGATGTTTCTAGCAACCAGAAATGCCTGCCAAGGAAAAGAAGTGATTCAGAAGGTGGGGCCCCCTACATACCTGGGAGTCTCCACACAGAGACACTGTCCAGGGGAGCAGATTCCTACAGGCACAGGAGACTGTAGCTTGTGCTGTCCACGCCAGTAGCCACTAGCCACGTGTGCCATTTGAGCACATACCAAAATGACAATCATTCTGCCATATTGAGCTAAGTAAAATATATCATTATAATTAATTTTGCCTGTTTCTTTTTTACTTTTTAATGTGGCTATCCTAGAGAATTTTAAGTCACCTGTGTGGCTCGCTTTATATTTCTGCTGTAAGGTCTCTTCTGGCTCTGAGATGTTTCACGCTAACACAGGCGCCCAACCCAGGCTTTCTGACATCCCTCCCTTCAGGGCTGCACCATACTGGTGGGGCTCTCAGGGGCCCAGTAAATAACAACACCCTGTCCTCTTCCTGAGTTCAGAATCAGCAGAAAGAAAGCATCACCTTTACTGCCGAATTGGGGGAAAATGTGGCTTCAGAAGTGTGGCCAGGCAGGCTTGCTCATGCGTTACTTGGGGGTGGATGGGCTCTCCTACCTGCCAGTGCCTGGCACATGTGGCCAGCTGCAGGCCTGCCCAGAAGGCTGCTCCGGCTCCAAGAAACGCAGGGGCCGAGCCCCCAGGTGCAGGTTCTTTTCCCCAAACTCACCAGCTGGACAAATCATCCTGCTCCTGCAGAGAAGCGAGGCTGATGTTTCTCCCAGTGCTCCCATTGCAAGAAGGTGTGTGGGAGAAGGGTAAAGAGGTAGATGTGTCCAGCCTTAAACTTCCAGAAATAGTCCAGCATCCAGTGTGGTGAGATGTGGGGAGACTGGGGTTTGGGATTGGACTTCTGGGGCCAGCAGTTACTCAGCCTAAGCTCTGTTTTCTCGCTGGTGCTGGTGACACCCCCATGGGCATGCAATGCAGCGTGTGTAGAAAGACACATCTTACTGACTGCCGGCTCAGTGCTCAACACAGGCCAGCTATTGTTTCGTCCCCTACTTGCTGTGTACTGTGTAGCACATCGAGCACCCTGCGGGGTCGAGGCTGGGGTTTTCCTGTCTCTTACTAACTGCTCTTGTATCTGAATTATAGAACTGTGGGATTTCAGAGCCGTTAGAGATCCCAGATACCATCTCGTCACGTTGCAGATTAGGTAACTGGTCTGTAAGCGGGAAAGGGAGGTGTCAGCTAGGAAGAGCGCTGTGTGGGGGTGGTAAGTGACACGTGTAACCTCTCCACCCTCCTCCACCCCGTCATCACCACCACTTCCTAGACCCAGTAATTCAGGAAGGCAGTCTGTCTGACCAAAAGGCAGGAAGTCCACCGGGTCCACTCCCATCCCGGTGGCGGACAGTGGCTGGGTTCTATTCTCAGGCTGCCAGCAACCACAGACCCTCTGGGCGTGTCATGCAAATCCTTACTGTTCACTTTAGTTCCAGAATCTGCTGCACTCAAAAGTCTATTTCTTAGTTGTTTCTGCTTTCCTCATATTTCATATCACTGTGACAACCTCGGATGGTCTCAGGTTCCAATGGAGCTGTCCCAGACCCAGCATCTGGGAAGAGATAAGAGGATATTTTTGTCATTCTTTTTCTTTTTCATACTTTTTCTGTTTACTTTATTTTTTAATAAAAAATATTAAGTTTAATATCTTAATGCAAATCTATTTCTGATTCTTAAGTGTTTGATAAAAGAATTTGACATTTTTCTTTAAATATTTTTTTGAAATCAAATTATCTGAGAATCGTTCAATAGAGGACATATTAGGAAATCAATTTTTATCTTAAAATAAATTTAATTAAGCCAGTTTCACTAGCCATTAACCAGAGTGTGATGCACTCATGCTATTGAAACCGTGTCTCTGAATATTGTCATTTCTCTAATATCCTGTTTGTATATACAAAATGCATTCTAGTCATTGACTCTAGATAGGCCTGCTCCTTGGAGAGTGATAGAGATTGATGACAAGGAACAAAGAATTTTCTCTTTGAAGAAAAATATACGCAGATGCGGCTGAGTTTGCTCACAGTTCTGTTCACAGCACAAATGCGGAGGCGAATCAGAACTGGAATCAGAGACCAGGACTCTCACGTCAGCTGTGCCACCTTTAAACTGTAGACCTTGGGCAAGTCACTTCTCTCTCAGCTGCCTCTTCTCCAACCTTAGGGGACTGGCTGAGCCGAGCCCTGTCACATAAAAATGGCCGTGGGATTAAAGGGAAGACTCTGGCCCTGGTGCCCCAGGCCACGGTGGATTGCGGGAGTGGTGGCCCAGCAGGTGCTGGTGCAGGTTGTTCACCGTGATATGTGGGGGGAGGTGTGTGTGTCGTAGGCGGGGGCGGGGGGGCGGGGGAGAGAGGGTCTTCTGAGCAGGGACTCCTGCAGCTAACCACCCATAACCTCCCTGTCCTGTTGGGTGAGGTCCCATCCATGTTAGGAGCAACCAACCGCTTTTCAGCAGGAAAAAGTCCTGACCCAATCACTCTAGGTTTGCCTTCCACATCGTCCTCTTTGTCAATTAAACAGCCTTTCTTTTGCACAAATTTTTGAAACTTACCTATTCAAATGAGGCCCCTCCTAAGGCAGATGAGCTTTAGCATTGAAAATGCTTTCTTTCCATCTTTGCTTGGCTGTCTGCTCTCATTTATCCCTGGCCTTATATTTCAGCCTGATTGTGATGTCTGAGTATTTATTTTAAGCAGTCAGCCTGGACTTCCTCAAAATGACTGTATTTTAGGGAATCCAGTTGTAGGTCGGATATCTGGGGTTTTGGAGTGTCAGCTTGTCTCTGGCCCTAAGCTCCAGAGGGGTAAAGGTTGGCACTAAAAGTGCCGTCTTTATGATGGGAGTGGGGAGCATGAAGAAAATGGGGCCTCTCCTGCTGTGGTCAAAGGCAGCCGGCAGTTCCAATTCCATTCAAAGAGAACTCAGCGAGGGCCCAGCCAGGGCACAGTGCTGTACTCATCACCCGCGCCTCCCACTTGTGGCTGAAAGTCTACCGGTTCCTAGGACAGTATTCATGAGCGCTTACTATCTGATCAGCTCTGTGCCAAGCGCTGTGTGGGATCTAGCAGGGGCCAAATCTAACACATGGATGATTATACCACATAGATGCTGGCGGCTTTTCCTCAGCTTCTTTCAGGGGTGCAAGCTTCATCCAGTGGGTTTCGGCCGCCGGGCCTGACCAGCCCTCTGGCAAGAAGGGGGAAGGGGCTGGCATGAGTTTTGCTATCACATTCCCAGTACCTGAAGCACCTGGAGCAGGCTGACTTTTTGCCTTTGGTACTCTAGCTCCACATCTCGGGCTAGAACTCTGTCCTAAACCCTACTCTTCTGAACGGGGCCCGTGCAGCTGGCTAATCTCTTGCTGCCTTCTTGAAACTGCTCCTTGTACCTTCAGTTGGGGTTCTGCTCCAGGCAGGATGGCCCCCAGCTTCCACCTCACCGCTGTCGCATTGGCCCTGCAAACAAGGATGACCAACGCAGACTCGTTTCCTTCAGCCCTGCCAATCTGCTTCTACTTCTGTATTTCCCCCTCAGGGAAGGGCATGTCCCCCGACTTGGGCACCCAGCTAGAAACCTGAGAATTGCCTTTAGGCCATTCCCTCTCCTTCACCACCGTCGTCCAATTAAAGTGGATTGTGCATCTCAAACTTGTCAGTTTTCTCTCCATTCCTGTTGTTGCAACCTTACCTCAACCCACTGTGTCTGTGTTGCCCACCCTCACCGTCTCAGCACCCAGCACCCAGCACCCAGCACAGGACCTCTTGAATGGGTGCTCATGACCTCTGTTGAATGGATGACTGTGAGAGTGAGAGAGACAGGGAGCCAGTGGAGAGCTTCCATGAGGATCTGGAATACCCTTGCATACCTCTAGAACCTCCTCTCTCCCTTGCGCTCCGACTTACCCTCTGCTTGGCAACCGTCCTGAACTCCTAGCAGCTCCCAGTACATCCTGGGGTCTTGTCCACCTCTTCCAGAAGCCTCCTTTTCTCCTCATGTCTGAATTAGATGGCTCCTCTGTGCCCCAAGAACCACGTGCCTGGCCCATTTCCTGGGGAGCACATGTCCCACCACGTTGGCATTGCCTGTTTTCCTGTCAGTTGTTCTGTCTTGACACTAAGTTCCGCGAAGCAGGGTCTGTGTTTTATCAGTCACTGCATTCCCAGCACTTAGCACAAACTATATGCTCCTTGAATATTTGTCAACCACAGGTAGGTCTAGAAACTCCTGCTTCTGTGCCTAATGCCTCCTCCCTTCGAGTTTCCCCCCAGCCCCACCCCCACCCCCAATCCATCTGGCTTCAGGCGCCGGTCACTCTGAGATGTGCTGCTGTCCACGAGCCAGCTCCACGTGGCAGCATGTTTCGGGGCACTGGCGTCACCCATTGCATTCTTCCCCACACCAGGTCACTTCTACAGTGTCCTGATCTGCACAACAGGGTGTGCTTTCAGGCCCTTGGCCTCCCAGAGTCCATCCAGTGCTCACGCCTTCCCCTGGCCTCTTCTGACTGGTCTTCTGTGGTGTTTTGTGCTGATCTTGATCCATTCGGTGGCCTGTGAACTGCGCACCCCCCCAACCTCCGCAGGGCGACATCCAGTTCATCTCTGACCACCCCACCCCATCCCCACGGCCCCCAGAACAAGGGCTTGCTTGTGCATTGTAGGTTCGGGGAAAGGCTTCCGTTGACCTGAAGGCTGGGTGGGGAGGGCTCAGGGAGGGGTGGGGCTCTGGGAATTAGGGAGGCTGGAGGCGAGCCCTGAAGGCGAGGAGGGGAGAAAAGAGGAGCTATTCCTCACCCAGGTGGGGTGAAGTCGAGCTGCTGAAGGGCTGTGCAGGAGCAGCGGGGGACAGGGGATGCAGGGCATGGGGGCAGAGCTGGGGGAGCAGACATGTGGCCTCAGTGCCTCAGAGCTGCCTGTGTGTGCCCCTCCCTGGCCACGGGGGCCCTGGGGAAAGGGTGCCTGGCTCCCTCTCTCCCCACTGTCCCACGAGTGTGCCTATCACCTTTCCATCCAGGTAAGAATCAAGTCCATGAAGTGATTCATGTCCATTCCAGAAGGGAGGTGAGCCAAAGGTTTGCTGTCTTCCTCACGATCACCACTGCCATCCTGCTTGCCATTTCTCATGTCCGAATAAAGCTGCATAGAGTACCTGATATTAACTTTAGTATCTCATTGTGAGCATCACAGCTGCCATTGTTTGCTCTAGTTAAAGACACAGAGGTTCAGAGAGGCCAAGGCACTAGCCCAAGGTCACACAGCTGTCTTGGAGTGGGGTGGGAGAGTGTAGGTTGAGAAACCTGCTCTGGAGTCCCTCTTAGAAAGTGTTGGTGGGGCACAGCCGGAGTCCGTGTGTGCACATGTGTAAGGGTGTCTGTCCTGAATCTCTCTGGATGCACCTGTGTCTGTCTATGCCCTGTGTGTTGGGAGGTGCCCTTGTAGGTGTGAACATGTGGAACTGTGCTAGGAGCATCGTTGGGGCTGAGTGTGCATGCACGTAGCCTGGGCGCGTACACACGTGCACACGGGCACTACGCCCCCTTCTCAGATGTCTTGGCTGTGGGTTTGACAACTGAAACTCAGCTGCACTCTGGCGGGGAAACATCCGCTGTGGAAACCTAGGAGGAGCTGACAGTCCCTAAAGAGGGGTTACACACGCTGCCAGCGAACGCTCCTGGCCCACTGCCTAATTCCCTGCAAATGCTCTTTAAATCTGTTTCTAATTTGGACTCTGCCTTCCCCTGCCCCCACCATCCCTTCCCACCCTCCCAACTTGCCTGAAACCAGTCAAATTATGCTGAATAATGGCTGCAGAGGGGGGAGAGTACTAAAGGGCACCAGTGGGCTGTTGGAGGGTGTAATAATGTCACATTTTAATTTACACAGGGAACATTGCAGGAATCAAAACCAATAAATAATTTGGGCTGCACTAGCAGCTGCAGCCAACAGTAACTCCTGCAGGTCATGCCACTTCCTGGGAAGAAATCACTAACTGTCACACCCTGCGGTCCACTGTGCTTGAGAAAACCCATGTGCGTATGCACAGATGCACAATACAGCGTTTTCTCTCTGCAAGGGGACTTGTGTTTGGAGACATGCAGCATCAGCAAGAATCTCTCCAGTTGTCTGAGTATTACCCAGATGTTCTGGGTATTAAGATTCTAAAACAAAATATGTCGTCTGCATATTTTGCAGTCCTGTGAAATACTCAACTCCAGGATGTCCCAGATTCATGGGAAAGTGTATACAAAGCAGAGTGGAAAGCA